>OV656839.1:10842107-12092107 GCA_927399475.2 Acleris emargana
AATGCGTGACGTGTTCATATTACAATATCTAGATACGAGCCGAATCCGGTTCCTGATTTTGTTAAACTCCAATTTGTATAGTAGTGGGGGCTTATGGCTTCCAACCTAGGAAAAAATCTAAACAGCCTTTTTTTCTAGAATCTTGTATTTCAACTTAATTCTCCAAATCATAACAAAAAATTAAACATTTTCCATAACCGGAACAAGGTAAAAATAACAATAATGCTTTTTGTGAATAAAATTCAAGGCAAAACAGTTAACAGGACAACATATTTTTGCAGAATTAGAAAAATTCCCCCACGGAAACGATTTTTTTTTCGATTGTTTTAAGTTGTACTTCAAGCAAGAATATTACCAGTGATTTTCGGACATACAATTATTAAAATTAATATACTTATTAGAACGCTATCAGGCCAAAGTAAACAAATTGTGTCAACGGAAATTAATATTAATAGTTTTTTTTTAATACCGGTTCAGGCGTAAATGTAGAGATAAATTTAGTTAAACTTTTATTTATAGGCTTCACATTTGGTTACAGAATTATCACCAAGTTTTTAAAGTTATAGGTAATTCTGTAGCTCTGCCTACCCCACTCTGGGATTACAGGCGTGAAGGTATGTATGTATGTATAGGCTTCATATTCCTTATTTACATGAAAATTAAACACATTAATGGAAATCGTTTGTTTTACTACTTATATTAAAATATTAAACAATCTCTTATCTGTTAAATTTTGAGAAATTCTAAACTATCAGCTCTGTTACATTTTTGCCTGAACCACTATTTGAGTTTTTTTGATATCTATGAAATGCAAAGTCACATAAGTTTTTTTTTAAATTATATTATTTAAATAAGTATATGAAATAAAAACCACTTAGTATTTTTTTGTCATGTTAGTATTTTTTAGCTTGTAGTAAAAAGTTGAATTATAAGATTATAAAAAAATAAAGTGGTTGCTCGGACGACAAATGTTTAATTTACTGTTAATACTTAATCTCTTCTATAAATACTCCTTACAAATATGCCTGTTAATATTTTTTTCTATCAAATAAAAATGATAAACATAATTTATTTGAAAAAAATCGCATGCGCGGGGGTGAATACAGGATACAACTTAATACACTGCCGTTTTTAATTCATGCAAGTTTGCCCTTTTTTTCGATCTAATTACCCCAACCTATAGCGTTATGCGTATAGCGTTGACACATGGACCATATTAGCTAGAAAAAGAAAAAGGATCGATGCATTTGAAATGTGGTGCTGCAGGCGAATGTCGTGAATATCGTGAACTACAAAACAAATAAATATAGTGATACTTTCACAACTAAATAGTATTCTAGAAAAATAGGCCATAGAGCAAACGTTGAAGGTAAACTATCGCGTGACAGAAATTCAATGAGATGGACTGACCAATTAAAAGACAATAGCAGAGTAAGTTTTGTGATGTAGATGATGGAAGCAATTCGCCATTTTCAAAATGTATGATGTTCTTTTTTCACGACCTCCTGTCATGAAGAAATGACAAACGCTGCTAACAAAGGCTAGGGTACTTCTGAGTTCGGCCGTACCTACTGTTTTGATGCAACTAAAATTAGGGTTGTCACTTGCAGCACTACGTAGAACTAAACGCGATCTGCGAGACCACGAACGCTGACAACACCGGCGAGGACTACCTGATGCGCGTGTGCGCCCCCGACTTCAACGTCCAGGTCACGCCGAGCCCGCACCACTACTCCAACGACGCCGACGGATTCTTCTTTGGCAGCAACCCTTCAAAGTTGCAAAATGGTAGGGATCCTTATCCAAACTAGACGTCAGTATGGTTTACCCTAATTACACAAATTGCGGTTTACCGGAACGTTGTTCTTATGCGGTTTCCATTACCAGTGTATTTTTAACATTATGACAGTATTAAATCTTCCCATATAATAACAATAACAATTCAAATAACAATTCACAATGCAGCCCAAGAGCTATTTTCTTAGTCAGGCAAAAAATTCAAAATTAAAAAGGTTTAACTTAACATATATACTAGCAAACCGACTTTATTATATACCTATTCCTATTATATGTGGACGTTTTAGATATTTAATAGACAAACACGGCTTAATCCTATTAGGAAAACGATTTGGGATAACCGTTAAGGTCTCCACGGGATCTTACCAATTTCAAAATATGAAAGAATTGGCCTAAATGCTCTAATGGCATCTTTTTTTTTGCCATCCTAAACTAACATCAGTCGGTATTTTGTATGAGCCCATCATTTTGTTGACTTAATCGTTGCGTAGTCAGTAAGAAATACTGCAACTTTACCAATATGAAAAAGCACTTGTAATACTTACATTGTTTACTATTAGGCAGTTTGAACGGTTCAAAGAAGCAATTTGAAGTGAGGAAAGGTGGCTTTAAAGACTAGAAGCGCCGTACAATATGTCCAGGTCGACAGATTTACCTCATCACTTTTTTCCTGTAAATTGTTCAGTTAGCGGTTAGATTTGAGTCATACCTACGTCAAACATCTGCACGGACGTAATAACATCGCATTTTTATGTAAATGAAACTCGCAATTGTTAAATATACACTTGTACATATGGCTTGGAATCTTCATGACTGGCATAAACACACATTTGACACATATTTATACGTAAAGCATTTTTTTTCTCTTTGTTGTTTAATATTGCTACATATCTCTATAAATTGTATTCGTTATCTATAGATGAGATGGAAAATACCAACCCGTTCTTGGTAACAAGCAACAACTTCACAGATTGGTAATGATGTGTGACGCACGTTCGTTGTTGGTTTGAATCAACGCACACTAAAACAAAACAATGGTGTATTTCTTAGTAACAAAGTTGGAATATAATAGCATAACGAAGTTATTTGTGTTTCCATTAGACAAATACTTAATTAACAATTTAATCTCTAAAATGATTTTAATGTTTGCATGTCACAGAGTGTTCTGTTAGAATGAGTGGCTTGCTTGGTTTTTATTAACGGTTAAGGTTTAAATAGCTTTTAATAAACAATCCATTTTACTCCATAACATATGATTTGACTTGAATTGAAACCTAACAAAGAGAACTTCATGTTTACTAACCTCTAATGTCGAATTTCATGAACCATAATTTTATAACAAAAGTAGATAAATATTTAACAGACGTGAGTTGTTTTTAAATGAAATTCGATGTTAGTGATCTATAAGTAAGTACCACTATTAGTAAGTACATTACATAAAACATAACTAAATAAACAAATCTAAAGGCAAGTGACGATAAGGTCGAAAATGCCTGTCTGCGAGTCATGTCTGCAAAAAAGGTCACCAATATACTTACATTTTTTCGCAATCTTAATTTAAAAAGGCTCAGCAGTCGTTTACATCCATTTATTGGTGTAATTAACACTCTTTGCAGACGACGACGGCTATTTAGCGATGACACCCGCATCCAACCAGAATATCCGTAGTCCGCGGCACGGGACAGCGTTCGACTTCGAGGCTCGGGCCCTGAACACGCGGGGTTCCGCGACGAGCCAGGGCTGCGAGCTGACCCCCATGCTGACCCTCAACCACATCCCCCGAAGCGGCTCCGAGTCCGACCAGGAAGGCAGCACCTCCCCCTACCTCAACATGCAACCCCGCATCGACGAGGAGACCGACGAGGTATTTGAAATAGAAATAAAAAATAATCTCAAAAACTCGCAGAACGCTGTGACTAACCCGACGTACATCACGGTCCCATTGTTCGAAAAGAAACCTGCAATTAATGGTAATAACTATATAAACGTTAACGGCAATGGTCTAGTCAAGTGAGGTTGAACGCTTTTCAGCGTAGAGATAACGATATTTACTCACAGTCAATTCGTGACCATGTTATTTAACATTGGCGCATTGCAGTGAAACTGTATTTTTAACTTGTAGCAGTTCATAGGAACTGTGTTATTGCATTGCATGTAACTACTCTCTCTTAATTCTTGTATTTCTATACTTTTGTATCTGTTATCTTTCTAGTGAACTCATGTAATTTAATCTCTACCTACTAGGATTTTCATTTGCCTTGGTGGTATTTGCAACGTAAATATCTATAACGTAGGTTATACAATATTACGAGGTTTCTTTAACATCCCTCTCCAATGCCACTGTTACTTCTTAGGTACACTGTGTCAAACTTCTCTGGATCTACCTCTCTTTCATGGAATGCAATAGTTTATGACCCCTATTGGGCTGTTATGGGCATGGCGCAGGTACTTAATCTGTCTTGATCCAAAGTTGAATGTGATTTTTAATTAGTTCAAGCGGCAACGCAGACGCGATATTTGATGTGAATATTACGGAAAGGCTTTCGAAAGCTATTTTATATGAAAAACACAATTTGGTTTAGTTACTTTTTCAATTCAAGCCATTTATTTGAATATAAGTACTTAATTGTATCTTAATTATGTGAATAGGAATGTACAAAAGTTGAAATATTGCACAATATTTTAAAGAACAGCGTGATGTTTTTTATTTGCATGCCACCAAATGATGAGGATATTGGTCTTTTACCAGAATATTGAGCAGGATTTTAATCCTGTTGGTTTATAAAATTAAAAATAGGTACTTACATGAATGTAATCGTTTACCTATCACATTGTTGATCAAAATTCATAAATAATTACTGATTTGCTTTAATTGTCTTATCTACATTACGCAGTTTCATATTATTTGGGTTATTTCATAAATAAGTTGTACAAAAAATAAAAATAAAATAAATATTATGTTAGAAATGTTACCGTTAGATAGGTAACCGATTTTCGTTTACAATAATAATTTGAATTAATATGGTTTACGTTGCTATTTCCAGATTTTATTTGATATCTATCGTAAGATAGACATAATAGGAGTTATAAATAAATTGTTATGATATTCATAGTTTATAAGCTATTTTGTTATTTGTAAGCACAACTCTAGTCCCACATTAAAATGTAGTCATAAATACCTACTAACCGAAATATGTCCGGTTTATTTGGTTATAGAGGAGAAACAAGGGCTACTACGCTGGGTTTAGACATATATAATTTAATTTCTTATCTTATCTTAGCCTAATTGTGCAAATTGTGGTTACAAAGTTATCAACAAGTTTTTAGAGTTGTTGGTAATTCTGTAGCTCTGCCTACCCCACTCTGGGAATGAAGGCGTGAAGGTATGTATGTATGTATGTAATTTAATTTCTTTCAAATTGTAATTAACATTGCTTTTTACAACAATTTCAAAAAGCCAAGCGCAAAATTCGAATTTTGTCGGCTTCCTTTCTTTTAAATAAATAATATATTATAAACCTAGAAACAGTAGCCCACATCCATTAGGTATCAAATCTATACATACAAAAACAAAACATTTGGGGAAATGTATAGAATTGAGATAATAATCAATAACCAAGCCAAACCAACCAAACATGTTATTATGTTTTAACACTCCAGCCTTGTGTCGTTTAAACTAATTTGGTCATTGGCATAAATTCCCTGTATTAGTATTAGGGAGTGCAATTTAACCGGTTATTAACAGTTTTTGTATGAAAATAACCGGTTACCGGTTATTAACAGTTTTTGTATGAAAATAACCGGTTATAACCGGTTATTAACAGTTTTTGTATGAAAATAACCGGTTAACCGGTTATTTGCATTCCTTAATTAGTATTAGAGTCATCTTAATTAACAGGGGAAATAATTTGCTAAGAAAAGTCATGTGTATTTTTGTAATTAACTTTGTCATTTGTTTGTAATTTTGTACCAATAATAAGAGTATTGTTTGTCTATTATTTTAACGCTATGTCGTCACCACCGTTATCATTATACTTGATATGCTGTTTTACAATATAGAGTAAACCATACTGTTATTGCCCGCGACCAGTGATTGCCCACTACATTTTAGAGACTGTAATCACAAAAAAAAAATTCTTGCGTACAAACATAGGTAGCTTTGTTACTGCTTGTTACACGTGTGTGTAGGAAATACTTTTTTTGTGATTGCAGTCTCCAAAAAATGCAGTGGGCAATCACTGGTCGCGGGCAATAACAGTATGGTTTACCCTACTTTTTGTTCGGTTTTTCTTATGTAGGTACATTTAAGTACGATTCTTATTAATAAGAAGCTTAATTTGAATTTTAACGTAGGTATGTCTGGGTTATTGATAAGAAATAACGTAATTTATCTTTAAGGTTTATATCATCAAAAGTATATTTAATGACGGCGGATCAAACTACCTTGTCTTAAAAAAGAAATAGCAAAAACTCAAATAAATTGAATGTGATATTATTTATAGTTTTATATTTTGACTCGATTGAGTTACTCATCTTCCTTAAAACAGAGCTTTAATTTTTAAACCTCAAGTAAGTACAATGTGAGTGGACCTCCAGTTGCTAACTAGTATCGGTGACGACTACAAAACCAAGTAAGATGACAATGCTTCATTTTCTTGTCTTCGAGACGTTTTAAACTCTATTGGCCGCCATCAAACCACTAAAATAAAAAAAGAGGTATTAGTCTTGAATTTATCAGAAGTAAACAAAAAAACTTAAACATTAAATACTGTTAACAATACTTACTCTTGTAATAGCATTTATTATTCCCGTGCCGACCTTAAATAACAATAAAAAAAATATTACTACACGAATATTTAATTGAATTTACTAAAAAGCAATATAAGCTTTTGTCTGTGATTTCTAAAAGTACCAAATGCGCTAACACGATATGTAACTGTGATCCAAATTTAATTTAAATCGTGTATAATCGAGTGTTTAGGTAAAATGTCACCAAATTTACTGAGAACAAAACTTTCGCTATTAAATACATTCCACTGACCTCCAAGACTCCGCTGATGATTTGCTTCGCCCCGTATGTTACAGCTTTTAGCCCCTAAAGTAATTACCATAATTTAACTTTTTCTTCTAAATTAATAAATTCAAGAAAATCACTGTAATCAACAATATTCTCACCTCGCTTACAGATTCCGCGTCACTGTAACTCGGGCTCGCCGGCTTGCCTGTGGTAGTATTTGTAGTCGTTGTGTTATGAGCTTCTTCGCCTTTAGCACTAACCTTTTCATCAGCTTTATTATCACACAGAACCAATACGAAAATCATAGTTAAAGTCAACACTTTTAGCATGGTGCCACAATTACAAGCAGCCAGCACAGAACTCGAACTGACACCGGTTGATTTACAGCTGTTATGACCAGTTGTTGTCATTTTAATTTCGGCCTCACTTTGTTAACACTCATTTGCATAAGCTGTAAACTCTTCTGATGATTCAATCAGATTTTTTTCCGTTGAGGTGTTTTTCCAGATTTAGGGTGAACAAAATAAACTCAGGTGTGGTCATGTGGTTAATATAAATATTTTAATTTAGTCTACTGTTTTCTAAAATATTCCTCTTACGATGGCTAGGAAGGTTTTCTCAATAGCAGCAACACCCTGAAATAATAATAATATGGAACCATGTTAATTATAATCATATCTTATTCTTAAAAATAATGTACAGCCCATTATTATTTTACTTACATCTTTACAAGCCTCCACGATTCCCAGGGGTATATCAATTAGCATTTTTCCAAAGCTAGCCAGGGCCTGTGGAAATAAAATGGTGTTAGATACCTTAGGGTACGAGCATGTAAGCTTACAAAAATGTGAGTACTATCTAGACTGGATGAGGGTGTTCGCTTTGTTTTGAAGACAACAATGTTATGTTTTGCAAGTCGACAAGCAGAAAGCATTGACATCTTGAACCTTGAACCGCATGAAGTATCTCAGTAAGTAAAGCTAACATGTTTCCAGTTTCATACTAACACCTTCATTACTGACATAATACTAAATAATGCTACAAAATTAAAATGTGTACTGACTCCTGGTTGTTTAACTATTGCCGGTGGCGCTTTTGCAGCGGAGGGGGCGGCGGCCGCGGTGGCGTTACCGGCACACTTGACCACCGCCACCGTCAGCACCACTACTAGTACCTTCAAGTCTATGTACATAGTTGTATCTACACTGCCGCCTCTCGAACGAAACGGCTTTTCTTATATGGACGAATACCTGATTACCGTAACGCTGCTTTGTTCGGGATGCATAGACCAAGCGTGACGAGCAGAGAGAGCCCGGCTCAAGGCTTTCGTTATGGTGGTCCGAAAGGCCGAGGTTGTTTTAATAATGAATATTCAATGACTAGTGAAAAGGATCTTTGGAAGCGGAGGGTCTCGTGACTTTTCACAACGTGCGTAATTGAAGATAATGAGACTACTTACGTTGTTGGCGTGTTTGTTTGCATTTTGTTGTTTTGTTTAAATTAAACATGTAAAATCAATCTTGTGTTTATTTATTTTCTTATCAACAACTTTACAAATCATAAAAAGTAAGAAAGATTGTGTTTTCAGCTCAAATCTTGTAATTATATTTTCTTCAGATACCTACGTACACCATTTAGCTGTAATTTGCCGGCGACCTTCAATTCGTGTTGCGTCTAGAGCCTCCAAATGTGCACACTTGTGGTTGAGCTTGTTTTATAGAATCTCTTCTCGGCTATTATAAAACTGTATTATTAATTAATCCGTTTCACGAGGGTGCCTGGTTCCCTACATAATGGTTTTAAGGTTCATTGGATGGTTACATAAGTCAATAAATAGAATCAAGATAAATGGAGGTAAATTTCCAGATTTATTAAACATAATTCAATACATACATACATAAACTCATGCCTTCATTCCCACAGAGGGGTAGGCAAAGCTACAGAATTACCAACAACTCTAAAAACAATACATGAGTAAGGATAATTTATTCATTAATCAATGGTTAATTAAGTGTTTTCTTAACCAAATCATAATAATTGCTTATTGATTCAATTCATAAATCACGCTTGAAATTAGGTACTCCTTAATGCAATGCAAACATAAGCAAAAAATCCTATATGTAGACAAATGAATAACAGGACTTTTATAACGCCTGGTAATTACCACTTAATTTTGAAAGTAGCAACGATGATATTGTAATCCGTTAATGCCATTTTTGGCCCAATCGGGATTATATACGCAACGGATTGCAAGAATGTTTTCCGGAATACATTAAAAAATGAACTGCACTGAACACCGTCAACCTTCTTTCCCCTTCTATCCCCATGTGTTAGAAAAATATCTAATGTACAACCTTTAACTTCAACTCCAACCAACTCATCAAGAGATGAGGACTTCACCCGTCGTCTTCAGCAGTCTGATGTAATGTAAGTATATGTGTTAGACAGTTTCATATTTGTAAATGCCATATTTTTTATGCTTACGCCTCAAGTCTATAAAATGTAAAAAATGAATTTATTACGTCCAATTTCGAGGTCATACGAGTATGCTAATATTAAATTAGTTTTTTTTTATCTTGTTTTGCCTCGTTGTATGCCTCCGACAAAAATGAGGGGTGTTATAAGCTAAATGAGTGTATCTCGTATAGATATCGTCGTTAATAATGCAATACCGCGTAAGTAACAAATAAAACAAGTTGCAAAGAACACCTTAATGATTTAAGAGAAGGTGCATTTTGCTCCTTATTTAATTTATTAGTTTCACGGTATTGCAATTATCGAAACATGTGTATGTCTGTGGCATTGGTGTGTGTGTGTGTGTCCCAAACAGACGATTATTTGGATGCGGGTTTTTTGTTGATATATTTAATAGTTCTTTATAGTAAGTATATAGCCCAGATTAGCCCAGTAACTTTATACATCCGTAGTATGCGTCAAATCCGGTAGTTCTGAATTTTTGCAGACTGGTTTAGGATGTTGGCCTAGTGAATAATAATCGTTTCGTTTTCAAATTTTGGCAATTATAACCCTAAAGGACTAGTTTTTGAGAACGTTTTTAAAGTAGACTAAATTTGCTACAATATGATACTAAAATTGTCTCCGTAGACCCAATAGTTTCCGAGATTAAGCTTTTCAAAGTTTATCATTTTTTCGAACTTCGCAATTTTTTGCAATTCTGTCGTTCTGAATGAATATTACTCAATTTCAATTAATTTAGCCCTCTTAGAAGGTCCCGGTTGAGGTTCGTCCGTATTTGGATCGACGTATTGGGATGGCATATCCCCATCAGGGGATGGTAATGAATCGTCGACGTCTTGTTCCGTCAAGTCACCCTCCATTTCGACATCGGACAGATCGTCGCCTTCTGGGATATTTACTACCGAAACATCAGGTATACTGTCACAAGAGGCCCCGCTGCACTGCCTGCAGACTGATGAGCATTTTAATCCTGCCTTCCTGCAGCTGCACGCGTTCCCACAACCCGTCGTGCAGCCGCAAGAAATTATCTGCAAGAGGTGTTGTGGGGCTGCATCTCTGGTCATCATTTTGGGGTTGAGGCTCCAGCTATCTTCGGGGACAGCTACTCTCTCCTACGGGTCCCACCTCAGGCCCACCTGCCTCCGTGTACCACCGGGGCCGCTGCCTCTAGCGCCTGCCTCTAGCGCTCCGGAGCACAGCGCCAGCGTGCGTGCTCCGTGTTCCCGGTCTGACGTCTCCAGGAAGGAAGTCCCGGGGGAACTACTATCACCCTCACCACCAAAATTCTAATCTTACCCTGGTGATATTAGGGACCTTAATTTAATTTTTGTATATTTTTCTTTATTCTGTGTGAGGAACGCCATAGTGCTAAATAAATACTCTGACCCCGATTTACTATTTTCGTCTTTTTCTCTCCAAACCACCTCTCCCTCTTTCTCTCATTTTTGTTTCAACGACTGGTACCTGATCTTACGAATCATCGTAAGATCACGTAACACGACAATGAGCAAATTGCGAAGTTCGAGAAAAATGATAAACTTTGTAAGGCTTAATCTCGGAAACTATTGGGTCCACGGAGACAATTCTAGTATCATATTGTAGCAAATTTAGTCTTCTTTAGAAACGTTTAAAGAAAGTTTTTTCAAAAACTAGTCCTTTAGGGTTATAATCGCCAAAATTTTAAAACGAAACGATTTTTTCGCGGTTTTTTCGATTTTTGACAAAGTTGCGTTCGGCGCTCGAGGTCACAAACTTGGATTATTCACTAGGCCAACATCCTAAACAAGTCTGCAAAAATTCAGAACTACCAGATTTGACGCATACTAGCCCCATACTTTCAGGCGACAAAGTTACTGGACTAGGACTAGTAACTTTGCAGAATTTTCATTTTATTTGGCTTTTCTAGGCGCAACATTTTGTGCTAGTAACAAGTGTAACTTACATAATAATGTTTAAGTTAACCAGAAAGTAAGGCTTCGAGCTTTCAGTTCAGTGAAATTCGTTGAAATTATATTTTTGATGAAAAGTTCGTTGTAAAAAGTAATATTTAGAGCACTTTAATTGATAGCAGAAAATGTTGTCTCCCACTTAGGTTGTATACTCGTAATCGCTGGCAAACGTTTTTTTCGTCTGTTCTGAAAGCAAGGATTTCCATATCTCCTTAGAGGGCTGAAATTATAATTTCCATTCCTAAGGCAAGAACTGATTTTGAAAAAAAATTGGTGAAACACTCAAGTTTTTACTGATTTCTAGACATTGATGGATCTTATACGCCATTACGAAATAACTCGTTTATTTTAAAACTCGTTTTGAAATTTTACCAAATACCTCATGATTTTTGAAAGACAATTCCGAAAGACAAAGTTCGTGACAATAACATAGGTAGGTACTTAAATCATTTTTGTTTACATTCCTCTCAGGTGAAATGAAAAGTAGAGTGTTTAACTCGTTTGAAAGTATCAATTGCACTCTCGAACTAGCTGGCGCTCGTGCAGCCTAACTATCTCGGGATGTAATTATATAGCTTTTACTTTGCTCGTAATATATTATTATCTTTTACTTTGGCGAAATCATGCAACGTTAATTTGAGTGGTGGGGCGCGAAATTGTCGATTTAAAAAACATATAAAACACGATTTAAATCAATAATCAAGTAAATACCTAACTAAGTATATACAAGACCGGTTTGAGTGAAGAGCCTTGGGGGAGGCCTATGTCCAGCAGTGGACGTCTTTGGCTGACATGATGATGATGATGATACACTAAGAGTCATAACATAAACTGTATACCTATGTAAGTGTAAGTAGATACTCGTGCGGTCACAAAGTCATCAATGTCATTAGAGATGCCGTCATTTGTGACTTATAGGAAACTCTACCTTACTTTTGTAGAATGTCAGACTAACTTTAGACAGGTGAGTCTCAAATTTAAGTCTTTAACTGTACCTATGTTTCCTGGATGGACTGATTCCTTATTCACGTCATTCTTTAAATCTGCCAAGGCGCGCCCCGACGATCCAATTGACGTTGCACGGTTGCATCAATGAAAGTAAGGTTAAGTAGGCGGAATCTCGCTAGTAACTTGATATTTATCCCGAATAAATAACCTAGTGAAATATGAGTGTATCTTAATTCTATAATAAAGGTATTTCAGATACATTATTATTAACTTTTTTTAATACAATATGTATATTAAAGTACCTATACATGACAATATTCATACAATTTTATAATTTAAACTTAACCTTCATGTTCGGGTAGTGGGGAAGGATAACGCCAGTAGCACACTGGCCGCAAAAGCGAAACGGAAGCGAACAGAATTGATATCGCAATGTACCGTTTCGATTTTGGTTCGCTTCCGTTTCGCATTGCGCCGATGTGCTACAGGCCTCAAGCTACCGGTGAGGTTAGGGCTCCAGAGAGGGTAATTTCCTGACAACGCCTGCCTTGTCAAAGCTTCCTACCTTATGTATCTGAGCTTTGAGCAAGCCATCTAGTTAGTCTCGTAAGTTGTTGGTTAAGACTTCGTTATTAAATCGTTAGGAAACTATATGGACAAAGATCGTCGACACAACATTGTATAGTCTTTACTATCTGAACTGAGCCGATCTTCTATACAAAGGCCATTGTTTGTAAACAATACCATTGTCTTTCTTTGTGTCCGTAACACCAAGCCGATTACATACAAAAAAGTTAGAACTACATTGAATGTACATTGAATTATCAACCCTACCCTCTTAGTCAGTAGGTTTAAAATGTAAAGTGTCAGGATACAGATAAAAGTCTTTATTATTTGAACTGTGCTTATTCCCTACACAATACTATCATCTACACAAAACTTATATCTGTATCCTGACACTTTACATTTTAAACCTACTGACTAAGAGGGTAGGGTTGATAATTCAATGTACATTCAATGTAGTTCTAACTTTTTTGTATGTAATCGGCTTGGTGTTACGGACATAAAGAAAGACAATGGTATTATTTACAAACAATGGCCTTTGTGTAGAAGATCGGCTCAGTTCAAATAGTAAAGACTATACATACCGGTACTTAGCTTAGCTTATCCTTCTTGGTACTTATGAGTCTTTTGTCGCACGGAATGGTGACGTCTACATGTTTTACGTCTGTGCAAGTACCTACTTACCGTTAGCCAAATGGAAACAACCGGAAATGTGTCTAAGGGACTCACCGGAGCAACGGCAAGCACTAAATAATCGATTGTGCCGTCTTCAAGCTGGTCGATTTCTAAGAATCAGACTCCCAATTTTTGTTATTGGAAAATTAACGATTTATTTTCTACTTTCTCAATGTACTCAATTTCCTAATTTTTTTTACCTTCGGGTTATATAAACGATAGTTGTTAATCTTCTTCAATGAGAAAATCATGATAATACCATTATTATTTTTTAAATTTCGATTATACGAGGGCAGAGTGAAAAGTCTGGAAAAAATTAAACAATTTTTTTTTTGTTGGTCCAAGTAAATATTTATTTTTCAACGTAGTCCCCATGTAACTCAATACACTTGCTCCATCGCTTTTCTAGCTTTTCGATTCCCTCCGTATAGTACGATTTCTCCAACCCTTCAAAATACGCATTGGTTTCTGCGATGATTTCTTCGTTGGAACCAAATCTTTTTCCACCAAGCCATTTCTTTAAGTTTGGGAAAAGAAAATAGTCGCAGGGGGCTAAATCTGGAGAATAAGGCGGATGCGGGAGCAATTCGTAACGCAACTCGTGGATTTTAGCCATAGCAACTGCACAAGTGTGGACCCGTGCGTGGTCTTGGTGAAAAATAATAATAATAATAATAATAATATCAGGGTACAATCTCACACAAATTGACCTAGCCCCAAACTAAGCTCTAGGCTTGTACTATGGGTACTAGGCAATGATAAACTTACTTAATGTAATATATATATACTTAAATACATAGAAAACACCCAAGACTCAGGAACAAATAATCATGCTCATCACACAAATATTTGCCCGTACCGGGGATCGAACCCGGGACCGCTAGCTTCGTAGGCAGGGTCACTACCGACTAGGCTACCGCGTCGTATGATTTTCTTTTTCGCCAAATTGGGTCGTTTTTCCATTAAAACTTCATGAAATCGCTGTAACATAAGTTGGCATAATATTCGCCGTTAATCGTTTTACCTTTCTGAAGGTAATCAACATATATTACACCACGAGCATCCCAGAAGACAGTAGCCATAACTTTATTCGCCAATAAAACTGCTTTGGCCTTCTTTGGTGCAGGTTCACCTGAAGCAATCCATTGTTTTGACTGCTCCTTGGTTTCTGGTGTATGATGATGAATCCAGGTTTCGTCAACAGTTATGAAACGACGCAAGAAGTCCTTTTCATTACACCTAAACTTCGCAAAACATGCCTCTGACAGGGTCACCCTAGTGCGTTTTTGATCTACTGTGAGCAATCGCGGCACCCAACGGGCGGAGAGCTTCTTCATATCCAAATAAGTGTGAAGGATATTACGAACCCGTTCGTCTGAAATGCTTACAATATCAGCTATCTCACGGACCTTTATTCTTCGGTCGGTCAATACGATGTCATGGATTTTGGTGATCATCTCTGGTGTAGTGACCTCAACTGGGCGTCCGGGTCGGTCGGCGTCAGCAGTGCTTGTACGGCCACAACGAAAATCCGTAAACCACTTGTGGATCATTTTAATCGATGGAGCAGAGTTCCCGTAATTATTTGTCTAATTTTTTTTTTGTATCCGTAATGTTTTTTTTTCGGAAAAAATAATGTTTAATCAGAACACGAAACTCACTTTTCTCCATGTTTGCAAACACCGAAGTGATTGTTTCTTTTTCATAGCTGTCAAAAAAAAACTAGTCGTGTGAACTGGCTGAAAATATACGATTTACCTCCAAAAAGGCTGCAGTACAAATTGACATTAATGAATTTGTGAAGAAAATACCTTTAATATGATTTTTACCAGACTTCTCACTCTGCCCTCGTATGTTTCTTCGGGGTATCAGCTATCACGATTTCAAACTTTCAAACGAAGGAGTAAGAAAGTCAAACACACACACTCATATACATACAACTATCGAATTTATAATATTATTAGGATACCAGAGGTCCTAGACAAGATGCTTAACGATATCGTAAACGAATTTAGAAAACTGTCAAAGTGTATTTAAAATTCTAAATTCAAAATATTTATTCAGTAAATTGGCCACCTGAGGGCTCTTTTCGCTTGACGCGACCATGCCATCCGGCAACTTGCGTTCATTCTATTATGTACATTTTCGATAACGATAACATTCTCGCAATGCATCTTGTCCAGGAACCCACGGCTTGCTTTATTACTACCGGGGTAAGTAAATGAGACCAGAAAGCTTTCCAAAAATATTTTATTTACAACTATCCAAATAAGTCTAAGAATTTTTCAAAAGCCTTGGCACCCTGTGAACAAAGAAAACATGTTTTAGCCAATTATATTTAAAAAACAAATCTCGTTTCCTTCCTACAATTTTTTATCAACTGCAAACGTCCTAGAGATCTAACAAAATAATCAAACCATGGTTTTTTATGGCATAAAGTAGACATCCCAGCACACAGGCCACCTGATGCTAAATGTCATCTGAAAACCATAGACATTTGCCTTCTTGAAACTACAATGTCAAGACTGTAAATGAGTTGCCAACCCTGAGAACCAAGTGGAAGTTGCCTTGACCCGTCACCGGAGCTCAACAATTGTAACACTCCTGTTTGGTGGTAGGTATAGATGGTGGTAGCAATCCGGATGGACCCTGAGCAACCAACCACTAAAAATGCCTTTGTGCTCCCAAAAGGCATAATTTATCTTACACATCACAATCATCTAAATTGATCCAGTTGTTCAAGGGCCTAAATGGACCAATAATCAAATATTTTACTTACATCTTTACACGCCTCCGCAATTCCTTTTGGGACCGCAAATATACTATCCAGTATTAAATCCGTAAGCTGTAAAGGAAAGATTATTTTTTCAATAATTATGGTCTTGAAAACAAGCTCAACCCAATCAAAAAATATGAATTTACACACATGAGAACATGAATATCCTGTTCCTTTTTAGAGATTCTATATGATATTCGGACTTAGTTATACGAGTAAATAAATTATATTAAAAATTAGTGGTTTTATTTCAGTAAAAACTAAATTCTACTTGTATGATCATGGTATGGCCAGATCCCGCTACTGAGTTTTGAAAAAGTTCGTACACGGTCCGACTTCGGTGTGGTGGTCGTTGGCGTAGAAGGGGTGGTGGCACCTCCAGATGCGGTGCTCGTAGCAGCGGCGGTGGTGGCGTTACCTGCGCACGACGCCAGCGCCACAAAACCCAGCAGGACTACGAACAACTTCAAGTCCAAAGTATACATCATTACAATCCTCGTTAACTGACTGACGGCTCCCAAACTCCTCTCAATATATACCTTTCTTTGACGACCGTAACGCTGCGCTACAGCCTTCATTGACTGCGCATGAAGAGCGAGGAGACCGTCAATGGTTAGACACAAAGTAGAATTCGCTTTGGTTTTAAGGCCATGTTTTCGTAATTAAGCTATGAATATTCAGTGGCTTTCCGAAATTATGGTACGTACGTATACGTAGAGTAAAAAAATGAATCTGTGAAGGCTGGTTATCAAGTTGTTTATTATGAACCCGATTATTTTTCTATAGGTTCTTGGAATCAATGTGACAGGCAGAAAATTTTGTTTCGTGTTGACTGTTTGAATGAAAGGTTAAATATATATTAACGATTGGATACAGTGTTTTTCTTGACAAACAAATTATTAAGATCTTTAAGATCATTTTTGGGTATTACGTAGTAATATATTTCTTTTTTTTACCGTTTGTATCGGTATGTAGGTAACGCTTACATTTTAAAGAGTTACAGAAACGCAAAATTCGCTTTTAAAAAGTATATTGTTTATACATGATGTTTACCCACGCTTTACTCGCTCAGTCGAGAAAAAAAGGTAGCTATTATTTTTGAATAGCACTCTCGGATGGCAGCAAAATAGAATTAACCTCCATTTTGGACCAAACTGCAGCAGAGTGCCTTTTATTTATTTTTTCCTTTGTATAGAGTTCGCAAAATGTCGGCAGTTTATTTTTACAGGACACGCCTTTTACCTGAACTAGAACATCATAACAATGTTAGCGAGTTGTAGAGAATTCCTTTTACTTAAGCGACGATGCAAATATAAAAAGTGAGCAGTAGCACCTAGTACCTACTTGGCAAAGAAACAATATAGCTAAAACCATTATACGTATCGTATATGCATTATGAATTTCTTATTTTTTTCGATTGCCAAAAAAAAATATTTTTAATATCGCGGTGTCACTCTTTTATTCTGTTCTAAGACACAAAAAAACTCCTTACCAGCCAATGAAAAATTAACATGAATATATGTTTTTTTTTCATGAAATTTACAATCTTGAACATAATTATTATTTTGAATAAAAATTAACTAGGCTAATAATATAGTTTTTTTTGGTATAGGGAAGTTGTGCTTGTTTTTTTACGGTCAAAAGAGGGTATTGTTTGTGTAATACATTTATTGTATTCTTCAATTAAAAGAGTGGAGTAAGAGTTTTCCGCCTTGAAATAATGCGATGAATGTCTACCTGCAATAGCACATTTTATAATTAAGTTCAAACTTTGACTCGTGGCAGCGACCCCTAAAACCCAATCGAAAAAAAAATAAGAAGTCGTACGTTCGTTTTTTAGGTATCTAATAATTAGAAGCGAATGGCGCAGTACCATGGCTATTTTATGAAAATTATTTTTTCCACCAATCAAAATCAAAGAGTCATAGGTTCGTAGAATATAATAGAAGCGAATGATGGGTCGTCGAGACAATTTTTGAAAAGTTGAAAAATAAGAAGCACCCTAACTAATTAGTACCTATGTTTAAGCTATTAAAAATGTATTATGGTAATTTTTTTTAAATAAACAGTTTTGTTAACAGAAACAATGCCATCCAAAATTTCAGTTCTCTATAGAAATAACTTACTTATTCATAACTGATACTAGGTGTCCGTGCCCAGCGCCGCCTGGGTGTAATTTTTTTCTCATACAATCCTAGTCCAAGTAATTACGAACACACTACAAAGGTTGCTCGACCCACTCTCGAGTTACGCGTAACCACGGAAAATATGAATTAATTTTTGTATAACATAGATGTATGTCGTAACCAAATTTTGTATTGGTATCTGGAATTCTATTCTACGCTCTAAACACACAAAAAAACATGACAAGATACAAGACAAAAGCAATATGGTTTTACCGAGTAGAATGGAGCCTTATATTTGGTATCGGAAACAGCTTTAGCGATATGGTGAAAGGGAAGTGGGGATTCGGGTAATGAGAGTTATATGTATTTAATAAGTTGACTCCTTGAGGGGGAAACTCAATCCCAACCGGTAACGGTGAGAGATAAACACCAACCCCCTTACTTATAAACATGGAATAAGCTTGGAATAGTTTATGCCATGCTTTGTCTTTATCTGTAATTGAGACATTTGCATCTGACAGAAAGTGACAAAGCATGGCATAAACTATTCCAAGCTTATTTCACGTTTATAAGTAAGGGCAAGACACAATTAACACAGGTACAGCATTTCGTTCGTCTGTTTATCAAAATTCGTTCTATATTGAAACTACTCCTAGAACGTTTTAATTTTTTATGGATTTGCTTTGAATAGTCGAGATCAAATAGTCTGGACGCGGGAGCGAGCTTATCCCGAAGGTACTTATTAATCCAGTTTTTGGAGGACACCTGATCCATAGCCCCCGGAAATAATGCCGCCGGCAAGTTATTACGTATCTTGGCATTTGAAACGTTGACCTGCGGGTCAGCGGGGAGCTATATCCTAATATTTGGTATGAGAATGATGCCATCAAGCCGTTTCGGCAATAGCGACGCTTCACAAACTCTCAAAAAATGGTGCAGAGCCAGATGGTGCAGCTCCCTCGTTTGCCCTCTAGTGGTTTGCAATATTTGGTATAGCAACAAACCCAAACGCCCAAACGTGTGAATCATCATATCAGCCTGTTGCAGTCCACGGAGCGCCACAACGCACGATCTCTCGCCCTTTGCATCCAGTCACTGCCAGCTGCCTTCTTCAGGTCATCCGTCCATCTAGCCGGGGGGCGTCCTACACTACGTTTGCCTAAGCGTGGTCAACATTCGAGAACCTTCCTGCTCCACCTCTCGTTGGTTCTGCGACAGACATGGCCAGCCCACTGCCACTTCAGCTTGCTAAATTTTTTGACAATATCAGTCACCTCAGTCTTATGTCGTATGACCTCGTTCCGGATCTTATCCCTTAATGAGATCCCCATCGTGTCGGTGGGCCAACTTGACTGTCATGTTCCACATTTCGGCTCCGTAGGTTAAAACGGGTAGGACGCATTGGTTAAACGTGTGAATGGTCAAACTATAATCCCATTGAGCAAACTCAGTATCAGAGTTATGTAATAATATTAATTAATTAGAGTTATGTAAGTCATGTGATTCAATACGTCAAAATATATATAGGATCCCGCCCGAGTAACAGGTTGCCTCTATCAATAACTTTCAAATTAATTCATCATTCTTATTGTGCGGGTATGTTTCGGAGGTGTCATATTTCGTGGGCACGTTAAAATATGTGCCGTTAGGGACGAGGGATCAGGGAAGGCGTACACAATTTAAATGCGGAAGCGGGGTTCCCCGGTGTAGGGTTCCGGAGGCAGTGGTGTAATTTATTCTCTTACCGAAAGCGAGCTCGAGCGACTAGCATAATTCGACCCGTGTGTTAGAATCCACGCCCTTCGTTACTTTAAGCTATGCAAGTGCAAAGGTCGCAGACATCGATCGATTTTGCTGCGTTGTTGTGCAGTAACATTAATTATGCTACAATTTGCGGCAGAACTGTGAAGAATAACGAGCTGGAAGAAATAAAAGACGTATTTATTGTTTACTCGTAAAGGTAGAGTATCTGACTTGCCTAACACACTTCATACTAATATTGCAGATGTTAAAAGTTTTTGAACATATTATTACAGTTATTATTTTTAAACATGTTTGTTACACAAATGGCACAAAGTACACAGGTGAATTATATTTATAATAAATAGGTAGCTTGATTTAACTTGTATCTTAAATAATTACATAGTTTCGCAGATACCTAAGTGTATTTTACGGTAATTCATCATTTTATCGAATTTCACTTCATCGATTGTATCATTTAACTTCAACGATATATTCTGCTGAAACCATGATGTTTTCAGGACATCTTAAACATTAATTACGTAGGTTAGGTAACATGTGACTACCAAAAAAAAACATTCATGCAGCGAGAAATGAAAATTCTGGGTACGTTCGTTGAAAGGCGTTTCGATAAAATAATAGGTACCCGTATCGTACTCATGGTGTATTCTATACTACAATTTGAAGATTGTAATAATAAGACTAAAAATGCGTTACCAACCCTGAGGACTACGATGGAATGCCTCTTCGAGTTATATTCTGGTCATGTTATCCATCTTATCCATTAACCTACCGCCAAGCAGCAGTGTTTTTCACTGTCGTGTTCCGGTTTGGGGATAAGACAGCCGGTGAAATGACTAGCATAGAGGCATTCCATCTTAGTCCTTAGGGTTGGCAACGCATTTGCAGTCTTAGGATTGCGTTCTTGTGAATGCGAATGTCTATGGGTCACAGTTTCCACTTACCATCAGGTGGCCTGTGTGCTCGTTTGCCTTCCTATGCCATAAAAATAAAAATGTTATCGGTTGCATCATGCACACCAGTTAGACCGGAACACAACAATGTGAACACTGCTGGTGGGCGGCAAGTTAAATGATAAGGCGGGGGATGCGATCCAGACGGACCCTGCACAAGGCCACCAGTGAGTGCCACCACTCGATTTAGATGTCTTACTTAGTATATTCCAACAGTCCTGGAAATAGAAACCAAGCAACGTAACGGTTAAGTCAAGCAAGAAATTAAACAGTCGTACCACAAATTAACATGTCACACAGAAAAATAATACGAACTTGTGTTGCGAATCTAATGTGTATTTTCTGACAGACCATACATTTTCTTATTAGGACTTCATATTCAAATCATAATTAATAGGTTAAAATAATTGTTGTGTTGTTATGTCAAATCAAGCTGCTAACTAAAGCTCCCTATAACTCTGGCACGGTAACTACATCTTGCTACAACAGGTGACAGCCATTAAAAATTTTGGCACGGTCCGCTATTTTTATATGAATCACGGCTCATGTTACTTTAAAAACCTATCTTCTATTTTCACTGCAACACCATAATAATCGTGCCACGAGTAGATAATTCAGTAACAACTCGATGTCACGCTTGCTTACTCCGCGGCTGCTTCTATTTATGGCGAGCCGAAACACAATTTGAGCAGCGGCTCCAGGATGCTCGGGAAATACCACTCGCCTTATCCTTTCACGTAGAAAATTAAATGTCTCACGGTAATATCCGAGGGCGGTGGTTTTGGCTTTGGCAGTTGATCTACGGTCTGCGCCGTGAATAGCAATACCACCTGGATAATTATGCGCTAACTGGTAAGTATCGGAAATGGTTGCTAAATTTGATAAATTCAAGATGAATTATTCAAGTTTTTTTTTAATTCAGTAAAATTGGAGCAACTCTGCTGCGTCTAAACCACGTTCCGCTTGTTACTTCATCCACGTAGTCAGTATATGATAGGATATTTGATAAATCACTCAATTTTATAGGGAAATTACCATATAGCTAGTGTTGTCACAACACGCCGCCCCACCCGCGCGTTTCTCAGATAGATTTTCAGTAAGTAAAGCGTTATTTTCAGTTTTACATAATGCGCTTCAGTTTGTCTTGATATGTTATTTTTAGGAATCGGAAAATACGCATAAACGTGAGTAAAATACCCAGCAAGTTGGAATTTTCCGGAGAAAATTTAGATTTTTTTCAATTGCTACTTCCGCTCCGTTCCGCTCAACTGGTATTTATTTATTATGTAGGGACGAAGATATATTATTTGCAGGTAGATCAGTAAGTATATTATACTCGTTTCCAATCCAATTCCAATATTCAACCATTATTAAACCCATCATACAACCCACAGATCAAGGATATAGTGGTGGCAACATAATTAGGAACACTTGTTTTTTTCCTATAAAATTGCTTACAAATAAAACTCATCAATTGTGATAACCAATTCAAACGGTTTTCACCAATTCTGTTAAAAACGTAGCTTTTATTTTGTAGGGATTTAAAATATTTTGCATAGACGCGTCAGCACGTTTATATTTAAATCCCTATTTTATTTCTTTACAATCTTGAAAATAATAGTCTTTGATCAAAAAACTCAATCAATCCGTATATGTAGTAGGTCTGTTTATAAAAGAGGTTTACTGTACGAGTTAAAAACGTTAGTAAATGATTTATTTGAATAAAATTGATAAAGCACTTTTTGATTGGTGTTCAAGTTCGATAAGTCATAATTGTGTGGATAAAACAATGGCTACCGCCGACCGCCGACACGGTCTAGACTTCGAGCTTAAATTTATTATGTTGTGTCAATTATTGACCTGAAGAACTGGTCTATTTAGAAATGACGCAATCCTCCACCGCTATTGTTAGTATTACAATAGTGATCCCAAAAGTGTATTTGTTTGCTTATTCCATTTTTAAGATTCACGGCCTGAACCGATATGCGTGAAATAGAATAAAAAAGACTTTATAGCCTCACGGGCCCAACATGGCTGCGTTTATCGCGTGACAAAATATGGATAAAGCATCCGTCACTCTTGAACTTATACCCGTATATACGGGTCAAAAAGTGACGGATGTTTTATCCACATTATTTCACGCGATAAACGCAGCGATATAAGGCCCCCTGGAGTGTCTAGTAATAAATGAAGATGCTTTCTATGGAATATGCGGTAAAAGCGCGTAATTTTTTAAGGCTGTGACCAAAACTATACGTGGTTCGAGAATTGCTAACACGAATTTTAAGAGATTAGTCGATTAATCGCTCTCATTCAAGAAAACACTTTGTATGGCGACTAAGCTATAAGTATTTTGATAGAATGTTGATTAAATGCATAACAATTTTAAAACAACATAAGTGCTGTCTTCTTGTTGAGATATAAACCATGGCTGTATAAGTATAAATAACTTTAAACCATTGGGTAATAATTTAAACACGTGTTAATTTGTGATTGATAAAAAACGCTTGATTGTTTTTATCTTTACAGTTCAAATACCTTCAGTTAAACAAACAATTACATGCAGTAATAGCAACGGCTGTAGAAAAGACAACCGTGTTGGTAAGGTAATCTAATTAACAGCAAGCAGCAGTGACTCTTGAAGGTGGTTGTTAACGAAAATAATAATAAAAAGAAGGTTGTCGGACGAGGTCGATGCCGTTTATTGCTATTTTCCAGCGGCCGGTCGTAAATTTTCCTTTTAAACCGGGACTTATTTAATTAGTCAGGCTCTTATAATTTAAACAGGGGATACTTGCCAGTATACCTTTCTGGATAGTTATCTATTGTGAAGTCTTCCCTCTTATGTTCGGCTGGTTCATTGTTTAACGAAACAAAGAAGCTTTTTATCAAGCCGGTAAAACAAGTAACTTACAAGATTATCCTGGCTTCGTACGTTTTATACAAAAACCTATTGAAAATACTTACTAAATGAATAACCAAATATACGCTAATTTAAACACATAATAAGTATCAAATAAAGATAATGTGAATAAGTCAAAGTCGCATGAAAGGATGAACTTCCATAAAGGAAACCCGATGCTCGCGTAATAAGTGTTTTTTTTTATTATCGTGCACATTTTTGCTCCCGTTGCTTATCTCGTTGGGATATGATGCACTGCGGAATCTGCATTTGCATAAAAGCGTCCATTATCCACAGCTTCGCCAAATAAAAAATCAATAGCCGCCGAGCTCCGTGAAAGCAGACGTATTATGGGTACGAGCAGCAAATAACCTTTTACATTACCTGCTCATCGCTGATTTTTTTTACTAGGAAATTGTCTATATTTTACAAATTGGGAGAACTAATAAGAAATTCTCAGAAAGAATACGTTAGATGATGAATGAAAATGAAGTCGGAAAACAAAGTAACGCTTGTTAACATTGCCAGCCTAGGTAAAACATGCAAATGCTTTATCTAAATGTTTTAAATTAAGTTATTAAGCTATTTTCTTCATCAATTGCATGATGATGATGAAAAGGCACTGTAAGCACTGGAATATTAAAATACTGTTACCGCAATAATGAACCAAATAAGGCATTAGAATGTACTTTACCTTGTTTGTACTTTATCGATGATACGTGAAAGGCAAAGAAAATTAAATGAATGTTGAACAATTTTTCCATTTAGTACCTTGACCTTTCAAATTAAAATTCTAACTTCAGACTTTGCGAACTGATTTAGGAACGATGGCAAAACCACATTAGTACGGTTTGGAAGGTCGTGGGTAATATTATAAAATTAGTGAGTTGTAAGAGCGGCGGCGGCGCCACCTGGTTCCGGCCGTGGACGGCACTAACTCAGCGATTCCGGATCCAACGGTACATTTAATTCTTAGGACATGGCCACACAAATTGTCGGGGGGAAGGAACACGGTTTAGTTATGAATTTGGTTATCTTTGTTGCCCTGTTGAAGATGTGTTAAACAACCTCTTCTATCAGCCCAATGGAATCCTGACCCCACACAGAAAGATGTCGGAGTGACATTATAAAACAGTTTGTTTGACCCTTCTTACGACTTGAATCACAACGTCACTGTGACATAGTTCTCAGTGACAGTAGTTCAGTATGATGGGTGAAGGTTTAATTGGGTTGATGATGATTTTTTTTTCATGATTATCCTGATTATCCTTTATAAAGCCCCTGCTTAAAAACGTACGAATATTTTTAGAGTTTTGTGACTTGCGGCATCTTTGCGGCAAAGATACCTTAAGGTGGTTTAATTTCCCATATCTCATATACGTAACGTTTCGGTTTCGCATAACACATTCCTTTACATCATCGTTAACATTTTCTGATTAGTTTAGTTTGAATTCAAATTGCTAAAAGGGTACAATTTATTAACTACAGATTTTTCAGACTATTATATCTGGACCGTTTTATATGCGTGAATCATTTAACATCTGCTGTAATAAAGTTCATTTACTTTGTATTCTTAAAGTTTGCACAGTCTATAATGACTGAGTATTTTTTTTGACTTCATCCTCACTAAGTTCTCGCGACTGTAAATAAACGCTAAGCACTGTAGACACTCCGACCGTGGCGTGGTGACTAAAAGTTTTCTAAATGCTAACCCACTTTTATCGCAAGCGGATAAAATGGGTCGACGTCGCATCAGCCCCGCGTTCCCTAATGCAATTGTATATAAGATTGTATAATACAACGCATTCGTATTGTTTCAATGAGTTTTAAACTAGTACAATGTTCAGTCATAGTAAAAACGTTTAAGATCCGCGCAAAGTTGTTAATCCGAAATGTTTAATTAATATGGAATGTCTACGCCTTGGCGTATACAGAAGACATGTAATCAAGTGAAAATGATAGGAAAAATGACGGCATACTTAAGTAGGTATGTTTAGCTTAGCAGGAAAAACTTGTTTATTTTTCGATGAAATCCAAATGACTATATTGATGTAGGTACCTAAAACTCCTATACCACTTTGTTGCTTATCTGGTTACTATTCTGTAAGTTATCATAATGTTTACATGGTTTATGTGGTTGGTAGTTGAGGTTGGTTCGCATTCCAAATCGAAGGAACCCTCAAGGACTTACCATCATACATTTTATTTGTGCCAGACGATTCTGTAAAATCCCCCAAAAGTAGCCCAGGATAACATTGCAACGATCTACTCTCAAACTGTCGGTCCCGTTCAAGTTTACGTGGAGCCTCATTAACTTCGTCGGCGCTTATGCCATGTAATGATGTAGGCATATGTATGTACTAGCATCCAAGTTGACGTGCTCTTAGTTAGTCTACATTAAGCTAATATTAACATTAAGAGCAGTCTTCATTTTGTATAATACTTCTGTAGGTACATAGACTACTTCATCCCTGAATTACAATCTTACATTTACATTTCCTGAAATGTAGTTCTGTAATTTCACTACCACTACTACTCGTAGCTGCTCCAAGATTCTAGGGTTATAAATATCGCCCATGTAGCCGCAGCTTAAGCCCAGACTTGCTGACTCTTATTAACTTATTCGAATCCGAGGTTTTTCTTTGAATGCATTTTGCGAGGTATTTAATGAAAGATATATTTTTTGTTGGACATGTTTTAAATGTGGCTTGTTTGCGTGGTGAAATGGTTCAAGTAATATAAAGCTGTGCCATGTGCTGAATTGCTGAGTGCGTGGGTCGGCGCGACCCGAAACCCAGATTACCCAGGTGCTCACTGCAGCATTTATAAAACATACAGGAAAGGTATATACTGTTCTTGTGAGAAACTTGCGGGGAAATATTGGGTACTTCACCAATTTTATTAATCGAGATGAGCAAATTCGATTTTTATGCAAGTATATCCCTATGGTACGCCTCTTAAGTCTAATATGTACCAAAAAGTTTCATAAAGTTTTAGTTTTAGAAGGTTTTAGCTGTGTAAAAGTGATTGCTGTTTATACTAATATAATGAGAATGAGATGAGGGTGTGATAAAAACGCCGTTAAGTAGATAAATAGACAATTTTTCGATTTAAAAACGGTATTACATCCTATATATCACCCAAAACCAAATTCAGGCCCTGCAAGTATAAAAGTAAACTACCCTAAAGCCAGCAACACCAAAGTTGACATATACCTCAAGGTGCTTGTATGAGATTGGATGGCTTCAATTTGTACATGCTTACATACAAGAGTACAAATTATTACAAATGCTACAATATGCATCGTAAAAAGTACCTATATAATTAAAATAGCAAACAACGGAATCGTTTGATTTCAAACGCAATTTATGTTGTAAGATACTGCTTGTTTCATACGGAAGCCGCGGGCCTAATATAGCTGCATTAATCGCTTGACAAAATGTGGATAAAACACCGGTCACTTTTTGACATTTACTATAGGTAAATGTCAAAAGTACGAGAGTGACGGATGCTTAATCCACATTTTGTCACGCGACAAACGTAACCATACTATGTCCGCTGCAGACCTAGAACAGTGAGGCAGAACAGTGGACAGCAGAATATTGCTAATATGCGAACGCACCAAATAGGGCCTCTATTCATCACAGTAAAAACCAATGCATTTTTGACCTATTATCGTATTATCAACTTACTTGACAGTAATGGCTACCGAGTTAAAAACAATACAAACACGTCAAACACGATTTGAATTTTACCGCCTAGAATAGAGGTACAGTACAGTCCTCTCTCTAGCTGTACTGCTGTCTACTGTTGTACCTCCATGTGAAACCAGCATAAGAGAGTGGGACTTTTCACTGTGAGATCGCTAAGTGTCGACTAACTCTAATTAGGTTCATAAATACCGTTGTTTTAGTTTGCTAACTGCACCGGTAAGGCTTTTTACGTCGCGTAAAATGCTGCCGGCTCTTTCGTAGCCATAATTGGACGTGCTTTTCTCAACTAGGAAACGTCAAAAAGTTTTACAGACCGCACAAGGTGATGTTACCAAGTTAGATGCCCAAATGTAAACGTTAACCCTTAATAAGGCAGAGGCAATATATTTACCACATATCAATAAACTGAAATTTGACTTTACTACCTACATTTTATGATACAATTTTAATTGTATTTTCCCGAAAAGAAAAATAACTTCATGTATTTTTACTCTTTAGAGACTTGCGATTCCATTACTGTATTTGATGTTGGTCTAGTATTTTTAGTTAACGAGGCCTTATTAAGGGTTAATACGTTTAATAGCGGTATCAGGGAGGATCCTGGTACAATAATATACCATGGACAGAATGTCATTTTGACATGCATTTTGTTGTATACCAACGGTTTTTCAAGTTTGGAATTCTTGAAAGTCGAAGCTTAACCCGGTTTCAGCTCGCAATCATTTTGATTGTTACTTTATATCAAAAAAATATATGGAAACGGCCCACGAAATGATAATGACTCACTAATGACAAACTATCCTCCTGATTGAATTAAATATCTATCGATCATTTAACACAGTGTTCACTACAACTCACTCATCATTTTCCGCGCTGCACCCCATTAAAGCACCGGATAACATGTTCCGAAATCACAATGGGAGTTTAAAATTATTCACTAGAGGCGCTGCAAACCGCGCAGAGCTGCTTTAAATTCGAACTTCCGCTTCCTACATTCATGCGGCCAGGTACAGTCAGCTTCGAAAAAGGCACAATGCCCTGAAACTGACATGAAAACGATTAATTGACTGTTATTTTAAGTATAAAACGGGTATTGCATTAACCAAAAACTTTTATGTTTGGAATGAGGGCTAACGACGTACGGAAACCCCGCTTGATAATTTTGAATCCTTGTTGGTGACAATATTTGTATGTCACATGAGCATACATCGTTATCGCGGGAGCAAAAACGATTTGACAGTAGTGAAAGATTATGACAAATAGGCAATAACAGGAGTGACACTCGTATCGAGAAACGTTTATACCTACGAGTTCAAAATGTATACATTTTCTTTCAAATATCTTACCTCCGTATCTGACTCGATCAGTAGTACATATTTAAAGAGATTAGCTACGCAATCCTAACGTCAACCTCTACAGTCACTTTTTCTGCTACTTTAGACATTTGTCATTCTTGATTGATTTGATATGTAACAAAACATACATAAATATATCTAAATTAAATATAAGTACAAATGGAAAATATAATATATTTAAAAACATAAACTATTTTTGAAAAAAATACTGGATTTAACATAATATTTTTTGACACGTTGACTTATAGAAGCGTTTACTCAGTGTAAAATAAGTTTGATTGACCGTTTCCAGCGAAAACATCGTGCTAGATGTGAAGAACTTCTAAGAGGCTTAGAGAGTTTAGGCAGAATATTCCATTTATACTAAACATACATTCTGTTATATGTGTTCTTTACTTGATTTGTTTTTGCTCCCGCGATAACGACGTATGCACATGAGACTTTCCGTGTTCCTAACAAGTTGTTTTCTCATTATAATCAAATATACAAATTATAAAATCATCTAACAACTACAAATTTCGTCACGCTACTCACTCCCCGCCTGCTGTATGCAGTCAGTTGCGATTAACTTCATCTCTATTTTCGATAGGTAACGTCAAAAGCACACTTGTCTAGCCGTACTGAGGTTCAGTTGCAGGCTGTAGTAAATACTAACTGTTACAGCGATTATTTACGTTTTACGTAACGTAAATATTAAAGATTAGTATTTCTTATGGAAAGATTATTACACTTCGGAAAATCACAGCTATTTTTTTCAGTAGGAATTCAACATTTCGTACTGTATGCATTTACAACCTAGTTTATTATATTTTCTCTTAATGCATTAATAAACAAAGCATGCTACATAATTTTACTACTTAACTTCTGTTAAGAAAAATCTGTCAGCATAGTTAAATGTAATTAAGTTCGTAATTAACTACAGTAGCGTTTGCAATACTTATATGAGAACATTACACGCATCGCAAGCAGCGCGGGTGAAAACAATTCTCTTAATGTGGCACTGCGGGGCGAGTTCCTTTGAGGGTGAAAATAAACTTTTAGGTCAGGTACGAGCATCAACGACACTATCAAATTAAGCAGACGCTCTGCGAACTAGCTGCCAATTTAATTAGAACACCCAAGAAAAGCGTAGCATTTTAATTTAATTGGGAGTTTCAATAAAAATGTGGCCATTAGAAAATTATACTTTGTGGGCTCATTGCTTTTGATCAAGGCTCCCAATTAGAATAATGTTGTTGATTGTATTTCGTTTTCATTCAGTTAATTTGTGGTAGGTACTTATATAAAAAGTTAATTTGAATTAACTAATTTAAACAAAAAAAAACTGACAGAAATGGCTCCATAATTAGGTACCTATAATCATAGGTTGCCCCCTCATACTTCATTATTTCGTAAAGATAGCAATTTATCTGATAACGTGATAACACAAACTATCAAGGTTAGCTATAGGTACCTATCCTTCTGGATTCTTGCATCCTTTATAAAGTACACAAAATGGTCAGCCGCGTTAAGTCCTGACACTCTGTAGGTATACATTTAGCCTGTACGACTGAAAGTCCTTTACTCAGAACAAAATATCTACCGTTAAAAATCAAACCATGGACGAACCGAGTGATTCATAAAGAACAAATAATTGATAACTTGAAGTAGGATTTATGTATACCTCTTAGAGCATTAATAAGCTTAGCTCTGGCGAAAAAGGAAATAAATATTTTAAAACCTAAAGCAAAAGTCGGCAACGCCAGTATTTGATGCTGAAGTTCTACACTCAGGGACAAAAAAAACGGGTCAGAGTGCGTTTTTCATACAAAAGAGGCTATTTCGAAGCGTTGGATCCTCGCCAGGAGATGCTTTTAGTGAAGTCTGATGATGGATACACCGAGCATCGATACAGGACTTCCAGAGTGCCTAGGAAACCCAACTGATTTAATCTGCGGCTAACGCCGGAATTGATCATATTCAGAAAAACATGTAAATTGCCAATAAAATGTAAGGAAATCCGAAAGCTGACCCAAACTCTCTCGCTGTGGTGTTAACTGATTGTGCGATAAGTTAGGTATCTTAAGAAAATTTGACCTCCTCTATTGCACCTCGGAGTATCCGCCATTAAACCTCACTCAAAACAACCCCTGGCAAGGAACCAAGGCTTCGAAATAGTCTCGTTTGTATGAAAAACGCACTCTGACCCGTTTTTTTGTCCCTGAGTGTATTTACGCACTCGTAATGTACATTCGGTTTTTAGGTAGCGTCCTTAATTTTTGATTGGGATCCAGGACCTAAATCTTATCTCCCTAAATAATTATCTGAACCCGTGGTTTACGGGTTAGAATGGTGCCACTCCATGTCTTCCCGTGGATGTCGTAAGAGGCAACTAAGGGAATAAAGGCCTGTAGTACTGTTAGGCTATGGGTCACTAATACACTGGTAAACATCTTAGCCTTTTTGCGCAAAATGTGGTTCCAGAATTATCAACAAGTTTTTAGAGTTGTTTGTAATGACGTAGCTCTGCCGAGCCCACTATGGGATTATAGGCGTAAGTTTTTTTTGTTTATGTAATTATCTAAATTAAAATTAAACCAAGCTACTCAAATTAAAATAAAACTAAGCTACTCAAATATTAAAGATGTAAATAATAATCACCACTATAAAAAGAACACCCCCTCTAGCAGGTCCGCTCGCGGCATGGTCCCTATGACACTGGCTGCATTACCTCTCTGGATAGCTAGCCCAATCCTTTGGGAGAGGTAAGCACCAGCTCTAGGATCTCCAGAGGTGTCTATGAGCCGGGATGACAGAGCCTTCATAAAGCTTTTCATATCAGCTGACCAAGGACCCATGGTCTCCACTGAATAATTTGAAAATAATTTGTGACACGTTTTGATAATCTATTTTATTAATTTGTTAGTAAAATAACAAAGTGTTCAGCAACAATTCATCACTTCGTAGTTTGAAATTAGGGCACAACTCGCCACGTGTCTACGTAAATACCACTATTTGTACGCTATCACTGGTACTTTGTGCATACAGTACCAGGACCATAATTCACACTAAGCGCAAGCATGAAATTCACAAACGCAATGTTTCTTTCTCAATAAACGGACAGGACGTTCTAGATAACAACTGTCATTGTTGCGCGACGTGTTTATCATCGGCAGCGTCGTATCGGATCGGCGCTTAATCAAAGCCTGCGGGCCTACTCCCAACTTCGACAGTCAAATATACTTTATTACCTACTCTCTCTTTGCCTCAATCGAATCGTAGTATAAGCGAAAGAGATAGCACAAACGTTCAGCACATGTCGCTGTTCATGTTTGGGAGTTGTTCACCTGTTTGCGGTGGCCAAGCAAAGCACCCCAAGCGTTCCAGGGTGGCGAGTCTGCATAAATCCTAGTCCTCCGCAGTCCAAACGCAAGACGCTAAGACACAGCGACATATAAGCCGCTCCAATTACGTGGGCGTGTTAGCATGAGACGTGCCGGGTCGGGTAACCAAACCTGTCACATAATCAAATGATTGCCGGTTATTGTGATGGATTCTACAAACAAGCTTGTTAGGTTCTTGGCTTACAGGTACAAATAATGTATTTGGTTTCGACTGCTATCGTTGCTGTATTTATAGATATAAAGTGTTTTGACAAGGTTAAATGCAATAGTCAAAGAGCTACAAGTGTTTTTATATTCAACCCATAGTAAGACTATGGGAACAACGCATTCAAAATTTTATATGTTTTTAGTAAATGGGTCAAAAATAGGGAATTGTTACACATCAGTAATTATATCTAGGGTGAACCTACACCGGCGCTTCAGACTTCGGAAAAAACATGACTGCTGAGAAAAAGTGCCGAAAAGTGCTCAAGTTCCATCTCTTACAAATAAAAATTCAAAATTAATAATATAATATGTAAATTGTGTTGTTTAGCTGTATTATTTTTAATTGTGCTCCATCTCTGTTTTGTTTTTGTTTGGTGTACAATAAAGTGTTTTGTATTGTATTGTATTGTAATCATCACATAATCACATGTTACAACAAATAAAAATATTGCCACGCTCCCCGCCGGCTGTATGCAGGCATTTGCAATTAACTTCATCTCTATTTTCGATAGGTAACGTCGGAAGCAACTTGTCTCCATACTGAACTTCAGTTGCAGGCGGTGGTAATCACTAATAGTAACCGCTATTGTTAACGTTTTACGTAACGTTGGTAAATATTGCAGAATATTGTTGTTGTATTGGAAATATTATTAAAGCTCGTTACACTTCGGGAGTTCCCAGATATATTTTATTTCAGTATTCAACATCTCGTACTATATACTTTCTCTTAACTTAATGCATGAATGAACAAAGCAGGCTATCTACATAATTACTACTTCAAGGCGATATAAAATATAATACTAAAACGAGTGGTAGATACCTAATCGTCGAGCGCATTTGATTTGAAAGTAAACCACTAATATTTCTGATAATGAACTAAAGATATAATTGTTTTTAAAGTAATTATTCATTATAATAAACTAATATCATTTCACGTTACCTTAACTAAATAAGTAGTTAGCATCGGCCATCTGGACGCTGTCGGAGAAAAAAACTATAGGTAGGTACTTATTTTTGAAACTGGAATCCATTATTGCAATATACCTTAAAGGGCCTGGGCTTTGGTATACAGTGTGCCTCGACCTTGGGGCTTTAAATGGAACGATCGATTCTACTCGCTAATCTGAACTACTTTTGTTTTGCAACATTAAGAAATAATTTATTTTTAGATAAATAGTTGATGTTAAAGTCTAATTGTAAAATCAGTGTATTAAATAGTGGGCATATAATCAATCACTATCTCATGGTACGGGGGCGACATTTCCTTGGTAAGAGGGCTAATGGAAAATGGAGGAATGGATCGCGTACATTGAAAATTACATTTAACTTGTATGAAAAAAATAATCAAGTTGGACATATTTTAACAACTTACAGTACAAAAGTAGCTCAGTTTCAGGAGTAGAAACGATCCATGGATTTAAAGCCCCAAGGTCAGAGGCACCCTGTATAATAATCAATGCCTGTGATTGTGCAATGACTGCGTGCGTAGATAAGCCGACAGCGGCAGCGACGCGACAGCGCGACGTGTTTGCGGCGACGCTGCGGTCACGCCGCGCGCAAACACCGCCGCTTCTGCATATGCCATTGATTCCACTGAAATAAATTAATCTGAAATGCAGAATATGAAAACGGGTATTTTTAAAGCATTTAAAATAAAATAATGAGAATGACTCAGTCATGGGCAGCTTTTTTGGCTGATTCTGATTAATTATGATTTAAGTTTAAACCAAAATATATAAACGTGATCGATATAAAACTCAACAAATATTAAGAGATGTGTTCGTTATTTTAGCAGTTACTAAGCAAACATAATTTTTAGAGACCTGCAGCAAAATTCATGCAGTAAATAAACCATAAATCCTCAAAGCACAATAACATTAAGCACATCAAACACGACTGGTGTAAATATATGTTAATTAGTCATTTATAACTCACCAAATTTATTTGCGGGGGTTTGGTACTCCCAAAGTTCCTACAAACGCCACGGGATAGTTATATAAATTCGAACAGACATTGGGATCACGTATTTCTATCAATCCATTGCAGGAAATTGGGCCCTTCCAAGGGCGGGATAGAAAGCGAATCAGTAACGTCTTCCGATTGAGCCAAACACGAAACGGCAAACGTCTTGCCGACTCATTGTGATGGCTTTGGAGAAATGTACTAAAAGTAAAAAATTATAAGAAATTAAGAGCGTTTTTACGTCAATTAATAGTTTGTATGTGATGGGCTACTTAACTTCTACATTGTAAAAAATTATATTTACAACCAAGTGTAAGTTAATGTGGCACAGTTCAACTACATTTTTCGTACATTGACGCAACTGTGCTGCGCCAATTTAAAAAGCAGGGCACTCCCCGTATCGTGAATTGACATACTTAGACCTTCACGGCCTATATGTAGGGACTATACAAAGCAAATATATTATTAAGTTGCCTAGGCGTTCCATTCTAACCTAATATGGCGGAAAACAACAGTTATCAAAGGAATTACGACGCATTGATGTTTCGAAGGGCGGCCGGCGTGCGTGCGCTCGCCGCTCCATTAGCCGCCACACGCGTGGTTCTATTTGCACCGAAACCTTGTTACTCACTACTCACTCACTTCTTTCGTCCTTCCCCATATGAAAAGAAAGAAAAAGCTATCAATTTTCGCCCGAGAATAAAGTGAGCGAGTGTTCGTTGTCTGTCTACTTTCATCTCCCTTTGACAAAGCATTATGTCACATTAAATGTTGGAATGGAACCGTTTGCTCTTAGTTTTGGTACATTGCGGTGATACCTAACAGTTAGTAGAATAAGGAGAAAAACTTTATGATTCAGTAATTTTTCAAAGGATAGAATTACCGTTTTATATGTAGACAATCCGTTGTTTAAAAATCTATCATCTCCAATTTAAAATTGTATATTGGAATAGTAACTTATTGTAAAATGAACAATTTAGGCTCAGATTACATTAAAGCTATTTGTCTTTTTTCTTCTCTTCTCTCTTTCTTTTTAAATATAATGTTTGCATACGTATTTCAAAGTATTGATGAATAACATACTTAATAATGTTTCCTTTTTGGCTCGTTAATTACCTATTTATTATTCTTTGCGGCGTGATAAAAAGACTCCACTTTAAGACTTATACACAAAATCGTTTGAAAAACAGTGTTAAACGGCCCGTGTAAAAAAAAACTACAATTATAATTATAACATCACTCCACGGTAAAAAGATCCAAAGTACCTCTATATTGAACCTACATAAATACTTGTAGGTTCTATTTATATAAGGGGAGCTCGATTAAGAGAAATTAACTTAAAAATGGGCGTTAAATCTGAGGAAACTTCAGCGTTGTGCACTAAAACCACTTTTCATTAGTCATTATTAATCAAGCGATTTTCCGGTATGTTGGTACAACTTTCTACGGCATTAATCAACTCCTTGTTACACCGCTAAAGTTATTCCCCGAGAAGGTAATTCATATGTTGTATCCCGTTTCTTCCATGTACCTACCTACACGATAAATTATGGAGTATTTTATTAAGTAGATAGTAAGGGTGGCGGTAGATTAAATTTAGTGTTGTGGAATTGTAGACCATCTCAAAGGTACTACTTGGTGACACAAAGTCCATCGTCATTAGAATAAGTGACAGACTTTCAATGAAATGATACATACATACATAAACTCACGCCTTCATTCCCAAAGTGGGGTAGGAAATGAAATGATAAATTAGTACAATTGTACCTTCTTTAAATTATTGTTGACTGACAATAGAATAGACTTTCAGTTAAGTTTGGGACTAGGTAATTTTTTGTAAGATTGTCTCTAAATGTACATAACTTAAGAATTAATTATTTGTAATAAGCATGCTTTGTTAATAAGTAAGTAATCTTAATAAGTAGGAAGTGTAGGTACCTAGTAGGTATAGAGTAAAAACAACGAAGTTTTAGTATTTATAAACCAGACACGTCTTCGACGTCTATCGCCAGATAAAACCGAAGTTATAACGATACGGCAAAACTTTAAACGTATGCAATGTATACATATTTCTCAACAGTACCTAGAGACATCATCCATCAAGTGCTTTAACAACAAGTTTATTCACAAGTGGGTGCTTACTTACCATTTCCCCAGTCAAGGAAAACCTTGTGAAGGAAATACTGAAAAAGTGAAATATTTCCGCGAGGGCCGCTTGGGTTGGAATAGGCTTGGTTAAACAGCATTCACTGAAATCATAAGCATACTCGGTATAACGTAGGTATCAAATAATAAGAATGTTAAGGTAATATTGCTCATATTTCTCATATTTCTCATATATTAGTCATGATATTTGAATACCTTAATTTTTTTTTTATTGTCTTGTACCACTCCAGGTGTGATTCTCCTAATAAGGGCTCCTTGTTGAACGATCGGTCGATCGATCGGATAAGTTGAGAATTCACGCCTCTAAATGTCGTTTTTACGGTCTGATCGGACCACTTCAACTAGCCGGTTAACACTTGGTGCATCGGGTTCGAAAGTAGTTTAAGAGAATCACTTACCATAATTCTCTGTGATATCTAAAGTAGGTACTACTAGAAAATTATACGACACGCACCAATGTTGAGCTTATCACATAAACTTTTATAATAGTGGGATCAAAGCTCACACACCGTACAGTATTCCTTCATAACATTGCTAAATAACTAGCGCTGCGATTATGAATCAGCGGTTGACAATAAACCTTTCACTACGCGGATACAGCTTGTGTATTGTGTTTTTTTTAATTATTATTTTACATTTAAATTAGTCTCTTACCTGATCTTATTTTTATCACTGAACATCCTCAGGACAGTACCTATCCTTACCCCTGGACATTATCTGGACTGTACTGTGAGTGAAGATTCGCTATCTGAATCGATGCTGGCTCCAACTGTAATACTTGAAAATTGACCTAGAATTACTACTGCACATTCTCGAAAAAGAAAAAGTACCGACTGTTCCCAGTGCCAGTGGAGCTTAGAGTCAAGACACTGCCAATAGGCGTCAAACAAACGGGTGCCTATTATTTTAACGAAACACCTTCCAACGAACGTATCATAGCGCAGAATTTTCATCTCATCGAAAGGCATTTCTCGGTGCATGAGTTAACAATCTTTGGTAGTCACAAGTCTAACCTAATCTACGTCATAAATGTTTAAAAAATCAAGAAAACATCATGATTCCATTTCCGAAAACAGCAGCGGTCGAAGAAATGAAATTCGGTAAAATGATGAGTCACCCAAACAAACACCAGAATTATTTGGAGAAATCACACACCAATTTACATAACGAGCCGCTGCGAGCGCCTCTTTGACGCGTACTGGGTGCACCTGCAAATGAGGTGTGCCTTTATCAAGCATAACTCACCGGGCTTCACAAACAAACTCCAGCGTCATTCCGTCCATTTCACGTTACCTTTATAAAAGGGAAATATCACCTGATTTTTGCACAGATTATATTCTTCAATGGTGCCGTGTCTCTCTTATTTTTTCCTAACAGCTGGTACCTGGCTAGTGGTGGGCGATTTCTGAAACATTACAAAACTTTCCTTAACTGCGTAAATTACAGCTTCTGAAAGTTACATAATTAGATGGAAATGATTCTGACACATGTCAATTTCATTTAAATTTCATGAAAAGTTTTCGTTACTTACGTTACATTACATAACTTTAGTCATTTTCAGAAATTAAACGATTTCATTTTAGTAACTTTAAGAATGTTGCATGACATTTTAGGTGAAAGTTTCACTTTTGAAAGTTTCAGAATATTGCGGAAATCAAAGTGAAAGTTTCACTTTTGAAACGTTGCAACGCTTTTAAAGCATCGCAATTAACAAAAGGATTTCGTTCGATTAATAAAATAACACACTTTTTCTCAGAAGTTTCTTTTTATTGATTTCTAAGGTCCTGCGAAATATTTTAAATGATTTCTACAAATCCGAGTTTCTTCATTTTCTTTGAGGTTTGTGTGTAGAATAAGTTTACGACGATTAAAAGAATATTATAAAATATAACGTAGCAATAAAAAAATGTGTTAAGTAATGTTAAAAGACGATTAAGAGACATTGTTAAAAAGTGATAATATTGTGTATTGATAGTTTCTCCCTCATATTTATTGAAAGTTATTTCAATAAGTGACATGCAACTTAAAACAAAAACTCGCCTATACCACTAAGCATTACTCAACTATTTAATCATTAATAAAACAAAGCATAATAACAAAAGATGACTTGCATACACGTACTCGTATATTCAATAAAAACTTTACAACCTTTTCGATGTCTGTTATGTAAATAAGACCGTACTAAGTTTGATTTGGTGCGGGCTGGCCGGCCACCGTTGGCGCCTTCACCCCCTAACATACTTTTACGTGGTCATCTAGAGTAAGCACGACATATTTTTCTCGCTTATCAACCAGTACATCTCGTTTATTGTACATTAATCAGATAAAGACGCACTGAACGACAAAGGGTCGCAGGCATTGCACTAGCCCTTCAGGACTCAACACTTCATGAATAGTAATCAAACCGCCATCCCCCCTTCATTTATCTCGCCGGCGACCAACAATGAAATGTAGATGAGGACTTTTTGCTTAAGCTCTTAGCATAATTTGTACCTACTTTTACTTAAATTCAAAATTATAAAATGCCTCGAGACAAACGATCGGCCTAAATTACAATTTGAATGAGAATATTCGTGAATACTTAAACTCTTGGAAACAGAGCTTACATTTTAATGTTTACCAGCTATACTCGTACCTAATTAGTGACTTCTTGTATTCTGATGATGACGGTGTATTAATATTCGAGGGAACGATTAATAATTAAATGGTTAAAATGTATAATGTAGCTTTAAGAGTGTTTTAAGCTACTTATATTTTTAAGCTAGTTCCATTTACACTTGGCAATACGAGGGTTGTCTGAAAAGTTTCTAGCCTAACATGGAAAAAGGTGTTTTTTCGGTCCGATTCTTTTCTACTTTTCGACATAGTCTCCTTGCAAGATTATACACTTCTCCCAGCGATGCTCCCATGTCTTAACCCTTCGAGGTAGTAGTTGACGTCTTGCTCTGCAAAATAGGCGTCTACGGTGGTTATGACGTCTTCGTTACTTAAAAATCTCTGTCCACCGAGCCAAGTTTTCAGTCTGGGAAACAGGAAGAAGTCGCTCGGAGCAAGATCTGGAGAATACGATGGATGTTCAGTCAGTTCGAATCGCAGCTCCTCAATTTTTGCCATCGCAATCTTTGACTTGTGGGATAGTGCGTTATCTTGATGAAATATATAATAATTTCTACCTTCAGCTTGTCAAGTAGCGATGAATAATAAGCCCCCGTTATAGTTTTTCCTTTTTCTAGATAGTCAACGAATATAACTCCGCAACTATCCCAGAAAACGGTGGCCCTCACCTTTCCGGCCGAAGAAACCGTCTTCGCCTTCTTTGGAGCAGGCTCATTCTTCGCAGTCCACTGTTTAGATTGTGATTTTGTCTCTGGCGTGAAGTGATGGATCCACGTTTCATCGACGGTTATCAACCGACGCAAAAAATCCGACGTATTTTGCTTAAATCGCTTCAAAAGGACTTCGGAAATGTTCATTCGAACTTGTTTTTGGTCCGAATTTAACAGACGCGGCACCCAACGTGCAGCTAGCTTTTGCATGTTCAAATCTTCAATGTTTGTAATATATGACAAACTCTTTCTTTAGATATGCTTACAGCTTCTGCAATCTCCCTAACCTTGATTCGACGGTCGTCGAGCACCAATCGGTGTACTTTTTGCACAATATCCTGGTTGGTCGCAGTTTTTGGCCGTCCTACGCGTTCATCATCGACCGTATAAGCTGGTACGACCGCGTTTAAATTCTGCTACCCAAAATTTTACGGTAGAAAATGATGGAGCAGACTCGCCGTAAACAGAATCCATCTCAGTTTTGATTTGGGTTGGCGTATTTAAAAAAAAATGTAATAACTTAATCACAGCCCGACACTCAATTTTATCCATTTTTCAAAGAACACAGGCACTGGTTTGCAAAATCAGACGTTAAGGGAAAACTAGCCGTCAAAAATGGCGGAAATTTTGACATATAACTCCTGAAAAAAGTCTAATTATAATGCCAAAGAGGTTATAACAAAAAAGTTTTTATTTCATAGTGTGGCCAGAAACTTTTCAGACGACCCTCGTAACTAATATAATTTTACATTTAGTAAAACTTGAATAATATTTATATTGTGGTTACAGAATGATTAAGAAGTTTTTAGAGTTGTAGGTTATTCTGTAGCTCTGCATACTCTGGGAACGAAGGCGTGAGTTTATGTATGTATGTATATTTATAATATATAATAATACGATAACAGATCAAAGAAGATATTGTTTTTACTGCCTAGAATACCGGGCCCAGGGCTTCTATTCAACACGGTAAAAACCATATCGCGTTTGAGCTGTTATCGTATTGTCACCGTTTTGATAGCTCTTGTTTACTTTAAAGTAATGGCGGCTGACGTCATTCATTACAATACTATAACAGATTAACTACGATATCGTTTTTACCACCTGGAATACCGATATGCAGCAGTGTTTGGGTTTTAGTATTCCGGTATGGGAGTGGGAGTAAGACAGCCGGTGAAATGTCTAACGTTGAAGCATTAAATCTACTTAGAAACAGTGGCATGAGCCAGTTTGTATTGTCCATGCCATAGAAAAACCTTATTACATTAAATATAACTCTAGTCTGAACATACCTTTACTCCCAAAATATTCACAAATCCGGGGTTCCACACAATATCTCAAGCACGTTTCCGCAACGTTTTCATTTGGCGTATACCAAGTAGGAGAACAAAGAAAACGTTGGACCGAAACAGTCCTTGTCCGTGTGTTTATCGGTCAATTGTCGAAGCATCCTCCAACTTTCTTCCTTATCTACTTTATTTACTTATTTACCCGGCTGTTTTAAGTTCCGCTCTAGTTGGTTGAAACGGTTCAACTAATGTGGTTATTTAATTATAAAAATATAAAGTTAAAACTGTTTCATGAATTGTGGTAATGGTACGAATAGGTTAGAAGTCATTGTTAACATTGTTTAGGGAAAACCCCTAGTGTGGTAAAATATTGACCCTAATTGATTGATTGATTTAGTAACTACCTAATTAGATGATGAAAAAGTACTTCGGTTAACAGGCTGCGAAAAAGGAATAAAAAATCATTTTAAAAATCCGGTATATACACAATAAATCTATCTTATTAACGCAAGCAGCCAAAGACTAAATTTATTAATTTCATAAAATTCCGTTGATGAAACTATAGAGAATTTGATAATTTGTATACCAATACAAAACAATCTTTCAAGATTAACAGAATATTGTAAATATACCTATTTAAAAAAAAACGAGTTCTCTAAAAATATTTAGGTATTACATGTTTACTCTTTTGTCTCCTTATAAGTTTATTTTATGTAGAGGGATTCTATTCTCGCAATACGTGGCCGCTAAATTGACTCCGCCTTTTGGCAGCAGACACAAAGCTAACTCCCCACCGTACCTTTCCGAATCCGTCAGTAGAAGTAGTTCGGTTAAATTTATGTATTTTTTGTTGTAGGTGACCTTTTCCGCCGGGCATAATGCGGCCGGCCTCAATGCGGAGGTGTATTGAACGACTGCCTCCACATGTAACTTCTTAACAAAATTTCACTAGTGCTTCAACTGGGGACAACCTTTTTCTGCTCTCCTTCATTTTAGAAATTGTAAAACTTTCAACTAGCATACATAATATTCAATCACTAAATGTGAACAATTTTTCAAACAGATGTTTACTTACATCTTTATTCATCTTATTAAGAAGCATGTGTTCAACGATATTGGCATTCGTTGCTTTATTTTCACGGAGCTATATACAGCAGCCTTTAGTTTTTTTAGTATGTCGAATACTTTCATTTATTCTACCTGTCTCTGTTATTGCACATTTGTATGAAAAACACACGCATACTCGCAATCGCATAACATAACATCCAGATTTTTTTCTTTCTTTTTTTTCAATTTAAGAAACAAACTGACACATTTGTAAATAGTTTTTAAGTAACTTAACTATGCTTGAGTATAAAGAAAAAACACTATTTGAATGTTATAATTGGATGGCAACTAAATATAAATTGCAGCATTTTAAGCATTTTTTTATGCGACACTAAATATCACTTCCCCAAAGTGGATTGCGTCAATCGCAGGAGCGGGTCCAAAATTAAATTTAACATGTTTAGAAAAAGAGGTCCCTGCGAGGCCGGCGCGTTTCTGCGACAGGCGTCAATCAGGGCTTGTCGGCTGACGTTGGACATCTGTTACGTTTCTTGTTACTGCGACCCGCGTCTTTAAAGAAATTACTTCTTACGTCCACGTCGCTGCCAGCCAGTGACACACACCCTCGTTCCTGATCATTTCTGAGCTAAATGTGTTCCATTTCTCGCCAATCACATTCCGCAGAGCCTAAAGCGAATCTTTTTCCTAGCTGAACTACCTTTCATTTCTATCGTAACAAGCGACTCTCATCATAACGTAGTAAATAAAAAGAAAAAAAATGCGCACTCAAGCAGGTACAAATGGTGTAATTAAAATTTATTGCTAGCTGTTGAACAAATGGGTCTCCTGAAAAAAATATGGAGACGGAAACATTCACGAAGCGTCGTCAGTTGAGAAATATAGCTCATTAAGGAATGTTTAGTCGAGCTAATTTAACCAGAGGCCTAAGGTACCCCTGGGGAAATCAGGAACTCTCTGCGTACTTGCAAAACTTTTTGGAGGACTTTGTTTTAGTTATTAATATGTTTTATTCTATGTAGATCTTATGTGCAATAGATTGAATCATAAAATTATAAACGATATTTTTCTTAACGGTATTTTTATTTAAATCATGATAATAATCGGATGGAAGGGCGAGTGGATATAAAGGTAAATCGCTTAGGTATTTGAACGAATGAGCCCGGTATTTCCCGGTAATTGGAGCTGTCGCGTGGACAAATGTCCTGTCCAACGTGTGCCAGATAGTCACTCTAACTGCCGCTATTAGCCCGGAGATAATCTTAAATTACTACCGGCACAGTTGATTGTGGTCCTACTAAAATATTTGCAGTAAATACAAATAATACTAAAATTACAACTCCTATTTGTGTTGCTAAGAGTCGTAAACATTATTTTGCATTTTTATCCGACTGCCCAAGAAACAGGGTAAGGTTTTTAAAGAAAATTGTGTGTTTTGACTGTTTAGTGTACTAAATATACAATTGACGGATATTAAGTGCGAGGTATTTTTGGAATGGTATTTTTCCAAGGGGTCTTTATTTTTACCTTCATAATCAGGTTGATGTAGAGGTAAGTTACTATCTACTTACACAGCGGGGTAATGTAAATTTGAAATGATTTCGTGTTACAGATACCAAGCAAAAAATGTTTCATTAATTATTAAGTTCTACAAAAAAATGCTATTACAAAATTTGCTTTTTGTTTTCGCATTTGCAACGGCAGTTAGACATCATGAACGTAAAATTGTATAGGTAGGAAGTAGTTTAGAAGCGCCAGGGCCGGGCTTGGGAGTCGGTTTCCTTTTATGACAGAATAGCCAGAGACTACTTAAAGCTGCAACTTCACTGAGAGTAGAAGCGGCGCGGTGCGGTGCGTTCCCGTACAAAAAACCCCAAACCCAACATGGTTTGGTAAGGTTAGGTTAGTAGTTTTATCTATCTATCTCTAGAATCCGGTTGCTTCTGATTTGTGTGATAATGCCAATGTTGTTGCGACTAAAACAAATACACATGCTCTCAAAGAAACTAAGGCGCCTGGTCTCTTACAAGACAGCAGAACAGCGAAAAACTGAATTGTGACGTGTTCCAATACGCAAGGAAATAATTGGCTTTATCAGAAATTTATGACTTTGGTATGCGATTTAAATGAAGCATAAAATAAAATTAATTCACCGAGCTAGTAGGTAGCCATTAAAGTTAAAATGAATCGCAAGAAGCGAGGTACTATTATTTTTGCTTTGCCGAATCTGAATATAACGAAACGTAAGTGACACGTTAGTAAAACCACTGAGTACCGAAAAAAGAAAACTTCATCACAGAACTTTACTGCCAAGCTCGAGCTAATAAACCTCTCAATTTCGTTTGTTAAAATTTACCTATACTCACAGTGCCGTACGCTGGAACAAACAAAGCAGGGCATAACTTAATATAAAGCATGTTGGGATGTCCACAAACTTAGAGCGAGAGTTTCAAAGACAACCCCTCGAGTCTCCTTTATGCAAATCCCGGCTAATTTCTTTGGTGGGCGTCACTGTGGGACCCTTTGCCAAGATTACGTTGACTCCTCAACCGTGGCGTACGTCTTATTTCGCACTAGCTGATGGAATAATGTCACTCGCAAGTTTAATAAACTATTAGACTCCCGCCATTTATGTTCCGAGAGGAAACTTGTGAAGAAGTAGTGTGATTAGGCTGATGGATAACTTATTTGGGTCAGTCGAGTTTAGTTATTTTGATATTGATTGAGTTTAATTTTAGATTGATGAATCCTCCATAATATATATTTTTGTTACATTTCATGGCTTTCCATTCTATTGAGACTTACAATTATTAAAAATATTTTAGTACAGAGTAGGTTCCTATTGATGAAATGATCATGGTACTTGTAAAAAAAAAGCTCTTCAGAAATGGTACGGAAAAAATACAGTGCATGTTTTTGCGCCTGTAGTTAGTAAATAAATAATTTATTAAACATTAAACAAATGTTTAAGTTACAAAAACTGGATATACACACCACCTAAAAACACCATGACATTTAAATAAGTAATTTTGGGAATCATTACTAAAATGTTGGTTCAGTGCCTGGGACCTTTGAAAAACACAAAAACACTTACGAGTACCATCTGGTTACTCGTTTGCTTGTCTGCCTCCATTTAATCATTATTATTATTTTAAACAAATGATCTATTTCTGCAATTAGTAAAAGCGTGACTCGTTTTTTACATATAAATTTAGACAGCTTTTAGTAAAGGACCATGGGCAACTTTGTATGGAGCCTGGTTCTGAAACCAACAGAGCTGAAACTTATGTCATTAAATAGGTCATTAAATCTACTTTATTTCATTATATGGGCACTTAGCCGAATTCCATTGCAGAACTGAGATATTCATATTTAAGTTAGAGTAAATACCGGTATTCAACAAGAAATGACACCGAACGATCATCATTAATGGAACGGTCGATATCCCTACCTTCATTTTTTAAATTGGGTTTATATTATGAGACAGGATCTCTAGTGGCCAGCATTACATATTTACATATGAGAGAATATCCTTTTTTTTCAGGGCCTATCACAGGGACCATGGTATATGTAGGTACTTATGTTTTATTTTATTGTTTTCTTTAATAATATACAGTTAAGTTATTATACCTTTTTAAATTAGTTGGCTTATACAAAATTAAGGGACCACGGGTAAAATAATTCCCGTGGTACCTTCCAGGGACTATCACAGGGACCATGGGCAACAAAGGTGCTCAATACCTACCCTCCAGAATATGAATATTCTCCGAATGCATTTATCGTAGCTCGTACTCACCGCGACCGTGACTAAAATACAAATATCTTAGTTCTGCAATGGAATTTGACTTTGTGCCCATATAATGAAATAAAGTAGATTTTAAGACCTTTTTATTGATATAACTCTCATTGCTGTTGGTTTCAGGCCCATTTTGACGCATGGTCCTTTGACATGGAAGCATTCTGAGAATATTTTGTGTTAGGTATTCGTTCCTAGAAGTTAACTGTCAAAACCTACAGTGATGTAATTCCCTAACGCAATAGCGTAGAGCTCGTGGGGGAGTTCCACGATTTTCCATTATATTTTGACTTCCGGAATAAAGGGCATTGTTTCTTTGATTTATGGCTTTTCTATACACGTGTATGTGGTTATTACATAAGGCAGACATTAAAAGTCATGGGCTTAGAGCTGTCAAGCCGAGTTTCATAATGAGATCACTCGAGTGTTAAATTTTAAATTATGTACAATCGCATACAAAAGTTTACCTATACATACTTGAATTTACTTAAAATTGTTATAATTTGTCTGAAATGTATACTTGTCACAATCATTAAAAATAGCGAAGGTGAAGATTGGGACATAACAGAGCTACCAGAATTACAAGAAGAGAAGGATCTTTAAATGGTTTAGGGTTGATGCTTGAAAGATATTCCAAATTTGAAGTTCATTGAAGTGACGATATTATAACTTTGATTTTATGATATCAATACAAATAAAAATATTTTTATCTCTGGTTCCAATATTCTGGAAAATATTTTACTTTAGGATGTATAAACAATTTAAGCTGTACGTCCATATACTGCATAAGCTGGCTATGTTTAACTTATAAATGATTCTGATTCTAATTCATATTTTTTACACTCAACACCTATATTATTTAAAGACTTGGATCACATGTAAAATCACTTTACTTGTTAATATGTTCAAAATAAGTAGTATTTGAATTATTAAAAAACATACAAATACAATGTCAATTACTTCACGACATCGTGTTGAGTGTTTTCTTACATTATGCCCTCGGAGGTGCTCTTAAGAGATTTTCCGCGCCTCTTCCGCCTTTTCCCGGCACTGGGATTGCATTCACACAACACGAGTTAAATTCCTACGCGCACTCTAAAGTTTCAAAAATCGAGCTTTGTGGAACAGTTAAAATGCAGCTGCCCTTGTCTTATTTTCTTTCTTTTTCCTGGAAACATAAAATATTTAATAGCTTATCCTTCACACAATTCCAGTATACCAGTGTACGAGTAATAAAAAAATACTTTCATTTGTTAATAAAGTATATGCGGCCTCCTATTTTAAGAGTTAATATTTTACCCCTAAAGTTCCTAAAATAAGTGGGAAGGCTATTAGACAAATTTTCACTTTTCAAAAAAAAATAATCACATGTGGCTACGTGCGAAGATAATTATGCAGCTCCAAACTAAAGGACTGCGTATACTGATCAACGTATTGACTAATTGATGACAAAAGCGATGCCTGCTGTATCGCTATAGGCGGCGCAGCGACGCGGCACTGATGCAGACTTGAGGCCGCCGCTCTATCGGATGCTGCCGCCAGCCGATATCGAAGCTGCACGATCATTTCAATATGCAACACCCCCTTGCTCCATTAACCACTATTACTATACACAATTTATTAATCAAGCTTAGCTAACGCCCGAGAAATTTCAAATTTAGAAGCCATTAAACCTAACACCATTTTCTGATAAGTCTCATTACGTTGAAAATTACAGCGAACATAAATTTAACGATTTTAGGAAAAATTGGCTCGCACCTGTGCTACGTGGAGGCACGAAAATGAACGCTATTATCCCACACCATAATCTTAAATCACTTCGGCTTAGTGTTTCGATTACAGACAAAGGTTCAGTAGAAAAACCCACATTATGATGGTAGTTGAATAATTGTGTAGATAAGTGAAATTGATGGCTTTCCGTTTTTATTCAGAGCTAATGGAACAATAGATTTACTTGAATGTGCAATCGTTGAATGTTTTGTCATTTAAGGCGTAGTTTCATTAGGGCTTGTAGCAATGCATTGACGGTATATTTTGACATTATCGAGCCGGGATCTATTGCACCAATGCAATGTGTCAAGAAAAGCATACGGGCTTTCGACCAATGAATCTGAGCCTTAATGTTTCTAGATAGAGTAAAAAAACAATGAGTGACAAAAAAGACAAAGCTAAACCGTTCATTCTCATTTTAGCTTAGCCCTCGGCGCCTGCTGATGAAGGTAACGAAATAAAACTGCCCGTATGAGGGAAGCCATGTGTAACGCAGAATTTTGGACAGGCAGTAGTTCCCGCCGCGCCCACTCGCATGCTGGATAATTCGCACTAGCTCAAAACGTATATATTTCTCTATGCAGCAGACGAGTACTTGGAAATAATCCTATAGTTGCTATGTGTATATTGTTCTGAATTTATAGAGTATTTCAATAAATGGCTACCTTATTCAGGATTGGATATCAAGTTTTAGAATCACAATTTATATATTTTTTTTGTCAGCGCAGGCGAAGGTTTAAAAATGAAAAGATTGAAAAGACAAATTCTGGAACACCGTGTATATACTTAAGTCTTATTGTAATAAAATAAGATTGTAACTAACTATCAAAGTGGTAAACTTTATCTCCCCCACCACCTGTATTTAGTAATGTTAGTAACTCCTGTGTATAATTGAGACAAATCGAAAAATTCTGTCATGGGGACCATACCGCGAGCGGGAGTTTTCTTTTTACTGTGGGAATTATTATTTACATCTTCAATATTTGAGTAGTTTAGTTTTAAAAATTCTTACTTCTGTTCCCAATTGGTTCTGCGACTCGATGAACCATTTGCCTCTCTCTCCCTATATTTACCCCACTTCAGACATTTGTACACATTCTTGATATCGGATTAATTGTAGCTCATTTAACGTTCGAGACTCTTCCAAAAAAGCTTATAATTTCTACATAAAATTAACCTATTTATGGATCCACTTGTATCGTCTGGTCCTGGAGTTGGATTGATTTTCCTTCCTCTTCACAGCTAGACTAACTTCAGAATACGAACTAAATCTGGTACTAAAACAAGCAGAATACATTCTTCGTTTGTGTAGGTAATGATTATCTCTGGGCATTGGAGTTAAATAAATAAATATCAGGGGACAGTGTCACACCAATTAACCTAGTCCCAAACTAAGCTCTAGGCTTGTACAGTCAACAGCATAAATAAGTGATCATTTATGTACCTTGTCGCTTTCAATCGATGCACAATTTTGTATGAAATTTCAAACACAAATTTAAAGTGAAAAGGTACATAAATGATCACTTATTTATGCTGTTGACTGTACTATGGGTACTAAACAACGATATAAATACTTATGTAGAGAAATATATACTTAAATACATACTGAACATCCATGACTCAGGAACAAATATTCGCGCTCATCACACAAATATCTGCCCGTACCGGGATTTGAACCCAGGACCGCCAGCTTCGTAGGCACTACCAACTAGGCTAACTACTTCGTCGTCAACATTAATTAAAAATTATTGACACTAATTCTGTATTATTTGAGCATACATTCTTGATAACCATCCCTGTGCTAACTCGGAGGCACCTAATATACTAAAGTGATGTAGCAAAATATTTTATCGACATAAAAATATATCGATGTTACTGTTAACATCTAATAATAAAAATATATCGATGTTACTGTTAACATCTAATAAATATTATTTATTTTTTCTTCGTTTTGAAATAAAAACCATAAACAAATTAAAACATGTATTTATTTATTTCTTATAATATAGTTTTCATAATAAACAATCTAACCTTGCATGGTTTGTTACATTTGTTTTAATGTTTTGTAACTTTTTATATCAAATAAATTTAAATAAATAAATAAATATTGTTTTCATATTCTGCCCCCGATAGTAAAAAGGGCGCATCTAACATGAAATCGAAATCGAGAAATTAAATGTTTTAGTTGAAAATTAAAGAAACGTGTGCTGTCTCTGAACAAATAGACATAGAGACTTTCCGTAAACAAAAAAATATAGATATGTACCGTATTGTCAATGTGGTAGCAAAATATCTTATAAGTTACCCTTATTTATTTAAGATTTTCCTTTTCATCTAAGCAAAAAATGGCTGGAAAATACTCGAATTCCGTCAAAAAGACGCAAGTAACCAATTCCGCCTTTTCAACTTAGTACATTCACAAACTTCTTTTTAATATATGTGTTTGACAGATGTTTTCTGCTTTTCTCCTAAGATGAAAGGGCGCATTTGGACACAAGCCTCTTTTCAATAAAGTAATTGATAATTTATTTATTTACTCGAATAAAAAAGTAATATCTTCTCTTTTTTTACTACTTTTATACTTTGACATTTAGGTAGTTCAAGTACCACCTATAAAATAAATGTTTTGAAATAACAGTTTGCACATTAACAATGAAACTTAGTTCAGGAAAAACAATAATAAAAAACCGTGTGAAAAAAATAAAGTTTACCCTTAATTTAACGTTGTCCAGTGTACTGGACGTTGTAAAAACAAAATTTTGCAAGAAAACTAATAGATTATGATCTGATATTGGGACTTAAGCATATTTATAATTCAGAAAATATATCTTGCATATCTTTGGCAATGTCCATTATACTGGACATTTAAGCCGACTTTTTTTTCTCCGCAAAGTTGGCAATTACCAGTTTACTTTACATACCTACGTTTTCTGGAAATCAATCGAAGATTTTTTTTTTACTATTTTTGTCCTTGCTAAATTATGAGTTAATAAGTTGACTGACATAAGTTGAATTTAAATGCACGCTTTCTTATTTTCAATGTTACATTATCGCAAAAACAAAATATGCCTACATCAAAATCAGACGCGTATACCAAGAGCATCCAAGTGACTTACTCAATACTCAATATTCAATCATTTATTGCATTCCACAATATTAGCCTACATGATATTAGGTTAGTTTTAGTTGTTATATATAATAAAACTTAATTGTGGACCCTGATAGGCACCGCAAAATTGGTGAGGAGAGGGCGACTTGAATACGTATATTTTTTACACCTCAATTCCTTAATTTCTTAAAATTTGCATACATTATAACAATTATAACTTATATAGACATCTATTCAGTTCACTAAGCCAAATACACTATTGAAAAGGCGCAAGTGTTCATTAGCATCTTTTCTACTTAGTTTTACGCGTAGATGCGTCCGCGTTAGGATAACGTTATCAAGCTCTGGCTAAGTTGAAAAGGCGCAAGTGATCACTAGCGCCCTTTTTATTAAGTATTTAAGTTAGACGCGTCTAAGTTAAAATAATGATTTCATGTCCTCACTTAGTTGAAAAGGCACAAGTACTTAGATGCGTCTTTTTATTGAAGTATAAGTTGAAAGTTTGACAAAACAAAAGGGCGCATTATACGTAGTTAATGAATGCGTCTTTTTAATTAAGTTTTTGTAACAAAGTGAGTGAAGTTACGCCCTTCTTGCTTATGGTAACTTCTAATCTAGCCTACCTAGGAAAAAACTAAAAATATCAGTAGGTGGGTCTTTTTTTGCTGATCACGGCAGTATGATTAACTCATTTTTGACAAAAGTGTTAGATGCGCCCTTTTAACTATCGGGGGCAATTAGTCGGTATTAAATAAGGATTGCCGTCTAGGTGAAAATATCCACATTAAATTACTGAACGTTATTTATCTCAATGTCCACAGTGGTCAACAGGGCATTCTTAAAATATTTATAATGACTCAAAGCTGATTTCTCATTCATGTTTTATTGAAATTTCCTCACTTTTTATAAGACTGTTTTCTTTTCTCATACCGTAACCAGTATTATTGTCTAGAACCATCCTTAACTTTTTGAAAATTATTTTGATTGAAATGACTTCTGCATACTTTTATTATCTTAAGAGGCTCGATATCAAATACGATATCGAACCATTTTATAGTAATCGAAAATTTTCAATTAGTATGTATATCGACACCTTCTTTATCGATATCAAATCCCTAAAACGTGCCCCGAGTTAGCAAAGGTATGTTGATGACATTCCTTAACTACTATGTAATAAATAGAAATAATCTTTCTACAGAGTTATCAACAAGTTTTTAGAGTTGTTGGTAATTCTGTAGGTCTGCCTACCCCATTCTGGGAATGAAAGCGTGAAGGTATGTATGTAATCTTTTACTTACGGGGTACACGTAGATAGATGACGAAAACAGCTGCCAAAAGGCATAGTTATTTATAAATCAATAAGGAAGTTTTGATTTTAAACAAAACCGTTGGCTAATTGTCTCATTAAAAATGTCACCACTATGTTGACACCGGCCAATTATAGGAGTAACAGTAGAATTTTGGTTAGTCGACCCAGTTTGAGATGACAACGTTCACAAATGTTACCATGTCATGGGTAATGCAGTTAGTATCGACATTAAATTCAAATTCAATTCAAATTCAAATTCAAATTCAAATGTTTTTATTTGCATAAACAAGTGTACAAGAAGATGTTACACAAATATAGGATAGTTCCATTCCTTGTTTTACCATAATATGGCGTACAAATATTTCATGATTAGGTATTTAAGTTATAAGGTACATGCTTAAAATAATTACAAAATTCAATGTCATCTAAAAATAATAATAATTAAAAAAAATAGCGATTATATACACGATTAGGGATAGTAACGAAGTTAATAAATTAAATAAATTGCATGATTTGTCAGTACTCATAATTTACAATTATACATGAAGTCGTCAACAGAGTAGTAACTATTTTCAACCAGGTGACAAAACAATTTTTTTTTAAACAAGTTGAATGGAAGTTCCTTAAAACTATCGGTTAGCGTATTGAATATTAGTATTGCCATTCCGTAAACATTCTTTCTAACAAGAGCTAGGTTCGTTTTGGGCATAAACAATTTATTCCTATATGCCCCTCGCCTTGATTTTCTTGTAACGGTTTTAAAAAAGGATTGATGTTTCCTAACAAAAACACACATTTCAAGAATGTACATTGCTGGCAATGTTAACAACTTTCTATTTTGAAATAGTGGTTTACAACTTTCTCGGAAGTCTGTCCCTGTTATTGCCCTGATACATTTATTTTGTATTTTAAAAATGATGTCTACATCCACCGAGTTTCCCCACAGAATAATGCCGTACCTTAAAAGGGATGCCACGTAGCCATGATATGCTGACATAGCTGCTGCTTCTGACACTACGTTGCGAATACGGTGTAATACGTATACAAATCGATCGAGTTTAATGCGTAGATTATCAATGTGAGGCTTCCAGTTGCAAAAACAATCTATAGTTATACCCAGAAATGAGGTTGACTTTACTTCTTCTACATTTGAACCTTGGTAATAGTACATTACTACAGAGGCCGGGAAGTAGGGGGTTGCCCAGATAGTTACGAAGCTGACAACCCTTTTTCACGGCGAGTTATGTATAGTACTTTTCTCAAACATTTATAAATAAAAAAATACATCACTCGAAAAACATGTGTCTAATTAAGCATTAGCGCGGATATTTTTGGCCTGATAACCATTCAGACATAAAATAAAAATAAAAAATTTAATTTTGCTATTTAGCCTGTTCATAACACAGCCGCCATGTTTCCATTAAAATTTATAAATAATAACTTCCCGGTCTAGGCCTTCAATTTTGTATGAAATTCCTTTACAGTTCTCTCGAGTTGCTCCGCCCGGAACGTGATACTTTGAAGCCTAAAATAACTAACATAACGCCAACATTTAATTGCATGTTTGAGCAACATATTTAACGGCTTTCGGCTAGTCAGTTTACAGTATGGGTAATGCTGTTAGTTTTAATATTTAAAAAAATATTGAACGGCATTCGGCTCGTAATACCAAATATAGCGGCTGGTTACGGTAATTTATACCTATATAAGTAATTTCATACTTTTTAACTGTACGACTATAACTTAGATTTGACAGTGCAAGTAGGTCGAGCTGATACTGAAACATTCACATTTCATTTTCATTATAATTTTCTAACAAATCTGGCTACACTAACTCTGTCAAAGTAGTTCACCTAAATAAATAAAAAACTATATGAATTAATTTAACCGTGTTTTTGCAGTAACCGTATCTTTATACAATTTGTTTAAATAGATACAATGAAGGTTTTTTATTTATTTGTTCATTACATTACAAATCATTACATTTTACAAAGAATACAGCCTAGGTATAGCCTTTTTTACCAGACTCGACTGCCAAAGATGGAGGGCAATATTTTTGACCGTATGTCAATCAATACAATTATCATCTTAGATGCGCGTTGTCTTAACAAACACACAAGCCGCACTTACGTATTTATACTATTTTGCTAGGTACCTAGAATTTTTAAATAAATAGAACTAAGCATTAACAAATGTTGGCACTTCGTAAAGCGAAATTCGATTAGACCGTACGTACACGTACGTATACGTAGCACCTTCTTAGCAGGGAGGCCGCTCGCGACGCACACAACTTTTCTCGTTATGCCCCTTGGAGTTGTTTTGAGATTTGCAGAAGCTCCGAAGTGCATGGAGCACAATGGCTCGTCCTTATCCTCTTTGCGGGACACGTTTATTTGGACTTTTTGCCGTAGCTTCGGAACAGTTGGTCGCGGGGCACGTACGCCCGCTCGTCGCGAACGCGTTTCGAATTCAATATCCCTATTTCACGTAGCCTTTTGCACATACATTAAATAACCTACAGATGCCCGGCTTTGTAAGCTATTGTTGATGTTTTACTGATATTGCACAGGTTTTGCAGCTGTTTGGACTTGCTTATTACATTTATAAACCCGATCGTGTCATAACATAGTAGGTAAATCCCGATTGAAATACATGATCATATTTTTATGACTAACAGTTTGTTGTATTGTAGTGTAACAAAAAATTAAAAATTAATGCATAGCTTCCTTGTGGTGAGATGAGAAAAATGATAGTTACCAACTTGCATTACCCACCCAGAATGAGTTTACTCTGCGCAGTATATACTTGGGTCGTATTAAAATTCTGTAGCTGGAGCTTTTTCCTTTTAATTGCATGCAGCGCGGGAGCTCAAACTTTACAATTTAATTACACTTACCAGTAAATTCATTCGGGTCTAGTCACGGCTCAAAGCTACGTCAGTCGAACTAAAAACCTGCGAGGCGGAACATTATTAAGTTAAGAAAGGTGGGTTTGGCGTAGGTAGTTTCAGATTTGATTAAAGTTTTTGTGTGATTAACTTTTTAGTGATATTTACGGTGTAGGGTTCCGAATTTGACCTCGCGACAAACTTAACTTGGCCGTTGAAAAACAGTTATACCCATATATCAACATAGGTCGCGGTCAGTTTACAAACACCGCAATTAAGTTTTCCGTAGGTATAAACATTTAAACCGTTTGTAACTCAAGAACCACTGAAGTCTACTTAGTAGTGATAGTTTTCCTATTAATTGCAGTTTTGGCTGTAGGGGGGGGAGACACTGGACTTTAACAAAAATTAGCGCTTTAAAGCTTAATATTTCATAAACAAATACCTTAATCATAAAATTGTTTTCACAAACCCGCAATGTTTTTGAAAGACCTGTCGCAACGACACCCCACTCAATGGGGTAGACGAGAAAAAAAAATACATCTCCTAGTCAAGATTTAATTTTACAACTTTGTTGGCGTTACTTATATGTATATTGCCAAATTACAGCATTCTAGTACTAAGAGTCTGACCTAGGCTGCGGACCGAGAGACGGACGGACATGGCGATACTATAGGGGTTCCTAGTTTGACTACGGAACCCTAAAAAATCGTATCTTAAAATATAAAGTTCAAAATACATTATAATAGGCCATAATACATAATGGTCATAAGATGTAATGGATTTATTTCTGGGTGAAGCCTTTCGATCGGTATGATAAAGCTTCAGGGTAATTATTTTTCTCGTGTAACGGGTTCGATTCGCGGTTCAACCATGTAATTACTTAAATATCTATGAATGCAGTTTTTTTTTTTTTTTAATTCAAATAATGTCTTCTTTCAGTAAAATGTTCCATCTACAATATTCAAGGTACTTTCCTTCCATGGGGCATAGCCGTGGGACGCCCTGTATAGAACCCATCAAGTTAGGTTAGGCTTGTTTTATAACAATCCTGAAAAAACATGGTTTAAAAAAAAAACTATTATAATTATTGTGACCATTATACCCAGTAGTACCCAGGATGTACTTTGAACTTGATGTATACATACCCGATACTCCAGGGCCTCTATTCAACGCAGTAAAAATCATATCGAGCTTGAGCCGTTATCGTATTGTCACTGTTTTGATAGCTCTTATTTACTCTACAGTAATGGCGGCTGACGTCATAACAATACCATAATAGATTAACTGCGATATCGTTTTTACCGCCTAGAATACCAGCCCTGTTCCTGTTACAACGCGGCATATTGATACGTACTATTCATTAAATTGTTGCTAATATAATTGTTGCATTTCTGTCATTCATTCTTACCTTACCTAAAAAAATACCTTATTATTAGGGTTTAAATAAACCTTTGTAGTTGCAGACTAATTTACAAGATGCAACTATAACAGAACACCTAACTTGCGATGTCTCGGTAATAAGTCTTGTGTAACGTACAATTTCTCAACACTGCATTTCATAAACTATTTCGAGAAAATTCGGCGAGTTCATTCGTATGCGAAACGCTCGCGTCTAGCGTTAATGAGCAGAGTTACATAATTTTAAATTGACTCGTAACTACCGCTTGAAGGAGAAAGAAAACGTTTTAATTGAATCTAAGCAGCTCACGTAGGGCTCCCGTAAAACGTTTATGTTTAACGTTAAACACGAGTAACCGGAATAGAGTACTGTCTTTAACGCGCCCCACTCGCCACTAAACTAACACTTAAACGTTTTAATGTCGACTTTGCAGTCAAATTGGCGCTTTGTTAGTCGTAAAACACTAGTAATCTTGTCCTGCGCATTTTATAAGTTAAAGATGAAGTGTAATTAACCATTCTATATTTTGTTGTAAAATTAATCTTACTGTCAAAATCATAAACATATATTTCAGTTTGTTAAATACTGCCGCCTTTACTGGCAAGTGATTACGAGCTACCATAAAGATAGAAACGATATGGGAGAAAACTAAGTGTGCGCTGGAATTTTAAGAAACGAGTTTGAATATAAATTATTATGTTAAAATGTTTCAATACTTGTAAAGGAACTCGGAATCTCTATTATAGTGTAGGGATTGAAATGTTAAATAAACATGAAAAACAAACATTTGTTCTATTTTATGAACACGAAGCTCGGCCTTTGATCTGGTGAAAGTTACACGGGCGTACGTATTATATTTTTACAACGAAATCGAAATACTACACCTACAGCAGTATTTCTTTATAAGTAAACAATATATTTGTATTTTACATATGTTTTTTGAGTATAGAATGATTCGTATATTTTATTCAAAATATACTAGTCCTGACCATTTCAAATTTCGAACTCTACGTATGCACTTCTAGGATACGGCCTCATAGAGATGAGGCCGTTTCCTAAAAGTGCATGACTTCTTTCTGATGTGCAGTCAGGACCGGCAGCCCCGTGGTCGCTATTGGACAATCTGCAGTTTCAATACGAATCTAGAGCATTAAAACTGCAGATCGCCCAATAGCGACCACGGGGCGGTCGGTCCTGACTGATTCATGCCGTCCGTCTATGGAAGCCCTAAAGCTATGAAACCTTCAAATGCGATACTAATTTAGAATGGTAACTTTCAAGACATTTTTTTTTTTTTTTATATCATAGGAAGGCAAACGAGCACACAGGCCACCTGATGGTAAGTGGAAACTGTGACCCATAGACATTCGCATTCACAAGACCGCAATCCGAAGACTGCAAATGCGTTGCCAACATTCCAATTTTAAAGAATATTTGCATTGCACCAAGCTTTTATGTGCGTTCAAGTACCAATTTTAAATAAAATTGCATTGATTTGCAAACATGTGTCAAAATAAAATGTAATTTAAATCAAAAGCACTAAGGAGTATTGATATCAACTTCGAAGCAAATCACCCCCAAAATAACTTTCTACCCCGTTTTAACCCCGTTAGGGGATGAATTACTATAAAATACGATCTTCCATCAATTCTGTTAAATAATGTTTATGCAATATTTGAAGTAGATTGGACCAAGGAATCACGTTGTCCCATACAAACTTTGTTCCCGTTTTTCACCCCCTTAGGGATAGAATTTCGGAAAATGCTTTCTTATCGGATGCCTACGTCATACAAAGAACACACCCTCCAATTTAAAGGTCTCTACGATCAGCGGTTTTGGCTGTGCGTTGATCCGTCAGTCAGTCAGTCATTCCGGACAAGGCAATGTATATGTATGTAGATAATTTATTTAATGAAGAACTGAATCTGTATTGTCAACGTTTCGATAGCTCTCATTGACTCGTCAGTGATGGTTGCCAAGTTAAAAACAAAACAATAACATGGCAAAATCGTTATGGTGTCACCGAGTATACAGAGCCCCTGAATTGACAACATTTAAAAAAAAATGCATTATTGTTTTTTCGCGTTTATAATAGCTGGTTAAAAATTAGACTACCCGTATTTCTTGGTTTTTCTTTATTTAACTTTAATTCGTCGTTAGTAATTTATTAAAGACATAGTCATTAAAAAGACCGTAGGTATATACAAAGTTAGGAATACTGATGTCGTGATCTTAGCCTGATATAAAATTTAAAAAAGTAACTTTAAACAGTAAACAAAACTGACTGTCATGTCATGTCAATCATTCGCTGCCGTTCGTTCACAAATTTGCTATTTTTCGTAATTTAATTAATTACGTAATTTGTAGACGCCATTAAAATAAATAAGTAAACTATTTTGCGTAGAATTGAAAGCGTGTCGTCAGAATCAAGTAATCCGTCAGACAGATAAACAATGAACATGACAGTTGTATATTTTTTTGAATTCCTTTGGTAATAAATGGACTAAGGGCACTAATAAGTGTATTCCTAACATTCACAATCCAACTTTTTTTACTGTTTTTCCTAAATATAAAAAAAAACTACTGCATAAAAAAATCCAAAGATATTTTTAATGTATGCAGCAGAGTAAAATCTAGAAACGGTATTTTAGTTTACTACCTTAGCTCAAAATGAATTGTTGTCAATTGGGATTGTTCATATTTTTACAATTACTCTAATTCGAAAACCATTTCGGGGAATAGGGTTTTAATGCCGATCTTTGTTGATGAATTGTCGATGTTTTAGAAATATTTATTTATTTCGATTTCGACAAAAGTATATTTAACCTTTGTTTGACTTTCGTTTTCAGCTAGAAGCCCTCCTTGGTGTATTTTACGGGTTAAGCGAAAACAGCTTGAAACAGTATGTATTAATAAACTATTACAATCACATTTTATCATTAGATATCATTTAATTGTTGTAATTTATTAGAAAGTGCCAACGCAAATTTAAAATATTCATGTCATCCATAAAATGTCTGCTTAATAAATAAAGATATTAAGACAAAACTATTAGATCAAATTCAAAATGGATGAAACTGGTCTCTTAAAATTACCTATTCTTGATTTAGAATGTAAAAAACGTGAGTTTTTTCTTTGGTCTATCGCAATTGTGCGCGATTTTACACATTATCGCTTCCCCCTTTACACTTCGTCTTTTGCTTATACTAAATTGATTCAGTTACATCATATGAATTGTTACGTTCAGAAATAGGATCCGTCTATCTAATGGTGCACGTATCGAACCCGGCGAAGTGGTCAGCGCGCATTGTGTGCCAAATGGGCAAACTTGGATGGAAATCGCCGCGGTGGCACGCTACACTGCCTGTACGGTCGCAAATAATGTGTATTGTTGGATGGAATTTAACTTGTTATTAACTTTCAAACAATAACTTTAAGATAGATAAAAACCCCCGATATACCAACGACCTCATCATTGTTGGGTTCAGCCCCATGAATACCTTACAAATAGCCGGCCTTCCCCGTAAGTATACCGACATAATAATCAGAAGTGCAATAGCCGCGTGGTCGTCAGTACAGGCTCTCACGCAGGATAGATATTCAGTATTTAAACAATAACCTTTCCAAGCCGGCAACGCACTTATGCTTATTACGGATTATGTCACATTTCTTTTAATGTTTTGTAACTGTTTATATCAAATAAATAAATAAAAATAAATGGCTGGTGTTTACAAATAAATTCTTCACGTCGTCTACAAGTATCTCGCTCGCTTGTTCATTTAGCCTCTTCTTAAAAAAAAAACTGGTTTTAATGGGAGACAAACTAAGCTCATTTCTTCACTAGTGGATGCATCACAGTGAAATCAAAACCAGGTGATGAATGACATTGGCTTATGTCTCTAACCCCAGTTTCACGTGTCAAAAATTGTAAAAACCTATTTGTAAGACGACATAAACATAAAATAAAAAATTGTTACGAAAAACTCCTTGCATGCGACAAATATGTTTTTCATTACGTGCCACGGTACTGGCGCGGCTGCGGCAGCCGGGGAAGGGACAATGTATGAAGCCGTGCTGCCGCCGCCATATCGTCGCCTCATCGGCCAGTGTAAAAACGCGGCATATATCTATATTTATATGTTTTGCTTCCCAGCTGCTGGGCTGGCGCCGGTGGCGATCCGGCACTGAAAAGAAAAACCGCTAAAAGGAGTGAAAACACTCCATTATCAATGTTGAAATAAAAACCAATCCTGTAGTTTCTGACTATTCTTCTGCACCCTTAACCTTAGTGACGCAAGTTTAAGTTAAATCTCACTATTTCTCTGTTCAGAATAATAGTTTGAAAACACCTCAGTTTCCATAAATATACACTTGTACCTACATATAAATAGGTACTAAGAAACGGTCCATATTCTTAAACATATTAAGTAAACAAGACTTCCCAGAAAAAACTTTAAACCATAAAAAAAACAAGTAGGTCCCTATTACTAAAAGTGAAGAAACTGAAACCGTCGTTACTCAGAAAAAGTTCATCATAAATCCAAGGCGTAAAAACAGGTTTTCCGAAGAATAATTTTGAGGTCAACAGAGCGTATGCGCGCCGCGTCTACAAGCAGGAAGACAATGGGACGCTCAGGTTGCTTGCGTTGCAAGTTGCAACTCGCCTCTCCTAAGAACAAAGACATATCTGCATTTGGATATCTGGAACATGTTAAACCCTTCAGAGTTATACATAGGGTGGCATACACAATACGATTACTACAAGAGATGCGCCCTTTTCGGTAAGGAGATAAGAACTTGCGACAATACTTGCCAAACCTTTCTCATTTCGTTTTTGTTTCGTTCGTTGTCGTGGGCGCAGATGCTGCGAGAGCGTCGGCTCATCTACGGATTAGTACCCCTTCGGTTTACATGTTATTTATTTCATACGTTGTCATTATGAGCCGAAACTTTTGCAAGCCATGTTTGAAGATATTGTTGTCTTACACTGCTGCAAGCAAGCAACTACACTCAATGATAGTAATGCGTATTAAATTCGTCATTTGTGCTTATTTTTATGCAATACCTATAGATCTTTTTAAAATATTATCTATGATGTCGCCTTTAGCCTACTTAGTAGTAAGCCTGCCCGGTTCTGTGAGGCTAGACAAGTTCCTTAGGTACCCTTAAATTTAAATTATTTTCCAAAACTGCCGAGATGTATGGAATTGAGGCGACCGTCTGACGGCGTACGTCAATCTATACATTTTGGATAACGATAGCGAATGCCGAATACATCTTATCTAGCGCGTCTGCTTATCGGTCATATTTGTGTGATGAGCGTAAGTATTTGTTCCAGAATCTTTGAGCCAACCTATTCGCCACATATTACATATTTACCATATTAAATTTGATATAAAAATACTTTTTATCCCGCGTGTCATCGGTCCCACGTACTACGAGCGTCTACCCGCTATACTTAAAAATGTGCAATCCGACGAAGCATTTAAACATCAGCTAAGAAACCTTTTATTGGATAATCCATTTTACTCCGTGGATGAATATATGAAGCTGGACATGTAAATTTATTATTGTGTTGAAATTTATTAATAATTGTATGTATTGACATCGGACGAGTGACCATTATTCGATATTTAATTGTTGGTGTTTTAATTAATTAATAAAACCGCTGTCTGTCTTTCTGTGTTGTTAATGTTGTTAATTAACGCGTGCTTCTTTAAATGGAAACGCGATGTTTTTGCTTTCCTTTATTTAAGTTTTGGATCATTGTAAGTACAATACGATAAATGATATATTATGTTAATTATATTTTTCTTAACTTATTATAACTTCTTATTGCGTTAAAAAACTGTAGAAACGGCGTTGAGTATAACCAGTGTATCTGAAATCCGTGCAAAATCCCTTGATATTAAAATTTAGCACCATGCGTGCAATGAATTAAATAAATTTGGTTGTAAATTTTGACGGTCAACAATTTCAATCTATTTTATATTTTATTTTATAAAAAAAAGCTGTTACATGTTTACAATTCGCTTAGTTCGGAATAATCGAAACTGTAAAATAAAATCGAATAAACTTCCAATGCTAATTCGTATTCGAAAAAACCGTTGCAAACAGTACGTGGATAGTTCTTTGTTCGTATGTATGAGCAAATTAAACGCAACAACACGGCTTAAAATATTTGAATATAGGGTGATTTCCATTTGTTTCACATACAAGTACGTATATATGTATACCTGTTTTGTATTGAACTTAGGACGCCTTTGTATGTATGTCCATTCTAAATTAAATCTCAATACAAGACGCATTTTTTTTTTTTGGAACTCATAGAAATCATCCAAAGGGGGGCATTAACTTGCTAATCCGTTAATCGTTACTTAACGAAGTTAATCTTTCGAGTAACGGATTAATTAAAAAATTAAAAAATTGTCAACAGACGCATTAAATTCTGTTAACTTTCCATAGTTCCGTTAATCATTAATTAAGTACCTACTATTTGCCGAAAGATACCGCGCGAAACGCGCTGCAACGCTAAAAAACGTGCTGAAACAAGTGCGGCGCGTTGGCCTAGTTGGTAGTGACCCTGCCTACGAAGCTAGAGGTCCTGGGTTCAAATCCCGGTAAGGGCAGATATTTGTTGTGATGAGCGCGAATATTTGTACCAGAGTCATGGATGTTTTCTATGTATTTAAGTATATACTTGTTTCTCTATATAAGTATTTATATCGTTATCTAGTACCCATAGTACAAGCCTAGAGCTTAGTTTGGGACTAGGTCAATTGGTGTGACATTGTGCCCCGAAAAAAAAAATTTTTTTTACTAATAACAAATTCTAACACAACCATACTAAAAAAAAAACATGTTCGAACGCAATGACATGCAAAATGCAAGTTCTATCACGAGTTAAAAATTAACGTTAACTCTTCCGAAATGTAACCCTTTATCGTTTGACGAAGTTAACTTTTCAAGTAGCGAATAAGCGATTAACGAAGTTAACTATTTGATTAACGGTGCCCAGCTATCAAATTATCCCAAATAATGTTGCTCTCATGCAATATTGCGTCAGGTTATAGTTATTTTCCGCATTATAGTTCTTGTTAATTGGGATACCGATGTACAAAGCCTCTGTGGTCGGGTTTGCCGCGCACGAGGGCGGCGCGTGGCATGTGTCATTTATGTACGTTGCCGCGATGCTGCGAGTCAGCACAAGCAATGTCTGATTTAAAAATAGGTGATATAGAACAATTATTTTTTAATAATGGCTTGCCGTCGGACATTATCGTTTAATTTTGTACAGTATGGATTTGTTTTTCGCGGTAGGAAAAAAGATACACTAACCATCTACTTGCTAGTTAGAATTAGCCGTGATTAGAATGGGATTAATAAATACAATCATAAGTCAATATATGACATTTTCATAAGTACTTTAAGTTTTAGTACTTTAACTTTAAAGATAATAGATATACTAAGTATGCTTACTTTGAAAATCGAAGTTCGAAGTTACCTTAGCTTCATCCCTTTTTCTCGATTTACTCTCTAATGACGAGTGACAGAGATGGAGCTCACGTAATTTCGAATATCGATTTTTAAAGTAGGGCCTCAGTCACTACATATTTCAACTGTATTATTGGAAAAAGTTCTTATTTGTTTAAAAAAATATATTAATATAACATTTGATAAATCTGTCATTATTTTTCACTTAAATTTCACGCTATCGAATCGTTGTATCTATCAAAAAATACATTTTAATAAAATATGAGTCGAGCCGAGAAATTATTTAATCACGAAAAAAAAAAAAAGGTTCTTCTGAAAACTTAACGTACTCGTATTTAACACTCATTTACTCATTTCTTTTGTTCTTACCATTTGATGATACAGACAGGCCTGATAATGATGGTGTTGTGAGTGAATGGTTTGTGATGATGTTTCTAAAAGTAATTAGAACATTCGCATTTTATTAAAGTACCCATAATTTGATGTTTTTTGCCAAGATTTAGAACTTAATTGTATTAAAATAAGTATTTCATTTATTTGCACACTCTTCCATTGACAATGTCATTTCATGTACCTACCTATTAATTCAAAATGACATAATGTGCTCAATCCCATTTTAATCGAGACTAAAATACTAAGAACCTTATACTATTCTATTTTTAAATAAGATAACTATGACTTTAAGTAAATTTTTACTTAAGTTCCTATTTCGTTAGATAATATAAATCTGACTTTAAGTATTAGTAAGATCTCTGCAATACAAATAGATACTTACTTAATTTCAACTCAAATATGGTAAAAGCTGGAAAGACATTTTTCATTTTAAATAGTTTTTATTAAGTAGAGGTATAATTATAATGATGATGAACTTATTTCGTTCCACCGTTTCCGGCTACAACAACTATAAGGTAAAATGTAACGGATTGTATTAAAAGTTTCCTTCACAAGCAAGTAACATTCGGCTTCATTTCACTGCATCCTAAAACAACTTGCAAATGTAAAGCTCTCGCAGCTTTGTATCCACAAAAAGTTAGACAATGATACGTTGACAACGCGACGTATCTCTAATGGATAGTCAGATAGTACTTTAACTAGTTAATTTTTTTAAATTTATTTCGAATGTTAGTTTATTTATCTCACGTCTGACTTATTAATCTTACTAATGTAATAATTGCGAAAGTGTGTGTGTTAGTTTGTAAATTTTAAATTGAGATAGCCGTGATTAACTTAACACATAGGCTAATTTTCCTCCCGGAAAATTTAAAAGATCCCAAGGGAATAACAATTATCGAAATCAACGCGGACGAAATCGCGGGCCGAAGCTAGTGTCTAAATGGGTTTATTTAAATGGTATTTATAGAATGAAATCATGTGTAAATCCCTAGTGGAATATACGTGTTTGTGAAACGAAACGGTATGGCTACCGTAAACCACTAAATTCGAAACTTCAGATGCCAAGGACGGCTGTCACTCGTCACTCGAGAGTAATTTGAGAGAAAGGGACGGAGCTGTAACCGTAACTTCGAGCTTCGATTTTCAAGTTAGGGCCTCTGTGTCCTTTGCTGGATTGCAGATTGTCTCAATGGCGGCTGCGATCGACTGAACACAAGATTAAACACATACATGTATATGACTCGAAAGTGGAGCGTAATTGACGGAGCTTCAGAACCTAGGATTACCCTGCCGCCGTACAAAATCCACCTAAAAAATGATTTATACTCAGGTAGGTAATTTTAGTTCGATTATTTTATTTCATATGACAGAAAAAAAATAACATATCTGATAACGTTTACGGCATTATCAATGGTGTTGAATCATGAATATATATGCTTATTATGGGTCGGAATATGCGTAATCATTCATGAGTGAGTAAGATGGGAATACGTTGTTATTGAATAAAGATGCATCAAGTTTTTGTTAGTATGTATTTTTGATCTAAACATGGTTGCTGAACGGCCTGACTGCCCCATGGCGTGACTAGTGATGGGCGGCTTGTAAGTTTCAAAAGTGAAACTTTCACTTAAATTTCTGCAATATTCTGAAAGTTTCATAAGTGAAACTTTCACCTAAAATTTCATGTATTATTCTGAAAGTTACCCTAGTGAAATCGTTTAATTTCTGAAAATTACTTAAGTTTTGTAATGCAACGTAAGTAACGGAAACTTTTCATGAAATTTAAATGAAATTTACTTGTGTCAGAACCATTTCCATGTAATTATGTAACTTTCAGATGTTGTAATTTTCGGAGTTAAGGAAATTTTTGTAATGTTTCAGAAATCGCCCATCACTAGGTGCGACACTGGGTGGCAGTAGCCATAGGAATAAAATAATCTATTTGTTAATTTGTTAATATTTAATAATTACTAATATAGAATAAGATTTGATGTTACTAACAACATATGGAACGGGATTCTGAAATAAATTTCAAAATAAATAATTAAATAAGCACTACCTATTCCGACCTCTGCTTTTGATCTCGATTCTAAACAGTATGTTGTATTTTGACTCGAAATTTGATTTATTTTAAAACAATACGACTTAAAGCCCACGCACCATTACGAGTAGACCATTTCGATGATGATGCCAACATTTAACAGCCAGGTACAATAACATTATACGAATAAACGTATGAAAACACATTACGGTCCATTGGGATATTTTATTTAAAAATGCTCTATTTTACATATAAAATCGAAAGCATCGTGAAAAAATTCCAAGAGTTGAGAGGCGGCGTTGGACGGCGGCCTGAAGCGTGCGGAGTTTCTTAGTGCGTGAAATTATCTGAATACCAGTAGTTTAAAAAAAAAAACTCAGAAGAGTTTCTATCTCAATTCATCAAAAATGTATTTATCTTCAAATCCTTATTATTTGTTATGTGTTTGTATCAGTTCTTCACATTGCTTGAGAAAAATATTATACCTCGGTGGAAACGGGATTGCCTGACTCGTGTTTTAGCACGCATCGCCAATGCTTGGCCCGCTAACCACCTCGTGAGTCAGTCCCATGCTTTCCGAGCCTAGATAATTATGTACTATTGTGAAACTGTTACATAACGAAGGATTTTATATTCAAAGCGATAATACGTAACAGGCGTATCGTACAATCTAGTTACGAGCGTTTGCATATATTAGATTTTCCTCGACTTTATGCATAAAATAGTGAATAAAACGCAAAAAGACCTATTAATACTTTTACTTTTACGTCAGAGATATAGGGTCCAGATTTGATCAAACATTTTAAGTATATTAAAGTTAATAATTTTTAAAATTAGTTTGCCTCATTCTCTGAAAAAGCTAACTGGATGCCCGTACCTTTTGTGGATTTATGTGAGATATATGATATACGACGACGCGCTGGCCTAGTTGGTAGTGACCCTGCCTGGGAAGCTAGCGGTCCTGGGTTCAAATCCCGGTAAGGGCAGATATTTGAATGATCAACGCAATTTTTTATTTCTGAGTCATGGATGTTTTCTATGTACACTCTCGGTCGAATAATACGGGTCAGAGTGCGTTTTTCATGCAAACGAGGCTATTTCGAAGCCTTGGTTCCTGGCCAGGGGTTGTATTGAGTGAGGTTTAATGGTGGATACTCCGAGGTTCAATCGAGGAGGTCAAAAGTGCTTAAGATACCTAACTGATCGCACAGTCACTTAACACCACAGCGAGAGAGTTTGGGTCAGCATTCGGATTTTCTTACATTTTATTGCCATTTTAGATGTTTTTCTAAACATGCACAAATCCGTCGTTAGCCGCAGATTCAATCAGTTGGGTATCCTAGGCACTCTGAAGGTCCTGAATCGATGCTCAGGGTGTCCAACATCAGATTTTACTAAAAGCATCCCCTGGCGAGGAACCAAGGCTTCGAAATAGCCTCTTTAGTATGAACAACGCACTCTGACCCGTATTATTTAACGCGAGTGTATTTAAGTATATATTTCTCTATACAAGTATTTATATCTTTGTCTAGTACCCATAATACAAACCTAGAGCTTGGTTTGGGACTAAGTCAATTGGGTTGACAGTGTCCCTGATATTTTTTTTATTTTTTTTTTAAATATATAGATATTTGAGGTACATTATTCCGTAGGTATTATTAATTCCCGTCCGTGGATAGATATGTTTTTAGTTGAAAAAAATATGCGCGTACAGCAATTAGTCCGTTTTGGAATCTGAGGGCGGAAAGTCGGGTTAACAAATCTAGGATGATGATTTTAAACCACTTTTAGTCATTAGTTTGACTTTAACTGACTGGGACTGGCTGTCCATGCCCAGCACTGCCCGGTTGTATTTTTTTTTCTTTATATATACCTTGTCCTGAGAATTACGAATACATCAATAAAAAGTCAAATTGGCCGAGCCGAGACACAAAAACAAAAATAAACGTAAAGAAAGAAAAACATATATATATATATTTATATATATAGATGTAATAACACGGTTCCTTCGAGCTGGTATGATGATGGAAACGAAAAATGGCCACAGGAACTCCTACATGACTTATGGTAGGTCCGTAAATTATGAATTTGTTTGACTTTAAATACCTTAAATAGCTTATACTTAGTAATTATTATTAATATGAATAGAAGAACAGTTGTCAACAAAATGTTCCTCGCTCACCCTTACCGAATATGGCATTTTTGGTCTCGTTTTTTTCGAGTGCAGGTTGCAAACGTCCTAACAAAAATGAGTGAGTTGAATTTTTGTGGCATAGAGTTATGGCCTGGCCACCACTCTGCACTGCAGCGACTGCGGCGCCGGCGGCGACAACAAACAAATGCATTGTATTGAAGATTGTATAAAGCATGCCACGAGTTATCGTCGTGCGTGATTAGGAGATTTTAACGCATTTATTTCCACTACGCACTGCACATCGCCGTCGGGTAAAATCGCAGCCACGGCCTTTATTTTACACTGTATAACCCTTATTGCTACAGTATTGTTGTCGTAATGATACCTCTCTTTTACTTGCGGTAAAGGCAGCGGATTTGTACACAATACGATGGCAATAGGGGCGAAAACAAAATAGAATATAGCCCCTGGCAGTTGAAATGTGACAACTTGTGAGGATTTCTTAACAACTTTAACACTTGGACTTGGACTTCACAAGGCAATATTTCTAAAATTATAGATTTTTGTCTTATTTTTGCGGGCTCTCTTCGGGCCACTAGAGGTATACCGAAAACTCAGATACTTTATTTTAGGGCTTTATTACTGAACTTAAACACGCAAAACATTTTAAACTTAAAATTTTAACATCTCAAGCCACTTAGGTGCTTATAAGTACATAGTTATCAATGTACTAAACAAAGAAGTTAGTTACTAATATTTTGGCTTAGGCAACAAGCTCTAGCGATTTCTTTATAAAATATGGTTAATAAAACAAAACAAAAAACGTGACTTTGCGATACTCATATTATGAATCTCACAATCATTATAAAATATAACATTCTAATTTTTTTACGGTAAAATCTTATTCCAACGTTAATAACTCTACTCCAAACAAATGTGATACATAGGACTCGATTCGAAACTATTCTTTGTTGGTTTTGTTTTTCCAAAATCCGAATTGTATCTTAATCAAATTATTTACTTACTGTCGAAAACAGTTCAATTCACTGTCGGTAAACACAACAAATGGTATCAGAGAATGAACGAACCTACATACATCATCATCGTACATCATCAAGTATTTTGACCTTTCCAAGCCTTTTTATAAGTGCGAGTACCTACTCCAAAAATTGACGAGGTCAGGTGAGTATTAATGAGAGGTCGCTCCCGTTTCAAAGTCTGGCCGGCACACTCCCGCCCAGAAAATAACGGGAAAATTTACATAATAGAAAATCCGTGGCTGCCCTAGTCCTTTGAAAGCGGAGCTGCGGCCCGCGTCGAGTGACACCGTCCTACATTAAATTAACATCCTCTCACTTTGTGGAGCCAACGCCGACGCTGTCTAATTTGAAATAATAAAGTGGTTGTACGAGCCACTCCGCGTAACACTGCCGGATAAATGGATGGAGCTAAAACAGCAAACGTCAAAAAGACAGAGTTTTACAAACATGAGCCGCCAACTCCTGTTTCTTGTCCGCAAGCAAAACAACGTCGAAGTGCTAATGTTTCATCAGGTACTCGACACGATAAATAATTATACCCATTAATAGGCGATCCTTTATTAATGGACTAGCGACCCGCCCGCGGCTTCGCCTGCGTGGAATGTATTATACATATAAACCTTCCTTAAGAATCACTCTATCTATTAAAAAAAACCGCATCAAAATCCGTTGCGTAGTTTTAAAGATTTAAGCATACATAGGGACAGACAGCGCAAGCGACTTTGTTTTATACTATGTAGTGATAAGGATTTATCAAGTAAACACAGGTATCTTAAGCCTGTAGTATCTTTGTATATTTGAGACCTAACATTTGCATAGTTCGACGGACAATTTTCTTGCTGCTTTGCATTTTTGAGCGGAAATACTAGCCTTCATTACAGGCCTATTTCCTAGTAATATTAAGTTTCACCAAGTTTTACTGCCAGCACTTGCTCGAAAACTGTAGTAAAACCATTGTGTAGCAAGATGTCTTCCGCGAAAATTCAGAATGGACATAGGTAAATGCACCACATTTTATTTCTGTAGTCATTAACGTTCGCAGAATGTAAATTGTCTGACTACATCACTGTGATCTTTTTTCAGATTAAGAACAGCACTAGGTACGTTTATTTTTGGAAAGTCTAGTGATAAAACAGCAATACAGCGGAGCTCCTTATTGTGAAATGTATTCGCATAACCGAATAAATGACACTGCAACTGACATTCCATTTACATCATAATCCAAATGGGTGTGCATGAAATTTGTCCTGAATAATTGTTGTAAGTACAAGAATTTTAATTGCACTATGAGATCTAAACTAAACTTGCTTCCCAAAAGAGATTCAGAACTGACAGGGACAAATATCTGAGCCAGCAAATAAAATCATCGGGGAACTAAAGCGTCTAAATCAGCAGAAGTAAAAACGTAAATGCAGCAATCGACGTAATTGGTTAACCGCCGCATCATTAGGTAATTGCAGCCGAGGCCTGCAGCGTTAAACGCCCTGCTCCACGCTCTCGAATTTTAATGTCCCACACAAAGGAAGTAATATTTTTAATCAGTGATAAATGTTTGTGTATATTAATCAAGTTAATATCCAAAGAGAATATAACCACTACGTTTTAATATCACTGTATTTTAATTTTTATTATTATTTGGCGTTGCCGAATATAGGAAGTGTCCTACTAACATTATAAATGCAAATGTTGGTGTGTTTTTTTGTGACTCTTTTACGTTACAACAGCTGGATAGATTTGGATGAAATTCGGAATGGCGATAGCTGATACCCGCATTAACACATTGACTACTTTTTATCTTAGAAAATTTTAAATTTCCCTAGGGAGTAACCATAATAGAAATATTTGCAGATGAAGTCCTACTTTATTTTTAATCAAAAGTTTTCTTTTTAACATTATTCATTAAACAGCTGGTAGAAACCACCATTGTTCTCATTTCCAAGCGTAATTCATGTGAAGCCTTAACTTACTAGAGGTGCCTAATTTATTAGCTGGTTGCAACTTTGTCTTCACAGCAGGCAGTTGCATCGACAGGGCAGATTTTACTTGCAAATGACAAAGTTGGGCGCTGAACCGACACCGCGTGAAGCCGAGTCGCTCTTGACCCGTTTTTATCGGACATCGGAATCGAGTTATACGCCCGCGATTGAAATTTGCGTATCAACAGCACTCTACCATCAAAAGCTTTTTAAAGTCAAGCGCTGCATTTTTGTGAAGTTGATGGGGATTCAATTGCGGTAAGGTAATTAATAATGTGGCATGCATTATGACTTGCAGGCTTTCAAAGGCTTCATTAGTGTGGTGCATGTATAAAGTAGCACAATGGCGGATCTCACCCAACAATTTAGCGTAGTGTGAAAACTAAATCGTTTGTTAAATTGCTAGTTAAATATTATACTTAAATACCTTAAACTCTTTCTAGTATTCTAAAGTGTACTTTTCCACAGTAGTAAAATGATTAGAAATCCATTGATAATACTATGTACCGATACAGCAGTCACATAAAGAACTTATTGCCTACCTACTACAATTCATTCTGTTCATTTTATTGGACGTTTAAACTGTTGGAAAGTCAGATTTACTCGAAGTCACGGGCTATTAGCCGAGAGGGATAAGACCCGTTTAAAATTCGATAATTAAAACGACGAATACTTAGATAAATGGGTCGGGCCGGTACATTATCGGGCCGGTTCTGACTCCGGGAAGTTACATTAAGTTTGCCCTGCAGCTTAAGTTAGCTGCTTGGCTCGGCAGCTATTACGCCACTCCCGTATCGCTATTACGACTACATGCAGCGTGTGTGCGATCTTGCTCCGTTTGCTTCTAGATTACTCCAGTTCAAATTGCCTTATTCAGCTCATTGCGTCGTGTAATACGTATTGCAAACAGCCGCTCGCCTTTGCTACTACCGGATAACACATTTTGCTCAAGTTGGTGGATTAATTAGTTTCTTCTACTTTTTTAATATAAAATAAATAAATATCAGAAGATAATCTCACACAAATTGACCTGAACCGGAACGTAGCTCTACGATACGACAACGATAAACAATCTTAGGTATATAGATACATACTTACTAGTGTCCGACCGAAATTTCGGTTTCGGTTTCGGCCAGTTTCGGCCAAAAAATCAAGTTTCGGCCCGAGTTTCGGTTTCGGCCAAAAACGGCCGAACCTTTCGGCCGCGCCGAAACTTACAACATCGTACCTTCGGGTCGCGCTCGGCTAACGTCGGGCGCGCTCGGCACGGCTGGCAATATGGCGTCGTTCGCCTGACTTTGTAGGGTAGTTAAATTTTCAAACAGAACCTCTGTAACTGTGCTGAAATTTCATTGTGATAAATCTTTGAAAGTAGAAACCTGTAATTATAGGTCGGCGAGATATTAATTTTAGAAAAAAACGGGCTTACTAACATTTTTTCGACTTTTTAAGGACTTTTTATTTTATTTTATAAAAGGTTCGGTTTCGGTTTCGGCCGAAACTAAAATGAAACCGAACCTTCGGTTTCGGTTTCGGTTTCGGCAAAATAACATGTTTCGGTCGGTCACTAATACTTACTAAAATACATGGAAAACATCCAAGACTCAGAGAAAAATACTCGCACTCATCACACAAATGTCTGTCCATACTGGGATTTCAACCCGGGACCGCTAGCTTCGTAGGCAGGGTCACTACCAACTAGACTAAATACTATGTTTACATATTATGTTTTTTTGATGAATTCAACGTAAGTATCTGTGAACTCACACAAATTGACCTAGTCCCAAACTAAGCTCTAAGCTTGTACTTTGGGTATTCGACAACGATATAAATATGTATATAGAGAAATAAATGCTTATACAATTCATAGAAAACATCTAAGACTCAGAAATAAATACTTTCGGTGATAAGAACGCTTTGATTATTTATGAAATAAATCTGTTGTCTTTTTATACTTTAAAATGCAACAAAAGACCAATTGAGTAGGTTTACGAGACTTGCGAATGCACTCAGGGCGATCTGAAACCCTTTAATTAGACGTCGTTAACAGACCCATTAATATAGTTAATGCATACACCTAATTGGGACGAGAGACACGCGAAACGTGAGCAACTCAGCCGGGGCGGTCTCCAGAGTTTTGATGTTTTACGAGACGGAATACAGCGGGGGCGTAAAACGGAACGATCATTTTATTGTGAAATTTATTCCCTGAGTTTATGAAGTGTTATGTGATCGCTGAAAATGCCATAAATTGGGATGTGATTATTTTTTACGGCTCGTTTTTATTTACTGAGTGCCGAAATGAGATTTTTTTAAATGCTCAACCTAACTACGGGCTTTTTTCAAAAACTCACTTACCATTGCTACTTACTTATACATAGTACAGCAACTTAAGTTCAAAACCGATCATTCGATGGATCATCTATTACATTTATTATATTTTTAATCATGTCAAGTATCGGTTATCCCAATACGAAATCAATCACAACGGAAACCCCGATAAAAAGCCTTTAATGACTCACGACGCACATTATATTATGTAATTACGTAAGAACCTGTCTTCGGGTAATTCCGCGTGATGCAAGTCGAACTTAAATTTAAGTCATTTTTTCCTGCATTTTCGTTTACCTTATTGTTTCTCCGTTATTTTTCCCATGAGTAACCCTTTAAAACTTGCATGAATTGTTATTTGGTTTTGTTGTTAGGTATAACAGCATCCTTTACGAGCTTTCTTATTAATTTTGACCAACGTTTTTCAAGATTTAGGTAAGTCACACGAATACTTTACTTAGGAATACTTTTACAAGAATTAGAATTTGAGGGTTTTATTTTATAAGTTAGCTTTAGTACTTACAAAATTAATATTTTAGTTTTATTCAATTTGTTTTTATAAAATACTATTAAATTTTATGGAATGAAAATTAAATAAATACTTACATAAGAATAAGACATTTTTATTTCGAGCAACAAGGCCCGTAATTACAAAATTAAATACCTTATAAAGTAACATACATAACAATATAAAACTTAAAAGTAACACCGAGGTGACAGAACAGTGTGGTCCTGTTTTACCAGAAATTGGCGTTTTGGACGCTGCTGGTAGGGTCAAACACGACCAATTTAGGTAGTTATGTTTTGTTTTATAGTCATGAATGACTATTAGAAAGATAAATGACCGAGTGAACGAGGCTGTAACTTGTAAGTTGTGCATGGCGTTTTCCGGTCAAGTGTGGGGTCGCAGGGAACCAGCACAGATGGGGAGCAAACAGGGGCTTAACTGCACTCACGGAGTAGATTCCCTTTTAATTAAACGAGTTCCAGACAGCGTGCTAACCGAGGGCAGTAAACTTGCAAGGAAATTGATATAAACCCCCGAGCGTGCTATGAGGGGCTTGCCAGCCTTTACTCTAGCAAATGATTTTCTATTAGCGTCGGTAATTAGCAGCGGCATTATGCTAACATCATGATTACGTGTTTACTAACTCGTTGATAAATAATTACAATTAAAGGCTTTTAAAAAAACGCACAATCTACTTGTGGGAGGACCTTGTGCAGGGTCCGTCCGGGTTGGTACCACCATCTTATCCATTAACCTACCACCAAGCAGCAGTGTTCGCATTGTTGTGTTCCGGTTTGGGGATAAGACAGCCGGTGAAATGACTAGCAAAGAGGCATTCTATCTTAGTCCTCAGGGTTGGCAACGCATTTGCAGTCTTAGGATTGCGGTATTGTGAATGCGAATGTCTATGCGTCACAGTTTCCACTTATCATGTGCTCGTTTGCCATCCCATGCCATAAAAAAAAACAATGCCTTTACATTATTTATTATTCCAAACTCAATTTCAATGTATAGGCCAAATTTATAACCCAACGACAATGTAAGTTGCCCGCGCCCGTACAAAACTGTTGCGCTATATTCTATTTTATTAATAGCTCAGTCCTGAGTAAATTTGCGTACACAGTAATATAAGACTTAAGTAGAATGACCCACGTCGTTCCCGTCTGATAATCGCGAGTTTATACAGTATTTTTGTATTTTTTAAAACCTGGATAATTAAGTATCCAAAAGTTAAAACCCGAGTATTAAAATACGCAAAACAAATCATTGAAAAGTTTGTGACTGTACTAACGCGGCTTTTGATCGTCTTTTCGTACTACACTTATTAGATTATTTTATGTACTCAATTACAGTAATAAGAACAAATTAGAAAACCTGGAGTGGAAGAGCTGTGTAGGTAGTGTATCAAAAAAGACTACCAGAGGGGTTATTATGACATAGCTATGCAGTTCATTTTACGGTGAGCGTTAAGGACAGAGCTTTAGCAGTTATATAACTCGGTCCTTTTCTCTCAGCGTAAACTGAACTGCATAGTTATGTCATAATAACCCCTCAGTTACTGTTAATGAGAACTTCTCTTCCGAGAATACTAGCCAATAACGCGAGGATTCGATCGTGCGACCAACCGGCGAGGGTGACTAAATATGTGTATAAGGTTTTTTTGTGGCTCGGAGAAGGCGAACGAGCACACAGGCCACAAGGCTGACCATATGCTAGTAATTTCACTGGTTGTCTTATCCCCACACCGGAACATCAAAATGCGAACACAACTGCTTGGCAAAGTTTAAAGGATAAAATGGCGGTAGTGATCGGATGGACCCTGCATAAGTTTTTAGTGCCGAATGTAGTAAAAAACGCACAAAAAAACTAAATTTTCATAAATGCATAGTGATGTGCGTATAGTGTTATTGTTGTGAAGTAGAGACAGTATTTTTTCGTGATGCGGTTTCTATTTATTGCTGCGCAGTTAAAAATAATCAGTTAAAAAATATCTCTTATTTATAATCTAACAAAACGCTAGCTATAAAACCACAACTGTTGCTAACCAACTTTAAAATTGTTACAATGATGAAAGAAAGATGATTTTTAAATACCTACTCAATGCTAACCATCATGTGTTTGTTTTTGATATATTTTTTCCTTTTTACAATATGGCGTCTGATTGCCATCATATTGAATTATTATTACTGTCATTTGTTTAGTTACACTCACAAGATTGACAAATAGATTGAAATAAGAATCATCCAAATCGGCTCACGCGTTTTGTTTCTACAGCCCCACAAAGGATAAAACATACATCATCATCATCATCATCAGCCTATATTAGTCCACTGCTGGACATAGGCCTCTCCCATTGCACGCCAACGAGTACGATTCGTGGCCACTCTCATCCAGCTCTTGCCAGCCACCTTGCGAAGATCGTCACTCCACCTAGTCTGAGGGCGTCCTACACTACGTTTGCCGATTCGCGGTCTCCACTCAAGAATACGATAACTCCAGCGATTATCGGTTCTGTGGCACAAATGGCCGGCCCACTGCCACTTCAAGCTGCTAATTCGATGGACTACGTCGATAACCTTAGTTCTCTGTCGGATCACCTCATTACGGATCCGATCCTTCAGAGAAACTCCCAACATAGCCCTCTTCATAGCTCGCTGAGCGACTTTAAATTTGTGAACCAGCCCTTTCGTAAGTGTCCACGTTTCGGCTCCGTATGTCATGGCAGGTAGGACGCACTGATTGAAGACTTAGTCTTCAAGCTCTGTGGAATAGTCGACGTGAAAACTTGACGCAATTTCCCATATGCTGCCCAACCCAGCTGTATTCTTCTGTTGGCCTCCTTCTCGAAGTTGTTTTTACCCAACTGCAGAGTTTGCCCTAGGTAAACATATTCTTGAACAACCTCAAGAGCATCGCCGTGTACTACAATCATACATACATACATGCAATATAGGCAGATAAACACATTCCTCCTTCGGTAGTCGGGTAAAAATAGGAAACCTCCAGTGATACATAGGTAAAAACCCTCCAGTGTTGCAGATTTCCATTCTTATGCTATTATTAAAATGATGTAGGTACAACATACTTCCTTCCTATAGGCTAACATAACTCAGCATGTACAGATGTACAGTAGCGCCCTCATTACTATTAATGTATTTTTCGATATACCGAAGTATTTTCTTAAAATCAAATAGTGTTGATTAAGGCCCGTATTAATAAACTCATCTTAGCTGTGATGACCGTCACAATGATAAGTCAAAGTAAACATCAAGCCATAGAGAACTGTCATTTTTGACACATCTTGAGACAAGCAATTACAGTCGAGATCAGTTTATTAAATACGGCCCTTAATTTACAAATGAATACAGTCACGAATAAGCGCAGTGTTAAACGTAGGGTAAAGTCGCCAGTGGTCAGCCAGAGACCTGTAGTCAGCCTCTGCCTGTACTTTATATGAGTGAGAGGAGTACGAAATATATATTTCCCACTCTTCGCACTCATTATAAGGTCGACTACTGGTCTCTGGCTGACTACTGGTGACTTTACCCTACATAGTGTGATCCGTCGTAGTGGCAACAGTTTGGCGTTTGCTAACCCCTGAATCGGCTTGAATTCGGCAAGGGCTAAGCCGCAGGCGCACACCACGTGCTCCTTACTGCGTACATACATTATTAATTATAATAATGGCAGCAACTCCTCAGCGGACTACTTAATTTAATTAATTAAGTACTAGCTACTAAACATCGCAGACGCCCCGCTACCGGCAGCGATGAAATGTTAACAATGATATTGTTCTAGTGGATTAAATCCAACATCGGGTTTCTCTAATGTTAATTTGAATGTTTGGATGAAATCCGCAGACGAGGTCGTCGTGTAGCGACGTATTAATTAAACTAGCGGAGTTATCCGGAATATAAACCGTGAAAATTGATTTAAGTCATTCCTGGTATCTAATCTCGTTATATAATATTAACACAATATTATTCAAGACTCAGAAACAAATGCTTGTGCTTTATATCACACAAAATATTCGTTCATACCGGGAATCGAACCCCGTGACACTAGCTTCGCAGGGGGTCACTACCAATTAGGCTAAAGCATCGTCTAACTACAATAATAAACTTAATTACATCGATTCAGACAACGTAACGAGCTTGTAAGTCAAGATAATAAACATGAAGCATTTATTCAAAATAATTTCTAGAAGTATCAAGAAAGCTAATTTGTTAAATTTTACGAAATTCTCAGTGCGAATTTTACATTTACGACTAAACTGAGGGTAATCAGCTAAAGGCTTCACAACTCTCAACAAACTTCCTACCAAGTAACTTTGCAAGAGAATATGATTATTAACGTTCGAGTTTATCGTATGTTTAATTTAAATTTAAGACAATCCGGATTACCAGGTGCGGTTTTGAAAATGTATCGTTGAAGATGGTTGTGAAATCATTCTTACCGCACCATACCTACACATAAAAGGAAAATAACATTAATTACTTCAGTTAAAAAAACAGTTACTATGACCTCATTCTTCCAGATTCTACTATGACACCAATTATAGCAGCAGCGAAGCATCGATTATCACGTACCCGCCTTTTTTGTTCTTTTAATGCATTGGGCCTAGACAAGGTGCATTTGGCAAACGCTGAAAATGCATGGAATTGCCGTAAGCCGCCGAACGGTCGCGTCGAGCGCTTATGTCAATTCTATACATTTCATCAGTTTTCGATGATCGTTAGCGTTATGCATCCTGTGTACGTTTACTTAAGTTGGACTTGCACAGGCAATTTTATGAGTAGTAGTTGCCCGTTCACAATACGGGCGGATCATTCTATTACACCAAATTAGGGTAAAACAGCAATTGTTGAGTGGCAGTAGGCGGGGCACATCGCTCGCAGGACCGATGGCCGATGGGGTCAGAAGGTTCTTGAGTGGCGTCCGTGGACCGGGAGACGAGCTGTAGGTAGGCCTCCAACAAGATGGAGTGACGACCTTGTAAGTATCGCGGGAACGCGGTGGATGCGAAAAGCACAAGACCGGTCTGAGTGGAGAGCCTTGGGGGAGGCCTATGTCCACTAGTGGACGTCTTTCGGCTGACATGATGATGATGATGATGAACTATTACTGACGGGCAACTAGTCGTATTGCTCAAACATTTGCCCGTGTAAGTGCACCTTTAGGTCTCTCAATGACTTGACTTGTATCCGCCCAAATTAAATAGAGTTCTTTAATAAGATGAATGTCTTTTCAGGTTTTCAACTGTCGGATTATTATTCTATTTGGATCTAGTGCTTTAAGACTTGGCGTTTAGTCCACTAAATTTGGTTTGCAGAGAAAACAACTTTAATATAGTAAGCTTCCAGTTTATTTTATTTTATTTTAGTGCCATGGGATTTTAAGGTCTTCCTACTAACAAACATATTATACTTCGAAATTCTAAGAATTTTACGCTGTCTGACTCACGCTTGACCAATTTGAATTTTCCTCGTTTTTCTTACGATGAATTTTACCAATTGTGGAGCGCCATAACAATGACACGTCACATTTTTATTTATAGTTTATTTATAGGTTGTCATATAGCCTATAATCATGCCAACTTTGAAGCTTGTAAAACTACTACAAGTGCCAAGACTGCCATTTTCGAGTTTTTTAACTTTGGAACAGCACACATCGAAAAAAACTAAAATATTTAATTGCAACAGTGTAGGTAAATTTAGAACGATTGAGAAAAATGCATAGTAAAATGAAAACGTTTGTTTTTAGTATTTAAGTCAAAACTATATCGCTACTTCTTTTATACACTAAGATAAACAGTGCGGTAAAATAAAACATTACGAAATGGTCCGCGTTAAGAATATTCGGCGTGCGTGCCACGGTTTTTGAACCTGGCCAACGCACTGTCGTGTGCTTCGATAATAAATGTTTATATTGAATGCATAATTATGTTCGGCGTCGTGCAGTCTAGTACCTATGAGTAACTCCTCGTTTACTGAGTGGGGGTTTTCCCGGCGGCTGTCGGCGGAAGCATCGCGGCCGACCGAGATTGCCCGGACCTATAATTACCTATAGTTACCGAGCTGGTAAACCATACCTACACATAACACTAGATTCCCTCCATTAGTATCAATAATAAACAAGTAGAAGCTTAGTCATGAGGAAAACATGACTAGGGTTAGATTTATTGGGTGTTGATGTAAGCAATTCTTTCGTAATAAAATAAAGTATACCCTATTTTAGGTATCTTATTTTTTATCTTAAAACATACGGCTAATACATTTAGACTTACACATAAAAAACAGAAAGTCAATTATTGGTTTACAAAAATAAGTACACGGAACCAAGCAAAGAGTAACAATCTTGTTTGATAACATGCAACATTTCTTGTAAGAGCTACAAACATAAAAAGAAATGGAGGAAAGGAATAATATTAAAAATATTGTTATGGTCACCAAATTAGGCTGATGTGATGTCTTATTCACAACAAAAATAGTTGAAATTTTGGTCGTAATAAAAAAAAATCACTACTTTCCTACTTAATAATGAATGACATAATGCATTTTTGGGCAACCTGTTCAATTGAATACCTGTACGCCAAAGAAAATGTTAGGCATGTATTTAAGGACGTATAAAAGAGCCGATCTGAACAGTTTACTATCAAATTATTTTAATTATTTCAATTACAATTCACGTTAAGGTCTTTTTTATTTGTAACATAGGTCTCCCTGTATATATTTGCCACTCAAAATAAATCTGTGGTTCCATTCTTCTACCACTTTTCATTGATATAGAACTGTCTCAAGACGAAGTATTTTTGTAAATACCTCGTCTTGAGACATTTGCGAGCATGAGGCAAAGTGCATCTAAATTTAAGCAAACTCTTAATGGTTTGAATGCAGAGTGGAGTCGTGCGCTAACTTGGAAGTTATAATCTCGTATAGGAGTAGGAGTGAGTCGCAAACAGAGAAAGCAAGGAGATTGGCGCACGTTCGCGGGCCGCAATCCAATCTAACGCTCGTTGCAAGCTAGCCTAGTAGCTAAACTATGTATTCTACTGGCTATTACCTGTTTTTGACTTAAATTAAAACCCTAGCAAGGAAATCTTTTAATTGGAGTTTTCCACACACTTACTATTTTTGGTATTATTTTTTGTTTTTAATTATTATTATGTAGGTATACTCATGAAGCCTAACTAAAGAAAAAGATTTGACATGTTCTAATAAATACTTGGCGGAGTCATCTTCAACTTTTTATTTCTTAAAGATCGTTAAATTCTTTATTTCTCAACAAATACCTTACCTGTCTTAGCTTCTTTCATTACTATTTACTTTATATATTATTTGGCAAAATCCTCTTATATAGGTATTCGTTCAGTTTCACTTCCATTTATGATTTAAATTTAATCCTTTGCAAACCATTGAGTTTTTGGGTACCTAGTTAAAAGTCTCATGTTAATTGTCTAAGACGCAGCGTCTGAAGCAACATATTACAAAACGCCTAATATCATTACTAGATCAACAAAACCACAAACGAATTTGGATGCATCAGGTCGATTCTCAACAATTTTAATAGCGATTATCGAACACGATTGAAAAATCAGGGTATCAGCTGAGCTAGTGCGGATTAGGCGATCACTTTAATCGCTTTGCCACTCGGGCGGAAATAATTAATGTAGCGTTAAGGTGACATATCGTGTTATTCGATTAACCGGACACTTGTGTTTCGCCAAAACGTAGGTATTTTAGTGTAATCGGTAGTTCGAGTGCATTAAGAAGGTTTTAGTATAATGTACACATCACACGTGCGTGTAGTATCCGTTTGTTATCATGTTAATATGGTAATTACTTGTCCACTGTGAAAAAGTTAGATTTAGGACATGTTTCGCATTTTTCTTTGGAGTAGTTATAGCAATGGAAGGAAGCTCTGAAACGTAAATGTCCTTGCATTGGATATTACTAGATACTTATCTAGTAAGATGCTAGAAAGGGGAACTTAGTAACATGCAGGATTCGTGAAAATAAATTTGTTTAAGCACACCTTATAATAAAAATCCGGACCAGGGCATGTTGGACCGTACTCGGCGTAGAGCTGCGAAGCCGTTTTTCAAAAAACTAAATTATTTAAAAAACCAAAGAACCCGACTGCAATAAATATATCAACTCAAAAGCGAAAAATAAACTTTATCTACCTATCTAATATTTAGAAAAAGCAATAAAAGTACTTATTATACCTTGAATTTTAACTTAAATGGTGTTCCAGGCGGGGACAAGCTGACACTGACAGTGCAAATGTTACATTCTCCCTAGAAATATTTTTTGTAACTCATTGGTCTATCATCAAGGTCGCAAGAACCTTCCCTAGGGTTTTGGCCAAGCCAGTGGAGTTGGTCCCGCATTCATGTACACCTGTGAGGATTAGGCTTATACTGTAATGACAGTGTGTGAACGCAATCAACCAGGCCCACGTGCGAATCGATATTAAATTAATGAATGGTGCTCAAATACGCGTTTAGAATTGCGGTTTTAATGTTTAATAAATAATATTATCCGGAATTAAATTAGAATGGATAGTGAATTCATGGATCTTTTCCCGTTACCGCAAACTGCGGTTACCAATGAGGAAAATCAGAGTAAAGCATGATTGACAATAAAAAAAAACTCGGTCAAGTGCGAGTCGGACTCGCGCACCAAAGGTTCCGTATTGACTTACATTTGGTCGGTTTTTATTATTATTAGTCGATTTTTTTTAGGGTTTGTACAGTAATCACAACTTGAAGTTTGTACTTATGTGTTACCGTTTTGACCAAATAACAAAAATAAGAACGTACTGTATTGAGGGACGAACTTAACTTTGCCGTTGGAAATCGGTGGTCTCCATAGTCCAATAAGGCAGCGGTCAGCTTACCAACTGCAAACACGTCAGTAATATTTTTAAGTTAATAATATTTTTAATACAAAATTACTGTTTTCCCTTTACTTGTACTATAAGATATTGCTTGTTGACTAATCTCATCATAAGTAGTAGTAATTAGCCATAGGTATCTTTTGATTGGTTTGATTTAGAAGGTTGATTTTTTTAAAGCTTCAAGCAATTGCAGTCTTTTGTATTTGAAATTAATTTCAACCTATGTGGTCAACCTGATACCTTGACTCGTTCCTGGGAAAAAGAGTCTTGACAGACCGACAGACAAAAGGACAACGAAGTGATCCTATAGGGTTTTTTTTTCCTTTTAAGTTACGGAATCCTAAAAATAACAGAAGAGCTACGGAAAGGTAAATTTAAAGGTCAGCACGTCGAAGTCAAAAAAGTGAAGGACGGGTACCTAATGATGCGCTTTCACAAGCGTGGGGAAACCAAGACACAAAACCGGCTTCCAACCTGCACATTGCACTCGTAAGGTTTGGGCTTTCCCCAGTAACCAAAACGTTAATATTTCAATAATAATAATCTTACTTGAATACAGTAATAATCTATCTAAGTATACAGGGTGTCAGATTTAAATCGGTCAGTATGGGAAAGTCTGAAACTATAAGACATACGAAGATCTGTTCTTAGGAGCCATGTCATCGATTTTAATAAGAAGAAATACTGCATTCTAACATTTTAAAAAACCTGTACTCTCGGGAAACGAATCCGGTAGTTTAAAAAAAAAAAACACTATTTCTATTTAGATATCGATAGTGTAGGTCTTAAGCAGTAAATGGCTCTAGGTATCATGATGTCTAAAATGAATAAAATGCATTGTTTACACACAAATAACCAACCATTCTGGGGGACACCGTTGATGTAGGAAAACATATCAATCTTATGCGGTCATCTTGCACCGTCTTATATACACATAAGTAGGAGTTCTTTTTTCCTTTTCTCTCTTTCTCTCTTAAGATTTTGGTATGTTTTCCTGCGGAAACTACGCAGGATATTTGAAATATTTTTTAATTTGCTATTTATAGATTTATATAATGCTAGACTAAGTAGTACCATTGTAATATTAAATATATTTAAAAAAATTACTGACTGCTGAGTTTCTTGCGGCGTTTCTTCTCAGCAGTGGTCTCCTCTTGTGAAGCGCTGGTAGATTCTTGACATGTAAAAGTGCCCGTGCGGCCTACTTACTGAATAAATGTTTTTTTTTTTTTTAGAGACAATTTTACATGCCTGAACTTGTTGCGTTGTAACAGTGGTCACTTCGAACACCCACTGAAATAAATTGAAGTATGTGAAAACAATGTATTTTATTCATTTTAGACATCATGTTTCAATGAGCCATTTACTGCTTAAGACCTACACAATCGATATCTAAATAGAAATAGTGTACATTTATTTTTTTCAAAACAACCGGGTTCGATTTCCGAGCTGAGTACAGATTTTTTTTTAATGTATGATTGTAGTTTTTCTCCTTATTAAAATCGATGACATGATTCCTAAGAACAGATCTTCGTATGTCTTATAGTTTCAGACTTTCCCATACTGACCGATTTAAATGAGACACCCTGTAATATTAATGTATAAAAATGAACCCCTATTTCTCCTGGCCACGCTTTAACGTGAGAACAGCTGAACCGGTTTGGCTGACTACTTTTTTGTGGTGTTTGTCATTGACAGGACAAAGTTTGGATAAAAGAAAATAATTGAAAAATCCACCGGGAAAGTCAGAAATTTGTGGTGGCGGGCCGCTAGCTGTAAATATATGTCGTAGAATTAATATACAAATAACATTATTATCCTACTAAATAATACTTTGTATGTTACTTTGTTACTTCTTTACGCTGCAACGGCGGGACGGATTTGAAATGGAGATAGCGTATGCTTATAGGTTTCATCTTGGAAAATAATAGAGGGAATAACGATAACTGAAAACTACGCAAATAAAGCCACGGGCTGAAGCTAGTTTATAATAAGTTAATAAAGGCGGTTTAAACCATACATTCTATCCTTATTCATCTGTGCGCGGACTTTCCTTACATACGTCATTGAACGGTATTATGCACATGTTATTGAGGTCGTTCATGCGAAGTAATAATTACGTCATTTGACTGTTATTCCATAATACCGCACCAGAAAGACTTTCAAAAGAGTATAAGACAAACGTAAATCATGGTATCATTTGTGAATAGCCATACCTGTCTAATGAAAGCGTTTTCTTTTAGAAGGATTAAACTTTAATGTTTCTACCGTTTGCAGGTCTTAGGTGCGAGAGTTACGTCATCCATAAATTTAGTTTTAAAATATAAACCTAACCCACAAAGGTCACAGTTATTTTAAAAAACTAAACTTCGAAGAGATAACAATTTATTTTTTATAAAAATACATTACTTTTTAACCGTTAACAATCGATTCAACCTTTATCGGTTAAAATTATTTGAAATTACCGCTTCTATGTCCCTGTTCGATTTGATTCACACTTTCAACGACACTCAATATACACTTTGGTACTTAGTCACATAATCATGTCGTCTTATAATAAAAAAGAGAAATTCTGCTGCGTACATACCTGAGAAAACAAAAGAGCGATCTCTGATAATCGATAAAGCAAGTTGTAAGGCCAGCGCGATCTATTTTTGGTAAGGTTGAAATAATTTAGTTTAGTCTAATTCCCATTGTGTATTGGGACTATGTCAATTTGTGAAAGATATTTTCATGATATTTTCTTTAAGTTAATTTACCTAATTATTATGAAAATTAAAAATCAACGATCAAAGAATTTTTGTACGGTCGAACGTCGTCGGATGGAAGTAGCCTGCATACTTTAGTGTTTTGTCACTTTGACGTCATGTTTGAACTGCTGCAGTAATCTGCCAGAGCGATAAAGCGACGAGGTACTAAATTGTGAACCTACTTTTAAGACCGACTGTACTAATATTGTGCTGGTGTATGTCAGTCAGCATGATAGTTTTTCCAATCATTCTATAATCAACAATCAAAACGATAAAAAATATTTTTTTAAATATACAATTGAAAAAATAGAAGGAAAAAGGAAAAAAGGGTGACGAAGAAGAACTTACCTTAGACCAATTAATAGAAAAAATAGGCGTCGTGCCGTATCAGTGTGTTAAATAGACGGCTTGGAACAGGCAAGAATGGAAAATTAAAATTAAAAAGACCCGATGTACTGAAAATATATAAAAAAACTAGTCAAGTTTATTGAATCTAAGGACATAATAATCATAATAAGCTGTTATATAGTCCTACTTCTTTGTTGATATGAAACATTAAGACATTTCAAGCTCACCGCAATCAACGCCGCCGCGGGGAAGTCATAGTCATATTTAAACAATTAAATGTTCTTCGTTGTAGTTGCTCAACTATCTTAATCGAGGTATCGTTGAGGAGTTCCGGTGGCCATCTTTATGATTAGTTCCACTTACCAAATTATACTTTATGAATGCAAATGCTAGACTTGTTACTAAAAATACTAAAATCGCTATATGTTTGCCTACAATGTTTGAGGAAATCCTTCAATGCCTCATTGATCCCCTGATCAGATTCATATTTGGAGACAATAGGACCACCTCTGAAGAATATTCTATCAAACCAAATAAAAGTATGTTTTTTATGTCTGAAGTACGAGTATTAAATAGTTATCATTGTTATCAGCACAGATTAAAAACAATTTGGTGTAAATTAGACATCTACTTAGGTAGATTGTTTATCTAAGTTAACGACTTTAGCAGTCGAGATTACCTTTGTAATGATTGTTACGGCTCATTTGATTTGATCACGGTTTGCCTGACGAAACAGGAAAAAAACATTACACTCTCACACTAAATATCCAATAAAGAAACAAAAGAAATATGTTTAAAAAAAACTATTAATTACCCGAAACCTTAACTGAAAATAAGAAGTATTTCAGACGCAACGAAAATTTCTGCACAAACACAGTTATGTTGCACGCAAAGGCAAATTGGACGCTGACGAAGATTTATACCAGAGGCAGATTCCACAAATTCTTCTAGCATAGACTTTACTTAACGACAGCTTTGACTTTGAAAGGATTTTGGTGTTTTTTTTGCCTTTTTTTTACCCATGGGCATTTGCGAGTAATCTTTGAAATGAGACTTGGTAACTAGAATTCAGGAAAAAGTAAATTTTATTTAACTTCGCAAAGAATTCTAGAAAGTAAATTTACATGCGGGCATTCTATACTCAAAATAGTTTATAATTTTTTTATTTATTTATTTATAGATAATGAAAGTTAAACATAAATGGCTTGACAGCGGACAAAACAATACAAGTTTATCTGCCGCTGTGTTCACTCGTAATATACAAATAACTTACATAATTGGGATATGTACTTAAAATATATTTAGGTATAAACAAAAACAGTTCCCCACGCCGATGCACATGCCCTAGCATGAGTTCTACATCAGCATAGGAAAGCTGTTTTCATGATGAGCTTACAACGGTATGGGTTAATACATATTCGTGTATATATTTCGGCCGATAATCGATTTAGAATGTTCGGAAGTAAATATTGCCACGTACGCTTCCCATAAAAGTTATTCATATAGTTATAGTTTATTCGCTTTAGATTTTGAACACATCAATACCACTTAAGACGAAAACAGTAAAACACTTTAGTCATATATCAGTTAGTCATTATGTATATCCTTCTTACCGATACATACACTATCTAGATGATACATTTGCATAAAATAACTCCTCTTTTTAATAAATAAATAAACCATTTGATGAAACTTATTTCGTCCATTTTGTATTGCAATGACTTTCGTTTTTCTTTATAGTAAATATTTAGCCTATTTTAAGAAATAAATATTATAACTACTGCAAAAATTACTGGTATAATATCATAATTAACGTACGTTCCATTAAAGATAAAATAATGAAAGAAATCTGTCCTTTCATTACTCACGTGCGATATCTTATCGAGGTGAAGGCAAAAAGCGCTGTAAGGTTGCATTTGTGGTCGACCGATGAATTGTCACATTTTCCCTTATCTAGTCGGACGCATGACGTCCCAAGTATGGGAACTCCCGGTGATCATACCCGTATGTAGTCGGACAAAATATATTACGGCTCCGAGATTTCCTTTTTCCTTCTGCTAAACTTCCCGCACACGAGATAGTTTGATCTATATGACGACTCAACTTAAAGCTTGTAATTATTGTCCCTCGGCGTATTTGCAGGATTTTATGAAAAAAATAAAGGATAGTTACGTGTATGTAACGCGAAGCTGTTTTTTTTTACATTTTGTGGTATAACTTAGCTTAGGTACCTATACAATATTAAGAATCTCTGCGTCCGCGCGTCCCGCCCTAAGGCATAATAATTAAAAATTACAACATGCTTGTACTATCAAGGAATTTGAGTGTTGAGCAGTTTAATATACCACGTCAATTAGCTGTGTTATACATTTTCATGTGATACGTGGGAAAGGTATAACCCGACCAAAATAAGTAGTATCTCCAACTGCTAAACATTCAAATTCCTCGACATTATAGTAAGTATTATTAACAACTATTAGTTCAAGAAGAAAATTTAGTGATCAAGTAAATTATAGAAAGTTTTTTTTTATAATGCATTATTGTCATTATTATTTTAAATGAATATTTCGGTTGGTAGAATACCACAATTGGGTCTATATTATTTGCCATTATTATTTTTAGTCTTAATAGAATTCAATGGTAAACCCTGAATTATTACAAGCCTCTGCTACTCTCTCTCAAAACTTTAACTTATTCAGGATATTTATAAAACGACCCTAACCTTGCCTAGCCTTACTTACTCATTAATGTGGTGGATTCCAAAAATAGTGTAACTACCGAATTAAGGACTAAAATTAAGAAATATTAACTTTAACTATGTATACTACCTATAAGACAATTGGTGGTATCTAAGAGCGACCATATTAATAACGGGTGAGGGTTGTATCTGCTTCATTTATTGTATTTGAGATACCGCCTATTGGCGTCTAAGGGCACTATATAAATGTATGACTAATGTTTGTTACTCACATGACTAAGGTTACAGTTTCCTAATTTTACCCCTTAGCTAGTTTTTTTTTTTGAAAACCACCCATTTAAGAAAGTCTGAGTTTACGGTATCAACAATACAAAAATTATGTCTCTCAATCATTATCGAAAGTATCGAAAACATATATGGAAAATAAAAGGCTCCGGGAAACACCACATCATTTAGTAACATACATCTCGATACTTTTTTTCACTGCATGTATTTTGTTTCATTTTTAAAACCTTAACAACGATTTTACAGTGAATATTTGAGTGCTACTTAAGACTTCTCAATTTTAGTACACTTTTTTTTTTATTATATTTAATTCGGCGCTTGCCATGCTGAGATCGAGACGCACTCCTAAGTTCCTAACTAACGCCAATCTATTTCCCTCTCACGTTCTTCGCGGTTAAGTACCATAAAGCCATCACTTTCAACTTTTCATATACCGTACCGTAGCAGCATATTATGTAGCCTCCTAAAACTATAAAAATCGGCCAAGTGCGAGTCGAAGTCGCCCAACGAAGTTTCCGCAATACCGAACAGTAGGTATTGTTATATTTCGAATTAAATGTTGTCTTAGCGAGAAAAAATAGCGCGATCCCAACCCACACTTGACCGGTTTTTAGCGTTTGTTTATTTTACCGTTTGTTTTACCGTTTTTACGATACAAGAACCCCCTTTATTTTATAACTTTTTTTGTTATATAATCCGCCGTTATACATCATATCCTGGAAAAAAATCCGCTAACGAATACGGTTCAAACGCTCGAACAGACAGTAAAAAAATGGGTCCAGTTTAACATCCTTAAGTAAGAAACCATAAAGATTTTTGTTATACGGTCATTGTAGAAAAATCTTTAATTGGTTATTCAATTAAAATTCCTTTGCTAAAGAAATATTGTTTTCGTTTTTTGTACATTAATTATCAGATTTTTATTATAAACCACTGGATTATTAATTGTTACGACCTAAAAGGTAGGCGGAATATTCTTCAGCCATTCGATGTTCAATGGTTTTTGGCAAATCTCTTTCTTGAGGGATGCCATACATAATTTCTCGGAAGCTCGAAGAATAAGTGCCTATAATTTCGGTCTCCTAGCCAAATTCTTTCATTTAGTTATTTGTAATTTATTTACCAAGATAAGATTTAACCAATTCATTCACTTTTCTACGAATACCACACCGAAGAAGTTTGCTAAACCATATTTCATGATTAGCATAGTCGAACCCTTTAGTCAAGTCTATCCTTTTATACACCTTTATCATTATTGGTTTTTATCAAATATCAATGAAAATTTATGGACAAAAAAAAAAAAAAAACAAAAAGAAATAAAATTGTTAAACAGCTTTTCCTTTAAGTGACCTAACTAATCACCATAACATTGATATCAAGGTTTTTTCGCATTTTTTGCTCCAATTATACGTCAATGAAACTCACTTGGAATGGATACAAGGGTTTCTTCTGGGGTTCCGTACGAGGAATAGAAAAACGGACTCTATATGAAATCTCTCGCATCACATTATAGTTGCTTGTATTGCAAGATCGTAATTAGTATCTCAAGTATTAAGCAATTAGACCACAGCTGCAAAATTATTTAAAATTGAATTGATAGAGTCTAAATAACATACCTACCTTTTTTGCTAAGTTAAGGAAGGAAGTTATTTTATTATATCAGAGGTGTTTCCCGTGTTTGTTGTTACATAGATTAATAGACAGCATTACGCAATGGTTGGTTTATTCACAACTCTCGATGGCAAGAGGGAAATCCCAACGCGAAGTTAAGTTGTGGTTTCTAGGTTAAGATATTCAATACCTATTCCAACAACTTCATTCATAAAATGTTTTTTTTTTTTATAAACGTATTTGTAAAGGAAATAGTAAATGAAAATGGCGATTTCTCACCTTTATCGGAAAAACATAACATATAGGGAAGGCCACTAATAATTAGCATACTCGCACTTATAAAGCTTTGTTCCGGGAAATTTAGAGTGGGTATGCGTGATATTTGGCTTTTCATATGGATTGGTGGTATCAAACTGGACGTCTCGTCAAATTTAGTTAAAGCCGATTAGGCTATTACAAGCGTATGAGATGAGAGCGAGTAAGAGAGAAATACAAACCCAAGCGCGCCGTTCTAAAAACTTTTATTCTTCTGTGGTAGATTATTTGACGTAGGTTTCAGTTTGACACGACCATACCAAATACCCTGACTTTCATCATTACGTAAATTTTCGTAAAAATCATATTTAAATTATATTCAACTTAACCCAACAACTGAAACAAATGCTCGTGGATGCCATAATACTGCAAATTTAAATAACTTCACAATGGCATAACAATTAAAATCCGTGACTGTACCAATGTAACGCAGTATAACAATTTCCCGTCATTTGGAGCGATGGTTGATAAAGTCAAGATAGCCCTGATGATCGCCAACCTCCGGTGGGAGACGGTTCCTGAAGAAGAAGAAGAAGAAGCAATTTCTTATCAATATTCTTAAATTTTGAATCCTAATATTTTCGGGACGTACTTGTAATTCTCACTCTACCATGCTTAATAGTTAGTAAGGAAATACGGAGGTTCTAAAATTAGGATATTTTTATTCTACTTTCATGTTGATTACCGAAAAACAAACAATTAGAGTGCGTGAAAGCGACGCTAGTTCCATAATTAAGCAAATGCGTTGTTGTGTAAACACTGACAAAGCGGGGAGCAAGGGTAGCACGAGACTGTTCGGTATGCGAGGTGCGAACTCGTTACCGCCTCGCCCGCGGGCATAGCCACGTCTCAATTATACCTAACTTCATTACTCAGATTCCGTTATGAGCGTAAGCTCTAAGTAGTCGCGGAGTCATCTCCCGGCTCGTAATATATACGGGCGAACTTTGTTTGTGTAATTAATTTGTTTCCTCCGCGCCTCTCAGCCAGTTGTGTCGCACAACGAGTTGCGCTGGGAAACGAATTATTTTTGCAAAATATTACTACGAGGACACTTGTTGTTTTAGTAGTCTGCTGCAGAATATTGTCAGCTGCTAGAAGATTTATTTTAACGGAATAATTATCTATCACGTAAGTTTTCTCGTATTTATTTAGTGAGACCATTACCTTAAGTTTCGTTTATTTATTTTATTGTAGAGTTTACGTTCAAAGTTAAAGTTAACTCCACAAACTTAAATATATCCACCGATATTTAGTATCCAGGCTTCAGCTGATGTAGGTAGATTTATTGCAAAGTTGATTCTATTAAAAGTTTACTGCCTAACGTAGCCCACAATGTTACCCACCAGTGATTCTCTTCAAACTTGGACCTCGTAGTTTCAGCCGGAGTATGTTCCTCGCTAACGGGCTCTCCAACAAGACTGAAAATAAATTGAAACCTGCTGTTATTACTACAAGTGTTCATTATTGTTTGACAAAATTCTTGTTTTATATTAATTTTAAACTCAATGTTGCCACTGGTTTCGTAGAAGGAGCATTTTTGTTCCGCGAAATTAAACCAACAACGTCCTCACTTTTTCGTTAAAATATTAGGTACTTACTACTGGTAATAACGCATTCACTTTACTGTTAAATCTCTGTTTTCGCGGTTAAGCTACAATACAATATGATCTAATAGCTCTAGTTTGCAACAAGAAGTTACAATTAACTTGCGATGAGTTCAATCGGAAATACTGCTAACGAGTGTTGGGGGCGTGTGCGTAATTTGCTTTCGGAATAATGAACCAAAAGTAATTCCTTAATAATTGTTAGTGTGAAAGAGCCAGGGAAGTTGGCAGGGACTTGAAAGAAATTAATGAGTGTTAGGAACTCCCGACGTGCCCGCTGATCAGCCGCCAACTTGCTCGGCGCTTAACTAAATTTCCCGCTAATTGCAAATGGCCCGAATTACTATTTCAAATGCCCCATCATCGCGAACGACGGCGATTTACTTACGCAGCTTTAAAATAGAGCTGGTTGCATATCAATTATTAAACTTTATTAAAATGTATTCAGCTTATTTAGTATATAAATACATTTCCGTTAAAAATCATTAACATTTCAGTATTTTAAATACGAAATCTCGTTTCTAACTTACAGCGATACATCATCGTACAGTTACTAGCTTATAGACCGAAGCGTGTTTCTAAAGCGTGGCTAACAAATAGCCAGGTGTGGTATATGGTAGGGCGGGGTAACATAGTGAGGGCCATTACGACAGCATACAAACTGCCCTCCGCGGGGCAATATTGTGATTAAGGTAATACGATTGCGGGAATGTGGCTAACGTACGGCGGTACTGCCGCGTGAGATATCCTACACGTGAGCTAGCTGCTAAAACGCAATTGATTTCTTCCCTCTAAATGTTTTAAGCTCCCATCCGTATATAATTTCAATGTCTAACGGCTAACGAGATGAGTAAATAGCCACGTGAGACTCGCGAAGACTTACTCGTAAACTAAATAAAACTTATTTATACTAGTAAAGTTTAAACTGCATACGGAAATACGCTTCCTACAAGAGCGTGGAAAGAAAGTTAATTATTAACCCACCGAGCGCCCTATGTGCACATGGTGCACACAACTATTTCTGCCCTACATCGCCCTATGTACGTGCACACAACGCATCTGCGCCAATTGTTGAAATAATTTTAAAAATTGTTCCGGGCGCTCCACGCTTTTTGAAATTTTGAAGTTGAAGCATGTGTATTTTAATAATACTTAAATTAGGTAAATCTATACACGGCTTATGCTCTGTCGCGATTCGGTACAGATTCTGTACCGGAATGCGCGGGGGCGCGGCAGTAAGGGCTCCGCGCCAACAAATCAGGGAGCGGTCTAAGTCAGCAAGAGTCACCTTTTAATCATTATTCGTATAACGTCTTATATGCTCGAGTAAACTTGATAACCGAATTGAAACTGTATAAAAACCCACAGATAGATAACGAAGTTGTTATATGGTCCATAAACGGTAAAAAATAGTAGTGTTGGCCGTTTAGACCTTAGACCTACAAGTAATATATTTTTATGTAATTTACTGTATGTTTCTAGTATCACCATGATCATCGTGGTCGCCCTGCTGTGTGTTTTGGTGGCGCTCGTGTTTGTGCACGACTACAAGCGCAAGAGTACCCGCTCCTGGAAGCTGCTCAGCCAATTTAAAGGGGAAAATGGGCTGCCCATCATTGGGAATGCCTTACAACTCGGCTTCGATTCTGATGGTAAGTTACTAGTCTGTAAACGGCCTGTTTCTGAAACTTAAATGACTCTTGAAAGGTTTTTACTAGCTGTTATTAAAATTCACTTTTCCGTAGCTTTGTTTGTGTTTGTTTATTAAAATTTTGCAAGTTTAATCAGAATGAGCTGAAATGTTGTGTACATAGGTAAACTCATGGAGTTTTTTGTCATTACATTGCAATATTGTGGCTTCAACGAGCTGATCTCATGATAGGTTAGTTAGTGGCAAGTATATAGTTGCTTGTCAGATTCTCTTGTTTGATACCTGGGGGGTTATTATGACATAGCGTTGCAGTTCAGTTTACGCTGAGAGAAAGGGACAGAGATATATAGCATCTAACTCTAACCCCTGATATCACTCCGGTTAAGTTTACATACGACAATTATTTCAAATTACGACATATTAATTAAATAAGATTAAAAGGATTAGATACGGAAAACATCCACGTATGTAGGTCATCGGCTAAAACATTATTCCGAAAATATTCACTTACGCTTTTTAATAAGAATCAAGAATTCCGTGGTTAATAAGAATCTTACTTTGGCTAACATAATGATGATAAAATGGTTAATTTCAGGCGTGTCAAAGATTCTGATGGACTTGTGGCGAAAGTATGGGATGACCAACTACAGGCTGACGGTCGGCTCCGAGGAATGGGTGATGCTGTGCGAATCCGATGACGTTGGCGTAAGTGAAGCTTTCTATAAAACCTTGTCTAAAACATAAATCAACAAAAAAAACTCATTTATCAGTCGTACCAGTAGTGATTCAAAAGAATCTTTACATACAATACCGTCTATGATAACATAATGTCTTAAAGCCAGATGAATGACCAGATAGCAGATGCATTACTGTCATAGTATGCCCTTGAGATCGATTATTATTTAAGCCTTTATTTGCGGGGATTATTCGACTTCAAGGAAAACAGCGCCTAAAACCCACACAGTCATAAATCTACTAAATTCATCAATGTTTCTATCGGTCCGCGATAAAAACATTACTAGAAAATACTTATTTTTGTTCCAATTGGGATCGTGATAAAATGATATCTTTCAGGCACGTGGTCTAATGTTTTTCAAGACGAATATATAAATTAAATATGATATATTATTATATTAAATTAAATTCACTTGCCGTGGTTGATCTAACGCTGAATTTGATAAATTATTAATTAACTTTTTAAAATGCTTTAATCAAAATTACTTTTACAGACAATCCTGGCCCATCCTACTGAACTGGCAAAACCAACCGAGAGAAACGCCGCCATGATGCCATTTTTCGGAAACTCTGTTTCTACTTCTGAAGGTAATTTATGCATAACAATTCAAAATTATAATAACATTTCTGCCCGCGACTTCGCCCACATTGACCATCCCACGTAGTTTTCGTAGTAAAAGGTAGCCTATGTGTTATTTAGGGCCTATAAGCTATCTCCATTACAAATTTCATCCAAATCTTTCCATCGGAACCAAAGTGAAGAAGTAACAAACAAACTGACTCGCACACAAATTTTCGCATTTGTGATATTAGTGATTACTGAGGACAATTTCCTACAAATTTAAATCGATAAGGAATCGTGATTTTTTCCAAAAAGTCACTAATAACACTCAAATATTTAGCAGTTACTGCTACAAAATAGAAATTGTGAGCGACCTAGTAAGACAAAAGGCAATCAGCGTTGGCTGGTGTCGACAAAACTAAGCTTCGTTTTGTTGCGGCGACCGCCTGGCCCTCCCACGAGCACACTTAGAGCCCGGTGGGCATTAATGCTACGGCAGTATTGTGCAGTCCGGCCTTAACAAGCAATTTACGACCACAGGCATTTAAACCAAACAAAAACAAAGAAAGTTATAAAATAAACACACGTTACCCGAGAATGTGTATTAGTTACGTTTTTCTAGTCGACTATGTGTTTAACTATGTAATTTTTCCAGGTGAGAGATGGAAATCTACTCGCAAATTGATGACTCCGAGCTTCCACTTCAAGACATTGGAAGCCAGGGTTGACGCAGTCAACTCTCGCACGGACGCTTTGAACCAAGTCCTCGATCAATACGTTGATAAAGCACCCGTCGACATGTACAGATACCTCAGGCCGTTCATGTTCGACATTCTTTGCAATACTCTGATGGGAGTCGACCACAATATGCTGGCCAACCCGGACCATCCCTACCTAGCCGCCAGTGGAAAGTGAGTAGACGACCTAATTAGATTTATTATTTTAAACTATCTTTCCCTCATTGGCATTTATTTCAGCTAGCAAAAGAAATCGAATGACATTGTTTTCCTTTACAGAGTTATCCAAATCGCAACTGAGAACTATTTCTCCTACTGGAGGAACATTAGTTTCATCTTCAAGATGACTCCGATCTACCGTGAAATGATGGATACCATCAAGACTATTCGGGACTACAGTGATAGGGTAAGCATGGATGACACACCTACCCAATGTGAAAAATAGTTAATGTTAACAATTATCTGTTTACTTTATGGAAATACCGTCGAATTAAATGAGTAATAAATAAATAACAAATGAAAGTGCTAATGTGAATTATTTAATTACAGCTGATACGCGAAAGGAGAGTGAAATTAAATGCATTCATTGATGAAATCAAGAGCAACAACAGGGATGCCAGCGTAGATATTAAGGCCTTGGTTCACGAGAAGGTGTCAGAAAAGGCGTGCATGTTGGATTCCCTACTCCTTAGCACTCTGCCCAACGGTGACCCGGCCCCTGATGAGACCATTAACGAGGAAATCACGCTGCTGTGCTTCACTGTAAGTAATTTGATATATTTTACAAATTACAAGTCGCACCAAGATACAAAGTACATCATAAATCTGGGCATGCTAACATTGTACCTTGATGTAATCATGCCTTTCACGTTTGAGTTTTAAACCAAGTATTTTATTTGTCACAGGGACACTATACTACCACGATGACAATGGCGCACACCCTGTACTGTTTGGCCAAATATCCAGAAATCCAGAAGAGAGTCGTCGAAGAGCAGGAGTCTATCTTCAACAACGACCCGCTAAGGCAACCCACCAACCATGACCTGATCGAAATGAAATACCTAGAAGCTGTTATCAAGGAGAGCATCAGAGTGATTCCCACTGTGACCAAAATCGGGCGGCAGTTACAGAATGAGTTACCACTTAAAGGTTAATATCTCATTTAACAGTTATACAAGTTTACAACATAAAACATTAAATCAAATGATTTTACTCGTTAATTATGTTTTGGTGTAACATATTTGTAAAATGATTATTTACTTTTACAGATGGCAGGATAATCCCTCCTGGTACCCAGGTGGTAGTTTACTACGAAGCGCTCTACGCTGACCCTAAGATGTTCCCTGAGCCAGAGAAGTTCAAGCCTGAAAGATTCTTCAACAGCCTGCACCCATACGCTTTCGTGCCGTTTAGCGCCGGCCCTAGGAACTGCATTGGTGAGTTATAATAACGATACTAGTGAAGTGAAATTTATAACCTGCAATATATGCGACTGCTCGTTTTTAAAAACGAAGATGCATCACATATCCGCTTGATCTGCAATTGCAATGGCAAAGACTGTACGTTGTTTTGACAAATACGTGTTTTTTTTATAGGTTTCCGGTACGCTTGGGTTGCGATGAAGGCCACCCTATCTAACCTTCTGCGGAGGTACGAGGTGCTGCCGGGCGCCCCCGAAGACGAACCCCAGTTCGCCCATAGAATCATTACCGAATCCATCAACGGCGTTAAGCTAAGATTGAAGAAGAGGGAAGCTTAGATAATTATCCAATTGTTGTTATGACTAGACAAGACAGTGCTGGTCATTTATTGTTATTGCCTAAGTATTATAAGATAAGGTTGGCAAAAAAATACGTTAGGTCTATATTTTAGAACAATGACTTTAAATGCTTTATTATGACTGATTTATCACGCATTCAACTTAACTAAACTAAGTGGAATGTATGGAGGTGTGATATAATATTATTATGATGTTCAAAGCTAACTCCCTTATTTATAAACGTATAATGAACCGATTTAGTTAGAGTATGCTTTGTCAATCTCTGTCAAATTTAAACCACACTATGCAAATAAAGCCAAAGCATATTTTAAGTACGGTTTGAGCTTTTGTGCGTATATGAATAAGAGGGTAAGACTGGAAATATTAGTAGTAGATCTATTATATTATTTATTTAATAGTGAATATTTCGATGTAAATAATTTATAAGAATTAAAAAAACAGATTGTGTATTTAAATTTGCTTAGTCAAACAAATTATGATTTCGAATAAATATGGAATAAATACAATCAAACATAGCCTTTTCATATCCCACGGTAAAATTATATTTAAATAACAATCAATAATAAGTAGGTTTGACGTGAAATATCGTTAATTCTGGCAGATTTGAATAAATTAGCCTTAAGAAAAAACTCGGCTAACCATACTGCCACATTACGTACCTAACCTAACTAGTAGTAGTACGAGCGGTAATGAAAAAGGATTTTATCTACTCTCATATCGTAAAGTTCGAATTATAAACTTCAAAACGAATTTATATTGGCATACTTTATAAACACAATACCGAAATTAAACAAAAAAAACACTTTATAACATTATTAATCTAATGATTTTCGTAATTAAAAAAATTAACTTAAGGTAGATTCACAATACGGACTTATTTTTTGACCGATAGCTAAAGAATATTCCGACTACGGATGCCAGTTTCCAGCAGCATCTTCTAAGAGCTGTTGACCAGGGTGTGCACGTATGGGGCCAAGCGATGGTCCGATTCTTCTTCCCAGTCTGGCGGATGGGGGTGGGAAATACAATCGAATAATGATTGGAAACCAATATCGACTACTAACTGCACCCGTTGCTGCTACAGCTTGTCCGGAACGAATTCGGTGCAAGTGCAAGTCACAGTGCGGTGTAAGGCGCAACTGTCGAATAAAACTGTTAAAATGTACCGATGTAAAATGTACTGTTAATGGCATAAACGCAATAATATCTTTATAAAAATACTTAATGTGACAATAGTTTACACTTCTAAGATACTTTCTTATGCCTATGCACTTATGGTTGATATTGTAATTTATGGCATTTTTTGCACTTTAGACTACTACTACTAAGGAAGTATACCTGGTCGGCCTGAGATCTCATATTTGATGATCACGACGACCTTATGTGATTTGATCATTTTGAGATCAAGTCTGTCTGTTTTGACTTGAAGATCACTTTTTTTTTTCAGAAAGACGTTGTATGTTAACTACGTGTTAAAGGATTAAGAATTGTATAATTTGCCTACACTATTAACTTTATTTCTAATAACTATCAGTTACAAAAATCAAATTAATAAAAGTAAAATATGAAATTTTGTACTACAGCTGAGTTATAAAATAAAGCCCTCCATTGCACCCACTTGCGGCACCGTGCCGAGGACCTCGCAGCGTTACCCCGCTGCACTGCGATGCTCAGTCTGTGGACAAAGGAGCCTTGCCTGTGGTCACCAGAGACGATGATTAATTTATCTGACACTTCTTTTATAAAATTCTTTTTGTCAGATGACCATGGCCCAAAAGTTTCTATAGCAAGTGCAGCAACTACGTAATTTGGCTTTAAAAAAGCGTATTTGGGGCGCGGTGTCTACGGCGGTCGCTGGCTTGCGAGCAGACCCTCCGTAAATTGAAGCCGTTTTTTTTTATCTGGAGCGCGGCGGCGTAAATCTTTGAATACCTTTTCGTCTTATTAAAATCGATATAGTTTCAGACTTTCCCATACTGACCGATTTAAATGAGACAGCCTGTATACGAGTATAATGTACGCAATTTGACAGATACCCACAAATAAAATGTATTTTGTCCTTACAAAACTGCTACATCAACGAATACGCGCGACAATTATTTAATAAAACATCAACACAGCAATGTGCACATGGAACCAGCCGATTAATTATTTACATTGCCGCTCATTGCCTTAATCCTTTTATATGTTTAGCATTTAAATTCGTTTCGCGCTGCGACTAGAGATGGGCGGCTTGTAAGTTTCAAAAGTGAAACTTTCACTTAAATTTCCGTAATATTCTGAAAGTTTCAAAAATGAAACTTTCACCTAAAATTTCATGCAATATTCTGAAAGTTACTAAAGTGAAACAATCAATCAATCAATCAATCAATTTATTTATTTGTATTTATAGGTCATAATAATCATAAAAGGTTCAAATGTTCAAAGTATCACTATAAACTGCCAGCTGGCAAACTGGCAGCGTACAAGTGTTCAAAATTAAATCTTATTATTGAAAATTATCCATTAAAAAGTCATGCACACAATAATAACATTTGTCAATTAATAAACTCAATACTTTCCTCTTAAAATTATCAATGTCTGAATTTCTTATACAGTCAGGTAATTTATTGTAAATAGTCAGTGCCATACCAAAAATACTTTTCATCATGAAATCATTTAATTTCTGAAAATTACCAAAGTTTTGTAATGTAACGTAAGGTAACGGAAACTTTTCATGAAATTGACATGTGTCAGAATCATTTCCATCTAATTATGTAACTTTCAGAACCTGTAATTTACGCAGTTAAGGAAAGTTTTGTAATGTTTCAGAAATCGCGCATCACTAGCTGCGACTACCGCATGCGACATTTCAAACTGTGGGTAATTGCTAAAACAATGAGCCGTAAGAGGCCGCGGTCGACAAAATAAGCCGGCGCTTGTTGCGGTGCGTCGCTCGCACGCGACAAAAGCCCTGCACAGGTATCTTCACATCAACTTTTACTCCTTTTCTTTTGCGGTTTTAAAACTTACCTGGTGACTTATGGTTAATAATGATCTATGAATATTAAAATCAGACCACCAAATTTACAGACCTTACACGTTAAACAGCTCAAATATTTTTTAATCCGCGAAAAAACCTGGTAACTCCGGGGAAAATGCACATTTTCCATACAAAACCTAGGGACAACATTGTCCCCTGCGTTACCAACTATAATTATTATTTAAAACTGTATTATTTTAAATCAAATAACTTCAAATGTGAGCCTATTTGTCTGATTTAATAAGCGTGTAAGCCACGTCATTAACAAAAATATAGTTTTTCTAAAAACATATAATTGGTAAAACATGTCGAAAAATGGGGAGTACCTTAAAAGTTGATTCACCCATAAACTGACGTTTCATGTCAGTACACTAGTATAAAATATTAATTGTAGTGTTACGTCATCGACATACGCACTGTTTTGTACTAAGGGCCTGTGGGGTTATTATAACCTAGCTTTGCAGTTCACTTTACGCTGAGAGAAAAGGACATAGCTATATAACTGCTATAGCTCTGTCCTTTACGCTCACCGTAAAAAGAACTGCATAGCTATGTCATAATCACCCCCCAGAAGTTATAGTACCTAACTAATTGTTAAAAATCACGCCTAAAGGTTAAATCTCAAGGAAATGTGTAAAATTTTCGATTCCTTTTTCGAATTTTGACAATTAGTTGATTTAGGTGAACTGATCAAACACCTTAACCTATTTCAATGAATTTCATAAACTTGCAACAGTTCAACACCATGTTTTACATGAAATTAATTTAACCATAAATAGTAGCATATTTTATTATCTTGAAATTACCCGGTAATTGTTACCGAAAATTTATGATTTTCTGACAAACCCAAAGCCATGGTGAAAGATATAGGCATACATAATATATTGAATTTAAGTGTGTTTTCTGGATATTTTCTGGGAAATCCAGACTCGTAGGTGAATAGCGTTAGTTTTACAAAGCAAATTACCCAAGTCTAACGTCATGTAACATGCCGATAAGGAAAATTAATCGAAAACCAGCGTTCTAAATATCAGCCTATATACGTAGGTACTCGTTATTTATTCTTCTTCCCCATGTCAACGGGTGAGAATGCGATGTGGCGTAACCACTTTAAATTAAAATTAATGACGAAAAAAAATAGTCATTAAAATATTAAAATATTGTTCACTTTGTTATGAATAGTCGACTAACAGTATAATAATTATAAACCGCGAAATTTTTATTATTAATATTAAATCGATAGTATATACAGGGTATCCTATTTTTAATTCAAGGTCCTAAATCAACCTGTATACGCTACGTATTTAAACAGCCTAATACGGGCCTAATAACATCTTCCAAGATAATTGCGTAAATAATTAATTAAAGAAACTATAATAGTAAAACCAATGATTAATGGATTTCCATTATTGATTAGTTGCGTTATGAGATGTGTATCAATGCGCTTATCAATCCGAACAGCGTAAGCATGAGTAATTCTGCTTTTATATAGTAAATAAAAACGTAAATGTGGTTACAGAATTATCAACAAGTTTTTAGAGTTGTTGGTAATTCTGTGGCTCTGCCTACCCCAATCTGGGAATAAATGCGCGAGTTTATGTATGTACGTATGCATAAAACCGTAGCTATTAAAAAAAAATACTATTTACGGTCCACGAAGTCGGAAAAAGTCTTTTATATTTATCAAATGGTTACGTCAAATCACATGAAGCTATTTTATACAAAATAGCAATTAGTGTCATTAAATTAGCTCTTTCGTATTTAAAAACATAAAATACAAAAGTTTATGAGAGATTTTTCATTTCAACACCACTGAATCAAATAATTAATGTTACATGCCTACTCAGTGCTCATACGTTATGAATGACTTATTTAAATGGATTAAAACCTTTTGTTAATTTGTCCAAAATAGAAGATTAAATTACAATAGGATAAAAATACAATTATTGGTATCAAAAAACCAGTTATTGGTAGTTAGTAAGAATATAATTTTCATCTTTATTGCCTTGAAATAAAGTTCATGGTGCGCATAATCGGTAGGGTGCCAACAATAGAACAGTCTCCTTTACCCATTGTTCTGGCAAAAAAGGTGAAAGCCGTCAAACTGCATCCAAAGCTTATCACGTCTAATAGACAAGTTAAATAGTCTACCTTCATGCTTGCAGCATGGCTATCTCTTAGCATCAAACACGTTATTAAAATGTAAACAAACATAATTATAAATAAGCTTATGTATTAACGGTAATCGGTAACGGTATTCCACTTAGCTGGGTTAAGCAAAACTTAAACAACAAAATTGGCCGACGCGTTCCTATTCTACGTTTCGAACAATAAATAAGTATGTAATAACACCTCTATTACGTTAGTCTGAACTGAAAATGTCCAGACAATAAGAATCACATTTAAATCAATTTATCACAATATTTTAATCTACGTGAAAGTCGAACCGTATGCTTGAGTTAACTTGATAAGAAACTGCTTAAAAAACCAAAGCCAGATAACGAAGCTGTTAATTGTGAGTAAACGTGAAAAAGAACGGTGTCGCGGCTAGACCTAAACCAATATGGATTATTTAATTTATTTACTGTATGTTTGCACGAGCAGCATCACGATGACGATCGTGGTCGCCCTGCTGTGTGCGTTGGTGGCGCTCGTGTTTGTGCACGACTACAAGCGCAAGAGTACCCGCTCCTGGAAGCTGCTCAGCCAATTTAAAGGGGAAAATGGGCTGCCAATCATTGGGAATGCCTTGCAACTCGGCTTCGATTCTGATGGTAAAATTTATTCTTTTTTTTAAACAATATTTACTACAATACGCTTTTTTAACATATCGGACAATGCTCAGTATAGGGCCCCGATGCCGTTACTACAAACAGAAAACTATGTCTAAGAACAATCAGTATCAACGATTTTTCTAATTAAAGTTATCATTGGTACTGTCATAGATAATTTTTAGTAAGTATAAACACTTTAAACGCCTGTATCTCAAGAACCAATCAAGTCTACTTAGTCGTGATAGTTTTCCTTTAAAATTCGCTTATATCGTCTTTCATTTATGTTTTTTCCAGTATTTGTAGTTGTAGACGGTACTTTTAGAGTTCAATACAGTGTGCGGCCCAAAACCGGGATAATATTAAACACAGGGACTCTATAGATCACCGGTAATTACATTATAATGGTCTTACCTAATTAAAATCAAACCTTAACTTCCAGTTTTTTTCTAACAAACTTAATCGCAAATTCAATGTAATGCAAACACCGCTCAATTCTCTTCAATTTAAAACCGCTTTGACAAGGAGACTAGGTATATGTAAAAAGAGTTTCTAAAGAAAAACGTGAAAAACAAATATGGAAACTTCTTTAAAGTACATGTCGCAAAAAGTCTAAATCTACCGCGTGTTGTCAATGGCACCCTGTACTCAGACATACCTCGTACCAAGTGACCAAGCGACGATATCGCGACGGGAAAATACATTACCTACGATTTTTTACTTTGTAGGCTGTTTTCTCCAAAATTATAGACTTTGTAATATTAGATTCTTGTGATAGTTCATTGAAATGTTCTAAAGAATCCCCATTTAAATTTTTCGCCCCGGTTTTGGGCCACACACTGTATAGGGTAAAGTCACCAGTGGTCAGCCAGAGACCAGTAGTCGTCATCATATGAGTGCGAAGAGTGGGAAATATATATTTCATACTCTTCTGACTCATACAAAGTATAGGCAGAGGCTGACTACAGGTCTCTGGCTGACCATTGATGACTTTACCCTAATAATCCTAAACCTAAAATCTAAAAATGGATAATGCTTCATGATAGCGCACACTGGTATGTTCCAAACCTATAGGCTAGAGGCTATGGCAACTCTCACGCACGCGACGCATCAAAGAGGCTGCCCCTTTACGCGTTGTCGCACTAAAGCCATCTGTACGCCCCTCCGCAAACATTCCTTGTAATATATCACGTGACTATGTCGGTAGCTTACGTCAATTCCATACATTTTTCTAAGACAACTCATAGCGAAAGTGATCACCAAATGCTAGCGTTTGTATTCGATGGCAACTTGTCTAGCCCCGCAGATGCGCTGCAGAAGCGTGGCAGTCCCATCAGCATCCTCAAACCATTATTGTACTGGATACGCAGGATCTGTAGAAATAATCGCAGATTAAGCGTCTTCTTGCTACATTTGGTCCACAGGCCGTACGTGTAGAAGGTTGATAAAACGCCTTGAATAGGATAGTTTTGACAGACCGATCACTCCGCGTGAACCTATGAGCCAACATGTTGCAAAGTGCATCCAATGCCTTACGTTCCCTTTCCACATCCAGGTCATTTTGGAGGTCCTCGATGTCTCAGTGCCCCAGATACTTAAAGCGAGATACTGTTAAGAGCAGTCCCACTCAATAATATACACAAGATTTTTGAATAGCTATCCAACAATGTATCACACAATATAATAAAGTAAAAAATATATTGTTACCCTTGCTTTACATGTAAGGAAGGTAGGGTAAAGACACCAGTGGTCAGCTAGAGACCTGTGGTCGGCTCCTGCCTATACTGTGTATGAGTGGGAAGAGTACGAAATATATATTTCCCACTCTTTGCTCTCATATAAGGTCGACTACTGGTCTCTGGCTGACCACTGGTGCCTTTACCCTATCCTATAATTTATATTTTCTTACTTATTTTCTCATTGTGCGTTGTATTAGTATAATATTGGGCGTTCTAACCGACCTCGTTCGAGCGGGCTAACATTTCGCCCGCCTCACTTGCGTGATTTAAATGCCCTATATTATTTTGTGGATTCCAATTTTGGGTTTGCAAATTGGGCAATATTTAAATCAACGATTCCGAGAAAATTCGATGGAAAACAACTTTGCACTACATCTGTACTCATGATGATCAGTAACTACGTCCACTGAATATTCACTGAAACTTTTTTTTTTCATTTGTAGTTGATTCATTTGGCTAGCACGATACATTGGTTGATTTCAGGCGTGTCAAAGATTCTGATGGACTTGTGGCGAAAGTACGGGATGACCAACTACAGGCTGACGGTCGGCTCCGAGGAATGGGTGATGCTGTGCGAATCCGATGATGTTGGCGTAAGTAATGCTTTCTAAAACCTTGTCTATAATATAATAAAATAAACAAAACGAATTCACCAATCATACCAGTGATTTATAGAATTAGGTAGGCCCAGTGTTGGCAAAAAGTTAATCCCGATAATTATAATTAATTATAATTAATTAATTAATTCCAACTAATAGTCCAAAGCGGGCGCAGTAAACAGATAATATTCAATTATTATTTTCTCAGTAATTTATGAACAAAATAATTTGAATAACTCCATAAGCACGTTTTTTTCAGAATTTAGTATGGGCTCTCTATGGCAGTCGTTGTTTATGACGTCACATGCTATGTCGGATCTCTCTGTCTCATTGAGAATTTAAAATGCCTATTTCATATTTTCTTAAGATATTAAAAAAAATCTGTTACAAGATAAAAAAAATATATATTTGAACAAATAAAAAAAGCTTGCATAATTATTCCTATTAGAATTTTTAAGAAAAAAATAAGTTATCCCCTTTTTTCGAAACTTACAGGAGATTTTTTCATGAATTTGATATTACCATCCTGAAGTGTCCAGCAAAAAACGAATCTTCGAAATCGATCCACAATTTATCTAATTGAGAACCTCGTCCTTTACGATTTCCTTTACGATTGACGATTACTATGTTAATCACGATCAAATTCAAACACGATTAATTTAATCGATTAAGATTTCAGTCGATTGGTTAATCAATTAAAGAAATTAATCGATTGATGCCAACACTGGGTATGCCTAAATTTAATATCTATTATCGTGCAATGCGGAAATCCAGAGAATAATGTATAAATAATGTATAAAGTGACTATACCAGTATGTATGTATGTATGTATGTAAACTCTTTATTGCACAAAAATATAAATATTACAATATAAATATTAAAGTAATGTACAAAGGCGAACTTATCCCTAAATGGGATCTCATCCAGCTAACCCTGAAGTTACCAGTTTAAAGCCTTGCCAGATAAATAACCGGATAACAGCTGCAGTACATTTTTAACTTTGAGATTGATTATATAAAAAAAACCCAGATCGCTCTGACTCTATTGCGTATGTGTTTCGCGGTTCCCAACATTTAAGAACCGATACATTATGTTTGTATCTGGGTGACGTGTCTTCTTTTGACGTTGCGTTGAGGGTTACGACTGAGACTATGATAAATGTGTCTCTTTCGGATGAGCAGGCGTCTTTGCCGATATGTCACGACGGCCTCGGTTTGCGGTGTGCGGAGGATGTGGGCTTACCAGCCTTCCTAGCGTTGGCACATGGCGTTGGTGGTATGGTCTCTAGAAGTTTAAGTTGTCATGGAGGGTTACCCTTTCGTTTGTGGGAGATGCACTGGCAAGGTGGACGGCGGAGGAGCGGTGGAGGCTCCACAAGTTCAGCAACGTTTGGGACGATGTGGGGGCCAGGGACGCTCTTGCACGGCTTATGAGTGTGGCCACGGGAGTGTATATGTCCAATCTAACGGCGGTGTCGAGAGTCGAAGCGGATGCGTGGTGGCAGGCTTTGCCTGCTCCACATTTGGGAACGCTCCTGGACAACGACTCATTAGGGGTGGCAGTAACTTTCCGCCTTGATTGCGATGTTTGTGTGGCTCATAAATGCATCTGCGGCTCCATGGTGGAAGCGAATGGCCATCACGCTTTGAGTTGTCGTTGTTCCGGAAGATTTCCGCGTCATCATGCTGTCAATGACATCGTAAGGTTTTAATATCCAGTGTGTTTTAGAGCCTCCGGGCCTCTGCCGCACCAATGGAAAAAGGCCGGATGGCTTAACTTTGTTGCCGTGGCAGAAAGACAAGAGTCTGCGTTGGGACACCACGTGCGTCAGTACTTTCGCCGCCTCACACCTTGGCTGAACGCTGCGAACAACTGGTACCACTGCAGAATTTGCAGCTATCAAAAAACATGAAAAGCTCCTTCCTGCTATTTCCGTAGCAATTTTAATTCACGGATAATTTTAACAAATTTTGCGGACAAAAACAAAACAATGCGATAATAACATTAGGTAACTAGAAAATTATGATTTTCATTCTAATTCAGATCCTTTGAAGCACGCGGTCCAATATTATTTCATGACGCGGAATTTGCTGCCTTGTTATGATGGTTAACCTGGCTCTAAATTTTATTGCGCCGGTGTATTAATGCGTCTTATTTTCAATCGCGATTTTGGTGCTTAGTAAGCGTTTTAGCATGCTGAAATATCCTTTCAGTCCGTTGCAGAGGTGACTAACACTTTTTTTTATGGCATAGGAGGGCAAACGAGCACACAGCCCACCTGATGGTAAGTGGAAACTGTGACCATAGACATTCGCATTCACAAGACCGCAATCCTAAGAGTGCTAATGCGTTGCCAACCCTGAGGACTAAGATGGAATGCCTCTATGCTAGTCATTTCACCGGATCCCATCCATTTCCCTTTTACATAGAATCTAACCTAGAATATCCAAATTTCGACCAACTTGCCGTTGTTTTCAGGCACCTGAAACTTGTTTTCAGTCCGTTTTAGACACCTTCTATCAGATTACGCCATAACCCGAAAACCCATTTTCAGATGTTTTGAAAGAAGGTAAGAAAGGGAAAACACGACACGAATGACACAGTTTACAATAAAAAAAGAATTAAGACAGGTAACATAATTTTCAAAGTTCCGTTTTCAGGAACCCTTATGGGCGTTGATGTATATTTTAGTATTATGATGAATTTTCCACTAGTTAAAGAGATGACATGATTAGAAAGAGAACGCGATACTGAGAAATTTTAAGAAGCGTGTGAAAGAGATAACATAATTATAAATGAGACAGCAATACGCAGAACATTCCCGATCAAGACCAATGAGCCAATAACATTGCGATTGTAAACAGAACAAGGTAGCAATGAATACGTAGAACATTCCAGCAACTAATAGAATCGGTCGTCCTCGGCGGCTGCGATCATTCTTTACTTGGACAGCGAACAAAGCGCATAAGAGTGAACCGAGCGATCTTCTATCTTATCTTATTTGGTGGGGTCCTTACGGATACACTTCGACCCTATGGGATCTTTTTTGTTGTTACCCCTCTTGTAGCGCTTAATCCAATGCACCCCTTCCAAAAACCGGATAGTGAGGTGCAATGGCAGTGCCTTGAAATCGTTTGGTTCTGGGTAGCCACAACCGAGGATTTTCATTATTACTCCGGCAAGGAAATTACATTCACACAATAAGTGTTTCATTGTTTCCACCTCTTCGCCGCACATTCTACAATCTGTGTTGTCATAAAGGCCCATTTTTGCTAAGACAAGTTTAACCGCAAAGTGCCCAATAAACACTCTGATAATGTATCGGAGTTATCTAGTACTGAGTTTGGAAAGTTTTTTGGTTGGCAGCAGTCCAGCACTGGTCAACTCTTTCTATGAAGAGCTTTTCATGCCCTATCCCTACCGCAGTTTTCCACTCTTTTTGGAGGTTTTCTAGGGCGTTTCATAGAGCGATCTTCTAAGTAATCGAATCTTATTGTGCTACTTATATTCGTTTGTAATGATAAATGAGTGCGATAATAAAGTCCAGCTTTTAATTATCGGTGAAATTGTGTACCTATGTTTCTCGACCCCACGCACGTAACAATATCAATAAACTTTTTACATACATACACCTTCACGCCTGTAATCCCAGAGTGGTCTAGGCAGAGCTACACAATTACAACTTGAAAAAAGTTGTTGATAATTCAGTAACCACAATTTGAATAAATAAACTTTTTAAAATGCTTTAATACAATTTATTTTCACAGACGATCTTGGCTCATCCTACTGAACTGGCCAAACCAACCGAGAGAAACGCCGCCATGATGCCATTTTTCGGAAACTCAGTTTCTACATCTGAAGGTAATTTACCATCATTACAAATCAAAATATACACAAAAAAAATTTTTTTTGTATAAAACACTTTTGTACAATAGGAAAATTTTGTATAAAGCACGTTTTAGCTGGAAAAAGTAACAAACTTACTTACACACACACAAACTTTCGCAAAATAGTATTATATCTGGGGACAATTTTCCATAAATTGACCAAGTTTGAATCTTAGCCCTTTGTAACGTAAGTCAATAATTAATATCCTTGGCTCAAAAATGTAAAATCGTGATTATTTCTAAAATGTGACTCATTATACGACCACTATAAAATTTAACCCAAACAAAAATTAAGGAAGCTATAAATAAAACACGTCACACAAGAAATGGTATGAGCAATTTATGTCTCTTTACGGCCGAACCCTATATTCAATCCGAGGATAGATAAGGCTTACCTCGGGTTAAAATTTGACATTTGCCCATACAAAATGTGTCAAATTTTAATCCGAAGTAAGCCTATCTGTCCGCGGATTGAATATAGGGTTTGGCCGTTAGTCGACTAGTTACTTCCAGGTGAGAGATGGAAATCTACACGCAAATTGATGACTCCCAGCTTCCACTTCAAGACATTAGAAGCCCGGATTGAGGAAGTCAACTCTCGCACCGGCTCTTTGAACCAAATCCTCGATGAATACGTTGATAAACCACCCGTCGACATGTACAGATACCTCAGACCGTTCATGTTCGATATTCTTTGCAACACTCTGATGGGAGTCGACCACAATATGCTGGCCAATCCTGACCACCCATACCTAGCCGCCAGTGGAAAGTGAGTAGACGACCTAATTAGTTTTATTATTTTAAGCTAGCTTTCCCTGATACGCCTTTGTTTCAGACATTGTTTTCCTTTACAGAGTTATCCAAATCGCAACTGAAAATTATTTCTCCTACTGGAGGAACATTAGCCTCATTTTCAAAATGACTCCGATCTACCGTGAAATGATGGACACCATCAAGACTATTCGGGACTACAGTGATAGGGTAAGCATTGATGACACACTTAGCCAAAGTGAAAAATTGAAAATTTTGTTGTGTACCACATTTTAATACCTAATGTATTATTTTTATTGCAAATGAAAATGTTAATCTGAATTATTTAATTACAGCTGATCCGCGAAAGGAGAAAGAAGTTAAATGAATTCATTTATGAAATTGAGAGCAACAACAGAGATTCCAACGTAGATATTAAGGCATTGGTTCACGAGAAGGTGTCTGAAAAGGCGTGCATGTTGGATTCCCTAATCCTTAGCACTCTGCCCAACGGTGACCCTGCGCCTGATGAGACCATTAACGAGGAAATCACGCTGCTGTCCTTCACTGTAAGTAATTTGATATTTATTACAAATTACATGAAAGACCACGCACTACCCAGACACACACGACTCAGCCCATAGCTCCAGCTTTCTTGATGGGCGCAGCATTAAAGTCATTGTAGATTGTTCCTGCTGCAGCACTATACCCATCAACGCTGGTGTACCTCAAGGCTGTGTACTGTCGCCAACGCTCTTCATCCTGCATATATGATTTGTTGTTGAAAGAAAATATTCATCACTATGCGGACGATAGTACAGGTGACGCACGATATACCATTCGAACATCCCACGTTTTCTAATTTTTTTTCGGTCAGCTGTGGAGGAGAGTCAATTGAAACTTGTGTATCTGCTTGAACCCCTTGATTCCACCGACCGTACAGTTTCAGACCGTTTTGAGATGTGGAACCTTCAGAGAAACTTTTCATCTCTCTGCGTTTTCTCCAGTCTGTTTAACACGTTCGGCCCACCACCGCTCTAAACAGGTGCTCACTACCTATATGACACAATATTTGCCCATACAAATTGTAGGTCCGTTTAAAGACGTTCTACTACCTATTTATCCTAGAATATTCACAAAATACCGCCAAAATTTGATACAGTGCGGCTCTAGACATTTAACATTTTAAAGTGTTGCGGCGCGAGTGTTTCGAGGAACTGTTTAGACTGGTGCTATCTGTTTCATTGTACTGTCGCATCTCTCGTCATCGGCAAGATGTCCATTCCCATTTTCTTGAGTCACTGCGCTCAACTACACGCCGGTTCTCTAGCTCATTTTTGACGCTTCTTATAGGAATTGGGAATGAACTAAGTAAGACTTTTCCAATGCGCTACAATATGGGGCCTTTTATAACGGATATCGTGGAATTTCTTCGTGACCTCAAAGCGTTGGTGACGCCCGCGATGTTGTAAATGTCCATAGGCGGCGGTAACCACTTCCCATCAGGTGGACCGTCTGCCTGTTTTTCCGACGATGGTATTAAAAAAATACAAAGTGAGACATAAATCCGGAGGTACTAACATGGTGGTTTGATGCCTTTATCTTATTTGTATATAATACATTTTACGCTTGAATTCTAAACGAAGGAATTACCTTGCCACAGGGACACTACACCACCACGATGACAATGGCGCACACCCTGTACTGTTTGGCGAAATATCCAGAAATCCAGAATAGAGTTGTGGAAGAGCAGAAGTCCATTTTCAACAATGACCCGCTAAGGACACCTACCAACCAAGACCTGATTAAAATGAAATACCTAGAGGCTGCCATCAAGGAGAGCATCCGAGTCATCCCCACTGTGACAAAAATTGGACGGCAGTTGCAGAATGATTTACTGCTTAAAGGTATTTATCAGTTATAGAGATGCAGGGTTATTACATTAAAAAAACAGATTAGATGGCGAAATAAGTAGGTTTTTGTGATAAAAACACATTATGATTTACTTTTACAGATGGTAGGATCATCCCACCTGGTACTCAGGTGATCGTTTACTACGAAGCTCTCTACGCTGACCCTAAGATGTTCCCAGAACCAGAGAAGTTCAATCCGGAAAGATTCTTCGACAGCCTGCACCCATACGCATTCGTGCCATTTAGCGCCGGCCCTAGAAACTGCATCGGTAAGTTATGCTTATGTTTTACAATACTACTAGCACAGTAAAAAAAAAAACATGAAATCCGTGCGAACAAACAGCTTCACCAGTTACCTAAATGCTGCCACGTAGCACACAATCCGCTTGATTTGCAAATGACAGCGTTTTTTAGACAAAAACTTGTTTGTTTTCCAGGTTTCCGGTACGCTTGGGTTGCGATGAAGGCCACCCTATCGAACCTTTTGCGGAGGTACGAGGTGCTGCCGGGCGCCCCCGAAGACGAACCTCAGTTCGCCCATAGAATCATTACCGAATCCATCAACGGCGTCAAGTTAAGATTGAAGAAGAGGGAAGCTTAGATATTATCCGATTGTTCTTCGTTGTTGTGACCAGACATGACAATGCTGGTTATTTATTGTATTTGCCCAAGTATTATAAGTTTAGCAAAAAAAAATAGGTACATTAGGTATGTATTTAAGAATCTTAAAGTTAAATGGTTTATGAATGATTGTATGACGCGTTCAACTTATATAATTAATCTAGGTAAATGGACAAAGACAAAGACAAAGACAAAGACATTTATTCAGTAAGTAGGCCGCACGGGCACTTTTACACGTCAAGAATCTACCAGCGCTTCACAAGAGGAGACCACTGCTGAGAAGAAGCGCCGCAAGAAACTCAGCAGTCAGTCATTTTTTTAAATATATTTAATATTACAATGGTACTACTTAGTCTAGCATTATATAAATCTATAAATAGCAAATTAAAAAATATAAATGAAAATGTGGAGACGTGATAATATGATGTTTTCTAAAGAGCCTGCTAGACGGTCGCCAACAAGCGTGACCTCGAAAACAGGAGGCCACATGGTTCAAAACCGGAGGTCGACCGCGGTCGCTGGACCACGCTATCGGAGGGGCCTGTTGGCAGTGTTGGTGACCGTCAAGCAGGCGCTTAAAGGCGACTGTCCTAAGATCTATTGTGATTAGGTACTTAGTATTTAGTGAATTAATATTTCTCAATTATTGTTAAAAGCAGATTATGTATTTAAATTTGCTTAATCTAATTGTTCAATTGGTATAAATATGGAATAATCAAATTTATAGACTAATACAATTCTCAAACAGAGACTTCATGTTTTAAATACCTTTTTCACCGTTTGATTGGATTAGGATAGGATTGACATGAACTATTTTGGGCAATTTTGACAAATTAGCTGTAAAAGCAACTTGGGTAGCAATACTGTCAGGTTACGCGTAACTTATTGTTATTGATTTGTAGTAAGTGGTTTCCTCGAAATACCCGGTTTGGTACCTGAGTCTAATATTTCGTGAACGTTAATCATATCGGAATATGTATCGAATTCGATATGTCGAACTATCGTGGTATCGTAAAAACCGACTAACTGCATGAAGTGTAGTTTCGAGTTCGAGTTCGTTCGCTTGTTCATAGTTCTGGGTAAACTATCTGAAATGTGTATTAACAAATCGGATATTCGTTATCAAAAAAGTATGTTAAAATTAAGTTGTTTTGTCCTGAATACTAATAAATAAATAAATAAAATAAAAATAAAAATAATATTTTTTTCAGAAATCCAGGGCAATATTATAATACTGAAAACAGTTTAAAATGAGTGATACATTTTTTAAATATTTTAATTAATATCAAAATCACTATCTCGTGATTTTGACTGTACCGAATTTAATATGTCAGAATTAAGTGCGCTTAAAATACAAATATGTTACTAGTTGTTTTGTCCCTTAACTAACTTAACCGAGCCCTAGCCAAAATGCATTACGCTAACTAGCGTTTCTATTCATTTCGTTTTTAAACCAATCGCGTTACTGGTAGATCACGTGACTATTCGCTATGAGAGGTAGCGTTATACAGGGTGTCCCAAAAATAGCACTACTGCGACGTGTCTTCAATGCAGCCCGAGATACTTATATTGGAAACCAGTTTACGAAAATTAAACCGAAATTTTATCCGAAGATGCCATTTGTGCCTTAGACTCGGAGGGAAACAATTCGAACATTTATTGTAAAAACTAATGAAAAATAAACCTGTTTTTTATTATCTTTGAACCAAGGTCAACCAAAAATCAATCATATTCTTCAAAGGAGCACTAACAAATGAGATATCGTAGAGTACCTACAAGATATTTTTTTACATGATTAGCATTGGTTTCCGAGGATCCATATTGGCAAATGTAATATGAATTCCTACTTTTATGCATTAAGATATCATGTGGCATGTTATTTTAGAATTGGGATAAAATACGCATGTTTTTAAAGTTATTTGCTCATTTCGTTTCTGGTAAAAAAAATATGGCAGGTGTTCAAAGTTGAAATTACTATGTTGATGATAAATTTAAGTCAAGATAATTACAGTATTTTTCCAACTTTTACAAGTTATTGGCATAATAATGCTTCTATCATCTTAATCAACTATTCATAAACGCGCACTTATAAAAAATAAATAAATTCTAAAGCTATCCCAGTAAATGCGAGCACTTACAATGTCAAAAGAGGTGAAAAATTGGAAAAATCTTTAAATTGGTGTAACTCGAAAACGGTGCAACTTTTACTGAAGTCATGTTAGGCTTGTTTGATTCGTCTGAGGCTGGGGAATCTCCAGTGTCACTGTGACGTGCTATTTTTGGGACACCCTGTATATGCTTTGTGATATTAACCCTACTCAAGATTCAAACTTATTCGTTTACAAAGTTCCATGGAGTATATTTACTAATCAGGCTACGGCCGCGATGTTGGGGTGGAAATAGATTGGAACGTGAGAGCCGTAGATAATGATCACAGATAAGTAATTCTTTTAAACAGGGGGGTTATTATGACACAGCTATGCAGTTAATTTTACGGTGGGCGTAAAGGACAGGGCTATAGCAGTTATATAACTCTGTCCTTTTCTCTCAGCGTAAGCTGAACTGCATAGTTAGTTCATAATAGCCCCCCAGATCTTAGAATTAACCACATGAAGATGGAATACTTTAACAGTTTACGAGTAATTACGAAACATAATGGACGCTTCATGTCAAACATATCTTCCAAAAAAGCGTCTGCAAGTTTAAATAAATGAGATAAACTATGGCAGGTATACCAATCAAAGAGAAGATGAGATCAATTTCCATATTCGAAACGCCCTCAGATGTGGCTGCTCTCCATAATGTCCTGGTGTTGGTGTCCAAGCTCGAGTGTAGAAGAACAAAGACCAGTGTCAACAAAAGTGTTATTAGTGGTGGTAGTGGTGACCGATTCAAATGTATGACACTAAAGAGTGGCAGAAAAATAGATCTACATGATCAGCCCAGCGAGGAGACGTGAGCTTAACGTGAGGTTAAATTTGGCAAAAATAAAAAAGTCAGGAATTCAAACCCTCAAAGAGCAAAAAAAAAAAAAAAAAAAAAAAAAAAAAAAAAAAAAAAAAAAAAAAAAAAAAAAAAAAAAAAAAGACATTTATTCAGTAAGTAGGCCACACGGGCACTTTTACACGTCAAGAATCTACCAGCGCTTCACAAGAGGAGACCACTGCTGAGAAGAAACGCCGCAAGAAACTCGGCAGTCAGTCATTTTTTAAATATATTTAATGTTACAATGGTATACTTAGTCTAGCATTATATAAATCTATAAATATTAAATTAAAAATATATATTAAATAAGCTGCGTAGTTTCAGCAGGAAAACACACCAAAAAGCATTTTTGTCTATTAGATAGTCCTCGATCCTATAATACGCTTTAGACATTAACGACTTTTTCAAGTAATTTTTAAGTGCTGGAAAGGGTAGCTTTAAAGCTATGTCAGGTAATTTATTATAGAAATGAATGCATTGACCAACAAATGATTTATATACTTTACGAACGCGGAATTTGCGAATAGCGATTTTATTTTTATTTCTAGTATTGAAATTATGTACATCAGAATTTTTTGTGAAAGAATCTAAATTTTTAATAACATAAATAATATTCTCATAAATAAATTGAGACGCTACAGTTAAGATATTAATTTCCTTAAAAAGTTCTCTCAGCGAGTCACGGGAATTTAAGTTGTAAATAGAACGAATGGCCCTTTTTTGTAACACAAATATAGTTTGTATGTCAGCTGCCTTACCCCAAACCAGAATACCGTACGACATGACACTATGGAAATAACTATAATAAACTAGGCGAGCTGTCTCAATATTGGTTAGATGTCTAATTTTCCTAACGGCGTAAGCTGCCGAACTTAGTTTACCTGCCAGTACAGCTATATGGGGACTCCATTGCAAATTTTTATCTATAGTTATGCCTAGGAAAACTGCCTTTTCTACGATTTGCAAACACTCGTCATTTATAAAAATACTAGAATCTAACGGTTTAACATTAGGCAAAGCGAACCTAACACATTTAGTCTTCTTAGCATTTAGTAGCAAATTGTTGCTAGTAAACCAATTAAGTACTTTAATTAAAGTGGTGTTTATCCTACTGTAGTCTATGGATTTTCTGTCTACCTTGAAAATTAATGAAGTATCATCAGCAAAAAGTACAATATCACAAAGTTTATCTACTGTTGGTGGTAAGTCATTTATGTAAACTAAAAATAGAAAAGGACCTAAAATAGAGCCTTGAGGCACACCTATTTTTACTGTAGCTCCATCAGATTGCGTTTTGTTTACAACAACTGTTTGAGTTCTATCACTTAGATAAGAAGACATAAGACTTATAGCTTTATTGGACAATCCATAATGTTTTAATTTTAAAATAAGGGTTGTGTGAACAACGCAGTCAAAAGCTTTAGAAAGATCACAAAATATTCCTACTGCATCGCAAGATTTCTCCCAACTGTTATATATATATTTAATGAGTACAGAAGCCGCATCAATAGTTGATCGACCTCTGGTAAAGCCGAATTGTTTATTGCTAAGTAGTTTATTTCTATTAAAGTGACCTAACATATCATTCAAAATTAGTTTCTCAAATACTTTACTTAAAACGGGCAGTATGGAAATGGGACGGAAGTTCGTTATATCACTCATCTCACCCGATTTAAAAAGAGGAATGACTTTACTATATTTCATTAGATCTGGAAAGATCCCCTCTGATATGCAATTATTGTATATTAATGCTAGATGGGGTGCAATTACATCTATTATATGAAAAAGTACACTAACTGATGTACCCCACAAATCCTCAGTCTTTTTCAAACTAAGCGATTTAAATACTTTGACTATTGAATCTGAATTTACAGGGCTGAATTCAAAGTTTATATTACATTTACTGACATTAGTCCAAAGTAATGATTGAGCTTGAACCGCGGATGATTTAAGACATTTCGTAGTATTAATAGCTATGTTGGAAAAATAATCTTCGAATGCTAAGGCAACGTCTTTATTTGACGTGATTTGTTTGTCACCTGTGTTTAGTGTGACTTGATTATCCCGAGTTTTATATTTCCCCGTTTCTCTATTTATAATATTCCATACAGTTTTAACCTTATTGTCAGATGATTTTAGTTTAATACTAAGAAAATTTGCCTTAGCCGTTAAACAAACTTGCTTAACTAAGTTAAAACTTCGCTGACTCGGGTAAGTAGACAGAATCGGTTAGATCCTACCGTTATAAGATCTTCCTTGGGACGACCAAATGGCAGAGACCGTTTGAGCGCACTATGTACCTACCGCTGCTAGAGCGATGAGGTTCAGAGAGTTGAGGTTAAGGACACTAGGTATGGTGTTGTCGAAAGTGGACGCAAAACTGGGAGGTATGGTGTAATATCGAGTCTGAAGCCAAGATCCACTATGGGTCACTACGCTACAATGGGCAAGTACATAAGTCTTCAGGCGTTTATCACACTATAAAGCGACATCAAGACAAACATGCCCGGCAAAGATCACTAATAACAAAACATATTGTTTTTTGTTGTTTTTTCGTATTTTAAAATCGCGCTGTGATTAACGCATGCGTCATTTCAGGCAAAATGCAAGAAAAAAGCAAACTAAGCAATTGTAGTAATGACACACCTCTACGTTATCTGTGGGTAATTGCTTAACAATAAGCTATAAACGGCCGCAGTCCACAAAATAAGCCGACGCGTTAGTTGTGGTGCGTCGCTCCCACGCGACAAAAGCCCTACACAGGTATAAGCTGATGTATCACGCCAGTTTATTAGGATTAAATATAGTCGTAATGTTACGTCATCGACATACGCATTTTTTATACTCAAAGGGTTAATCAAAAGTATTGCGAAGTCAGCGAGTAAATGTTACCTTAAAATTTAATATAGGTACGCTCCAAATCTAAACCTGTGTTAGCTAAGTAATGCTTCACAATTTTGTGTTAAATACCAATTACAAAGAAAATGTCAAAGCATATTTTAAACATGAATATTATGTGTTTATGAATAAGATGGTAATGGCTATACCCATTTAATTTACCAATGTGTTCTATATGTATAATATTCTGGGAAAACCATACTTGTAGGTAAACAGCGCTCTTTTACAAAGCGAATTACAAAAGTCTGACGCCATATAAGTAATGCGCGAATAAGGAAAACTAGTCTAGATCCAGCGTTCTAAATACCTATCTACCTGCCTACTTCCTATTTTTTTATGGCATATATTTAATTGTTTACAAGATTTAGTACTACATAACGCACAAAAAATACCTTTCATTACAAAAATAGTAAATGATCACCAAAATGTAATCTATTTTCGTTTAAAATAATATCTAAAAATGTACATCTAAACAAAAATGAAAATAAAGAAAATAAATCTAAAGTTATTAAATGCCCACCTAAAAGTTGACCCCATTTTATTTAAAAATGTAGTCCAAATATTAAACATCACATGTCATTATTCTATTAAAGTAACGACCCAAAATAAAATACCACCAAAATACTTACTGCGCTATTTATTACTTACACTTTTTTTAATAATAGTTATATTATGCGAACCTTTTAAATAAATCAGAAGTAGTGACTATATTTGACCGCCAAAATTTGGTTGCCATTTAAAAAATTTAGTCCTCTTATACAATTAAAAGTACAGACTTCACTAAAATTACTAATTAAAACATACATATTTGGTTATTTTGTCTGCTAAGATTTGGTAGTAAGTCATTTAATTTCTTCTACTTACTACAGTAGTTACTACTGAGGCAATTTAATTTGGTGGCCGTTTTCTGAATTTGGGTCTCAAAGATAATTTTGGTGCTTATTATATTTGGTGCCTTTTCTTACTTTAGGTATAATTGCAACAATTCATTTATATTTCATGACTTGATTTTAGTTGTATTATGGCATTTCCATAACATGCTAATACAAATACAATATTTAATAAAAAAAACAAGGATCACTATTGCTGATAAGTGGCGCTATCAGATGTGTATCACAATTTCCAACAAACGGTTTTAGATTTGATAACGCAGCACCTATCAGCCAAAAAAACCCACGTCTAATAGGCAAAATAATTAGTTTACGTGCCTTAAACATGCGTTCTATCTCCGTGCAATGACACTGTTAAATTTTAAAATGTAAAGGAGCATAAGCTATTTTACTAATGGTAAAGGTATTTCGCATAGCTATTAAAGTACTTAGCAATAAAAAGTACAACCATTAACAAATGGCCGACTTGTTTGAATTCTACGTTTGGAGCAATAAATATGTGTGCTATTACGAGAGACCTGAGCTGAAACTTTTTTAATTCAGCGAAGACAATAAACCTACAAAGTTGGCCGGGCCGCGGCTGGAGTACCTTTCGCTGCATTCTGTTGAAAATATTAGCTACAAAGACAGGGCACATATCTTCGTGTCATTCTATGTTACTATAAATACTGACGTTAACTTTCTTATTTAAAATGAAGATGCGAAATTAGATTTTTGATAAGGTAACGCGAAAAACACAAAGATTAGCCGTGATCTAATTTAGTGCTCAACTTTGACAATAGTTACGAGCCAATGGGTAAAGTTTCGGCACGATTTGATTGTTCGCGCTTGATATTGCTAACAAAGGGATGAAAGTCCCAGTTTCGAAAAAGCCCCTACGCATTTACAGATAGCAATTTAAGTCAATGATTAGACCGTAATTTTTTGGCCAAGCACTGTGTAATTTTTCACATACCTAATACTGGGCAGATGCAAAAGGTATATTTTTTCCTTCTTATAATTACTATAAATAATAAAATTTGTCCTGTGATATAACAAACGAAATTGGAACTGCATAAGGAAATCTATTGGAATTTTAATCTGTTTGCAGAGGAAAACCTTAAAATTCCTAATAACGTGTTTCCGAATATTCATTTGTCCGAATTTTCATTTTGCCGAAAGCTATGTTACACAGAAGTTATTTTAGATTAAATGCATAATTTAATTGTGTTACGTAGGTAAGGTTTCTATAACTAAAAGGTAAGTTTTCTATCAAAAAATTGCGTTAGAAATTATAAAATTCCGAATTTTGATAAATTCGGAATTAAATAGATAGTGTACCCGTGTTTGTAGAATTTGCAGTTCACTGTACTATAATACTATAAATATTTCCTACGTACAAAGAAAATAAAAGGAACAAGCCAAACAATGCACTATATTATTCTATTAGGTACAAAGGCTAACATACAGATACAGACTGGTCTGTGCCATTGTTCCTAGACTTAATAACGATTGTAGAACAGTAAATTTTCAGTTTATCCCTCGCCGGATCTAATAGCCGGCGGGGGCTATGTTTAAACGTTTTCTGTGGGTCGGTTTCTTTTGTGTAATTACCTTAGACACCCCCGCATCCATATGGGGGAGAGCTAACTGGTGGTAGTATCCGAGTAAAGCCTACGAGTGCGGAATTTAAGTGGTCTTATTTGGTGGCCGGCCGATTGAGGCGCTCCACGTACCCAGAGCGTGTTGCGAATCGACAATGTTTACCTGGTCGACCGTTTTGCCTAATTATTACTTAGAACTCGTGTCGGGTCTAGTATATAATTCACCTATTATCCGGGCCTGCGTGGCGATAGTTGGCACGCCTATATACAAAAATGATGCACGCGAATGTTTTCCTTTTGCTCTAGTTACACACTCGTTTTTATCTCAAATGAATTTTCATTGAGTCACTTAAATATGTTGGGAGGTGGATCTCGTTAACATTTAAGATGTGGCATTCAGTCATAGTACTTAAGAAAGAAAGAAGATAAATAATGTATTAAGGACCTCAACAACAACATAATAGTGCAAAAAACTAGCTACTTTTACTTAGTAGGCGTATGACCAATATTCGCGGCGACCCTGTGCCACCCTGTGCGGCGACCTATAACGCTGGGAATGTTTTTCAGCTAACATTACGATGATGAATTAACAACAAATGAAGTCATTAGATATCTAAAAATTTAAATACCATAATGTCTAATGTTCCAAATAGTAATTCCATTTTACTAAAGTAGGTACAGGAATGTCGTCGTGGCAGTGACATGAATAGGAAAGTATCAAGATAATTCGCCTGGCAACAATCGAGGAACAAAGTGGGATGAGTGAAGTTAGGATCAACAATGTTGTTGGAGCGAATGGCGATGGCGGTCGGCTGTAGACAGCAGTTAGCCGTCGCGTCAGTGTCTGATTTTATTTTGCCGCGGAGCAAGTTTGTGAGAAAACGTCGTTATCGAAGGAAGTTTAGCCATCGGGCTTTTTCCATTATTAAACTTTTATCCGAGTACGCGCAAGAAACCGATACTAATTCCAATTTTACTAACGATTTTTCTTTTATTTGTTTTACCACAGCGTTGTGAAATCATCTGCTTTACACTGGATAAAATATGAGCTGTTGTAGATATAGTGATGTTTGGTATTGGACCTGATCAAAGTAAAGTATTAAAGTGATTTGGCGTAGGTATAGCAATGGTGTTTTAGTGACAAATTTTCACAAAGACTTTTGATTTGCTTGATTAAATAAGCACCTACTTATTAAAATGTCGAAAGTTTATTTATTTAAATTAAGGGACATAGATTGATGTCAGGTATGAGAATATGCATGGTTTTATTATTTTGTTTTACAAACATTTCTTTGTTATCTTTATTTGCCAAGCGTTATCTGTATAGAATATAAATATATTAATAAATGGGTAGACGACAATGTTTGTTCCCCGAAAATGTATTCTTTTTTTGAAGAATTCATTAGAATAACTAGACACATATACCTACTTGTATTTATGACATTGTATGAATATTGGAATACCGATTTTAGGAATACGCTTCCCCAATAGGTGTCTGCAGTATTTGTACCTAATATATTTTGGTACTCGTACATTAGCGGTCTGAACACGTAAATTTCGGACCGCGGGTAACGCCATGCGCGTTCCAATCTTCGTTCTGAACCGTACATTTTTTACTATTATAGTTGCATTTAGACGTAAGTACGATTCGGAACGAACATTGGAACGGCGCGTGGCGTTTCGCGCGATCCGAACTTGACGTGTACAGGCCGCTAATGTAGGTAAGTCCTCACGTACGTATCCAATATTTTACCGTGATTTTCCATGGAAGTCCAACTCGGGCTGGACGACACTGGCGTCTCCAATGTTCAATGTTGATTGTTCATATAACGATTACTGTTCTTAGGATTATACAGTGGTTTTATCTCACGAAACCGGATGGGGTGGGCCATACTTTAGTTAAAATGTGTATAGACAAGCACACTATGGTCTCCTAGCACCGACAGCTATGCAATCCTCGTGCACTCCCATTTACACACACAAGCAAGGCCCACCCGCTTTCTTTAGATAAAACCACTGAGGCCCTAGCCAAAATGCATTACTTTACCTAGCATTTCTATTCATTTCGTTTCTAAACTAATCTACCAGTTATGCATCTTGGCTTGGGTGTCTCCACTCGTATATATTTCACCAGACGATGCCCGTGATTTCGTACTCGTAATTTTAGTTTCCCGCCAAACCGTATTTAAAAAAATAATTTATCAGTTCATTCCTAGAGTACTTAAAAAATAGTTTTTTTCTTTGGCGATTCTTTTTACATTACGCCTGAATAATTTTGATCATAGATAGTCTTGAGGTGGTCTTGATAGTTGAGTATAAATCCGTATAACGTTGTAAGGCAAGTTTTATACAAGTTATTTGAAATTATCGTTACACTTACAACCATATAATGAATACAAATTAAATTATTAAAAATCATCATACATACATCATCCTTGAAACATCTAACTAGAAGTTCATCTAAAGTCATAAAAATCGAACTAAGGTAAGTACTAATTTAATTTTACAATTTTTAGATTTTAATGGTTAATGTTTTTTTTAGTACAGAAAAGTAAAAATCAATTAGTACATACTGTTGACAGTAACGATCATTATATAAGAGGCACCTTCTAATTACAGTAATCATCTGAACACAGCTCGTATCGAGATAATGAATCTTCACTGGCGACCAGTTAACACGTTCACTGCCGGGTTCCAGGATTTTCATACAAAATGATCTCGTCATCGGGATCTTGGCATTAAATATGCTAATAGTAATAGATCCGAAACTACGCAGCTCGGGTCTAATTACTTATTGATTACCATCACATAATTAGACGTCGACTGTAACCGCAAACAGGCAAATCCACAACATAATAACCGAGATTCAATACACACCTGAAGCCAATTAAACTAACCATTTTCTTTGCAAAATGGCTTTGTTATATTCATCTTTCTTTACATAGTATACAATAAAATCGATGCCCAAATTCTAAAACGCCGCAAATACGCCTTTTTAATTTCAAATTACGTATTTGCGGTCCTCGCCATCGAAACTTTTGGTCCGTGGTCTTCTGACATGAAAAAATTCGTCAAGGAGGTGTCGGAAAAACTGGTGCACGTCTGTGGCGATCCTCGGGCCGGTTCCTTTTTTGCCCAGAGGCTGAGTCTAGCGGTGCAGAGAGGAAACGCTGCGAGTGTCTTAGGCTCGATGCCACAAGTGAGTTCGTTGGAGGGGTTCGATTTGTTTTAATTTATTTTTATTTTAGTTAATATTTGTATTTTATGATATGTTATGATGTACATATGTTGTGTTGAAATGATTTTAGTATCAATAAAATCGATTCTAATGGATTTTAATGCAGTTTTCAGCAATAGATAGAGTGATTCAAGAGGAAGGTTTTTTTATATAAAACATTCTGGTTTATGTGCGGGTCTCGCAGAAACCTCACATAAACAGAAGCGTAGCGGGACGGGTCGCTAGTGTACTATAAAAAGAGAAGACAATTTACTTTAAATAAAATAATTGGTGTATAATTAATATGTGTAAATAGTAATAATGTTCTGACTTTATTGGGTTTCTAATATCTCATACAAATTCGACGCAGGTGCGGCACACTCGGGGCTCGAGTCCGACTCGCGCATAACCCGTTTTTTTTTTTTTAAATTAGTACCTACCGTTAAATAACGCGTTTCAAAAAATAAAAAGTTTCAGTAATCTGGAAACAGTGGCACATCAATATTTTTGAAACGTCCCCTACAGATTTCCACAGTCTTTTAACTTTCGCAGAATGCATGTCTGACATCAAGACGATAATGCTTTATACATAGGGTGTGTAATGATCGGTATAAAAATAATTAATATAATTTCATATGATATAATAACATTTGATATAATTTTAAAGCATATGATCATACATACATACATAAACTCACGCCTTCACTCCCAAAGTGGGGTAGGCAGAGCTACAGAATTACCAACAACTTTTAAAACTTGTCGATAATTCTGTAACCACACTTAGCACAATTAAGCTAAGATGTTAACAAGCGTATTAGTGACAGGTTGCAAGCCCATCGCCTAACAGTACTACAAGCCTTGATTCCCTTAGTCGCCTCTTACGACATCCACGGGAAGAAATGGAGTGGTACTATTTAATTCTAACCCGGCAACCACACGGACATAATCACTCATTTTATATAATAAACGATTAGTATATTATCAAAATATCTATTTTTATTTACTATAATTATCATTTGGTATATCATTTATTTATTATAAACATCATTTGGTATTATCATCATTTTGTATAAAAATCATATTGTATAACTATCATGTGATATATTATTTTTTAACTTTTTTTGTCTAATGATTTTTTGATACAACGCTGACCGTGAGGCAAAGTCGACGGAGCTCCGCTTTGCGGAACTCCTATTCCGCGTAGTTATGGCGCTTCGCGCCTTGACACAATTCTAACCTTTTTTTTTTTTTTTCGGAGAGGAAATGCATTACGACGGTTAACCACCAATCCCTCCTATCTCAATATGTTAAAACTTTACAGTAGACACAAAAAACTTTGTATTTTGGGCAAAAATCGCGCGTTGTCATTTAGCAGGTATTGCCAGGATAACAAAAACACTAGAAATATGCTTTATTTGAAATAGGAGATCTTTCTAATGTGTGCGTTAGAGGGTATTTATCATGAATTGCGAAAAAAAGTTGTTTGACCAAAAATGTCAGTTAGGAGGTATTGGTGGTTAACCGTCGATTACGCATCGTCCCCCCAGGCTAGGGCAGCCATAAAGGGGGGGTATGACGGACTCTCAACCGCCTCAGTCTCCTGCAAGAGCCGAGGCGGAAGCATACCGTCTAAAACCTCTCCGGTGTTAACCTCCAAAGGCTGTTACCGGGGGCACCGTGGGCTGATGACTATGCCACCACTGGGTGCCCCCCAATTTGGCGCAGATGCCCCAGCAATAGGCTGGGGCATCTGCGCCAAAGGAGGGAGGGTTCGGTTAACACCCCGAACCCTCCCCCAGACGTGTAGGACCATACTGTGGGACCCTATCCCCACGGTCCTACTAGGGGTTCAGGCGGGCAGCAAACTGCCTCCGCCTTCGCCCCACACGTCTACGCCGGAGCGGGTGCGCATCTACGTCCTCCTCGCGCCCCCGCTCCGCCGCCTCCTTCTGCGAGATAACGAGACGACCGCCAACCACGATCTCTCGCTGCTCAGCATGGCCGACACCACGCTGTGCAGCGAGAGATCGGAGAGCCCTGTGTCCGCAACCAGAGTGTGGCGCTCCGGATCCCACTTCGAGCACACCTCTAGACCGGGTCGCCGCACTCATGGCAAACCGGACTGGGCTCTCTCCTAATCTTGTGCAGGTAATGACCGAAGCAACCATGCCCGGTCATCACCTGCACAAGACGGTACGTGGCGGTACCGTACCTCCTATCCAACCAGCGGTCGAGCGACGGCAGGAGTGCCCCTATGGTGTAAACTCCATAGGGGGAGTCCTCCAGGTCGCTCTTCCACCGGTCCCTCAGGCGCCGCTCCGTCATTCGACGGGCCCCTTCCATCCGCTCCGAGTCCGGGCGCTCTCCTCTCGCCCGGAACCCGGCCCTCCTCCGGTATGTCTCGGCCTGCACCTGAGCATCCAGCTCCCACGGCGGGGTGCAGGCCAGGACACACGCGGCCGCATGTGCCACCGTCGTATAAGCCCTCACTATTCGGAGGGCCACCACCCTTTGGGGCCTCCTTAGGAGCGCTTTATTCTTGGCCGACAACGTGTCGGCCCAGATCGGCGCTCCGTACAGCGCCATGCTACGCACGACGCCTGCAAACAGGCGTCGGCATGGCGCTTGAGGCCCTCCCACATTTGGCAACATGCGGCCCAGGGCCGAAGCGGCGCCTACTACTCGGGGAGCAAGTTGGCGGAAATGCTCCCCGAAATCCCACCTCCGCTCCAGGATGAGGCCAAGGTATTTAATATTGGCCTTCACCTGGACCGATTCCCCCGCCACAGGGATGGTCGTCCCGATACGAGGACGCCATCTCCTCCCCCCGAAGACAATAGCGTCTGTCTTCGGGAGGGACACCTCCAGACCCAGCTGTCGGATGCGGCCGACAACCAGGTCTGCCGCCAACGCCGCCCTTCGGAGGGCCTCCTCCAGCTCACGTCCCCGCACGGCCACCATGGTATCGTCGGCATAACAAAGGGTGGCCATGCGGGGAGACACAATTCTAACCTAACCTAACCGTTATATTAGTTGAGACCTAGGAGTTACCGCTCTGTAGGGTCACAATAGGTAACTAACAAACCGACCCTTGTGGTTGGACACGAGTTAGTATAGACAGTATTTTTTTATACCAACTGTACTTTATATGAAATTAACTTTATATCATAAGTTGATTATAGTAAATATGCATTATACTTAATGTATGTTACATATAATATTTTTAGAACCGTTACATGAAATGATAATTATATCATATTTAAATATATTAAATGTTCTTATATGATTAGGCATCGGAGTTTTTGTCGCACGGTAAGACTAATAGCAAGCTATGGAGTCGTCATTAGCCATAAATCTAAACTCTTATTCATATTCATACTCATTTATTTATTTAATTATTTATGTTTTTTTTTATAATCAAGGACTACAACGTTGACGAGATTAGAAACGATTATTATTATTTAATGTTTTTTGTGTCTTCTCGTGGATGTCGTAAGAGGCGACTAAGGGAATAATAAAGGCTTCTAGTACTTTTAGGCGATGGGCTTGCAACCTGTCACTAATACACTGGTAAACGTCTTAGCCTGATTGTGCAAAACGTGGTTACAGAATTATCAACAACTTATTTAAGAGTGCTTGGTAATTCTGTAGCTCTGCCTACCCCACTCGGGAATGAAGGCGTGAGTTTATGTATGTATGTATGTATGTAAAATAATTACCATTTTTATACTAATTTAATTACGAAAATTTTAAAACAAACAAAAGATACATTAAAACACGGCAGAAGGGAATTTTTTAGTCCACACTAGTGGCGAATTGTATGTTAAAATAGTTCAAGTTATGAATTTGTAATCTAATAGAAAATAATTTTTTTATATAACTTGACTAAGATAATTATACACGACCGACCGCTATAGAGGCATTTTAAGATAAATTAAATAAATGAGTATGAATATGAATAAGAGTTTAGATTTATGGCAAATGACGACTCCATAGCTTGCTATTAGTCTTACCGTGCGACAAAAACTCCGATGCCTATATATGATTCAATAATTATATCAAATGAGCGTTATATCGACTGATATTATAGAAAATATTTTTATATCGATCGTTACGCACCCTGACTGCGTTTTTTTTCGTGGGAAGTCATGAATATCTCGAATTTTCAAACACACAAGAATTATGTTGGTACAAAACTACCATTTTTTTTAAATTAAATAAAGTTGGAAGCACGTTAATCAACTGTTTTCTATTAATTTTTTGCGGATATTGCACAAATCGTCCTAATTCTGCTATTTAGAATCTTACTTTGTTCGTATATCGTCATTCTGGTTCAAATTTTGCAAGTACATTTCAAATCACTTCATGATAAAGACTGAAAGAAAGACATACCTAGTCGGTCCTAAAGTTCTGTCACAAATAAAAATAATGATAAAAACAAAAGTACCAATCAGTTTTTAATAATTTATATACCAAATTAAAGTACATGTAATAGAGAATTAATATAACTTAAAATTATTCAAAATTACTTCCCTTGTTTTTAATACAGGCCAATAAACGCCGCGGCCAGTCGTCTATCGCAGCACGCACCATATTCATGTCTATTTCAGCGACTGCTTTTCTAATAGATGAATTCAGGCTCTCCAAATTTGTATGTGGTTTAGCACAGACCTTCTCCTCTAAGACCTACCAAATTTTGTAGTCCAAAGGATTAAGGTCCGGACTGGAGGAAGGCCAATCTTCGTGTCTTATAAAGTCGATTTTTTGACGCTCAAACCAGGCTTGAGTGGTCTTGGCTTTGTGTGCAGGTGCAGAATCCTGCTGGAACACAAAATGATGTCCTGAAAATAGCGTGTTGGGCAGATCTTTGACAAACTGATCCAAAACCGTCTCTTGGTACACTTTTGCACTGATTTTGACCCCATTTTCGCAAAAATGAACCTAAGTTGGCCCGTAATAAGATACTCCCAACCAAACCATCACCGATGATGGATGATGCCCATGTTGCACCCGCGGAGCGGTTTTTTTTGCTTCTTCAGAGCTCTTAGCGTACACTCTATCATTCTGTTTATTATACTTTTCTTCAATATCGAAATTTTTTTCGTCTGTAAATAGGACATCGCGGTGTCGATTTTTCGCGTACTGTTTTAACAACTTTCGGGATCTTTTAAGCCTGATTGTTTTTAGACGGGCATTAAGCATGTGTCCACACTTTTTTTTGTATGCTCGTAGACTAAGATCTTCGTTTAAAATCTTTTTGACGGTATTCCTACTGACACCCATCTGCAAAGCCATCAACTTCTGTTTTCGGACAGGATTTCTTGCTATACGGGCCTTGATCGCTTTGTTCTTACGGAGCGTGGACGGCCAGTTCTTTTTTTGTCCTCAACACTAGAGACTTCATTGTACCTATCAATAGTACGGTACACAAACCTTAGCGTTATATTTAATTTTTTGAGCAACTTGAAAACGGTACTTGGCGAGTGCCCACAGCCAGCGGTGCAACGCTAAAACAGCTATTCGGTTTTCTTTCAATGTCCACTCCATCGTGAAAAATCGCAGCAAATGACTGTTTTTTGTTTTAACAAAATTGTTAAACATTCAAAAATGGAATACAAAAACATCTTCTTAAAATTATGTTCTAAATTAAAAAATAATGTGCCAGTGACAGAACTTTAGGACCGACTAAGTAAGTTAACCCAAGGGCAATGCAAAAATCAAAAACATTGCATATTATGGTAGGAATAGGAGCCGATCTGATGATGGAGTCGAAAGGCTGCAACAGGATATTCACTAAGCTAATTGTAAACTTGCATATAGAAGTAGTAGGAGGTAGGAGATAATTGTTTACCCATTAAGCTATTTGCTATTAACATTTAAAAAAAAAAGACATTTAATAAGTTAATAGGCGGCACGGGCACTTTAATATTTATTTATGGTGTACAATAAATAGTATTGTATTGAATTCTATTTTCTCTATCAGAATTTAAAGATGAATAGAAGTTATATTCAGTTCACTTCATTTTAGTTGTACCTAACACATGCATTGCTTTTACATAAACTATAAGAATGAGTAGGATGGTTTTCAAGGAGAAAATTCACTTTTTTTTTAAAGTTAATCCACAGCTTTCCAACTTTATATATATTTAAATGAGAATCCATCATACTGCCAATTACGAATTAACATTATTTGAAACAACAGATTTAAAGGAAACATCAATGGTATTAATACAGTAATGCTCTTAGCTGGTATTTAAGCGCTAGATGCTTACAATTTCAAGCTCGATGATACCCAATAATTATACCCACAGCTATAGCAAGGCTTATTATTCTGAATCCTCAATAGGTATTATAGCTATTACCCTGTACACGTATATTAGTTGTAGTCTGTTTGGAACGGCATCTGTATTGCGTCGTGACAAATGAGTAGAAGGCAAGGTATATGCTGGTGCCGCTGTTAATGTATGAACTGAGCTATTGGGTATAAAGTACTTTTATTTTCATGGCATGGAGAAAGCACACGCACACTGGCCACCTGATAGTAGGCGGGATCTAAGACCCATTGACTTTTGAATTCCCACGACTACAATCTCAAGACTGCAATCCTTAAACTCCGTATTATTATGTATTGTCAACCCAAAGGACTTTGATGAATTGAATTCTTCTATCCTAATAATTTTACCGCTTATCTTGTCCCCACACTGGATCACACAATCTGAAAGCTGCAGCGTGGCGGTAGGTTAAATGATAAGATGGTGGTAGCGGTCTCGACGGACCCTGTACAAGGTCCTGCCACGACCAAATATCCTATTTTCTTAAACATGCTCGGAAAGGATGGCTTTTCTTTTGAAACACGAAGATGCGAAGAGCCTCATTTTCTCCAAAAGAGTGTGAAAACCCGCTACTGTCCACTGCGTCTTTTTTAGTGCTATTTTTGCATATAACATCATGAAAATAATCCTATACAGAACACTTAATAAAAGGTAGGTGCAGCGTTGGACAGTGGCGGCGGCGTTTGGCGGTGGCGGGCGGGTGGCGGGTATTTGTGCGTGAAATTATCTTTAATCATTAAGGGGCACTTGCAGGAAAAATGTTAAATCAAGATTAAGCTTAAATCTATATTTGGGACTGACAGTTCCATACATTTTGACATAGCTAAACTGAACTTAAGCATTAATCTAGATTTAAATTTTTGCTGCAAGTGGCCCTAAGACATCGTGATTTTTCTCAAAAGGACATTCATTCTCAACTCGTTGAAATTAAAATTGATAAACACTTAAACTCAGTGACGGGTATTACAGGATAAATGTTTCACTTCGTTAGTCCAAAAAGAAGCTGGACCCTTAAAAAACCGGGAGAATGAAATCTACACAGACAAAATTATGAAGTGGTGGTTTAATAATAATTAGTGATTTAAGTAATTTATCCATCCACATTATAAAGAAACAATAGTTATTTGCATGACAAACTGTTGAACTAGCTAGGAATACAACGCTGCCGCGTAGACTCGAGGCGTAGGCTAGGCGCACTGCAAATAGGATCACGTTCGGTGCGGCGGCGGCGATCTCAGGCTCAAAGGTCTTATTGTCTCTCGCGCTGTTCACACGCCGCTAATCCCAATAAAGTAATGGAACTGTTCTTAGCTAATTCCGTATTTCATTTATGATCTAGCTTATAAATGAGACCATTTCAAATTTAATTAAAGTTTGATGGCCGGCCACCTAACTCGATCTCGAAGATAGACGCGCGTCCAAAAGTTCCACGTCTCGTCCATCAGATAATCGCATGAGCTGGCCAATTAAACTTATATTATCGGCGCGGCCAAGTGCCGTGTGCCTAAGTGGGGTGATACGCAAAAGTTTCCCGGCGGCCGCCAGCGCGTTATCCAGCCGGACCCGGCTCGTGTCTAAGTGTTTAATTACTGCGCCTTTGTTGTTATAAACAGCGCCACAATCCGACGCCGGGCCACCGACCACATCTGTGGCGGCATGCCCACATAAATTGCTAACTGAACCCGCCTAAGTAAATTCTCCCTCTAATCTGACACTTTTAAATAAATTACTTCAGCTTTCAAATGTACATAGATATGGTAATAACTGGGGCAACTCTGACAACTACAACTCTCAACTTCTCGGCTGAGCGGTGTAAAGGGAAATTGGACTGTTGTTCGCCTTTTATGTGTGCTGAAAATGTTTCATTTAGTTTTCTTGTTTGTTGTTATAATGTGAAGATAAAATTTATGTAAACAACGTGACGCAGTTGTTATGTTGTTATACTATTTTACAGTTAAGACACTGATTTCTATATAGGTATGCATTTCTTATCCTAATCACTGACCACAAAAACTAACACCATTCGCCGTGCTAAAGCTAAGTTTATCACTGTCGCTATAACTTCCAGCTGAGACGGTTCCATCTGTTTTTGTTGTGGCTGTCTTGAAATAAGACTATTTCTATTCCCCGTCCATCCAATACGGTCGGCAAAAACCTCCTGCAGAAGGGCCCCGCGGACCGGCGGCGGCGTGCGGCGACCGGCGCAGTCGCCGGATAATTCCAGTTATCGGGATAATCCCCCGATTAGAGAGCTCGACACACCATCCCGCTCCCTAACTTTCATAAGTCTAATGATGAACAGCGCAAATAACGTTGTCATGATGAGGGATGCAAATGAAGCACGAAAGGCTTGCTTTAAATTGATGCTTTACGTACTGAGTTAGGGACTCCGTTATGTAAAATCACTCTTTATGTTTCGTGTCTTTAAAGCGTAACATTGTAGTTTAAGTCAATGACAGTAAATAACAACCAGGCAATAGTTAATTAAGTTGAATGCTCCAAGAGATACCGAATCCTCTGATCAGTCGCAAGACGCCAGATTCTCCGAAGTGATTTGTATCAATTCTTTTTACGAAATCGATTCATTAAGTCAGGAGTACACCAATGCACAGGCAAGACTGAAGTATCTTGGGAAACTTTAAAATAAAAGTTTTGTATCTCTTTCACGAGGCTTAGACGGAGCGGTCTGCTGCGACTGTTGTTTCACAATTCGATCGTCAACGATCTGAAATTGAAAAGCTTTGATTGGCTGCAGTCAGCCTAGCGCAATTCAGCTAACTGCGCTATTCGCAGCGATTTCAAAGGCTCGTCCAAGCCACCACTAAAATTGCCAATGGATATCCAAAAGAACTCCACTCGTTCGAGTGCGGCTCTATTCAGAGCGACAGTTTGGGAATAAATGAATTTGCTCAACGTCGATAGGGATAAATCGTAACAGGATTTTAATCAATGTTTGGAAACAGGTTGGAAACAAACAAAATGTAGGGTCAAAGTGCTATGCAAATGTGTGTTCCGCCAAACTAATTTTTTAAAAAAAGGAAAAAATGTTTTAGCGCGTTGTAATTGAATTAGCTGCTCGCTGCTAGTAGGTCTGTCGGTAATCCTATTGCGGCGGACTCGCGCCAGTTGCTCCTAAAAGTTCAGAGTGCGCATTCCCAACAAAACGCTGCCAACGCCTCGGGACTTACCGCAATACCAGCGGCTTAGTACTTCTTCAGATGGAAGTATTTCTTTCTAAACTAATCTGCCTGTTATTGTCATTCTTATAACACATTTTAATTGGTTAATTCCGTGCTATTTTGATACGAATTTGAGAAAAACTTAAGTGGTAATGGCTATGTGGCTTCGTAGTTCGTAAATACTCGTAGATGGGCAAATTAAGTGCTTTTAGTAAGGTTTGAGTTATCAGCTCTAAAAGTCAGAACAACAGTTAGCTAGGAAATTAAACTTTTAGATTATAATTGACAGAAGTGTCACTAAAGACCATATTATAAAAAAAAATCGTGAACTAGTACTATACCAGGTACGAGTAAGCGCAGATGACACAACGCTAAGTTGCTAACTTATTTTGTTTCTCTCACATGTCTTAGAATGCAGTTAAAGTGAGAATCTTAGTAAGAAACTTGCACAACATGGTGCGTGCTCGGAATCCTGAGCCAACTCGGCTTATCGCAAATATATATTTGATTTAGTCCAAGTCCATTGAGTCATTTGGAGTAAGTATTCCTCATGATTTTAAATAAAAGGTTTCACCGGGCACAGTTACTAGCAATAATATCTTCACGATCAACACTTAACAGGACCACGCTGTTCTGTCACCTCGGTGTTAGTTTTTTAATTCAGACAGTGTGACATAGGAATCAAAATATCTGACAGTTCTGACACCTCCCCATTACTAGAGGCATTAGAGCACGTCAGGGTTTGAGCTCAACTTCTTTATATGAATATGAGTTTGCCTTTTTGGGAACGGCTCGAACGATTTTGATTTAAATAACGGAATAGGGATATTTTGGTGACAGAAATAATTTAGTCAAGTCGGTTTTAACCTTAGACTGCTTGCACTATGATCATTTTGCCAACGTGTTGTTTTCTACACGATGCATTTTTCAAGGTCAAGCGCCTCAGTAGCAGCTCCCGCGTCCGTCCCCTCCTTATTTTGGAAATTACAAGTAATTTAATACGTGGGTGACCGCACGAGGCAACAATTGTTGTCGGTGTGTCGCGATTGGCGTCAAATTGCTCACTGCGTGACTACTGACGCAATTAGTTTTCATTGGATTAAACTACCTTTTGATATAATATTGATTTTTTGGTTATTTTGATAAGGCCCTTTTTTGTTACTTTTCTTTAGCTTCGATTGTTTTGTATCTTTATAATTAATTACAATGGCACTAAAGGCGGAGTTGACGTAGTCAATCAAATGACAAGAAGAATATTTCGTGGTTAGAGTGTCGCAGATGACCGATGACATTATTTTACTCAATCCAAAATAGAAGGACGAAAAAACGTTGCAACGAAGTTACTGTTCACCGAACATAGTATTTACATGTGTCAAGACTTTTTTGCTAAAATACGTAGATATCTAAGATGATGAAAACGTTCAATTTTGTTTATAATTTGAAGTTTTCTCTTTTTTACAGAGTTTAAGATTAAAACGTTATTAAAATTCAAGAATTTTATTTTATTGTATTTCCCGAATCATTTTTTTGAAATACTTACTAATTTAAAACTTTAATAAATTGTACTTTTTCAGAAAGTGTATGCTTTATTCTATCCTTTTAAAATCACTTTAAATGTAATTAACCATTATTTGAAAAAGAAAGACATTTTAAGTACTGGTGGCGAAATGCTCCCCACACGATCACTCACGTTTCACGGAAAGGCGCGACTACTCTACGGTTACCCCGACTACGCTCGGTCTCCCCAGCACTAAATGATATTATTCCTGGTGATGTACTGGTATTTATCTGGTGGTGTTCACGTAGAGAGGACTCCATTATAAAAACCCTGGTGTTTATTACAAACCATAAATATATTAAAGTGTAGTTGCAGTTTCTTAAGCTAAAGGATTGAATTACGAAAACATTACGATATTACTCGAAAAACCAAGTTACCTATGTGAATGTCAGCATTTCTAAGAAAAGTACATAAGAAAGTGACTCAAAGTGATGTAAGGAATTTAAAAAAAAAGTTTACTTCCTGTAACCTATCCTTCAATCACGAGAAAATCGAGTCACGTCCGAGATACTTGCTGGGAGGTGCTCACTCAGTGATTCTTTGTAGGTCATAAATCATAATAGACAAAAAGGTAATGCGTATAATTCAAGATTTTATTAGTACGAGTACGTAGGGTGATTATCACCGAAATAAACCGGGCAAAGGCATGTCTGCCCATGCTCAGTGTAGGGTTCCAAAGCCGATACTTCACAAAAACGATCTTAAAAAACAACACGTATGTACTAATTCTATAATATAAAATTCGTTATATGCGCTTTCATTGCAAATGTTTTTCAGTTTTTTGGTATTGTTAGTTTTGGTTGTGGGGAGGGGTTACACACTTGACTCTAGCAAAATTTTGCCCTCTAAAGCTTCATGTTTCTTTTCCATAATATTTTTGAAAGTCCTATCCAAAGACACCCCGCACTATGGTGTATACGAGGAAAAAAATATCCCCACATTACGTGTCCGCCGTCCGGGTACAATTTTTTTTTTATTTTTCAAGATTTTATTTTACCACTTTTTTGGTGTGACTTCTGTGTATATTCATGCCAAATTACGGCTTACAGTACCAAGAGTCTCTGAGCTACGCTGTAGGCGGAGGGACGGACTGACGGACATGGCGAAACTATAAGGGTTCTAGTTTGACTACGATCCCTAAAATAGGTACTAATTAAAAGTATCTAAGCCAATAAAAACGTGTTTGAGACAAAACTTTATAGATACAATTAAAAGTATAATTCTATACAACTGGAAACTTAATACAACACAACACAATGCTGTCGACGTACTTTGACAGTTTAATACCCAACGGCGTTACATTCAGCACGAATGAACCGTATAAAATGTATGTCACCATTTTGAATATAATGGAGCAGAGTCTAATCTTAAACTAAACGCCCCTCCAATGTTTTTACGCTCACGTGTGGATACATGTTTCCTAGGTTAATTAGTGGCTTAGTTTTAAATAAGACTATGTCTAAGAGTGTTATTATATCTTTGTGAACCTTTTTAGTCGTAGTTCCATTTACAAAAATCCGCTATTATATTGTTTTGAGTGGTCTATCACTATCTATCGCCTTGTCTTCATGCTGGTAAAGGGGGTAAGATATCGTCGGTGAAACTGCATAACCGCGTAAGTAACATTTTTAATGAGGAGAAAAATTGACCTTTTTAATAAGACTGTAAGGTTTATTTTGCTCTTTCATAAATTTGTTAGTTACGCGATTTTGCAGTATCACCAACGATGTGCAGTTTAGTCTTCAGGGTTGGCCATCAAAGTGCACCTTCCAGCACAACAGAGGCCCTAGGCAAGATGCAAACGCTACTAACGTTTTTCTTTTCTATCACAAATTCTCGAGCGTAGCGATAAACACGTCATTCGATTTTGGTTTGGATCTTGGCTACAGTCCCTGGCTACTTACTGCATATTAACTTATAAAACCCATTAAAAAGTATTGCTCCATTATTTTATCAATTTTAATTAAAGTGAGCACGTGTAACTCAGTCCCGTCGTAATTTAAGAGTTCCGTAAAAATGCAAAAAAAACAGCATACCCGATAACAGCCGTATAAAGGGATATTTCATTTAAACGGTTTATATTTTCAATGGAAACGTATAGCAACAAAATTGATGCAAATATTTTTACTACGCAATATTATTTGTTAATGTTTTAGCGTTTCTGTATAACCCGGGATTTAAAAGTTGAACTTTTCATTATTCTCACAGTAGGGACACCGAGTGATGGCACTTGACACATCTGACAATAGTGTTGTGAAACACTCCATTTAGATAAATACGGTCCACGCTAACGGTACCTCTGAAGACTCTTCTGCCAGTCACACAATCGACTCACGAAAACACTCCATTTAGTTAGTGGAGTGTTTCACAACACTATTGTCAGATGTGTCAAGTGCCATCACTCGGTGTCCCTACTTTTTTAGGTAAACTTGATGTAAAACGTGCGCTGGGCTGGGTAATTTAAGAGCTGGCTAAGCAGTAAGAAACATAATACTAACAGTTCAAAGGAATAAAAAACATACGAGTAATAATAACAGTTTTTAAATGAGTTTAAATATTTATGCCCTCTTCATCTATCTGCTGTATGCGAGCCCAGATAAAAAAAACTTATAAAGGTATTGGCCACGCTTTGACTACTCAAAGTAAACTGACGTTCGTCTTAGGAATCATCCCTTCCATTAGTTTCACTTGGCTACTTTGGATTTGAAAAAGATTGATTAAACTAAACATGAAAAATTGTCTACGTTTTAATTTTCTTTTACGAGTACCTACATTAAATTAGTTATGACTCATTTAATGTTGTATATCGGCAATCAGCAAAACAGTATATCATAATAATAAAATAATGCCTGAATTTGCGATTCATACTTTAACTCCTAACATATTGGGAGATTAATCTAAATGCTTATCATACGCTTACAAATAATACAAATTAAAAGTTAGCTAAAATGCAACAACATTAAACTAGAAACTAAACCATGATGTTATTCAGGTACCCAATTTGATACCTAACTCGCTCTATAACCCTTACAACAATTAAAAAAATTGACGTCACGCTAGCCTAGTTGGTAGTGACCCTGCCTACGAAACCGGTCCTGGGTTCAAATCCCGATAAGGGCAGATATTTGTGTGATGAGCGCCAATATTTGTTTCTGAGTTATGGATGTTTTCTATGTTTTTAAGTAGGTATATACTTCTGTATATAAGTATTTATATCGTTGTCTAGTAACCATAGTACAAGCCTAGAGCTTAGTTTGGGACAAGGTCAATTGGTGTGACATTGGCCCCTGATATTTATTTAAATTTATAAAAAAAATCGGTTCTACACTATACATTTATATAAGCAACCAAAACAAACTAAATCTCCCGCACCGATATAAACTCAACGTAAGTAAATTTTTCGCTCGCTTCAAACACGAGATAATATCCCTAAAGAGTTTACCTAATACTGCACCGTCACTTCGTCTCGCATTATAAAATATGCAGATAAGTTACGGGAATTGATTCAGGGCACAAAGGAGGCCGGCGAGCTGTCTATCGGCGAGCGGCGAGATTTCGGCAGTAATTTCCCGGGAGGCCACACCTTTATCTCATGACACTGAAAATATTTTGAATAACGTGAATAAATGTTTGTAGCTCTAATTTGACACAATTTAATATGCGGCGATAATCAGTAAAATTTATGGTATCGAAATTGAGGTAATATTGCGGTGTCTAAATATTTTGTGTTATAACTATTTGTTATATAAAAATGGTGCCATAAAAAATGGTAACCACTTCTTTCGGAGCTGATATCTCTTAAACTACCCAATCGATTTTCATGAAAGCTAGTGTGCACCACCGCTAGAAAACTTGCTTTCAAATAAAATTAATCGCGTCCAACTGGATTCATCCGTTTATGAGCTACGGTGTCACAGACAAACACAGGTGACACACACACGCAATGAACACGCACACGTTCACGCACACGCACACCCACACTCTTTTTGCGCCGGGGTACTATTATTGTTAAATAGTTATTTTGCTCAAATATTGTTCTAGTGTTTAGAGTGTCTACTATTTTATGCCGGAAACAGTTTATTGTGACGCACCCAAACAATAAACGTTTCGTTTCATTTCAGCGGTACTGATAAGGGTAACATCATGGAAAACTTTCAGTAAACAATCAAAAGAATGTTGACAATATTAATTTTCATTACACAATTAATAGTATTTTCGATTGCTTGTTCAATGTTTTGTAAAGTAAGTGCTGATAATTAGCGCTGGATACCGTAAAACTGTTAAAAGTTTGTCTGTTTAAACTGATACGGCAAACTGACGGTAGTATGCTCCATGACCGGTAACTTGTGTAAGGAGAACTCCAAGGTCCTTGGTCCGAGTAATCAGATAAAGGCTAAGTCTTGAATAGAACAAAAAATAACACTATATTTTAGATAACATTTACTCTTTTTTCCAAGGCGTGAAGAAGGCAAACGACGGCACAGGCTACCTGATGGTTATAGGGATTTGTGACTAGACATTTACTTTCTCAAGACTGAAATCCACCAATTTACGTTTTCAAATAACTAAAATTTATTCATTTTTGCGTCACGCATATTTATCCACTTTATGAATTTCAGCTGCAGCCTGCAACTGCGTATCCGGTGCGCCACAGGCAATAAAGAATATTTCAATACATAATAAAAGTAATGTTTTCTACCTAAAATATATACCGAGTGTTTATTGTAGGTACGCCACTCAAATTTACATCGCGTTTCCTTGGTCGCGTCACTGTACGTAAAACTAAACGCGACTTCATGGATAGAAAATATTATAAATTATCCAAAACATAGTGTCTCGTAACTAGCTTCTTAAAAAAAGTTTTAAAAGATACCTGCGGGCTATTATGGTCGTGTTCATCAATATGGATAAACTTGGATGAAACATCAGAATTCTGTCAACTGTCAACAAAATGTTAATGATTTAACGTTTAGCAAAACCAGATAGAGCGCAAATCTATTATTATTTCGTTGGTAGTAAGTATCGCTTCTAGATATCGTTTGATGTTCAGACACTAAGGTCGCCATAACGTTACTAATCAATGGAATTTCTCAGTAGTTTGGTTTACTGTAGGCTTTAATGTGCATATGTCAAGCCAATTGCAAATGTCAATTGGGAAACGACGTGATCGGAATACAAAACGAGCACAAATTAGGTTTTTGGCAGTCCCCTGACACAGAATGCTTTTGTTTGTTTGTGCAGATAAAACGGAATGCACTAGTAACTGCCATGCCGCCGCGCCCTGCGCTATGGAGACGCCGACAGTAATAGGATAGCGCGCCGCAGTGGTTGCTACGACGAACTTTAATTCATTAGTACGATTTCCTCGACTATTATCGCCGCCTAAACATCTTACATCGCATTATGCCACACTTTGCGCTTGTTTCATTGCACTTTCTACTTTAAGGTAAGGAACTTAAGGAATTTGAATTTGACCGTAGCTCCTTCTACGTGCCCGACATTCATCGCATTTTCTCAAGGAAATCTTAATTTTCTCTGGATAAAACTGGGACCTTTATCGCTGCATATATTTTATATGCAGCGCAAAAATAAATGATCAGTTGTTATACTTATTTCATTATATTATCGACAGTTGTTTTAAGAAAAAAATCGGTTGCGCCTAACGCTACGGTCAAATTCTAGTTGCTCTGAGATGTTAGTCTCGAGGGTTCCACCACTACTCTTACTTACGCAATTCAGTTAAATTAAATATTTTTAGGGCTCCGTAGTCAACAAGGAGCTCTTAAAGTTACACCATGTCCGACTGTCCGTCTGGCAGCCGGTTTAACTCAGAGACAGGGGCATAGTTATTGATACGAATTACGCCAACAAAGTTGTAAAATAAAACTACAAAAGATTTTTTTGAGTGGTTTTTGACATCGAATGAGGTTTCATTAGACAGATCTTGAAAAAATATTTTGTAATGTTGTTATCAATTTTAAGATTTAACTATTCAATATTTAACTCAAAAAGGGTAATATTAATATTAACCTGTTGAATTTATAGCCACTTAAGCTAAACTAAACTAAACTGTCAAATAATGCTCTAAGTATTACATCTTTAATTACCTCGGTAACAGAACACAAACAGTTGACGTAAACTGAAGACAGTCTATTGGATTAGCAGTTAAACTAGGTTTGCCTCAGGGTTCCATATTAGGTTCTTTTTTCATTTTTGGTTTACATAAATGAATTACCATCAACGGAAAATTACTTTGTAATGTTGTGCTATTGGTTGATGATACATCATTAAGTCATTTAAAAAGTACGCGACGATAGGCGACCTACTTACGGACTTATCTTTAACGTAGGAATTTCATATGATTAGATTGGTATCATAATCATAAAGGTCCAATATGAAATAAATGACTACTACTGCTGCTCGATTACATCGTTTGTTTATAGTGCAGATGCACAATCTTCATGTAGTCTAGAAATGTATTACTTTTAAGTGCATTTAACTATAAATATTTACATATCATTTACTGCAGTGACAAAAATAGTCTTCTAAGAACTAGTTAATGCCCCAAGAAGTCAATTCAAAACTCCGAATGCTAATTTTGTTTTGAACAACAAATGCGCAAACCTTTTGTGGCCATTGGGCCGTGAAGCCTCCGGATTGAAAGTATTTCAGTTAATACTGAACATTCTTTGATTTGTGGGCTAATTTAACTTGAAGGTTGTTTTGTTTTGCTTAAACAATTCTGCCGCTGACGTGAGCGAGCAACCGGTAAAATTGCTTTCATAATTTTCAATCTCTGTGTATGACATGTACTCGCTGATTTAATTACTATAATTGAAACCGATTGTCGATGTCTTTAAAATTTCTATAGAATAATTTATGAGTTTGAATTAGTTTTTTCAGAATTTATCTATAGACAGCTCATCGCAAAGTTAGGAATTTTCAACATTAATGGTCGCAGGGTTCTGATTTTTTAATCCCAGTCGCCCTGTGTCTGCGTCGCTATCAAATAAATAAAACTACAAAATCTAAACTTTCAAGTACTTATCTGCTCGTGTAGCCAAGATTCAATTGGTTTCGTTCTTTGACAGCGCAAAAGCTTTATTCTCATTCACAAAAGTGTTTCAGCATCTTCACTATTTATTTTGTAGTACGAAGTTTTTTTTATTATTGTTTGGAATCACTCTACACTTATGCACCCTGTACATAGTGTCTATCGGTGTTGACTTGCTTTTTTTATTAATTTAAAATAGACAACACTGTTTCAGTTCCCTTCCGCAAGGGTTACAGAAGTCAGATGGCAGCCGCTGCGTTGTACTTAAAAAAATAACCTACCAACCTCGAATTGGAATTCAGAATTCATTTAAGCTCCGAATAACGGGAAAGCAATAGGAGGGTAGTAATGACATTTTTCCAAGTTAGTATTATCATAATAGTATCTTATAATACGGCCATGCTACACTATCGTTTCTATTAACACTTTTCTTCTTTTCTCACACGCTGAAAAGGTGTCCGTGTCGTTTAACGCTTTGAAATTTACCAAAACAGTAACTTTTCCTCTATATTAGCAGTAGATAGATGTATGTCAATCAGGTGGTTGTTTAGACGGGGCGCGACGTGCGAGCGGGTCGCATACGCTTAGGGTTATCAGATCATAGCACCTCTCAACTTTATCCAGATATTAAAATAAATTATTTCTTAAAAAATAATACGGGAAGAGAGAAGGTTTTCTAAATTTCAAAGTGGAAACGTTTACATTTCAAATTCAATAATTTTATGTTTTAAATGGACAACTGAAACTTTTTAAAAGGTGTTCCGTGAGGTTTGGCTCAAAACCATACTTTTTTGTGTTAATTATTTACTGAGAAAATAAATATTGAAAATTATCAGTGTTTGCTACGCCCGCTTTGGACTAGTCGGGATGACGTCATTTTGTTCGTCACCGCTTTACGTTATAATAGCTGTGACGTAGAAAATACCATGTGGTGTGGTTTTAAGCTTTTTAGCCAAAAGCAGAAATCTATTTTCTTAGTAAATAATCTTAAGGCAAACCTTTTTTCAGAACACCTTTTAAAAAGTTCCTTATGTCAATTTGGTCATTATCGGAGCATTTTAGCCAAATTTTAAAGCATCTTGCAATACGAGTACAAGTATTATACCTAAAAGTACCAGCTATTGGTACTATCCGTTTTTGAACAAAATAATGTAGAAATCATCATCATCATCATCATGTCAGTCGAAAGACGTCCACTGCTGGACATAGGTCTCCCCCAAGGCCACCACGACGGTCCACTCAGACCGGTCTTGTGCAAATGTAAGAAAATGTAAAAATAGAAATGCAAAAAAAAATACTACTTACGATTTCATCCACATGAAGCCAGTAAGAATATCGTTTTTCGAAACGATCAGGTTTCCTGAGATATAGTGTCTTAATTCCTAGACGCTCAAACGATGCTGGTTTTTATTGTGGAGGGTTCGTCCGCTACGCTACGCGATACCATCATGAGATCAGATCAGAGTTTGCCCCTGATTGTGATGTATTTGCCAGTGGATGGAAGGATGTGTGTATTGAATGCTTGAGGTTATGCGAGAAGATGGATGCCCGCGTTTCTTCAGTTTAAATAATACTTTCCTTCTGTCTACATTATAATGTTATGTATTGTATTACTTTAATTTTTTATTGTTATTTGGTTGTGTTTGTTAATTTATATTTAGTATGTAATTCACAGTGCTCTAGTGTTAAGCTGTTATGCTGTGTAATTATTTTTAGATAAATAAATAAATAAATAAATAAATCATCTAAAAAAACGGTCAAGTGCGAGTTGGACTCTCGCTTCGAGGGTTCCGTATTTAAGATAATATGCTTGGTAACCGGGAGAAATACTAATTTGTTATGAAAGTTATTTTCTAAGCAATAAGGTCCATTTTGACTAACCTAATTTTTAACACAGATTTATCTAAAACTGTATATAATGAACACTTGATTTTATTTTTCCCATAAGTCTATACTTAACGATTTTTTCAGATTTTTAGATTAATAAACTTCGGAGGTACGATCATTTTTTGTACATCACTAGATATTAATCAAAAAGAACATCACAAAAAAAAATTTTTTTGAAATGTGCAGATTTGAGCCCTATCATATGACACCCCATTTGCTATAATCAAATCACTTTCATATTTCAGCCCCCCATTCTTGACCCTTTTTCAATTATTTATAAATTTATTTCTTATTTTTTTACTTAAAGCAGATGCGGGCATACAAGTTGTACAACCATGCCGAATTTCATGCTTATAGCATTAGTAGTTGCTGAGATAACCTGCTGTGACATACAGACAGACAGTCAGACAACGAAATCTAACCATAAGGGTTCCTTTTTACCATTTTGGTACGGAACCCTAAAAACCATTAACCCACCGCCAAGCAGGGGTGTTCGCATTGTTGTTCTGCTGTGGGGATAATGTCGGGTTCCTATATTCAATCCGAGGATAGATAAGGCTTACCTCGGGTTAAAATTTGACATTTGCCCATACAAAATGTGTCAAATTTTTATCCGAAGTAAGCCTATCGATTGAATATAGGAACCGGACGTAAGACAACCGGTGAAATTACTAGCATAGAGGCTTCCATCTTGGTCCTCAGGGTTTACATCGCATTTGAACTCGTAGGATTGCAGTCTTGAGATTGTAGTCTTGAGAATTCAAGTATCTAGGGGTCTCAGATTCCACTTACCATCTGGTGGCCTGGGCAAGTTTTATTATATACTTGCTTCTGCCGGCGACTTCGTCCGCGTAGATTTCGGTTAAGTATAATTTATCCTTCGGGAACTTCTATAATTTCTGGGATGAAAAGTAGCCTATGTGTTAATCCAGGGTATAAGCTAATCTTATTTTCAAATTTCATCCAAATCTGTTTAGCCGTTCCAGCGTGAAGGAGGTACAAACTAGCACACAACACGTACACAAACTTTCGCATTTATAATATCAGCAGGATGACAAAACTTTAAAACGTAACAGATGACCAAAAAGTCTTTCTATTTATTAGTATGAACTGTCTAAATTGTAAAATCATGATGAATTTTAAGTCAAGCGCAAATCGGTTGATATTTTTGCTCCAGTGATCGTAACTAAAAAAATGCCACGAATTAGCAATTGACGGAGAAGCCGTGCAGCCTTGACAAATAACGAAAAAGGCGTAAGTGTCACTCCGGCGCGCCACTTATCCGCGAGCCGATTATTCGCCTCCCACGCCGGTAACCCTATTCGTTTGCCAAACCCGTCGACTGCTCACGGAACTCAAACACGGCGCAGTATAATGAATTAAGTTAGGAACTCTCGCCGAGCCAACCCTCCTTGTGTCACACCTCTTGCACCGTCCTCCGACCTCGGGTGAATTTAGTTCAGACGGTCTACAATGACACCAATTCCACACTTGACGTCGCCTTTGTATCGTGAGATAACTATTTCGTTATGTGCCGGGCTAAATTAGATTGGATAGGTGCTTAATGATTCCTTTAGTTTCGTTATTGAATTTAGAACCCGTATCTGTATGACAGACTTTAAACTAGCTGCATTTTCTTAGCATTTTAAATAGGTTTTTGGCATTTAAAAAAATTTACGACGCATTGGCCTAGTTGGTAGTGACCCTGCCTACGAAGCTAGCATTCCTGGGTTGAAATCCCGGTAAGGGCAGATATTTGTGTGATGAGCGCGAATATTTGTTCCCGAGTAGGGTTTGCAATCCGGATCCATTTTGTATGGAAGATCCGGATAATTTCGGATCCAGATCCGGATCTTCCATACAAAATGGATCCGCATTGCAAACCCTATTCCCGAGTCATGGGTGTTTTCTATGTATTTAAGTATATATTTATCTATATAAGTATGTTTATCATTGTCTAGTACCCAAAGTACAAGCCTAGAGCTTAGTTTTGGACTAGGTCAAATTGTGGGGGAGTTAATTTCAGGTTTTGAATTAAAATCGTATTTATATTTTGTGAGCCAATGTTTTATAGACCTTTCGGTCGTACAGAAATTTTGTAAGTGATGTAAGTAACCTATGCTAACTTAATCTAAGGTTATGACGAGTTGGAGTGAAAGTTTGCGTTAGAACTTTTGTAGGCGCTGGTGCTTCAACATGCCCCCGGGCGTTGAAAGTTTGGCTTTCAACAACGATCTTTATTTTCTGGCAGAGGACAAATCTTTGGAAAAGCCCTGCGAACAATTCCATTCGCTGTCTTCACATCCGCCACTCGATTGATGCCGTCTGGACCGGGGTGGACGGCGACGATGCGGCCCAATCGCCATTTTAATGGAGGAAGGTTCTCCTCCTTGAGCACAACAAGAGAATTCAGCTTCAATGAGTCCCCATTTGACCTCCATTTTACTCTCTGCTGAAGTTCTGACACGTACTCTTTGCTCCAGCGAGACCAGAAATGCTGGCGCAGTTGTTCGATTCGCTGAAATCGAGTTAAGTGACTCGTCGAACAATCTCGACAGTCTTGCACTGGAAGAGAAGTTAGCGGCCGCCCGATGATAAAATGCCCAGGAGTTAACGGCAGTAGATCTTCCGGATCCAATGACAGGGGTGTAAGTGGTCGAGAGTTCATGATTGCTTCGATCTGAACTAACGCAGTGTTAAGTTCTTCATATGTAAGATGACAATTTCCCAGCACTCTTTTTAAGTGGTACTTTGTTGACTTAACACCCGCCTCCCAGAGACCACCAAAGTGCGGTGAATAAGCCGGAATAAAATGAAAGTTTACTTCTTCATTGGCTGCAGTTTCCGCCAGTTTGTCACAGTTTTGAATAAGAAATTTAGACAAATCATTGTACGCACCCACAAATGACGTCCCATTGTCCGAGTAAACATGGCTAGGCTTACCTCTACGCGATATAAAACGCCGCAAAGCGGATATGTAATTATTACTTGTCAAGTCACCCACTAACTCCAGGTGAACAGCTTTCGTAGTAAAACATATAAAGACGGCAACGTAAACTTTTACCAGCCTACATCCTCTCCCTTGACGGCTAGCTGACATAAATGGGCCTGCGTAGTCGACACCTACGTACTGAAAAGGAAAACCTCCAGGAGAGACACGGTGCTTTGGCAGATTTCCCATCAAAGGGGTAAGTACTCGTCCCTTTAGCCGACTGCACAGCATACACTGTCTAAAACAAGCTTTAGCTAAATTTTGACCTCCTATTGGCCAGTAAGTATCCTTAATTGTGGATAGTAACAGTTGTGGTCCCGCATGAAGCAACCTTTTATGCTCGAAATTAAAAAGTAATTTTGAAAACCTATGGCTAGCGTGTACAAGAATCGGATGCTTTTTCTCATATGAAAAGTCTGAGTTTACAAGACGTCCGCCAACGCGCATTATCCCATCGTCATCTAGAAACGCATTAAACTTAAGTATCGGACTCCTTTTTGGTATAATTTGCTTGAGTTTCAAAAGTGTGTACTCAGGGAACGATTGAAGTCGTGAATTATCACATCCCTAATGTTAGCATCCCTGGATTCCAAGCCTATCTGTTTAAGACATCTAGTTGCTAAGAATGGAGCACTACTGGTCCCGTAGGTGACTGTATTTAATTTATACACCTGCAGGGGATCGGAAGGACTATCGCGCCAAAGAATCAAGTGCAGATTGCGGTCATCAGGATGCAATGCTATCGTCCTATACATTTTCTCGACGTCAGCTGATAGGATGTATTTATGAAACCTAAAGCGGAGAAGTATACCTAACAGGTCGTCTTGAACGGTGGGCCCAACCATCTGTAGATTATTTAACGAGACACCTGAACTCGTGGGGCTACTGGCGTTAAATACGACTCGTAACTTGGTTGTGGTACTACTTTCACGGACAACACCATGGTGGGGAATAAAGTAATTGTTATGATCCAACTCAGCGAGCTCAACTTTGGACATATGACCTAATGAGTAGTACTCCGACATAAAGTCTTTGTACATCATTTGAAACGATGGTCTCTGTTTAAATCTGCGCTCCAGTGATAAAAGGCAATGTTTAGCTCGCTGAAAGGATTGCCCTAATACTTGAGGGCTTTGCTTAAGCGGTACCCGTACGCAAAAGCTTCCGTTCTCTAAACGAGTTGTGTTAGCCACGAAATGTTCTTCACATAATTTCTCCTCTAGAGAATAATGGGACGACTGAGGGCGAGCTTCTTCAAGCTGCCAAAAACGCATTAATTGGTTTTGGATGTCGTCCACATCATTAAACGATTCAGTCGTTTTTGATTCCGAAACGGTTACAAAATTACACTTAATTTTATCTGGCAACGACGATACATGGCTACTTGTAATTGGGCCTGAAACCAGCCAACCCAGTCTGGTTTCACAGAGTATCGGTAAACCGTCGCCTAACTTAATTTTTTGCGAACCTAATAAATCCCAAAACAGATCAGCGCCAATTATTAAATCTACTTCAGCTGGCGTGTGAAAATAAGGATCTGCTAAAGAAATATCCGATGGAATACATAAGTTTGACAACTTAACCTGACTATGGGGAATATCATCCGTAATTGACGGCAAAACAAAACACTGTAAGTGTGACGAGAACGAATCATTTAATGATTTCATCGAAACTCGACACATTTTACCTATAGGCGATGACGTGTTGTTAATGCCTTGTACACATTTATTTACAAGATCAGTCGTTATATTAAGCCGGTTGCACATTTTTTCTGTGATTAGACAAGACGTACTGCCGCTGTCTAGAACTGCGCGAGCAATATGTTCGCTATTATTTACATCAAATAATTTAATAAGCGCAGTAGATAGCAGCACGTCCTGTCCATGTCAGGATGAAGAGGTTCCAAGATTCGCAGACAACGTTACTGGCATACGGGGCTCGACGCCGGCGGCCACGAAACGAGCGGGCGCCGCCGGCGTGAGCGCAGTCATGTGCTCGCCACCGCTCAGCACGGACGTACAGCTGTTACCATCCACAACAGGCCTGGGCTTGAACTCGGTTATATGGATTAGTGTGTGATGTTTTCGTTTACATACTTTGCATCCAGTTTTCTTACAGTGATTAGCGTAATGACCACCTCGAAAACAGTTAAAACAAACCTTATAGTTCGGCAATAATTGCAGCCGCGCTGCGTTACTAAGCGCTAGAAACTGAGTGCAATTGCTCAAACAATGATCACCCTTACAACTCGGACAAGATCTCATAGGTGAATTATTAGTATTATTCCTACCGTCCTGTACCGATATCATAGATTTAATCTTGTGCGGTGTCTTGCACGGTGTAATCGCTTTATTGTTTGACAATTCTAGTGTTTCCAGTAAATCTGCCCGATCTTGTATAAATTTTAAGAAAGTGTCGAAGCTAATCGCTTTGTTTTTATCCAAGCGGCCTTTGTACTCTTCCCACTCACGAAATGTTTTAGCATCAAGTTTTTGGGTAACGATGTGAATAAGCAGAGTATCCCATTGTTTAACTGGCTCGCCTAAAGACTCTAATGAGCGTAAGTTTTTATTAACCTGGTCAATGACCCGTTTTAAGTTAAATGATGACTCTTTTGTTATAGGTTCGATATTAAACAGAGCTGAGACATGATTTTGTAGCAGTAGACGCTTGTTATTGAACCGTTCACTTAAAAGGTGCCACGCTACAGTGTAATTCTTAGCGGAGAACTCAATGGATTGAATGACCACTGCTGCAAACGACTCCAACGAAGCCCTAAGGTAGTGAAATTTATTTATATCATCTATCTCGTCATTGGAATGAATGAGGCTGGCAAACGTATCACGAAACTCTAACCAATTGTCATATGAACCTGCAAATTTAGGAAGCTGGATAGTAGGTAGCTTGACAAGCTTATGATTACTGCTGGAACGTGATCCACGTTCGCTTTCGGCAGACCCAAACGCATCCTGTTTCTTTTGACAACTAGCTAGTATATCTTGAGCTTGGGAAAGCAATTTATAATATTGGGACTCGAAATCTGTTCGCTCGGTAATTCGAGCTTCCATATTTTCGACGACGCGCTGGCCTAGTTGGTAGTGACCCTGCCTACGAAGCGAGCGGTCCTGGGTTCAAATCCCGGTAAGGGCAGATATTTGTGTAATGAGCGCGAATATTTGTTCCTGAGTCATGGATGTTTTCTATGTATTTAAGTATTTATTTCTCTATATAAGTATTTATATCGTTGTCTAGTACCCATAGTACAAGCCTAGAGCTTAGTTTGGGACTAGGTCAATTGGTGTGAGATTGTCCCCTGATATTTATTTATTTATTTATTTATATTATCAGCCATGCACTCAAGCTTCATCTGGACATCATCGTAGTGCACATACAACGAGTCTATCTTACCGATACGCAACTGCAACTCGTTCACCTCTGCTGTAGTCAATGAAGAAGCATCCAAATTAGTTAAATAATTTGAAAATGTAGTTAATTGCCCTTTATAACTACCACGCCTTTTGATTAATTCCTTTTCATCGGCCATTCTGAGGGACGAGTGTTATCAACCTGGAATTTATACAACAAAAGGCTCAGATACGAGTATGCATATAATACCTAACCTATAAGTTCCGAATGCTTTAATAACTAAGTTTAAATTACAAGTTATTTATTTAGGATCATAAGTTTTGTTGTAATTTAATCGTAACATCGAATACCTAGTTTTAGTTTTAATTTTATTTACTTATACATTAATTACTTAAACTTCCTTTTGTTAATTTTATAATAACTAACATTGATTAAACTGACTTTAATTAAATGGTTAATATATATATAACTGCTTACTATTTTTTAATTGCAGCCTATTTACCTATCTCAACAAGCCAAGAGTGACAAAATAAACGTTTTGCTTTATCTGAATTTAATTAAATTAATAATAAACTCGCTATTATTATGATAAATTCAAAACGGAACACTTAACTTTAACGTTGACACTTAAATTAATGGTATAGTTAAAAGCACATGTACTAACCTTGTCAGAGTGATTATAATACGATAAGTTATACCTGATTTAGAGTGTTGGGTTAAAATTAATAGAAAATAACACTTTATCACTGTGATTCCGGTATTATTGTCCAATAATTGCTGGATCCCGACTACACCTCTTAGGATGACGACGAACTTCCTCTGTCCTGAGAGTGCGTCCAGTGCAATTAGGTTAACTCTTCACTAATTAACTCCAATTTGAATATATTTCTGGTAATTTTCATATATCCAGTTCCGAAGGACCATGTGGGGGAGTTAATTTCAGGTTTTGAATTAAAATCGTATTTATATTTTGTGAGCCAATGTTTTATAGACCTTTCGGTCGTACAGAAATTTTGTAAGTGATGTAAGTAACCTATGCTAACTTAATCTAAGGTTATGACGAGTTGGAGTGAAAGTTTGCGTTAGAACTTTTGTAGGCGCTGGTGCTTCAACACAAATTGTGTGAGATTGTTTCCTGATATTTATTTTTATTTAGGGATGCTGCCAACTATTTGTAGTTTATAACTATGCATTATTTACATGAATTAACGCTCGTAAAAATGCATAAACCACATCAACCTACCACCTACAATAGTAGGTACAATTTGTGTCAACAAAACCACATCACCGTTCAGTCGATAGGAGCAATTCAAAATGTCGTTCGAAGCTCATTATCCATTTTAAAGGCGAGTTATAGTAAAAATCAACAGTACCCACTAACGAGAGTCCGTTTCGATTCCGCCCCAATTTGTCATTTGTTGAACAGAGCCAAGGGGCTCTTGAAAAATGTATTTATTATCCGCTTTACGTGTTTTTGAAGTAGAATATCTATAAAAGAGGGTCCGTTGCGGATTCGTTTTCAAATAAAAAGTAATTAGCATTATGGTATCTCTTTACGTATTTATACATTATTCTCGTATGGACACATGAGACACCCTGACCAATAGGACTTTATTAATATCATAATTAATGTAGAAAAGAGAAAATGAATGGAGAGAGAATGTAGAATGCAATGTGTTGAAATTGACGTATACCTTACGCGCCAGTTTAAAATAAATAAGAGTTTGGTTAAAATAGGTAAAACCTAATTGCTTTTGACATGTTATCGTATTTTCAACGTCTTATTTACGAGTTAAAAACAATACGACTTAGGTTCGACCGAGTTAAATAGAGCCCCTGAACGATGGATTTTTTAAATATCAATTTGTACCTTGAAGCGATATGTTCCGGAGATAAAGATAATAAATTGTAACAACATGGTCGACAAGATTTAATAACCATAATTTACACAATGTTGATTTAACGATTGGTTGAAATCGAAAGCTGATTGTGACTTTTCGAAACGTGAAATTTATTAACAACTGTAGATTGTGAGTGCGTGTGAGGTGTCACTTTAATTTTTGCGACAACACATTCATTTAGATTAACACTGAAATCGTTATTATGTTCAATAATGTTATAATAATATCAATCTCAATTATTGGTCACCCAATTAACAATATTTCTGCTAACGCCGCGATCGAATCGGTTTAATCAACGTCTGGTTGCATTTAAAAAATGGTAGCAGGTACAATGTTTCATTATGTGAGCTATTTTCCTTTTCGTGAAGTGAATGCGGTTAAACACGCATCAGATTGACCGACTGCGATAATCGATACGTTTGACCCGAAACCCGCATCGTAGGTTCTTTATACCCGAACGAACTTTAGGGAAAGTATCGAACACTGTATTCTGTGATTTTAACCGAAAATGGCGAATCTTGTGTTGGGATTTGCCGTAAGTGTTATCTGTGTGTTTGTAATTTGTTCAAATATATAATCATGCATGATAGGTATGATAGGTATTTATTAAAGAGACCTCAGCCATGGATAATATTATGTTAGCAAAACCAAATAAATTAGTATGTTTTGTATTTTCTATTATTAGACTTAAAAACTGCTATTTAATTTGCTATTCTAATGATGGCAGCCTAATACATAAAGCTAGTTACGTACGCAAGCTCTCCGTTTAAAGATACAGGCATTGTTGAATTATAAACTGCAATAAGTAGTACTTCCATATGCTAGCATAGTTCTCAGTTGTGTAACCGTGTCTGTCTGTCGCGCGTCGCCGAATGCACTGTACACTGCAACACTTGAATCAGATGTAGCAGCTGCACACATGTAAGTATTACGGAAATGTTCCCAGAAACTAGCGCACGGAACGGTCGGCTCATTTAAAAGATGAATTGGAAACATACAAAACACTTGTATTCCCGAGCTTTGGCGTAAAAGTTCACGAAATAAATCATAAAAAACTCGCCATTCGTTCATATTTGCATGGATTCGGTTCACCTAGAAATCATATGCGATTTAACAACAGTTTTTAGTGACGAGAACTTTATGACTTTAAAACGAGATTGTTACAAAATGTCAATCAGAAAGTATGGGCAATCTGTTCATTAACAGTCAGTAATTGGAGTTCTTTGTGGAAAACTCATCATAAAAATTAACAAGTTAATCAGTCAGAGCCGTTTGTTCGCAACCTGTGCCACAGATGAAATTTATTTCGCAGGTCAGGGGGAGGATCGGGCCTTTTTGTGAGAAGATAACTCAAAATATAACGGATTTGCGTAAAATATGTGAACCCTTTTGTATGCTAATACGATCCCATTGGTCGGAGATTGAATTTTGGGTTATCATGCTTAAGAATTATTCATGACAGATACGCAACGATTGTTATGATTCCACCTTTAAACTGTATCAGGAATCAATCATGTCATTCGAAGTAAAAAAACGGGCTCAGTAAATATTTGACAAGCAAATTTCAAACGGAATATAAAATAAATTGCTTTTGGCTGTATTGAAGAATCGAATACAAATTAACTTCTTTAAAAAATGAATAAAGAATCGTTTGATTGCAATTCTGGGAAGAATAAAACGAATGTAAGAGTTTGTCAATCAAGTTTTGGGAGCAACAGTTAGATACTTGCTGCGGCAAAAAAGTGTGTGGGGCGATGCGAGGCTGGCCGAGGCCGCGCTAAATCATTTTATCTAGACGCCGTAAAACACGGCAACATTGAATATCAAATGAGTAGCACATGTGGAATTGTGCGCGAGAGGGACAGATTAAGGGGCATTCATTTCAGGAAGGCACCGCACGTCTCTCGGACGGCGGGAAATTGAAACTTTATATTTGAGCGCACTTTATCTGACCGACGAAGCTGGAACCTCTCTAGCAGAAAATCCTTAGTCGAAATAAAATAAAACGAAAACGAATTTCCTCAATACTTTCTACGACTAGAACAAGGTTTTCACAGCCGTTTTGTAACTACTTTTTATTGCGATTGATATGCGTTTTATATGATTCCTCTCGTTGAAGTAAAATTTGATTAAATAGCTTTGAACGATATTGACTTAAGAATGTACTTGTTTAATATTGAAACGAAATGAGCTCCAACTTTTCCGCAAATTGCACCTGAAGCGTAGCAAAATTAATATTTTGCTAGTCCTCTTGAAACGGCTCTCGACTACACAACTATTTTAATTTCAGCTCTAAAGCGATTTAGCACGGGAGTTTATTTTTCGTCCGTCTGCACTGCGAGCTCCCTAGGTGGAAATATTGGGATGTCACAGCGGCGAAAGCTCTCCAGTTATTGACTCGCGAATCATCGATATTTCATAAGAATTATGAGGTCCGTGAGAATCGGCGCCGGCGTTACACGTGTTGTGCATTTTGACGATTGGACATGAATATTTACGTGGTATTAACGAGCCAGCCGTCTCTGTCGCCGGGGCCCGCCGAGCCAGCATCAATGTTAATTAACCCCATTGGTTAATTACGTTCGAAAAACACTAAACAATCGTTATGGGCGTTTACTTTATGACGCGCTTACATTATGTTTAAAGTTTAAGATTTTACTTTAAATCACATATAAGTTCATATTTGTTATTTTATATTTTGTTGGAATTTAGTTACATAATAATACGGGTTTTTTTCACGGTTGTTCTATATTTTCATGACCTAGCTCACTATTAGCCCTAAAACTATATGAAGACTAAATAATTAAACGTTATAATGATTTACAAGGTAATTAGTGCCGCTTCTATCACGAGAGGTTAGGTATGTGCCTTGTCAACAATGTCTGTATAATAAGACATAATAAATCATCCTGTCCTTCAGCGCGATATATAATGAACATGTTCGCCTTGCCGCTAACTGCGGCTGTAACATTAATTAAGTATGTTTGCGGGTTCTTTCGACAACTGACTTTAAGTAAATGATATTTAATCAAAACTTTAATGTTTTATCAAAAGTATCCACCGCAGGCCTTCGACAAAGATCGTTACAACGGGCGGTCTTACGCTGGAGGCATTCATCGGATTCACATGCTCTTTACCAGAAAGTTATACTCGTAGCTACTCGAGAACAAAGTTATGTTAAACTACCTCTGCCATAGTTTTAGTTTTGATTCGTGATTTTTACTTTTTATTTTTGTTAAACCACCTTAATTTATAAATTAACCTGGCTTAATCATGTCTTCTTCTTTATAAGTAATGCATTATACAAACAGAAAATACACAATTTATATCCAAAACACATGAAATTGTGTACAAACAAATTGGTCGCTTGCGGGCTCCGATACTCTCGCCGTGGTGGCTGTGACTTCACGAACGTCAGACAGAACTCACAGAACTCGTTAGCTATCCGCCCGCCCCGCTCACCTCCTTTACTTTAATAAATGCCATATAAAAAAAAAAAAAAAAAAAAAAAAAAAAAAAAAAAAAAAAAAAACACTGCCAAATACTGGCTGTGACACGCTGCACCGCACGTATGAAACTTCCTAGACGAGCACTTATTGCCAGAAGCTTATAAATTAATACTGTGAATTTAATGCCTCTATTTCTGTTTGTGAAATGGATATGGATATTTATATTATTTATACAATACGCATTTGGAACCATTTGATGTGCGCTGGAAACTACAACATCATGCATTAGCTTTTCAGTAATGTAATTGTGGTAGACTTTCGATTTGCGTGGTTCTTGAGGCGTTTGTTCCTGTAACTACTGCGAAATCGTTCTATAAATGCTTACTAGAATAAATTCAAACTGCGTATTCAGTGCGTATCTTTTTTAAGGAACATAACTTTAAATTTATGAACTTTAAAGTTAGTTACTTAAATACTTGTAGTAGTTTGAAATACTTATTACAATTGCCAAAACTGTCTCATTTGAACATAACTACATTCAAATCGTTTGAAAAGTTTTATCAAGAAAAAGTAATAAAGAATTTTCTCTCACATATTTAGAGCGCTATGGAATTGTTATAACGTAAAACGGGTCGCATGTAATAACAATTATTCATGCGCCGGTCTAATGCCGGTACACTAGCGTGAAATATTGTTATGCGTTACCTATACTCGGGCGTTGTAACTGCGGGAAACATGTTCATGTTCGCACAACCTTGTCTCGTGACATTTCCGCGGCCTACATACTAATGGCGGGCGACAACTGAAAGGGGATCTGATAGTTTAGCAAAATACATCGTTACGTGTAGTACAGACTGGCTCTGATCGCTCTGTCGTTGTAAAGGTAAATCATTCAGCTTTTTGTCATTGTGTTCTTTGTTGCTGCTGCTGCAGCTGTTACTGACTTCATCTGTACAACAATTCTTCTTATATTATCTGAAACCCGGTTACAATCCATTAACGTATACCAATCACTAAATTTTGCACAATTGTTTAATTTAATATGTAACTTCTATTATTGGTTAATTTATCAGTACAGCTAATCAGCCCCAAAAAGTCGGTTCAACTAAATGGTTACAGCAGTTCAAATTGCTCTCCTAATCCAGATAATTGAGAAGTAAATCGAAAGTAGATACGACTTTATCTGAGTTTGACAGCCGGTACGACCGCCATAGAAAGTTAATAACATCGAGAAAGTTTTGATCCCTTTGCCCCTAATCCTGGCTGATGTCGCCTCAGGCGGAGCCAATAAGGGAAGTAAATTTCCAACGCGTATTTTTTAGTTCTGTTTAAAAAACGGTGTCTAAGCAAGCTAAGAAAATTCCTACTGAGCGCGCTGAAAATAAAATCTTCAGCAAAGTTGGGTAGCGCTAACCAAATCCAGATTTCAGGTGTCGACGGAACAATGCAATTCTACGAACAAATCATGTCGTCGCCGCCAGGATGCTGCCTGCAGTATCTTCCCGGGCGATTCCGTATCGGCCGGGGTGCTGCACGTCGACGCACCGCCTTTTCTTCCTCGCACCCGCTAGTTTGAAAAAAGACAGCTTGCTTTAGCAGCAAAGCTTCGATAGTGATAACGAGGCGCCGAGCCTCGGCCGTGTACCCGCTCTTCCAAAACCGACAGGAAACTAATTCCCTCCACGGAGTGCATTCAATCGAATGTGGAAAAATGTTTTGCACGTTTTTGGATGTACTTTACTTGAAAAAAGGCGTATTAAACCATCATACGTTAAAATAGTTCTGAAGTATTTAGGTTTCTTTGTTAATAAAGTAAACGTCTTAACTTTTATTCAACTGAATTCTAAGCTTAGTGTAGAGGTAAGTATTTCTCGCATAATGCCATATTTTATCCCCACCGATAATCAGATAAGATATCACCAAATAACTTTGTAAAGATAATTAGCTCATACTTGTGGTTTTTAGAGATTATTTTTTTGTTTTTGTTGTAACGGCGACGGAACTCTAACAATGAGCATTTTCAAAAAAAAACAAATTACTGTAAGTTCTATAATATTTAGACCTTGATCGTGATATTTATAAAGGATTTCCCAAAAAATAAATTAATAACACACTTTGTTCCTTGTTGTACTTAATTACTAAAATATGGCAGAATTTATTGGACTTATTAAAATTACTAATAAATAACATCGTAATTTCATGAAACTTTAAAGCTCGTTAAATACTTACATTTTTGTGGCGTGCTCGGTGCTACATAAGCCGAGCTGGCTTACACGATATATTTTTTTAAACCCTAAAATACTCGCGTAAACATTTTCCAATCATTAATACTACAACATGCCACGTAAAAAAAAACTTACAAACTATATTAAAGTTAGTGGCTATTTTAGTGAGGTGTCACATAGTTAATGCTGTAGTACTCTGACTTGACTGTACGCGCCCTTAAAACCTAGTAACTAGGTACTAAGTTTTAAATACTATAACATTCAAATATTCCTGTTATAACTTCCTGATTTTTTGTGTTGTGGTTAAATTAAATTGCGACGCCCGTTTTACCAAATTCAAATAAAACAATCTAGTTCTAAAGCTTGTCTATAACAACTTATAGGTGCGTCAGACAGGGAACATACTAGGTCCATTAGCAGAACTGTTTGAACTTGGGTAATTATATCCGGTCGCAGGTGCTCCAAATGCCTGCTAACAATAACTAAAATAATTAACGATTCAGTTTAACTTACAGCGGCTCACTAGAGTGATTCAATCTCAATTTTAATTCTAACAGTCTTTAACTTGACCTAAAAATATTGTAAAAGATGTCTTTGAAATAACTTTGTCCAGAGCAAGCACCAGATGATTCATTTCATTTGGAGAAAAGACAAAGAATAACGTTACCGTTGTCGCGAGATACATTAAATAATTTCATTTCAAAATTCATTTCATAACGTAGAAAGATACCCAGCCTCCGCGAAAAGTAAAACACAAGTCAATAGTGAAACGTGTAACTTTGTTCAGAAGAATTCCGCGTAAAAGGAAAAAGGAATAAAACTGTTGGCTGACGAATTCGACAGAGATTTATCGTCTTCGGCAGATTTTAGCGAATCCTAATTTAGGACAACCCTGAAATGTAAAATGTAACTTTGATTAATAGTAATAGTTGCTTGTGATTTTTTTTGGGGACATGATTAAAACCAAAATTACATTTTTATTTAATCTTTACTCAACACAAACGTGGAAAGGGCGGACTTAAGTCCTAAAGGCATTTTCTACCAGTCGATCGAAAAATCAAGAAGAAACTAACACAGTTTGTGCACGGAAAAATAATAATAATACAAAAAATAACGCAGAAACCATATTTAAGTACAAAAAGAAAACACTATATGTATGAAAAAAATACAAATAACACAATAAGTGAAAATGATGTATGTATATAAATATAAACAAACATACTCAAATTAACACAATAATAAATAAAGCTATAACCATAACCACCAGAAACTATAACATATTCCATGATGAGTCAGTGGCCCTACACTAGATGCTTAAAGCTCACGTAAACGATTATCAAAAACTGACGAAGTGTATGCAATTGATATATAAATAAGTGCTCGACAAGACCATCAGGCAGTTTACGTCAAGCCTAAACATTCATCGAATATGGATAGCACCACTAGCGTATTTACATTCTACGCGACATAACATCTTACTTAAGAATATCATCATCAACAATTGTTACTGTAGAAGTCAATACTTACCACGGTCGATTCTAAGATTTACTCTATCTCATTACATTAGTAAAAGTTCGTACAGTTCTGTCGTAAAATCGTTAATTTTGTACTTTTAAAAACATAATTTCAGTAAACCTCATACTAAGTATACTTTAAACTTAAAGTCATAGTACTCATAGTACACGTTGAAAAAATATCATGCTAAAACATCTTTCTGCAAGTTTATGCGACTAGGTTTGATGATCACCCAGGACTAAGGGCGTATTCAATAGTAGGTAGGGTAAGTTCTGTACTCGTTAAATAGTAGGTTTATTTTAGCTATCTATTACCTTTTACATGCAATTCCACTTGCCGTCGTCGGGACTCGATTTTTGGGATGAATGATTATATACCTAAGTACATGATTAAGTTTTTAGGGAATCCTACTCGCACGAGTCTTGTTTTTGCACAAGTATCCAAATAGGGGGGTATCCAACTACCCGTATTTTTATTCTTAAAGCAAAATAATATTGAATGCATTATTATAATTATGTTGTAGATTTCTTTGTTAAAAAATATATGGCAGGGCACCAGGTGTCCACGAAATATTATGCTACCGACATTTATCCTTATTTTGTTATGTATGTTTATACATTTCATGTTTATGAAAACCATTGTTTTAATTATTATGTGTCATTTCAATAGCTCGTGAAATTTAATAAAAACCGAACAATAAATCCTCGATGAACGATATCGGACCTTATAAATAGGTTTACAGCTTCACGCCCATGTGAATACTGAATTTTATGGCACTGTTGATTGAAGATATAAAATTGACATTGTAACCAGATAGTGATATTCATCCATTGGAATCAATATTTCTCATTTCACAATACCACAATTTCAATCTTTGTGAAATCAACAGGAATTTGCATACAAAAAGCGCTATCTGTTTTGCATAAATCGATTTACCTATCCTCTTCCAAAAGCTGGCTTTTTTCCTTCCCAATTTCAACGCCAAGTTTATTTGTAAACAAAGTAGCAATTGCTCTAGGGTATTACCAAATAAAAGTTGGGAACGCGGCAGAAATTATTCGTATTTTTACGTTTTTATTGGTGGCGATAAATACAAGCACAATGGCAACATTGTTGGTTGTTTGTTTGCCTGAGGAACGAATGGGGAAAATACCCGGAAAGTTTTACTAACTTAAGAGCTTTCAGGATTATGCCGAAATGTTCCCAAAAATACACCAAAACGTCAACACTTCATTTTTGGAGTGTGGTCTACCATGTTTTGTTGAGTTGTTGACAAACATATTTTTATTAGTATGTAGGGTTTGGCAAACGACAATTCGACGACACTTTATTTTTTGAAAACACAAGCCAAAAGCATTATGCCTAGACTAACAAATGTCTGTGGAGTTTATAATCTCTTTAGTTTAGAGGTCTTAAAGGTGAAGGAGAGGATTCAAATAATGATTTAAGTTTAGCAAGTGAGTACCTTAAGCATTTAAATACTACCGCGTCTTCAAAGTTCCTTCATCAAATGGTTGAGATAAGGCTGCCCTAAGAGCCCTGCGATGGGGTAGAGTACCGGAACATGCCACCTTTACACGGAGTTGCCAGCCTTCTTCCTACGTGTCATTAATAATAGGCCTTCTATACAAAAGGACTGGGTTTCGGAATATGTAGTTATCAAGAAAAATGAAGGTTTGTAATTACTTAAAATAACAAACTGTGGACGGGCAATTATTGGTCATAAACTTTATGCAACTTTATGTAATACGTAAAAAACGCTGATTGTTTGTTTATATTTTAACAGTTGTTATTTTATATATTTTTATATCATCAATCCTGTCTGGAACTTTTCAGTTTCAGAATCATCATACTCTTATTTATGTAAGGCAGGTGGGGTAAGGGGAACTACTGGGAAAGGGAAACACTAGTTGATATATCAAAAATTATAGACCGCAGAGTTGTGATTACACGATCCATAAAGCAGTAACTGAGATTTATTTCCAAAAAAAAACACAGATAGCGTTATGACAACTGAAACTGCGAGTGTGACAAAAACAATACTTTAGTTGACAAACAACGAAAACACGAGTTCGACGTACCTTATTTAGATACTGATTTATGTTATAAAAAGTCTGGTAACAAGTCTGCAAATGTCAGTTAGTATTGTTTTATAGATATATTTTGTTTGTATGCATATAATTGTTTGCTGAATATGCTATAAATATTAAATTTTAATGTGATTCGTAACATAACTTACAAATGCATAAGTGGGGTAAGGGAAACTATCATGACCGGGTTAAGGGGGACATATGTTTCTCTTTCCCGACGTCAGAAGTAACAAACATTTTGAGACAGGCAAATTTTATAAAAAGTAGAAATAGTCTCTTGAATCGGTAACTAACTATAAACGTTATGATATTTTACATATTGCTTGGGTACACAGCTGACCTCTCCATACCGATTATACTCTTAATGGCAAAATAGGCTATTGATTGGTTTGTAAAAAAAAATTGGGAAAATAACTTTTTCCCAATTTAGTTATGGGAAAGAAATTGTTAAGTATTAAACTATTCTATTGGTTATAATTATTGGTTATCTATTAACTATTATTATATTTCAAATGACGGTTGGCGATATGAACATATTGTTTTAATTGTTTCAGAAAAAAAAATATTTAAAGACTACATTATTTTTTACAAAAAAATGCCTAGGAACTATGTGAGAACAATTGTATGCCAAAGAAAAGTAATTTAAATAGGCTACATTATTTTAACCATTACTTAATAAACATTACAATAAAAAATTGCACCTACTTTTTACTTCCTTTGTTTTTAGTTGACTACCCCTGTTCGAAACTCGTACGTTTCCCTTTCCTCAAATACCGATTGTGGTAAATATTTTATATTTGTAACCGTATTTCGTTAAGTATGAAGTACACATTTCAATAAAGGTGTTTTAAAAAATGTTTTGCGTATGAATAATCCAAACTAGTATATAGTAGTATATAGTAGTATATAGTAGTTTATTAGTTGTAGATTTATTGAGACTGTTTCCCTTACCCCAAAAATAGGGAAAGGGAAACGATAGAACTAGTCTTATACTACGAATAATCATTTTCTGGCGATGTGCATTAGAACTAGCATAAAAAGTATTTTGTCCTGAAAAGCTAACGCAAATAAGTATGTTTTGTCTTTGGTGAAAAAACTTAGAACCTTATACTTTGTAGTATAGAACTCAAAATAAGATAAGAAGAATAAAGTATGTTCCCCTTACCCCACCTGACCTTATCATAATAAACACGTGATGAGAGCCGCTTTTTTGTAACAACATGCCGGGGCCTCTATTCCACTCGGTAAAACCACATTTCCTTTGACACGTTATCGTTTTATCAACTTTATGATAGCTCTTATTTACTTGACAGTAACTGTGGACGAGTTAAAAACCATATCATAACACGACAAAAGCAATATGGTTTAAGCGTGTTAAACAGAGCTATCTTTCTTATATCTATTCTAGTTTTCAAAGGGAGGTAAAACACGTTACACGTTTAATTACTTAATTATCCCCGTTCTAAATAAAAAAATCTATCGTCGGAATGAGGATAAACGATTTATTTTCCAAGAAAATTAATTACTGCTCGTGTTCTAAACAGAGATTTTATGTGTAGGTATCCAAAATAAAAGTAAATTCTCATTGAAGTAAGCCAATATTGTTGTAACGTGATATACATCGTAACGCATTTAAAAACAGCAAAACCTAGGTATTCGAGATATTCCTATCGATATTGTAAACGTAGTTTCAACGCCGCTTTGTGGACTGTATGTTATAGACAAATATGAAAACCCAGGCTTTCCTCGGAATTTGGGACACAATTAAAGGCTACAGAATGAAAAAACAGAAAATTTAATCCAAAGGTTCATTTTCATCGGTCGCCAGTTTATTGCGGCGGGATGGACCAATCGCTGCGCTCGCTTCGCTAACGAATCGCCGCTCATGGGCTTTCAACTCTCTTGCAACGGCTATTGTTTCCTGACGTTGTTTTATATGTCCCATATTCTTTCATCCCAAACGTTTTACAAACACGAAGATGAAAATAAATAAAACATAAGTTCCATCTCCGCGCTGCATTACTCATGCATAGAGAGATTTAAAATTTATCACATTGTTGGTTTGATTACCCTTCACCGCGCTTTTTGATGCGTCACTAACTGTTTCATGTCGACCGGAAAGCATGCGCTCAACAAATAACGATCTGCTATAGGCATCTGTCATATTATTGAATCTTGTTGACAGGTATTACAGATGACCCGATGGCCGTTGTGGCGGAAAGGGTCTAGAGTGGCAACACTGGCAACCAAGTACCGGAAAGCGCAATGTTGGCAAGCCTATGAGGTTGACTGACGATCTGATAAGGGTCGCAGGAAACCGCTGGATTGAGTAGCACAGGACCTGGTGGAGATCTTTCGAGAAGGCCTATGCCGAGCAAAGGACGTGTTTCGGCTTACATGAAGATGATGATACTCAAAGATATTTCATGTTTGTTGTAAAAGCAGTATATTCATTTTTATTTATTAAATCTTAACTTCTTTCCTAACCAATTAGCTCAGAAACTTATAGAGAATTGCACATAAATCTTTTTATATTTGAACTATTTCGAGAAGACGTCACGCTTATTTAATCAAAGCTCGTATATGATGAGTCATTCTAAAGACTGATGATGATTATTCGTACCATTTGGCCTACTGCCGTCTACAGTCTCGAGTCTCGCCTCTTTTGAATAGAAACGTAATCAGACGTAATTTAGGCGAAATGTAATGAGCTAGGCTAAACCGTAAAATAATATATCACGCAGCGTTGGGTAAAATAATAGCCGAACCGCGAAGCCTCGAAGTGATATATTACCTACGAGATTTAATAAAATTTCTTTTAACATAATTAGGTAATGCATGTATATAGAGTTTATATATACGGACCAGATATCTTTCATACCTGATGGTAGCGACGTTGAATTTTTGTTGCGATTTTTTGACAGATTAGGCGGTGAATGTTCCTCATTTATCAAGATGACTTGACATACAGTTAAAAAGTGTGTTAAAAGGGTCAAACTTTACTAAGAAATCGGCAGATCGATTCGCCAAACGTTTCGTTCATTGCCAGAAACTTATCGTCTAAATAATCGTCCCAATGCATGGCCTCCAAGATTACGTGATTAACCGCCCCTTAATTATATATTGTGGGGTAAGGAGCAGTTATTGATGTATGTGAACAATTAACGAACTGTGGAAGATCTAGACTGACATAACAATGTTTGTATACAGGGTGTTACAAAAATACCCGTAAAGCCGAAAGGGGGTTAAATGGTGCCTTATAACAAGTCCATTTTCAATATTTGAGAACCGTACTGTCACTGTATGACTTACCACCAAAAAAAAAACATTATTTTTTTCATTGATGTGCAAACCCTAGTTCAGTAAAATTAAAGAGTAAACTACGCAGAATGTTTATGTACATTTTTACCTAATTCGCGAAACGGTAAAGAGATATAAACAAAATGAACAAAATTCGATTAGATACATATTACAAGTCGAGCGTTGGAAGATTTTAAACTAAGAAACCTAAACTAATACTTACTTTTTCGTAATGAACGTCAAATTTACAGGAACAACGGCTCAAAGTGAGCTCCGCCTTGCTCAATGCACAACCTCCGATACAGTTCGCGAACACGATTAAAATTGCTATCTTCATGGCCTACGCATAACATCATATTATGATATATATACATATTCTGAGTTAGAAAACATCGTAATTTTGGAAAAAAAAAACGAAAAACACGGAACAATTGTAGAATATCGATAAGAAGATTTGAAATTGACAACATTTTTTTTCCGTCTTGTCGTTTTTTGAAGCCAGTACTTTAAGCATAATGGCATCATAGTATTGAACCTTTGTGGATAAAAAAGAGAAAAACCATTAAAGTTGACAATTATTAAATTTGGTATTTAGGCCTCTCTGTTAAATAATCTATGCTAACTCCGCTTCCCTGACATGACAGCTTACTAGGGTTGACAATATTTTTGGCTTTGATAATTTATTATATTTTTTACGGGGTACTTTGTAACACGTTGTATAACCTTTTCCAAATCTACTTTTGGTTAAATTAACGGATTCCAGACTCCCTACCAGCTAGTGGCCCTATCGCTGAAACTAATTGAATGCAGAGCTTAGTAAAACACAAATACTACAACCTATTAGCCTTATTTGAGGAACCCTTGAATACGTCAAGTTTTAAAATGTCAACATTTTCCCGGCGATGTGACAAAGTAATCAAATTTCGTGTGCAATCATGTAAACCACGCCTGATAGCAGTGACATCGGTGACGACACGAGTGGCATGTAGGGCCGCCGAACACCGAGGGGCTGTTTGAGCTGAGAGCCCGTTGTGAGGCTGGACCGACTTCCAACTTCAATTTGGAATATGCCAGTGGGTCAAATAATACAAACTTCAGCGTCCGGAGTGTCCGCTGAAAGCATGTTACTAGGTCGTATAGGTCATATGTTACGCTACAGAGATGTCCATTAGAGCTCCATTAAAAAAAACAACTCGTGTTGCAATATCATTACCTAGTATATAAAGATCTAAATATAGGCTTTTTTCTAGCAACGTTAAATTCAATTATCAAAGTGTACACAACACACTAACTCAGCAATTTCATGAATAATCTAGTGAAAGTGCCTGCATAATCGTTTTTTGCTTTGCGTTTTTCGCTGCATAATTTAATTTTGGGGTATTCGTTTTAATATACCACAACCACATTTGCATGCTGGTGTCGCCGGCGAGTGTGCTGACCAAATTCTATTATTGCGTAAAACAACCATTGTAACCGCTCCTCAAGTGAGTAAATAAATTTTATCATATTTCAGGTTTAAATCAGAGTGCAGTGGTTGGGAAACTTAGGTTCCATTTAAACTTATTGTGTTTTCATAACTGAAGTATGGGCTTGAATTCGAGATAAAGTGATATTTTGAATGTTTAAACGCCCCAGAGTAATCAAATATAGAAGCGGAGGCGCGGCAAAATATTACCCGAGCTATACTTTATTACCAGCTACTACGAGTAAGAAAAATCGTCCTCTTCAGATAATTTTAGATGGCCTACATACCTATCTAGGCCATTTAAAATCATCTGAAGAGATACATTTTTTCTCGAAATTAGTAAGTGTCACGTCTTCACCAACTGAGATGACGCCAGTCTACTGATGACCTGAATAATTTCCACATTTCTTTCAAATATACCTAAATTATTTCGACATTTGGAAGCTCATTCATACTTATTTCGAATTAAACTTGTCACCCTTGTTAAACGTACTTTTCAGTAGTAGGTCTCTACTTATTATATATAAAAATGTTTTGCAGAAGTATTTTCAAGTATTGGATATTGTTTCACATGAAAATGTAACTAAAAAAACATAGGTTTACTAAAGCTTCTATCTAAATACAAAAACTACAACCGAAAAATAACGTTACAAACTATTTCAACCCGAAGCTAATGTAATAACCGAACTGCAAACGAACGAACTGAACAAAATAGGTTTTTTGCCAGTTAATTGATCCGTCACCCGTCAGACTTGTCGATCGCAGGCTTTTCATTAAGCATCGCTCTCTGCTTGATCAGGGCGGAGCATTGGATCATATAACAAATAACAATACTTATTTCAACTTCTCACCCGACTTATCGACGATAAAATTAATATCACTGTATTGCACTTAGCCAATTATATCGACATCTGTGCTTAAAACAACGTTAAGCGGCTTGCCAGAGATTACTCTCGGAAAAATCATACTTTGGTGTTGTTCATTTTTAATGTCTGTGATTGTAAAAATACCTTTAAAATACCTAACACGTTTCTGATTGACAATCTATCACGGTTAACGATACGTTAGTCTAGTTGCTAGTGACCCTGCCTACGAAGCTAGCGGTCCCAGGTTCAAGTCCCGGTAAGGCCAGATATTTGTTCGATGAGCGCGAGTATTTGTTTCTGAGCCATGGATGTTTTCTATTTATTAAAGTATGTTTATTCTATATAAGTTTACCGTTGTCTAGTAGCCTTCACTCATAGTACAAGCCTAGAGTTTAGATTGGGACTATCCCCTGAGGGACCGGGATCTGGTGATTTGAGCTCATCAAAGTACCCGTTTTTCACTGATTTCTATAAGTTTGTATTATTTCCGGTGATTGAAGTGTGTACGCCTATGATATCAAAAACGAATTTCCGCCCTCTCGTAAACTAGATCACCGCGTCCTATCATTTTCATTATTAATTACATTCAAAAATCAACTCCCAGAGGCGCTCAATTTGATCAGACCGTAGTTATAAACTTATCTTGAGTAAGATGCCCGTCTCAAAACTCGTCCAATTACACTTTTCTATTAATTGACATTGACTTGAACAGTCGCTTTAAAGAGATGTATCCACTTATGGAACTTATTACAATAAAAAGTGGATACATGTCTTGGTAGTGGACTGGACATGTCATAAAATGGGCGTCATGCTGGAGGATAAATGTATTTCAACACAAAGATAAACAATAATAATTGCTTTATATCTAATTATATAAGGCATAGCTTAAAATCGACTTTAAAACTAAAACTAAATAAGTAATTAATACTCTGGTCAACATGTTAGCCTACTTGTGCAAAATGTGGTTACAGAATTATCAACAAGTTTTTAGAGTTGTTGGTATTTCTGGAGCTCTGCCTACCCCACTCTGGGAACGAAGGCGTGAGTTTATGTATGTATATGTGTGTAATTAGAACACTGCTGCAGATCATTGTGTTAATACGGCCCTAACGCATAAATTGACAGTTTTAGTTTGATTCTGATTTTTTTAACACTGGTTTATACTCGTACTAACTAGTTATATATTTTTTGGTATGTCTGCCTAAGTAGTGTTTTTTCCAATCCACGAACATGTGCCCGCCACTTAAGTGGATGTTGGGCGGTTGCTTTGAAGCAGGTAGTGGCTCGCAACTTCGTAAATTGAATAGGTACACTGTAATAAAGAAGACCAAATGAAAGCAAGATCACCGTCAACATCCATATATTATACCTTTATGATAAATCTTCTGACTTTATGTTATTTAGGTCAATATCAAATGAACATAGGGCTTCCCAACGAGCACGTAATAAATAGGATGCGTTACTAATAATTCTTAAGGATATTATTATGTGTATTGTTTAGCTAATAAGTAAGGTTTCTTCACTGGTTTATGATAATATACCTATATATTTTACAGGGTCAATAATGGTCTCATAACTTTTTTGTTAATTGAAATAACAGCTGTATATACACACAATAGAGCGCATTTTTTTTTATTTATCTTGACTAACTCAGGCCCTTAACGGGCGACGATTTGGTCGTCAATGAAGCTAGTTCACCCAGAAGATGCCTAGGATAAAGATAATAAGGTCTAGAGTAGGTATCCAGTTGTTCAAGATATCTTAGGCTTCTAGCAAATATTTCCGTATTTTACTCTAGTTGTCCGCTTGTAGACCTAATACGCTTTTATTACTTATAATCACTGATTATTAATCAGCACCATTTTGCAACTTCTAAACACTTCACTCGTAAAGAAAGTTGAATGGAAGCTTAATAAAAAACTCAACAGAAAATAATCAAGACATAACCGTCCAAAAGTTAAGTGGAAAAACTCTAACTGCACTTCTTCGTGAACCGCTTAAGTGAGAAACTATGCATTTTGCGAGCCGGTTAACTTACGAACTTTGAATTTACAAAGATGTCGGAAGCCGGTCTAGTTCGCCTCGCGGTAACGTCGGGGATCGTCAGTTGCTTGGGTTTCATTACCGCGGACCGGGGCCGCGCGACCTCGTGCTGGCGACCGCAGAGCTAGGGGAGGCCGCATCTACTCCTACGTTAAACTTACCTTTTTGGCCGCCGATGCAGAAAGAGGGTGATATAAGTTACACACACGCGAACTTCATCTCATATTACTTTATGATTTCTTTTTTTTTATAAAGTAGGGGGAGACGACCCAGCTATTTATTCGATCAAAAGTATGTAATATCAAATTTAGTATGGTAAGTAATATATTAAAATTGGTAAGTTAAATTTCAGTCCAGTACATAATTAATTAAAAAATACCAAGATACCAATCGAAAGTATGACGCCTATAGAATATGCAAAAATTAGGTTGACAATTTTTTCCGATTATAACTATTGGGTAGGTAGGTATAAACCTAACGTTTGCATTAGATCTAACGCTTCATACTTTCGATTATTATGTAATTTGTCTATTAAACAACCAATTGCATTTAAAAAAAAGTTCAATTTTAAATATTTTTTTAGGTACGAGTATATAAGTACTGGACTGAAATTTTTCAGCCAAACTAATCGCCATATATTTTTTACCATTTTCAATTTAAAAACAGCTGGGTGAGGGTCGTCTCCTATTCGGATCTTAGACCAATAAGATCCAAAGTTGTATTAAAAAAACCAACAAGCCTTATATCTATTGTTACTCCTTGTAGTTACCTACATCTAAGAGCACGTTATAGGTCTTCATAACGTTATAGGGAAAAATTCAACGTCAAAGTTTATTTGCCAGAATTGTGGTTCATGGTTGGTAGCAATACTAGAGAACAAATAGAGAACAGCATAGTTCATTAAGTAGGCATGTAAAATATTTTCTATTTTTATGTAAGAATTACATTGTTCTCATTACACACAAATAGATCATTACACATCATATCATCATACGTAAACATCAATACATTTATTTGTACAGTATTGTGTATAGGGAACACACCTACAGTCTAACGGTCTGTCATCCAGTCTTCAAATTTGTACTATCGTGAGTGCTGAGTATTGGTGTGTTTAACATGAATAATAGCCATTTCTACCTTTAGTAATATAATAAAACATTAACTTTAAGTTGACTGACTTACTCAGATGATTGCCCAGAAAAATTTAAAGAATTGAAACAGGAATTTTTAGAAAAGTTATCAGGTAAAAATCATGTATTGTTTGTAGAGGTTTGTCTCAAAAGCATCGTTTTTTTTTTAATAATTAATATTTACTGAGATTTTTTTTTTATATTATTAGTGTTTGCTTCGTCCTTTTTAGACTAATGGTCGGAACGACGTCATTTTGTTTGAAAGCGCCTTTTGTTTATTTTAAGTCTAGCACTAGCTGTGACGTACAATAGACCTGTGGCGTTTAAGCCTTTTCACCATTAGCAGAAAATATATTAATTTTACCAGCAAATAATAAACAAAAAAAAAAAAAAAAATTGAATGCGCTTGAGACAAACTTTTACCTTTAAAAAAAGTTGCTGTTGTCAATTAGGTTCAGACTTTACAGAAATAATAACAATGCCTTACAATTCATCGTGAAATGACGGCGGCTGCGCTACTATTTATTTTGGGACCATTTGTTTTAATAATGGACCCTGTGAAGTCACCTCGGATAATTGATTATTTAGTAAAAGGAGGAGAGTTAAATTCACTCACCAAATCTCGTCACTTATAATAGGGTTAGAAGGATCAATCGATGCTCGATCCCTGTTAGTTTTTCAGCTCCGCATCAAATACAAAAACCTCACCAATGTCATCCTTACGGGTAAGTACATTAGTTCTTAGTTGTGTTTTGCGTTATCAGCCATGAAGGTTAAAAATAATAAAAAATAGGTTTCTCCTTGAGTGCGGGTAATAATCTACCACTAAATACCAACTTGGTAAGGTTTAATTTGCAACAGAGACTATTATAGCTTACATTTTCCCCCAACCACACGAATAAAAGGTCAAGTTTATTTCGGAGAAAATACACTTTCACTTTGATTTGACCTTAATGTAGTAATGTAATCACTTTGACATGTAAACTCATTACCCGACATGATTTTGAATTCATGAGCCATGTCTTTTAACTAATTTGCCAAATGTGATCTATAAATGCGGATTCAAAATTAGATGAGAAGTTCTTCCTGCTTGTATCTCAACCAGGAGGAATCTCGAACACTTGCACACCATTTTCCGGGTATACGTCCTTTCACATCCAGATAGATCTGTCATTTTTCCATTACTCAAAATTTCTCAGTCTCAATCTTCTCACAAGTCACATCGGCCCATCAATCTTTGTATTACATCTGAACCGCTCTCAATTTGATGAATGAAATTTATTCGACTTGTCAAATACGAAAAGAATGCTACGAGTATCTCGCATTTATTCTCGAATGAGTTTCTTAAAAACATCAGTTACTAGGCTCACTTGAAAGCGCTCCCGAGAGCCGTAAGTGGCTTTTTGTGTAGGGATGTCAAATTACCTAATTGTACATTGTATGTTTTCATATTACCTTTATTAATGGAGTCGGAATATAAATAAAAAGTGTTTATATCGTGGCCTCTGACATTTGGCAAATTAAAGGCGCTGGTTGATTCTAGTGATACAAATGAAAGTTACTTATTTATACCCTTTATACTTACGAGTACCTAGTAACGTAGACGGTAACTCATATAAAATGCAAAAGTTATCACGGCTGCTGAAATAAATGCAAATAACTCGCAATTTTGTTACGGTTACTAAGTGAGAAGGAAATGAATAAAAATAATAAAATGGGCGCAATCATATTTTCTTTTATTTACTCGCTTTTACGATTCGTAGCCGTCAGCTGCAGGTGGACCGTAGGTCATTAGGAGGATTCGTAGCGATCGTGGCCGCGCTACGCCGCACGTAGCCGACCTAATAAGCAACCCTACAATCAACTCCGCAGTTGATCATTTACTTATCTGGAAGTGATATCGATTATTTAACTTCGTTATGAATTTTGTACAAACAGGCTTTAATATTTTAATAGGAAACCGATCCCAAACTAACAAGTTGTAGATCCATTGATACTGTTAATGTAACTCTTACCAAATAGAATTTCTAGTGTTTCTAACAATCGTATTTTAATTATATTTTGATATGTATTTATATTATGTAAAAGACTGGCTATTTAACTATAAATGTATGTTAAATTAGTACAAAGTCGACCTCATACTTATCGAGTCCATGTAAATATAATATTGTTATTATTTTTCTATACAAGACCACCTCTGAAAAACGTTTTATTTGAACGTGGTACGTATAATTATTACAGGTAGGAATTGACGAGACAATGTGTCACGAACAAAAGATCGAGAGACAAAAGTTCTTTCTTCTATTGAAGAGCGTTACAGCCGGTGTTCGTCAACAAATGACACGGACATGACACTGCGGCGAAAACTCATTCCAGCCTCGATTAATCGAATAGCTGTGGAAAATACTTTGTTGTGCGCAAAAAAAAATCAGTCTCTTTAAATATTTTTTTACACACTGACATATTTTATTTCTACATTCAATCGCGGCAGATTGAGTTTACAGCGGCGTTTCTTCTCAGCAGAGGTCTCAAGGCGATGGTAAACTTGATGACGTGCACAAGTGCTTATGCAATCTTACCGCCTTAATCACAAATGCACAATAACCCTAATTTATTTAAAGAAATTGAAATTTCTGTTCAATTAAAATGTTATAGTGACAAATAAGGGCAGAGCATATTTGAAGCACACTTTAGCTATTGTGCGATTATGAATAATAGTGTTAATCTTTATTAGTTTACCTACATTCTCAAACTTCATGGTTGAATCTTGCAATATCGATTCTAAAACGTGATATCAATTATATCCTCTTCATAATGTACATATAGGTACCCAACGGCATTTACATAGCTAAGGAACATTCAGTTTCAGTCTACCAAGCTATGACTAGGCAGGCTGTGTGCGGCCGAGTGGACGATAACGCGGCGCGGTGTACAGGAATGCGCTCCCAGTATATTGAGAGACCCTGCCTTAAATCACCGCCGATCCAATTACTTATGGGCCAAATCAGCCAGAACTTGTATCTTAAGCCCCGTATTAATACTACACTCGGAGCTGATCCCCACTTGAGCAGCGGTTGTGAACCTGGGGTGAACACGGACTTAAGAGCCCAAGATCTTTGCAAACAGTCCTTTATTTCTCTTGAATATTAAAGTAGTTTAATGAAGGTTTAATTTATTTATATGTTGGGATGAAAACGCGATATTGTTTTCATTAGCAATATTTGCGTTAAGTTTTTTTTTAATTAGTCAGGTGTAATTATCTTATCAGTTCTTGAATTATGATAATGTTTTTTTTTTGTTATAGTCGGGATAATCGTAAAAAAATACTTGTGAATATTGTTATTTTGTTTTGAATTTATTTTCTTTTGGTATTACAATTAAATACAAACGTCCTTGTCACTTTACCTACGTTCACTAAAAATCTGACTAAGTATTGTGGGATTGTTTTGAATTACATAATTCAGGTAGAAGGCAAAGAAAATGGTGTTTATTTATGTATGTTCGTACCAACCTCATAATTTATTAACTCATTTGACAAGCCACAGTATTCCGAGGACGCTACAGGTTTGGCAGGTATTATGATTAATGCCCCGCTAAACGGTACAAATTACATCGTGAAAAGGATTTATTCATTAAACGGATTCGAAATATGACATATATTTCGAATCCGTTTAATGAATTATGAGTATCAATTTATTTAAATAGTTACGAAGGCTATATTAAAAACATTGTAGACAAGTAATAATTTTAACTAATATTCAGAATAACTATCAGAATTAATAATTCTCTTAAATGTTGGTTTAAATGGCATCACATACTAATCTTAGCGAAACGGTACATTACATCCTTTGTACTACTCATTTCATACAGCATATTTGATAGTTAGTAATGTTAGTACGTATGTCCACTCCACGGTGTCCTGGCCAACAAAATGTAAGTTAAATTTGAACCAGTTTCGTATAACGTGAAATACAAGCGTAGGTGTCTGATTACAATTTAGTGTTTAAAATAGAATATCCAATGTATTTACGTTTACTACTGAGTTAAAACTAGTTCAATAAACCTCGAAGACCGCTTGACATTATGCAAAAAGCATTTGTACAGGGCGGTAAAAAAGCTAGTCTTAAACACTAACAAGACATCTTGCTTTAGTTCAGTTTTTACCCGACTGCCGAAGGAGGTACATAATGTTTTGACCTGTATGTATGTATGAATGTATCTATGGTTGTTTTTTCCCTTGCAAAGGCTGAACGGATGGCCCGGATTTGACAAGCGGGGGGTCGTTAGATTCGTCTTAGCGTCGCGGGTGTCTATGCATACCTTCTGTATGTTAGTTTAGTTAGTTTAGTAATGTGAAATTGACGAAGTAAAATATCGCACTGCTAGATCAAGACAGTATCAACTCAAAATCATTGTTAGTTTTGTTTCAAGCTCATAGACGTTGTATTAAAGTTCATTTTAAAATACAGTTGTATTTTGAGTTACTACACTTGACGTGCATGACTCGATGTATGAATGTTGAAGAAGCGAAAGAAATTTGTCAAGATCGTAGCAAGTGGAAAGAAGTGGTCTCTGCCTACCCCTCTGGGAAACAGGCGTGATTTAATATATGTATGTACACTTTTGATCTGGCAGTGCGATATATATGATAGATAACTAACAGTATGTTGAAGACATTATCTAAACAGTAGTTGGGTTTTTAAAGCTTGGTTTTGTTATAATATATCAGCTAGACCAATTCCAAACCCACGCCAATATTAAACCAAATAATAGTGTTATCGTCAAACCTTGCAGCGACGATACAAACTAAACAAGCCAGGCAGCGTCAGCACTCCGGGAACCCAGTATCCAGTTAATTAAATGTTTTGGATGCGGGGCGCGATATCGGGTCGATATGGCGTTAATGAGGCGTGTCCCGCTGTTCCGACATGTGTGAACCCGGCCTAACGTAACCACACGAACCAGGAAAATTAGAGAACTGAATTTTGTCAAAACCCGTAATGTTTGCTAAACTGAGTTTGTCGATTTTTATTTAATTTTGAAAGAAATATGATATGTTTATTAGTGTCTTAATAAATCGATTAGAGACATTATGCCATTTATATAAGTACTCGTTTATACTAGTTTTCGCTATGTTTGAATGTGGATGTTAGGTTATCACGTTTACAGTTTTACACACTCTAAGTTAGTTTGATCTCAATGTCAACAGTTGCAACGCAGGGCACATCTGCTCACACTTCAACTTTAGTGTATGTATCGTAACATTGCAAGATTGTCACTGTGCACTGTTTACTCAGTCTTGATGAGTGCCTATCCTCGACGCTCTATACTTACAGCAGCGTGCAAGGTTGACTTCTTGAGTAGAATGAACAAATGGCCAAGGCGAAACAGTTTTTAAACCATCAGAGCCTGCTCTTCATTTGAAAACAAGTGTGATACTTATAATTAAAAATGGTTGTTCTAACTTTTTTTTAATGGATATGTCTCATCCATTCAGGCCAATAAAATGTATGTCCTAACTGCAAAATTTATTGCAAAACACTTAACTTCTTTGAAGTGGCCGGAAAATCACTAAAAGGCAATATTGACAGGTTTTGGTAAATTCCTAGAGTTTTAACAAAGTGTGGGCACTGCGGGTGCGGCCGGGTCGCAGCATGCCGCATTTCGCACGCTCTGAATACCAATAAGCCACTATGGACAAAAATTGACACCGTTTCATTCATCAACGTGGACATAATTATATTCAAGTTTCATTATTGAAGCGTTAATAGATTTTAGTAATAGCTACTCCACATTCAATATTGGTTTGGACGCCATATACATTACGTCAATTGAAAAATGAAAATGAAGTAAGTATGAAATATGTCTATCACATAAAAACTTCGAATCGAAGCAGCGGCGCTGGGGACTGAGCTAGGTTACGCTGTGTTTAGGGAATGAAAATAACCGGTTATGGTTGGAGGTGGGAGGACCTTGTGCAGGGTCCGTCCGGGTTGGTACCACTATCTTATCCATTAACCTACCGCCAAGCAGCAGTGTTCGCATTGTTGTGTTCCGGTTTGGGGATAAGACAGCCGGTGAAATGACTAGCATAGAGGCATTCCATCTTCGGCCTCAGGGTTGGCAACGCATTTGCAGTCTTAGGATTGCGGTCTTGTGAATGCGAATGTCTATGGGTCACAGTTTCCACTTACCATCAGGTGGCCTGTGTGCTCGTTTGCCTTCCTATGATGTAAAAAAAATAAAAAAATAAAAAAATACAAAAACGGTTAATAATCGGTTTAAATTGCATTCCCTAGCCGTGTTACAGGCCCCAGATTGTGTACCTATTTAGATAACTTTTAACAAATGTTTTATTGTTGTGGGATAAATTGCAAACATGTTGACGTACACGAAACCCAAGATTTTGAATTCAACAAATTGTAAAATAGATGTAGTATTAAAATTTGCCACACATGTTGTTTTAATCCGACTGCCAATAAGAAGGGTGATATTGTATGTATGTATCCATGCTTCTTTGTAGCCTCCTGCAGATTAAACACCTTAATGGATATTAAAGTACGGGGCATCTTTGGATTGGTGTTCACCCCTGGAAGGTCATAGGCTTTATTAGCACCTTCTCAGTCCTGATGCTACAGGGGTTGTCGATTTTTCAAAGCTTGGTTATTTATTAGACTTGTCACCAAAACAACGTGTGTGTCCTTATTTTTACAGTATGTTAATTCTGCGTTTACTGCTTATTTCTAGATACAGTCCGTGATCGAATTCGAGATCAAACATGCAAACAAACGGATTGCCATCTTAAAAAAAAACAAACCCAAGTGATGGATAGTTTAAAATCATTGAAATAAAAATAAAAATAAAAATAATCAGGGTAATATAATATTGTGTGAAGAGTTGAAAATATTACACTAAGGCTAACAGTAGATATACTTTTTTTAATTCCGTATTTATGTTGTTTGAATAAAATATATGGAGTTTTCATTTATGCTACTGGCAATGGTAAGAAGTTTTAAACATTTGGTTCTTTATTATAATAATTTTACTGTTAATGCAATACGGGACATACGGCGTTAGTTTTCTGACATCTGTCGAATGAATGTGCTTCTTTTCGTTTACTCTGTGGTATCGTTTCTTTCTGTTGTTAAGTTTTTGTTTATTGTTTAGTTTTGGTTGTATTTTCGTGTACAGTTTCTATTTGTTCGTGTGTGTTGCATTGGAAATTAATAACTATGGAAGTTCAGTCGGGCCCTTCAAATAAAAAGAACAATTTCTCAACGCCGAAGAAATGGCAACGTAGTGCTATGACCGTTAGTGAGAAACTTATGGTGATGAAAGCCTATAAATATTTCTACTAAAATTGGTGGTTGTGTCAATAAAACTACCGATGTTCTTGGCATTTCCGGTGACGGTATGCAGAATAGTGACTGAGAATAAAACTATTTTTAACATTACACATGAATAGACAAACTTTGGTGTGAAAAAGTGTTCCATCCAATATCTTACTGAAAAGCATGTAGGTATCGGAATTTATTATTGATTAAAATTCAAACATTAAAAAATTAAATCTTCAAACCAAGATTATATACCCCTGGAATGTCACTTTGACATTGACAATTGTATGTTTACATTTTTGATCTCGAATTCGATCACGGACTTTAGTTATATAGCCAGTGATTCAAATGGTTGCGCTATGGGAATTGGACAGTATAATAATCAACGCACTACTCGTAGTCCAAGCTCAGAGCCAGCTACAGATTAGCTCGGGCCGCGGCTCCTCGCCGTTTATCGCCGCCGAGGATCTAAGTAAGCGCGGCGATATTTCCGCGCGTCCGTCGCGCCGCATTACTCACCCTATCTGATGGCGTCTGCTAATTGACTGGAAGTAAAGATAAAACGCTATTTTTATTCCACCATAAATCTTCACTTATGTGTGATTTGTGAATCGAACGCTCATCGACTGAAGCATGCCATCATCATTAAAGTTAGGATAAAGGATGCTGCATACTAAAAATTAAACAAAATTTGAAAAGGCAAATTTTAATCATGGTCCAACGTATACTCAATGAACGGACCTTTTCAATGTAAAATATTTGACATCATTATACATACTCTTTTATATTACAATATTTACAGATAGGTAAGTAATTGAACACGGAAGGCGGTTAGCTATTGGCAAGGAAAGCGAAGGAGGTGATCGCCAGCGCAAGGTGCGGCAGCGCCAGGCAGCGCTGTGCGCCAGCGCCGGCCGCCGCGCGCGCCCGCGCGCTGCCGCCTGCCTCCCCGCGGCATGCCGCGCCCGCCGCGCTGCCCAGGCTGCGCCCGCGCACCTTCAGCGGAGATATACAGAAATTCTCCTCCGCGAACCCTTGCGTCAACGCCAACGGATTGGCCAGAGGATCCCGACCGCACTCGCACGGCAGATGATTACCACGTATAACTAAACTATCGACTTCCAACATGACCGATTCCGGCGTCTCTAACATGTGATTGCCGGTCAGTTTAAACATACGAACGCTGTTATTTTGCACTAAGGAAAGCTCCTCGATTCTATCAATTTTATTGTTGCACATTTCCAACGCGTCGACCCTCTGCAGTCCATCGAATGCGCCCACTCGTATAATCCCGAGGTCAGATTCTCGCAACGCCAGCTTTCCAACTCGTGTCAATCCTCGAAAAGTGTCCGGCAGGAGCGCCGGGAGATCCATATAAGCTAGTTCTAACACGCCAACGCTCTCGAGCCCAGCAAACGCTTGCGGCTCAATCGATCTAATTCCAGAAGGCAGTTCGATTTGTGCAACATCGTTGAGCCCTGAGAAGGCGTGCGCTAGTATTTTTCGGATCGGGTTGTTGCGCAAAGAGATGAGCCTTATGAAGTTGGTTCCAGCGAAAGCGTAGCCCTCTATTTGTGCGATCCTGTTGTGGGTGAGTATAATGGAGGTGATGTTTTGCAGGGCGGCGAAGGCGAATGCGTCCACGGTGGCGAGGGGGGTGTGTTGGATGTAGAGTTCGCGTAAGCGGGGGAGGCCGCGGAAGGCGAAGGGGCGGATGCGGGTGAGGTTGCAGGCGTCGAGCGCGAGGCGGCGCAGCGCGCGCAGGTGCGCAAACGCGTCGGAGCGCAGCACGCGCAGGTCGGCGCGCGAGAGCGACAGCTGCGTCACCGCTGGGCTCAGCGCCGACGGCACGCCGCGCAGGTTCGCGCTGTTGCACACCACCTGCGAACAATGTCGCCCGTCAATATCTCAGTACAAACCTCACACAGCACAATACCGGGACCAGTGGTGTAAACTAGTACCAGAAGCCGAAAACACTGGGTCATACATAGCACGAAAGTAAGTAGGATTAAAACATTTTTTTTTTGTGTATTAAAATAAAGTCTATCTTCATTGGTCTATTAAAATAAAAAAGTTAACCAATCTTATTTCTATAATGGTCGATATAGATATAATAGGCTATTTGACAAGGTGAAAAAAAACGTAATAATTATGTATATTCATATAAATGATGAGTTTTAAAATCGATTTAAGGTAGGTTTTAGACTTACTTTAAAAAAATGGATCTTTTATCCAAAAAACCACGATAAGACTTGATAATTTTTTATCTGTAGCCATTTTATCGAAAACGGCGCCGAATCCATGATGACGTCAAGGGTCGGTAAATATCACAGATTATAGGATGTCTGTACATACATACATACATACATTTAATGTACATTAACTCACGCCTGTTTCCCAGAGGGGTAGGCAGAGACCACTTCTTTCCACTTGCTACGATCTTGACAAATAGGATGTCTGTATATCCTGTAATCTGTGATGTCTGTAAATATTGCATCTGTCATTCATGTCGTTGTCGTTCTGTTCTTACGTTCATTGGTTCTTCTTCTTCTTCTTCTTTTGCCCCCGCGGCGACCGTTCATTGGTTCTTGCGGTTACCACAGACAGTTGACGTTTGTTTGTTTTTCTGGCTTTGCTATGATTAGCCAATGTCAGTTTGTTTATGTATTGACCACTGACGTCACCGATTCCTGTGCGACGCCATCTTGCCCAAGAAAACGTTTTGGCGGCATATTTTAAAAGTGAATTTTTATTTCCTTTTTTTAGACGAAATACATAAAAGAATTTAAAATTACCACTTTTGGAGTACTCAATAAACACCAACAAATAATCTGAGATGGTTTTCAAAAACCTGTCAAATAGCCTATTATGGTTAATGAAACGTATTAATGGCAAATTCTCATGAGGCTTCTGTTAATAGCTCTTTAGTTAATCAAGCTGCCTTACTTAGTTCATCTATTAATGTTTATCCCAAAAATCATTAAGAAACACATATACAATAATTGATTTTTCAATATACCAGTGTCATTTAGCGACCACACGAGGACGCAATGCGTCCAAAGATACAAGCGATGAGAAATAACGTTTCTGTTTGCACTGCACGGAGACTAAATCCCTATGAAAATATTGACAGTTCGGTTTCATCGCTTATTGCCCCTGTGTATTTCCCTTGCCGATAAAATTAATCCTTTCCCAAATATCCCCAACGTACTCTGACGCACGTCCATATTTTGATTGAATTGTTTCGTTCCTAAGCTTCACAAATAATCGACCAACACAAACAGCAATTCAATTTAGCCTCCCACCACTATACTTATGTTTAGTTTATTGGATTTTCGTTTCCAATTAGCCTTGGGTACTTCCAGTACAGTCAGAAATGAGTATTAAGTAGATATTTTACAACATGTAAAGTTATTTCTTGTAAGATGGGTAAAACGTGATTATTGCTCGTTAAACCTAACCTTACCTAACCTAATTGGTTTTTCGTCGCAATTAATAATAATTATTCGAAACAACTTCATATTGACATCATGTTTCTATTCTAAGTTACCTATAGATAGTATCCAACTGATAATTATAATAATATTCGGTTGTGTCTTATCATTAAACAGCCCGCACATCATGAGGCTAGACGGCAGCGTTTGCCGATGGCAACTATCGACTAACTAACAGTTTCACGTGCTCGGGCCTCAGGAGCTTTTAAATACCTACTTATATCTAGGCAGAAACTCCATTTCAGACAATGTCTAGTCGCGCAACAACACTTATTTTTAATTGACTGCACTGAGCTAGAGCTTAAGCAGTATACAATGACTATTTTGGAGCTATTATTTATCATCAATTGACCACCTTTATGCCTAGTGCTCATCATGCATACCTTCCCTGATCACATTATTGCTTGACGATTTTAATCAATAATGTAGGTACTATAATTAAAATTTAAAACTAAACTTATTAAAATTAAAATAAAACAGCTCCTCAAATTAAAATTAAACTAAGCTACTCAAATAGTAAACATGTCAATAATAATATTGTAGTATTGTTAGGCGATAGGCTTGCAACCTGTCACTAATATACACATCGTAAACATCTTAGACTAGTTTTGCAAAATGTGGTTATAGAATTAACAACAAATTGTTAGAGTTGTTGGTAATTCTGTAACTCTGCCTACCCGACTCTGGGATCAAGGCGTGATGGTATGTATTATGTATGTATGTATGTAAATAATAATCACCACAATAAAAAGAACACCCCCTCTAGCAGGTCCGCTCGCGGCATAATCCCTATGACACTGGCTGCATTACCTCTCTGGATAGCTAGCCCAATCCTTTGGGAGAGGTAAGCACCAGCTCTAGGATCTCCGGAGGTGTCTATGAGCCGGGATAACAGAGCCTTAATAAAACTTTTCATATCAATAATTATATGTTTGAATTTTTTATTCAAGGCAAATAACGGGTGAGTAAATAATTAATACTAAGTCTGAAATCCGGTAACTACTGAAAAATAGTTTCTGTTTACAAAGTGAGCGCTTATGGCGGCGGGATAAGCCTGCCATTGATCGCATGTTGCCGCAGCCTATTCATGATGTTAATTGGCCAGATTCACTGCCGTTTTCCTTCACTTTTTTCGAAGTCACTTGAACAAATTACTGCTCTTTCCTTATCCCGACACAACTTATTACTCGTCCGCATATCATATTAGTACGGTAGTGGAATAAATAGGTCCCTGGCCTTAGTAAACAAGTAAACAGGATAAAGTTTATCTTTAAATAAAAAAAATACCTGAATAGATGACTGTACAGTAAAGGGCGTTGTAGCATTGCATTCGATTTTTTAATGGTACTGATAGATATAAATCCGTGATTTCAAACCCTACCAAATTCCCATACTCTATTTTCAAAGATGCACCGCGGAAACTTTTCACTCTTAATGATTTTCGTGCACATCTTTTACCTAAACTTAGTGCTTAACCACCAAATGTACAAATACCTCGCAGATAACTGCGCATCGTCCCTGTTTCCGCACGAACCGTACACAAATGAGTCCTCGGGCAGCCTGCTCTGAAAGCGCAACGCACGCTCGCGGGCTGCAGTATTGACAAAGCTCGTGGGGCATTATAATTGCATAATTATTCCGCTAGGGTTCGGGCTGTGTGAACAAGGTCGGTTAAATACCATACGGTGAGATATTGTATGAACTCCATTTCGCTATTTTCTTACGCAATATTGTTGCGCTTGAGGTAGATTTTTTCAGTCAAACCTTATTATAACGGACAATAAATCGAAGGCTCTGCTTAAAGAATAAATGTTGACATTGTTAACAGATCTAGCAGATTGGTTACTAGATGGAAAGGCAAAGATCGAGAGATGACGCCATATTTATATATTTATAAGCCGTTTGTGAAATAGGCAGTCAATGCAATGCTAATATGCACCACTAATTTCACTTCCACGATAATATCTCGAATTTTAACGCTTGCTAGAAGTGGAAAAGAATAGCACCACATAACGAAAAAAAAGTTTTCAAAGCTTCATTTATGAGCCCATGGACCAATATTTTGAAAATACTCGTAACAATACATTATCTTCACGTTTTACGCTACCATATGACCCGTGCTGGCTCTTGTTGCCTGAAAATGACCTGTACGTTTCATTTCCCTTAAGACTTTTGTTAGAAACTTGATTTATAAATGTTTGAAGAGTTCCGTATCAGCCGATTCAGTAGCTTAACGTTTAAACTTCGCCTGTAAAGTTCTGCCGTTGATTAAAATAAATGATTACGTTTACGTCCTCGTACACGTTATCGGCGGAACACGCTTTAAGAACCCAGTAAGCAAAAGTTGGGCAGATTGGGCAATGGCAGGTCTAATTAGACTCGTGATACGACAAAATAAGACGGGAAAAATATTTAGTTTAAACGTCTTGTTTCGATTTTCTTAATGAAATCCGGACTCATCCTTTGAAAGTCGATAATTCTAGTGTCAGCAAGGAAGACATAAAGCAAGTGACTTTTCTGTTCATATTTATTGACACATAATATATTTATGTATGTATACCTACTTATAAAAAGTTCATGTTCATATTTGTAGACAAATTGAAAAAACTTGATAAAGGTATTTTACACATACATACACTCACGCCTTCATTCCCAGAGTGGGGTAGGCAGAGCTACAGAATTACCAAGCACTCTTAAATAAGTTGTTGATAATTCTGTAACCACTATTTTGTTCCTGATATTTTCAGTTCTAAGTAAATACGTCAATCCAGTGTTAATTTCTCTGTATTAAAATACCCAGCTTATATCTTTAACCGTATATTAAGCACCTCCCCAAGAGTTTCACCTCGTATGTTTTAATCAGTTGAGGCAAACGCTGCCTAATAACAAAACAGCGTTACAGACTTATAAATATTATAATGAGGTAGCCGTGATAGCTGCAACACTTTGATCATAGCCTTTTGAGTTTATCCGACATCTTGTACGAGGAATAAAGGATATTCTAGAGGCGCGCCGACATAATCCCCGTGTTTACAAAAGAGTCGCGCGCCCGGAGCAACCTCCGGAACGTAGCACTTTTCCAACTAAGTAACTTGCATGAAGATGTAACTAACAACTATGCTACTGTACTTATGACTATACAGGATGAATTGAAATTCGTAACACAAAACATTTGATTATGGCTCCGTGAATGACGAATAGTGTATTTAGGTAGTGAGCCTTCTTTAACTATCGATAATTTTCTAATTAAACTAATAATTAAAGTCCCAAAGTGTGGTAATCCTACAAGGTGGTAGGGTAAACGGATTATGCCAAAAAAGCGATAAATTGATACTTAGAAAAAAGGGGTTTACAAGGGGGAAGATGTGTGTAAAACATTTATTTTTTGTTACCTCTTTGAAGTCACCGGTATACGCTTTTATGTTTACTTAAAACATGACTTGAAATCCTTAAATTTAATGTTCTCAATAATCAAATCAGCCAGTCATTCGGCCGGCACGCAGACTTTTAACAATTTACGACTGCTAAAAATGTTTTTTATTTCCCATCCACATGCACGTTAAACTTGACACGATATGTAAAATAAACTCGCAATGCCGCGTATAATGTGTAGCTCCTTAAACTTTTCTCATTGAAGGTAAATAGAATAAATTTAGTATTCTCATGAGACAGGGGCCGGAGATTGCTTCTTCAGAATTAGGAGCATTGACATTTGAGAACAGTTGGGTAAATACGCGCTTGCGGCAATTCGTCCTCATCTTTATAATCACCATTTTTATTTGGTAAAAAGAATAATAAAGCTATGATATTTAACACTACCTACCGGTACATAAGTTATGGTTACATCTTACTACTATGTCGTAATTATATTGTTCACGTATATTTCTGACAGTGAGAGCTACAATAACGTTACCTATATGATAATAAAATATAATCAATATGAGGTATAAGAAATTGGTATAAAGCATCCAGTGCATACTACATATCTATACAGGTGATCAATCGTAATGAATCAATACCGAAATCATTAAAGCTAAAAAAATGTTCTTAGACAACTGTAGTCAAGTTAAGAATAAAATAACTGCATGTAAGACTTTGTTTGAACTGTTTATACATTTGATAATGTATCCTTGTTGTTGCGAGCACGTAAAATTCTCAACATTTGTGCTAAGGATATTGATTTAGATGTATTTAACGCACGTACAACTACGTATCACATCATCTAAGTGTTAATTATTCGGTAGGTTCTCTTGTTCTCTTGGTGTACAAGCTGTGTGGCTGCATTGGCTGTTATTTATCCTAGTTATTTTTAAAAACTTTGTCTATATCGGTGAGAACTTTTAATTGACTTTTTGCTATGTAATTTAATTTCTATCTTGTTTGTAAGCTGTTGGATCTCCAATAAATCAAAAATAAATAAACTTACTAACGACCAATATGGAGCAACGCTCTCAAGTGAATGTTCCAACTCTAACCTGAGACTGTGAGAGACAGATGCAGTGCATGGGGCAGGGCGGCGGCGTCATCGGAGCGAGCCCGGGCAGCCCGGCGCCCAGCGAGCACGCCGCCGACAGCACCGCCCATCGCACCAGCCAACTACAGCACATGAACAACAGTTACTATCGTTAACCAAAGGCAATTTTAGTCGCTATCAAATGTAATGGATGCTCCACAGGATGCTCAAAAATATCTGAACACGCTTTTTCTCCTGTTTGACAGAAAAGCAGATAGATTTGAGCACCTTATTATGTTCTAATAATTATATTTGATGAGGTGGCGACTGTATCCGAACAAATATACATAATAGTACAGAAAACTACTATAGAAATAAATCAACTTGTTTGGAGTTAGTATTGCCCATTGCAAATACAACATAGTTCAATGAATCATTATTACACACCCACATTTTTTTATTTTTTTAATGTATTAATAATAATCAAAATCCTTAATTTGTAAGAAAAAATAGTTTATTCTACATGCATAACTTCAAACTTTTTATTCAAGTGTTATCACTTATCATTTTTAATTTCTCGACTGATATAATGGGCCCTTTACTCATTTATAGCGTCTAAAATACCGCAACTGCCCCCTGGCTTAACGCTGGATCAGTCAAACCTATCAATGAATCGCTTCGTGCGGTGGCTTTCACTGATCGACGGACACGGTGAAGCGAAGCACGAAGCTAGCGATAACCATTTAGCAATCGGCGAAGTACATCGCCGCAGAGAGTCTATCTGCCAACGAGCTCGCAGTTTCGCCCGAATAGAGACGTAGGCTATGTAGAAAGATACAGGTTGATCTTATTTCTTAGGGGATGGTAACATATCAATCAAGGAGTCTGTCGGACAGGTATGCCATAGCCATACATCTAAATTTATACTTATTAATGCTTAACTGACTAATTGATTGAAAATAGATATAGCCATTTCTCTTGAATTTTGCTTCCCTTTCCATTCAGCAATTTACTACTCGTTTGCCTTATCCATCCCATTGTATATTTCATAATATACAGTTTAGAAAGTTCAGATGGGACAGTAAGGGCAGCTACTAGATCGATTGCTGCTACTCTGATAAGATGTAGTGTACAATCGACAGATTTCAGTAAAAAAAAGCCAATCGGTCTCATTTTTATCAAGGATTACAACACTCTTTGAGACCAACTAAAGTAAGAGTCAACACCCACAAATCAAAGAAAACTTTTTCCATAGAGTTCGTAGGATAACTGTAACAACCCCCCCTGATAATAGCGTCTTACCTACATAACATCTTCTTTAACTTTAAACCTACCTAACTAACCTACTTAATCCTAATCTCTACTTAATACTACATACTACATCGTGATTTGGCCTCGTGATCGTCTAGTGTAATGCGAACCCTACTTTGTGAACCTGACTAGTAACCTAAGTACTTTAATGAGCAAGGGATTAATATTTCTTATATTAACAATTAAGTACCTACTCCTTCCTACTGGTTAAACTTATTATTTAGAGATACTTCGGGAAAGGACTCTTATGAAACTAAACTACCTCTTAAATTAATTGTAACCAAGTGAATGCCTCATTATATTCTTAAATTGAGCCATTAGATCCTCTAGGAAGAAATTGATTACTATTAAAATTATTTAGTCAAAATAGAACAATTACTTTACTTCACTAGACAAGATTAGTAACTACTTGTTTCACTACTGGAAAAGAATAAATATATATTAGCGGTAAAGGTCAGGCACCTCCTCCGCCCGTTCCGCTGCTCTCGGCCATTGCTATAGAGCTCGCCCGCTAATATATCTATTTTTTCTTAGTGTATCACAATAATTTATTAGCGTTAATACTTGTAGACTCGTTCCAGTCTATATTATACTTTGACTTTACCAGCATTTCCTGAGGATCCCCATTGAGAAGAATATGCCGAAACAAACTCAAGGGTCAAACTCCTTTAGAATAATTAATTAGATTCAAATTCATCAACTGGAATTTGTATTAAGACAAAACATTATCATAAAGTTCAGTCCAGATCTCTAAATAAATTCTTTAACCACATCTCTAAGTTAAACTAGTATCTTATATTATTTCCTAATAATAAAGCTTAGGTGACTTTCTCTAAAATTCATAATCATAGCTATCAATGTTCAACAAACCACCAACAGTAAACCTAATGTAGCCCAAATTATGGGTATGTTAACCTTTAACTCTCAGGTCTAGAACATGAGTTATGAAATCACTTTCATAGCCATTTTTAGCACTATAACCATAGTACAAACTGTTAAATTTACAGCTATTATTAACCTTTCTCAGAAATGCCATCTCTCGACAAATAACTTTCTTATTATAGTTATAAATAAAGTATGTAAAATCCACATACATATAGGTACTGCTCCACAGTAATTCGATCACAACCTTTAAACAAGTAGGTAGTTTCAGTACATGTATAAATGACCCTATAACCTGATATTGATTTATCAAGTTTAGGAATAACACACATAATTAGTGCAGTGAGCTTCCGAGTGGCTTGTTATATCAAAAGACTGGTCTAGTCTAGTGGCCCTTTGGTCGCATCACTATCTGCCTATCTGGAGTCCCTAATTATCATAGCATCCTCACAAGATGGAATGTACCCAAACTACACATCGCTTATTTATGTTAGAGGATCCGTGGAACCATCTAGCAAACATGTAAGTACAGTGACCCTCTGAACGGCCTTAACCAGTAACAGGAAAGCCTTAGCTTTGGTTTGTACTGTACATCCCTAACTGTTAACGATGAATTGAAAGAGAACAGACCAACCCGTAAGTACTACTCAGATCCTAGACCTAGCTAATGCAAAAGATAGTTTGTGTAAACCTCGTATTATTTGCTTTCCTAGTATCTTATAAATAAATATAACTATTTTCCGACCACAAATACAATTCCTATTGCCTAGTAATGTCTCAGTACGTATCTCAACGGCCCTATTTAGCTTCAACCTGGTGTGGACAAATTATGGCAATTTACTGTAACTTGAAGGGTACCAATTTCGACGTTTTGTTTATTACACACTCAGGCAACTAGCATCCCTTTATCAACTAGTGATCCACTAAACATCCACTTAAATTTCCACTTGCTCTAACAGAGGTCTACCTTAACCTTTATAATAGATAAATTCCAAAGGCATACCAGTAAAATTTAGCCGAATACAAACGCAACACTATTCAAACACTATTTCCTACCTAATTCTAATTTGACGTTTCTTAATTATAACCACTAAATATTTAAAGCTTATTTCTAAGTATCCGAAATTGAAATGCTAGTTTATATTTACCAACTTCAATATTCTTGATTGTTACGTCATCGACAGCGGCGATGTGAAACAAACCTTGTCAACATACGTCTAGCTACTCACGTTACGTGTTTATAAGTCTTTCACGGTGTAATGAAAGAACTTCTAACTACCTAATAACCCTAGCTTCCTATCGGTATATTGATTTAGTTCAACTAAAAGTCCAATACCTACGACTTTTACGATTACGTTAAACGTGTGAGTGATGTATGGCTATTCAGGTGCAATAATAACCATCTAGACCAACTAAGACCTAACATAATAACGACTTCGGAAAACCAAGTTTCCTGTGTGTAGTCCTAAGACCCATCAGCCGGCTATTGCTAACCTTTAGTTGGCTTCCAGGTGGAGATAATACCTAACGTGGTCGATATATAAATATATAGATAAGGGGGCCAACGCAATGAGGTATTCCACGTACCACCTCCACTACCAGAATTGGTTCGGATTCGTCTACGTGGATTCCTATGAAGAGAGTAAACGGAATACCACTAGCGTTGTCTGACTAACCGAATAAAGGCGTCAGAGACCTTGTAACACGAACCCTCTAGACCCACTCAGTTAATGAGATGAAACCATCCGTTTCCTGATTGTGGACACCTTCAGGTCTCATAACATAACCAAAATGTGAGCGTAGGTTTTCTTTTCCGAATATTACGCTGCCTGGAGCTCTGTGTACCTGGCTACCAATAAAGGCGCCATTACAGAGTTCTGGAAAACAAAATAGAGTTAATAAACTTATAAAAACCAATCAAAAGTACACAAACACATATTATAACACGTTCCCATAGACACTGTTTTATACTAGAGCTAAACCATCTTCGTGCTAGCGATTCTCGTTAACTTGTAGCGATACCTGTACGCTGCATAAAGCGACACACAAATATATCAACACCTATTAAACACAGAGCACAAAATAATTAAAATACAGGACAAAATGGACGATACGAATACCCAGTGATAATTTCCACACTCACCCCCTCGCTGTCTATATAAAAAGGTGACGCTACCATTTTCCGTCCGCCCTTATCTAGACTTTTTCTCATCATGCGCACTACGAGACTTTCGAGACATCATAGACCAATGCTAAATCATCCGTATCACCTACTATTAGAGATTATTTCCGTTTGTATTCCATTTCCTAATTTTCGCGCTACCTGTGCGAATATCCAGGCGTCAGTGCGCCAACCTTCCCGCACTTATAGTCTTAACTCTTTCGGTACAAAGTTAAACCTAACGTAACGAGTAGCAAATAGTGCTCACTTTCCCTTGAATTTATCTCTATCTTTTTTATTTATTCGACTTCCGTTACCTGGACACTCTTTGTTAGGTTTTAATAAATAATATTGCCTCACTACAAAATAATTTGTGCAATCCTTTCTTAAATTTATTTTATGAAAATAAATAAATTAAATTTGTTTATTGTCTGAATATTATTAAATCGTCAACAGATGTTTATCATGCGTTGTATGAATAAATAAAACAGCGCCATCTAGGTGACTTGAGAGGTACCCGTAACCTTCGCTAGATGTCAATTTTAATCGTCTAGTCGCCAGAATAGTTTCTTAGATTCTCTCGAGAGGTCGCTATACTTAAATCGTATGAAGGAAATATTATCGATCCCTATTTATTTGTTGCCGAGATCAACATGAGTTTTAAACTTGGGATTTACACTTGTGTACCAAGTACATAACTACAAAGTGAAACATTCGTTGTTTTTTTTTTACGCTTATTAGTTTATGATTAAAGAATATCAAACTTAAACTTAAAATTTAAATTTAATACGGGTTGGTAAACGTCAATAAACTGTAATTTAACTGGAGTCGGTGTGGTAACCCAGTATTGAATTTTTGGAGCAAGTCCGCCTAAAAGAACGTTTCAGAGAGAAACGAAAATACGAATAAAGCATGAGATCGTCATCGATCTAATTTCAAAATTTGAATTCAGTATCTACATTCTTTTTAATTATTAACATGTTTCATCCATAACAGCTGGCTTTATCTGTTAAGTAAAATGTTCATATTTAGAGTTCTGTTTCCGCAGAGACTCTAGTTGTTTTTTTTTTACAATAATTAATAGGTACTGATTTTTGATTAAAGTTGTCTCCATATTTAATGATCTTAGAGCTAAAGAAAATTTTACTTTGTAATTAATTACCCTACGAACCGTATGGAAAAGTTTTCTTTGATTTGTGGGTGTTCTAGTAATCTAACCTTAGTTGGTTCCAAAACAATTTTTTTTACACGAAATCTGAGAATGAAAATTGTCATCAAATATTGGTAAAGGTCTCCTAAAAGCATTTTCGCGTAGCAGCAAGGAATCTAGTAGCTGCCTTTAGTGCCCCAACTCAACTTTCCACCCTGTATATGGGCCTCTGTCATTGTAGTCATTGATAAATATTTACCTCAGTGTGTGTGCGGGGGCCATGCGCCGGCGCCGGCAGGGCGCGCCGCCCGCCGCGCGCTCTCACCTATACTCCCCCATGGTTCCACGATTGTCTGCTGACAAAATAAGAGCTTAAGATCAAATATTTATAAAAATATATAATAAAAATATTATTTTTTTGTTATTATTGGCCGGCAACGCACTGACAACTCTTCTTGAGTTGCTGGTGTTTATGGGCGGTGGTAATAACTTCCCATCGGGTAACCTTCATGCTCGTTTGCCTCCCACTTATAAAACAAAAATTAAACCTGCCTACGTAGTCGAGGTTCGAAGGTTCGATTTCTGCTAGGGACGAACGTTTAATGTTGATGCAAAAGTGATTTAAATTTAAAAAAAACCGCTTTGTAGCGAAAACTTGCCCGAACAAACAGAAAACCCGCCGAGTGGGTGGTGGCACTGAAAGTGTTAAGTGGCACTAAAATAGTTTTAAGTACATTGCCAAGTACGTAGTACGTAACTGTAATGTACGTAGAAGCCCGTGCGTTCCTTGGGTTTGAAATGATTTTTCCCGAAGATCACAACGTGACAGATCGATTTGATCGTTTCGTATATACCAAAATATACCAGTAAATCACCACCTCTACTTGTCTCTGTTTGGCCCAATGGTTGACTGCAATCGTAGAGGCATTCTAACTTAACAACTCAGTCAGGGCATTAAGACCACCATTTTTGTATTGTGGAATAAATTTATATATGATATATATTTATTTTATATATTTTTTAGTCAATGTCGAAGTCGTATGCCAAAAATAATGTAATTTTTTCAGTAGCTGGTTTTTCTGCAACCCCCCAACTTTAACTACATACATACATAAACTCACGCCTTCATTCCCAGAGTGGGGTAGGCAGAGCTAAAGAATTACCAACAAGTCTTAAAACTTCTTGACAATTCTGTAACCACATTTTGCACAAGTAGGCTAAGATGTTTCCCAGTGTATTAGTGACAGGTGGCAAGCCCATCGCCTAACAGTACTACAAGCCTATATTCCCTTAGTCGCCTCTTACGACATCCACGGGAAGACATGGAGTGGCACTATTCTAACCCGGCAACCACACGGGGTAACTTTAACTACGTTGGATAAATTAAATCACTTTTAAAATAGTTTTCTCATGGACATAAATAAACCCTTTTGTGCATTTTATTGTAACGTAGGCATTGATTTAAATTAAATATGTGTTGCTTTATCAAATCAAAATATTTATTCAGTAAATTGGCCACATGAGAGCTCTTTTACGCGTCGGTAATACGGAATGAATCTACTATAGATATAAATTACCCAAAAAAAACATAAAACCTAATTTAGTTAGTTGACCTTTTTGTATATTTGTACATATGGTATACTTTATACGTCTAGTCACTAGACCTTGTATCGTATGCAGATAGTCAACTTAATACAACATAAAACCTCTCATGTCAAATTAAACGTCTGAAACATAACATATCAATTAATTAATTTCGTCAAACATCTATAGCCAGCCGCGCGTCAATCAACATAATATGTTTTGGAGTACAATCACCATTTGTGAAATGGAAAAGGAAAATTTCCATCAGAGAAATTGGTTTCGACAATTCACGGTGCAGTTTTAAACGTTTAATTTATTTGATTAATTTTGAATGTTAACCAATAAAAGATCATAAAGAATTTCTATAACAAATTGGTTTGCACTACTTTACAATAAAGTAATTTGTAAATATACAACTTTAATGTTCGTTTGGTTATCAGTCTATTTAAAGCCTTGAGACCGAAACCTGAAAAGATTTAATGGTTTTTTATTAAACCCCAAAAATTATTCAGTCTAGGGTATTATCTTCTACTTACCTATTATTGTAAAAATATATATACATAATTAACGGAAGCCAACGGAGTTAAACATAATTTGAGTTACCACGTTAACACCAAAAATACTGCATTTGTTGAAATCGATAGAATTTCATTAATCTAAGCCTATTTTTTATAAAGGCATGAGTTTATGTATGTAATGCAGCCAGTGTCAGGGACCATGCCGCGAGCGGACCTGCTAGAGAGGGTGTTCTTTTTATAGTGGTGATTATTATTTACATCTTTAATGTTTGAGTAGCTTAGTTTTATTTTAATTTAAATAAGTTTAGTTTTAACTTTTAATTGTTAAACAATGTTAAGCTTTAAATAAAATAAATATATTATTCATTAATTGCATCTGTATGTATGTATTTTTGAAGTGTATCCTATTTAAATCTACATCTGGATTCTACCAGTAATCAATAAATAAATAAATAAATATCAGGGGACAATGTCACACCAATTGACCTAGTCCCAATTTAAGCTCTAGGCTTGTATTATGGGTACTAGACAACGATATAAATACTTATATAGAGAAATATATACTTAAATACATAGTAAACATCCATGACTCGGGAACAAATATTCGCGCTCATCACACAAATATCTGCCCTTACCGGGATTTGAACCCAGTACCGCTAGCTTCGTAGGCAGGGTCACTACCAACTAGGCCAGCGCGTCGTCAACATCAGTCAGTAATGTGGGCGTACAGACCGTGGGCCGTAAAGTACTGTCTATTGACATTATTTAAAGTTATAATCGCTTTTATTCTTTACGCCCACTCGTGGACGGCTCTTTGTTAATGAACACAAACCATTTTTAAAACATAAACCAGATAAGAGTTTAATCTCAATTTTATCTATAACTATATAAACAAAACTAAGGGTACTAAGGTATCTTATACCTATTTAGTCTTGATCGCGAATCAGTTCTCTCCCCCTTTTTAAGTAGCCACTAAATAATTTCCTTTGTCAATAGATTATACAAGTTTAAAAAAGAAACGGTTTAATACTTTTTCGGCATCAACATCCAAACATATTTATGAAAGCAACGAACGAATCAATTATTTGATTTGAATTACTGGACTCGTTTGTAAAATTTCCTAAACGGACATGTGGCGGTAACGATTATATTGCCAGTCCAAAAAACATATTTCACGCCTAGCCAGAACGGAACATCAACGTTAAACAAAAACAAAAATACATTATTTGGACACAGGAACGAGCATTATATTGTCTGATTCAATTATACTTAAACGGAAATTGAAAATGAACACTTGATAGGGAGGCGGAGGCTGCCCCTCGGGAGCTCGCTCCTGCTTTATATGCGCTCGTACCTACACTCGGAGTGTTATGGATATAACAAGCTTCAAGTGATTCTATTCTAATATTCGTAATGGATTTTGCTTAGAAGATAATCTGTTTCGTCTGTTAGTTTAGTTTCAGAATTTGGGATTAATTAGGTACGAGTATAATCTTGTTTCGCGGTTTACCTAATCTACCTACATTGCAAGCTAAGTCAGTCTGTCTAAAGTCTCACAAATTCTGTTTATATCAGAAATACACAATTTAAGGGTTGGGTTTCGTGGTAATTAAATGAGAATTTCGTAAGGGTGTTGCGTGTAATATTAATATTTCGTTTCAATACGCGCAAATAACAACTCTTAACATTTATCTTAAGAGTCTCATAGACGCAGTAACAGTTTATCTGAAGTCTCATATCTTTCCAATCGAATGAATGATGTATGAAACAATAAAATAAACTGATACTCTGTGTTCTAGCACGATGAACAGACAGGCAAATATCCACCGACAGACTGTTAGTCTGAGGGACACTCAGAGCCTATCCCGACTAGCGTTACCAACCCTACTATTATACTCGTAATATAGTAGTATTATAGTATCCGACTGTATTAGGGGATCAAATACTATATATCTGAAACAAAATATAGTAGGTGAAAGTACTATATTTTTCGTAAAGCGCACCGCTGCCTTAATCTTTTTTTAAAGCACGCTTCGCTCTACACGGCCCGCGGATCGCGCGCGCAAACCGCGAAGGGGCGCGAACTATCGGTGTGAAGTTGATTCGCACTAGCATACGCGTTTTTTGCGCTCCATCCGCGGGCTGTGTAGAGCGGGCTTTAGCGATAAAAAAACACTTTTCCTTCATTCACCTGTCACTGTCAATGTGATATCACAAATCATTCATTTGCTTGCTTGATAATATGGTGTATTTGAGCGACAAGTTTTTTTTTTTTTTTAAAGTACATACTGCAACCATATACTTTTTTTGCCATCTACTATATATTTCGAGGATAACAGCTTCGAAAATACTATATTTGGAAAAAAGAAAGTTGGTAACCCTAATCCTGACATATGACGCTTCTTAATGAATAGGCACCACTACAAAATATAAAGGCGTATACATACGTGACTAATATGAAACAGGCGCAGCGCTTGCTTGCGATACAAAACGGCGTTGAATAATTCCAGCGTCGCATGCCAAAAATTTAAAATTGCATAAGTATGTTTATGCGCCGCGTGAGCCGCCGGCCCCGCGGGCGCCATTACCAAAGACGCACACGCTTTTAAACTAAACCACCATTAAATTCCACACCAAACGTTACAAAAACGCTCAATTTTCCACGAGAGAAGATAAACACAAAGGAAATCTGTGTAGACTTTACAGCGCAAACTCGAATTAAAAGTCAAGATAACTTAGTAAATACTTTGTTAAGGAACCTGTCACTAAGTTTTGAGGGCTGGAGCCGACCCCGTGTAGAATTAACACTCAAGTTTTATGAAAAATATAACAACAGTTTTTAATTTTTATAAAATTTATCTATAGTTAACAAAAAGAGTTGAGCCACTAGTTCATCTTAATTTGGTTGTGTTATGCACTTTACGTGGCTAAGGTATTGCCTAACAGCTAAATTAAGGTTGCACGTAAGGTTTGACTGTGTACCTACCTACAATCAAGTTATTAATACTCATAATTAAACGGGGCTTCATGTCTTTTAGCACCGTATTCTTAGGGTAGGTAGCTACCATACCCACGCGTTGTTTTTTCCTCGTCCACTTATTTGTTTTTTTATGTGTACTGTGCGTTATTTATTTAAATAGGTACTTTTTTAATTTGTCTATCCAATTCCGAAAACACCCGATTTATAAAGTTCAGCCTCCTTTAATGCGGCATGTAGGTACTTAACAAATACACGAGAATAAGACTATTTTCAAAGTCACCAAGCGACAATAATATTTGCCAAACGTTCACGTCCAATTAATCTCGCTGGATTCGATGTCGTCCAGTGTAGTGGACAAGTTTAATTGGTTCCGGCGTGCGATCAATCATGGCAATGGCGGTCGTGTCATCGCAGCGACTCGACAATCGGCATTCAACTGATACGTGCTGCCAGCCGCCAACGCCGATAAATAACCTACTAGTATACTCGTGTTTTGTAAGAAAATACACCCTGTATATAGGTATGATTATGTATTAAGAATGGGTACCTATTTCATTTCATCGAAATTCAACGAACGTATCATTATGCAGAATTTTCATTTCATCGAAATACATTTCTCACTGCATGAGTACTTAGAAGTCTTACCCTACCTAACCTAAGCAATTGATGAATAAATGTCAAAGATACCCCGAGGACATCATGGTTTCAGCAGAAAATTGCGTTCGATGAAATGAAATTCGATGACATGATACAATCGATGAAGTGAAATTCGATAAAATGTAACGTTACCATTAAGAAAATTGATTTTATTCGATAGTATTTTCATAAATTCTTCTACTATTTGAAAGAGAGAGTAAGTAAGTTATTTAAAATGTCAAAGTCACCTAAAAGTTTTAAGCAAAGTTTTGTTGGTTGACTTTGTATGCGCTCTACCGAATGTTCATTTCATGTTAGTCTTTATGTAACTCGTAATTTATCTAACGGTCGCTAGAAGGTCGTTATATATTGGCGTCTTAAGTTTAAAGCTGCATTAAACAGAAATCGGCGCGGCGCGTTCACTTACTAAAAACGCCTCTACGCCATGCCCAGTGCGACACCATACATTTAAATTACAAGAATACAACTGTCAAACAGCCCTGCGCCGCGCCGCTACCCGGCCTAACGGTCTTATAGATACCTCTACAGGATCAGAGCTATCGTTATTTTTAACAGTTTATTTCCATAACTGTGAAAGAATGGGAGTAGGTAGGTAAGTGTTGGTACCTATCTAATACTTGTAATAATATTATGTTCTTTTTTTTCCAAATACAAAAGTGACATTAAAACAAAGTAATTTTAAGCATTGTTCAACAGTTTTATTGGGTTTAGTATTACCTCTATCGGTTTACTCAAATTTAAAGCTTCTCCTGCTGACTTTGCGCTCCTGCTCACTCCACATAAATCACTGAAAATCTACGTCATAGCCGCATGGAAATTCGGAACGTTCTGCACCAATTCGTACGTAAATCAACCTCGGGATGCGCTTGCATTACTTAAATAAATATAAAAATTCGAGTATTACGGGTGAACCCCAATTCTGAATGTATTTTTTAAAAGAAAGAAATAAAAAACGTTTTGTTCCACGTGATCAAAACCCAGTCAAAATCAAAAGTTTGTTTCAGGTAAAACAAACGCATCCTCCTTAATAATGCCATTAAATCTTAATATGCAGCAACATAAAATAATATTTATTTTTGAACTACAACTACATAAGTAAGTTAAGTTATATCAGTTGTAAATTATTCTAATTATAATTTTCTATAACTGTTGTATAGTGTATATTTTTGTTATAAAGATTAACTACACAACCATGTTATCAAAATATATACTTAATAAAATTTGACAGATAGCTAAACAAAGTTCTAAAATAATGTGGTTTGTTCATCAATAAACTGAATTTCATACTAAGCACCCTAAACTATTTTAACCTGTGAAATACAAAATAACGGCAAAACCACTCTATCGTTATCTCCGTAGCAGAACTTCACCGCCAAAACTTTTATCGGAGATAGTAATTATAGACGTTATAAAAGGAAGTTACACTCAGTTGGCTCTTAAGTATTCTCGTAATTTGTTGGAAGTCCGAAGTTGGTGAGTGTACCTAGATTTGGCTGCGGACACTTCGGTACGAGGCGAAGGAGAATAGCAAAGTTCATAAAGTTTGGCCGTCGTGTGGTCGGCCTAGCGGTAATTTACGAGCTACTACCCCGCGGCTTTGACTAAAATTAGTTGGTAATCCCCAGAATTAGCAAGAGATTTTTGTGGAGCAGGAGATTACGGCGCGGCTTTTGCGTTTGAAGTGAATAAATAGAATTAATGTTAACGTAACAAGGCAAACGATACAAAAAGTAAAAAAAAAGTAATTAATCAAGGTAAAATTTTATCGAACGCTATTTTCTGCTGACACCATAAATATCAATTAGGTAGGTTAGGTTAGACTTGAAACTACCAAAAAAAATAACTCATACGGTGAGCAACGCTTTTCGATAAAATGAAAATTCGAATTGATGTAAAAAAAATGTCTGATCAGGACGATGCATTGCATTGCATTAATGCATTCAATTCAATTCAATTCAATTGTTCAATGATAAAATATAAAATTTTACATGTCATTTGGTTATTCATAAAGCACTCGAATAAGGCATTGGAGGGTTGGCAATGGAATACCATTTGGCTTTGAGTTTTTTTTGTAAACGCTGTGTCACTACAGGCGTTTTTGATTTCTCGGAGCCTTCTTGCCACGTACCTATACATAAATGCATGATATTTGTTTTGTCTACGTTCAGTGTCATACCACTGGCTTACCCAAGATTCCACCTGTTCCATTACATTGGTCAGTTTTAATCTGAGAAGATAATAATCTTCGGCTGTTACGATCACACAGCCGTCATCGGCGAACATTACAATCTAAGCGTCATCAGTGGCGGCTGTGAAATCATTCATCAATATTGAAAACAGGTTATTCTCCATGGCAGAACCCTGCGGCACTGCACTGTCCCCCAACTCGAAAAGGTCTGACCTAGCGCCATGGACCGAAGTCAGCTTATCAGCAGCATTCAGCAGTCAGCATTTATGTCTTATTGTAATTATTTAGTGGTTAATTCTCTAAAACAATGTGTTTATCATTCTCGACTAGGTATCCATAGTACAAGCTCAGAGCTTAGTTTGGGACTAGGTAGAATTATGTAAATTTGACCCGTGAATAAAAACATGCTCAGTCAAATTAGAATTTAATAAAATCTGTTGAACTATAAAATGGATGGATAACTTTATTATAGAACTTTTACTTTTTTTTTACTGTTAGGCGATGGTCTTGCCACCTGTCACTAATACACTGGGAACCATCTTAGCCTACCTACTTGTGCACAATGTGGTTACAGAATTATCAAGACGTTTTAAGACTTGTTGATAATTCTGTAGCTCTGCCTACCCCACTCTGGGAATGAAGGCGTGAGTTTATGTATGTATGTATGTTTTTTTTTATACCACGACGGTGGCAAACAAGCGTACGGCCCGCCTGATGATAAGCGGTTACCGTAACGTATGGACGCTTGCAATACCAGAAGTATCACATGCGCGTTGCCGACCCTAAACATAACTTTGCTATTAAATAAAGTTTTTCCTAAAAAAGTTGTCTACATACATACAGAGTGGAAAAAACGAACGCCACATGGACAGCAACTACCTTAAATATTGGATATAGCCAATTCTACGAAAAGTAGGGTTATTTTTTAAATCTTAAATACAGAATTTATGGAAAAAAAAAAGGTTAGTTCCCGATTCCCCGGATTCTTGTTTCGTCGGATTCCCGTTTCGCCGGAATTTCTTATATACAATATGCGCCAGTCAGAACTCTTCCCTCAAGAATCCGGCGAAACAAGAATCCGACGAAACAAGAATCCGGCGAATCGGGAACTAACCAAAAAAAATGATGTTCAACCAGTTCGATTCTCAGTTAAGGCAGCCAAATTTACAAAAAATCATAGATGCTGTTTTTAATACATACATACATTAAATCACGCCTGTTTCCCAGAGGGGTAGGCAGAGACCACTTCTTTCCACTTGCTACGATCCTGACAAATTTCCTTCGCTTCTTCAACATTCATACATCGAGTCACTTACATGCTTGTTCTGCCACACCCAACATTCACTACCATACGTCAGGGTAGGGGCCAGCACTCCATTGTGAACAGCCAGCCGGGCTTTTTGTGAAACGCCCTGTCTACTTACAAAGGAGTACAGGGCCCCATTAATTTGATTGCCCGCATTCACCCTCCTCTCGATATCCTTCTCACACTTACCATCTCTTGTAAACATACTTCCCAGGTACACAAATTCGCTCACTTGTTCTACTAATTCACCATTTATATTTATCACACACTCAGTCATCTCCTCATCCTTCTCTATCACCATGACCTTGGTCTTGGCAACATTTACTTTCATCCCCTTTTGCTTAAATCCCTCATTCATTACTGTCACCATCTCCTGCAACTCAAGTACCGATGGGGCAAGTATAACTTGATCATCGGCATATAAGAGGCATTTGATTAGCAACTCTTGCATACGCAAACCCTTATCATACTCTCTCAAATCCCGCATACAACTGTCCATGAATAGATTGAACAGCCATGGTGAGGCAACACAGCCCTGTCTAACACCTTTAGAGATATTAAACCAGGCCGAGTATACCCCATTTATCCTGACACAGGCTCTGGAGCCCTCATAAAGGGACCTCAAAGCCTGCACCAGGTTGCTGCTCACTCCATACATAGACAGCACCGTCCACAACTCCTTTCTATCTACCCTATCATAGGCCTTTTCCAGGTCCACAAAAGCACAAAAAACCTTTTGGTTGACAGCCAAGAACTTTTCTGTGATGGACCTGTTTTTAATGATTTCAAAAATAAAAGTAAGTCTCCTTTGCCTAGAATTTGCTATTTCCAATATTTAGGGTAAATGCCGTACCTGTGGCATTCGTTTTTTCCACCCTGTACTCGTATACCCGATAGTTCAACAGTGTTCCTCTCACTTTACAAGTGCAAGGTATTTCAATTGTTTTCCCGTAAATGCTACCAAAATTGTCAACAAGGAAACACCGCGCGACAATAATTTAATGTATTCTCATTTCCATAAAAGCCTATTTTTGAGGAAAGGTTGTTTCAGTCACATGTATACACGGGATTTTCTCCCATTTATCTCAAGATAAACGAGACAGGTTGAGTATAAGATTAAATGTGTCAACGAATTCCTGTACGCCCTTATTTCACGCGCGAACACTGCCAGCGTTTTCTTTATGAAACCAAATCTGTCGACAGGGGGCGTTACGGATTTCCTTGATCATTAATTAATTTTTCCCGCGTGTGTCTTGGTGGATGTGGTACCGACGAAGACGCAAAATATCTGAAGGTAATAAAGAAAATGACGTCTATTTTAGGACCAAAGTATAATTGTGATCATAAGAGCATAATTTTTGTACGAAATGGAAATAACTAAGCTCGGCGATACATAGTATTTTAATAAAATGTTACAATAACGGTTCTTTTGCATTTATCGAACCGGAAATAATTCCAGTCTGAAAATACGGTAGCAACCTGTTGAGTAGCTATTTTGTCATATCGTTAGTTTACGTCCGTTAGGTACTGTAAGACGCCTGCCAGAGATCATTTACTCGCCAGCCTTATTACGGCACCGTGTGAAGCGTGGAAAGATCATCCGCAGTAAGAAGACGCAACAATCAAGCAAAAGATAAGTCGGCAGCAAATTGACAGGCACAATTCAGTGTTTAGAAAATAGTGAGAATAATTTACACATGCCCATAGGTACCCTACATTGACTAAAGGCATCGTTTATTATGTTACATCCATATATTATAACTTTTATTGTTAGTTGCCGTGTGGTTGCCGGGTTAGAATAGTTCCACTCCATGTCTTCCCATGGATGTCGTAAGAGGCGACTAAGGGAATAAAAGCTTGTAGTACTGTTAGGCGATGGGCTTGCCTGCCACCTGTCACTAATACACTGGGAAACATCTTAGCCTACTTGTGCAAAATGTGGTTACAGAATTATCAAGAAGTTTTAAGACTTGTTGGTAATTCTTTAGCTCTGCCAACCCCACTCTGGGAATGAAGGCGTGAGTTTTTGTATGTATGTGTTGATAGTTAACTAACTTAAACAGCAAAGCTTTTTAGAATAATATTATTTTAATAACAGCTGAATAATTTGCCTTTGCAATGTAATAGGTACAGGGCTTCTGGGCGTGTTTTTTTCATCTTCGTTTTCACCCACCTTTGTTTCGAAACATTTTGTTTTTCAACGGTATAGCTATGGCTGCTTGAATTGTAAAGGCTTGACATAAATAAGGGCTACGAGAACGTTAATAGTAGATTGTTCAACAAGGGACTAAAACAAGCCATAATGACACGAGATGTTTAGCGCCATAATGACATGCGAGCGAGCGAGCGCGAGTGGCTGTAGTTCGACTGTCATTATGGTTGTTTAGTCTCGCGTTAAACATTCTACTTTTCATTGTGAATGCGAGAAAATCCTATAGATAATTAGATAATTACACTATTTAACAAATAGGTAACAAAGTTTCTGATAAATTTGATTTGCGGTTGTTAGTTTTTTATAAAGTGACACTTTAAATGCTTACATATTTAGCCAACAGATACAAACTTGAAAACTATTTTGCACCAACCCTAATAAAATAAAATTATCGTTACCTAATATATTTAAATAGATTCATATTCGTAATCAATAATCCTTTTTTTTATAATTTTGCACAGTTGTCATTTTGAGGTTATTTCCACGGCCTAAAAAATTATCCAAACACAATCACTGAAATGGCGATAATCCTCTATTCACAAACACCGTCATTGGCTGGTTGAGGGTTTCCAAAGTAAATTAAAAATAAAAAGTAATTAAGTCCCAATCCCAAGGGAGTAAAGTGTCGTTTTAATCCCAAGTTATTAAATACATCATTTTAGTCTGCCTATACAAGGCGGTTTAGGAGTTATGAGTCATGAATTGAATTTAGAGCCTGAGAAGTGAAAAATATTATAATGAAAACTGGTCTAAGACAACTTGAAATAAAGACCCCATGTTGTACATATTTAGGTGAAGGCAACACGTACAATAAATACTTGTCTATCAATATGATTAAAACTGATGGATTAAGTATAATTCCATTCCCGCAATAGACAGGCAAGGCTACACGTTCAATATTTATCATGTCAGTATTGTAACGTGTTTCGTAGAGTTCAGACGTGTAATGGATATGGAGGCAAAAACTATACTGCCATATCGCAGTATTTACTTATCGTGAAATGTAGTAGGTATATTCACGGATGTTAATAATTATCACTAACTGCCATTACGGATTCCAGAAATCTAGATTTCCGTGATGAATACTGACATCCGTGAAAATACTGGATTACACAATTAGTACATACATACATAAACTCACGCCCTCATTCCCAGAGTAGGGTAGGCAGAGCTACAGAATTACCAACAACGATTAGTAAATACTACGAATTTTGATAATTATCATTAAATCACAGTATTTATTGTACTTTTAGCCTTTGCCTTAGCAAGGTGTTATTATACTCACGTGGTACAACAATCAACCGTAGCCACATTTAATCTCGTATCTTTATGACTTCGTGAAACTTTTCACATTTACGCGTCTCATTGTTGGTGATGTGTGCACCATGCCCGAAACTGTCGTGTGCATCACAGCGTGCGCAGTCGAGGTTGTATTTATACAAGAAAGTGTCGTGTAGTAGCGTGTACGTACAGTCGTCCTGAGTTTGCATTCGCCCCCGGGAACAACACAAATCTTCGCGGGCTGTCTCACAACGCCATTCCTATTCACTCTAGGAACTCTGTATATTTTCTGCTATATTTAAACGCAAATTTTATTCGTATATTTTACAAATTAGCAAAACAAATATCATCTTCGAGTTCTTGCAAGATTTTAAAAGTTCGTTGTCATTACTGAACCGCCATTCTTTAACGAAAACTACGTTATGAAAAATATTAGAGGCAGTAATTTTGTTAGAATATTATTTTTACGTTTCACGTTTAATGAATCTCATTATTCGACATTATCTAAGTGGCATCCTAAACAATGCCCTTTTAGACCTAATTAATGATAAGAAATTACACAATTAAGCAATTTATCTTACACAGTACAGTAGTGTGCGCTAAGGTACTCTAGAATAGAAACCAATTCTTAAAATATATTCCAATCTACTCAGTAACTTTTCACCGAAATCAGACAGCAGATGAAAGTGACTTGTACAACGCCTTAAAGTTGGGTGCCCAACTCTCGTCGACCGCATCAATTTGGTTTCACAATTTTAATTAAGTTTCTAAATACTGGAAACAAGTTCTCGCTTACAATACCGAAAACGGTCGGACAGTTCCTTAACTAGTAGGTATACAACATTACGAGGGGAGCGAAGGCGGAGCACGGGCGAGTCGCGCTAAAAGAGTTGCGAGGGTGACATCGTTATGACATGAATACTGATGGACGGCGTCCTTTCCCTTCATCGCCCGATTAACATTCAGCGCCGCTCGCGACTCCAAGCTCGGTATTCTTGTAACAATACCGAGCACAAAATAAAAGCTTTGCACGTCCACTCGCTGAAAGGCGGACTTCCTATACCGCCCCAGTTTTTACTTCATATCGAAAAACTTTTAGAAAGCTTAAACATTGAATATTTTGTCAGTCCTGTGGAATTTCCTGAGTTAGAATGACGGCTATTTGGTAAGATGTTAAAGTGACGCTGGAGTGGAATCTGATTTATTATCCGCGGCGGATGGGCTGCGGCGCGCATCAACTTGTTTTGTGAGACTTCAACTTGTCTTGCATTCTTAAAGGAGGACGCGAGGCGGAAAACGGGGTGTCGTACAGGCGTAATACCAGCCGTGGATCCCTGCCAAATCCTTACAAACACTATTGTATCGTGAGCAGGTAAATAATTTATTTTTATGTAAGAGGATTGTACTTAGCAGAGTTCTATGCTTAGGTTAAATTATGTATCTACTTACTCAATACTGACAACGATCGTTGTACCACAATACGATTTTAAAATAATAAGATACGAGTATCTATGTATAAAGAAGTGTCACATCATTTTATAACTTATTATAGGTTTTTTTTTACGTAGTAATACTGTCTGTGTAGGCAAATCGTAAGGGATATTTGGAATGCGTCAATAACGCCAGACAAACCTAATTCCACTTAAGTACACTAATTTGATACAGACGCCTTAGAATAATAACACGTAGAAATCTAGCCCACGCGCCAATGTGAGGAAACTTAAAATAGACTATACTAATAAAGAAAACAAACACTGGGAAGTAACATTTCACTTCAATCACCAACTTATTTTATTATTTACAAACGCCATAACATGTTACCAGTTTAATGAAATTATTACCCCTCAACTTTTATTTGAGTTAATAGCTGTTCATATTACTATTAATTACTTGTTTTTACTCGTCTTTAGGCACACGTTGTGTTCCGACCCGCGGCCGAATATTTATCTGTGCCAATTATCATTCATCTCTTTCTACATTTTCTCACTTCTGTCTTTAATGGGAAGTTAAGTGTGTGGCTGTTTGTACGAGTATGTGCTATTTTTAACCAACTTCTTTTCATCTGACCTGTTTTCTTAAAAACCGGTATTTTATTTTTTATTTTATTTTTAATTATTTATATTTATATTTTATATAAAATAACTTTCGCGGTTATTTTTCCAGTAAAAGGTATCGGCCCTCTCATCTTTGTCATGTTTTGTTTCGTTCACAATAAAAGGCAACAAACAAATAATTTTTTTTTGGGAAACATCAAACGTGTTCATTATTACACGGAAGGTTTGTTCAGCCAAAATAAACAACTAATAACGTCGGTGTACGGCCGCGGAAGGATAATGGAGCTAATTCAGTCGGATGCCGTGATGTTACGCTAACGCAAAATATCATTCATAAATTCATTTTTCCTAGTCCCTTTCTTCTATACCGGGCCGCGCTTAACTCCGCCATCCTCCATTGTCACCCCAAGCTTATTAGACGTCATTACCCTTGCTGTGTTCACATTTATATTTTAATTAAGAACATTCTGGAAAAATGGAGCCATAAAGTTGAATGTCTGTGTTTTGCACGTATTGAACGACTCAATCTACTTGACACGGCAAATACCGCGAACTTATTTGACGGAGAGATAATATTTGTATAGGAAACGCAACAGCGCCGTGTTTGGAGTGGCTTTTGTTCTGTTTAGTTTGGAGTTCGGAGCCCGGTTCCAGCGAACTTATGTGGGTAGTTACGTCTTTCTTGTCACTGTCTAACAATTACATGAACATATAATAAAGTAAGCATGTCAAAGCTATTCAAAAAAAATCGTGGAAATTGGTTATCTATTATTACCTGACGTCGACGCTGATTTCATTTATTTTAATTAGATACTAGTTAAAATTTAAAAATTGTCCGTTTCACCAATATAAATACAAAACCAATAATTGGTGCCTTTATCAGCTTTTAACATTGTACTTTCTATTTAATCAATTGAGTGTTCGAACTTTCAAGACCGTCTTACTTTCTTGGGCATTGCCGTGTTGAGACCATACTACCCCAAAATAACCTTAAGACACTTACTAGAAACTCGTATTTAAGCATCCAGTGCTGCAAAATCTACTGATTTGTCAGGAGATTACATTATCTTGAGCGTCTCTTGGTCTACTTATTTTAAGTATAAGTATTTAAGACATTTAAAAATTTCCTTATTTTGGAATCCGCATAAGCAAATATATCCAATCCAATCAAATTTTTGTTTTAGAGGCAATTACTTATTTTATGACAATACTGACATTAAAGTCATTATTTTCTTTGTTGTGTTATGCTGGTAACGATTATTTTTACGTCATTGTTATCTATTCGATTGGAGTCGAACGGACATTATACTTTGGAGTGATTGTCTGTTTGGATCAGAAAAGTGCTTTCTGTAATTAGTTTATATAAAACAATGCAATAAGTGCTTGGTAATTTCATAAAATTACACGTTTAATTAAGAAAATAGATAAAACAGGTACTCCTTTTTTTACTGTTTAATGGTTTTTATGGCAGCAATCTCCTTTATTTTGCAAGTGGCAGTATACACTGTATGCCAGTCCGCCCTAGCCCTCACAAAACCTGCGTGTTTGATCCGGATTTTCATCGGTCTTTTTTTTAATAGGCAATTTTACTCAAAGCAAAGCTTGTCAGTGCGATAGCGGTTGCTGCATAAGATAATTTCAGGTGATTGATTCTCTTAAACTCGCTCTTCAAATCGTCGACAGAATTTTAAACGTAGAGTCTCACTGTCGCGTCAGAACATTATTAACACGCATTCATATGTATTTATAATTTGGTCGCAGGGTTCGTCGACAAAGCAGCTCTGCCTATTCAGTACGTACCTATCTCGATCCTTAATGCCTACGGGCGTACGGGGGGGTTGGTTTTCCGGTTGATATTTTAACAACAAATTAAAAAGAAGAGAACTGCGCAATCAACTCACTCGGAGATGGTTCCGTATGTAGAGATAACGTCCACTATTAACTGACACGCAACAAATGTGTCGCAGTTTTACTTGACATTGAAACAAACCAAAATGAAGCGATGCATAGACTTCTTATACGATTTCCTACAATCTATAAGTAAACAAATATTATCTGATTTGTTTCAAAATTTTATGCTCTGTCGTTTATGGGACAAGGGAATGGTAAATTTTCATCTACTTTCTTAAATAACTTTAAAACTATTTACTTTCACATTGTATAAATATCTATTTGAGACCCTCACAATATTATTTGATATATCACATGGTAAAGTGTTAAAACTTTTTTGCAATTTTCTAATTTACGTGTTTGGGTCACAGACATACATAATTATACTTACCTTCACGCCCGTAACCCAGAGTGGGATAGGCAGAGCTACAGAAATAATTTATAATAATTATAATAATGATGTGTACCAAATTTCTACTTAATCGGTAGATTCAGCGCAAGAGCAGACAGACACACGGAAGCGTTAGTTCCGTTTTTTCATTCGGAGGTACAGAACCCTACAAATGAGTTGCCTTAAAGAATAACCAAACAATGAAAACGACTGGGTCCTCGTTTGCCAGTTCTGTTTCTTGTTTGCACAATCGTGTAACTATATTTTACTACCATATTTTACTTTGTTTAACGGCTACGTGCCAGCGAGCTCTTTGTTTTCCAACAAGGGACGTTACAAGAATGTGAATTGAGGACATCATTTTAATTTTCAAAAATCTGAGTAAAGCTTGTTACTAAAAGCGGGGTTTCTCCTTAAATGGCCGAAGGCCTAAATAAATGCTACCTGTCAAAAACAATTTTAAACTTTACCTAGTTAAAAATTACAAGGGTCTGACTTAAAGTTAATTGGCATTGAAATAGGCCTTACGAGCTTATTCCAAGTATTTATTGGTTAAATTAATTTCTCTTCTTTTTCAGTACGATTTTTGCGGCAGTCTTAAAAATATTTTTTCTTGTAAAAAAGCCGCTAGTTGGATCATTTTTTTTAATACCTAACTGAATAACACCGATTGGTACCTACGGGCCACAGACAGCCTGCGATATTTTCAGTTATTGACAGCATTATTACACTAACACATTAACATGTAGGTACGAGTAATTCGACACACTAAAGATTCATAAATAATAAATAAAAATAAGGGGACAATCTATACTAAAAAAACCGGCCAAGTGCGAGTTGAACTCGCGTGGAGAGGGTTCCGTAGATACGTAAAATTTACGTGATTCGTGATACGTATACGTAATCGTATTCACAACATCTCCGAGAGGGATTCGCCACGACTTAAGGGATATATTTTTTCCTGTAATCTACAAGCAATGAACTTGTATGAATGAATGAATTTGTATTTTTTTCAAAATGTTAGTTTCAGATGTTTGGGAGATCAGGGGGGGAATGGACAATTTTCGTCTTCTTTCATTTATAAAATCAAAACTATTTATTTTGACATATTATGACACAGTAAGGTTTGCAAAACTTTTTTTTTATTTCCATATTATCCCCCTATCCTAATAGACCCTTATTTTAATTTTGAATATTCCCTTTGAACATCCGTGTTTGGGTCATAGGATTACACCATCCTACCAAATTTCACCTGATTTGGTCCAGTAGATTCGGAGCAAATTGGCTGTGACAGACGGACGGACAGACTGACGGACGCACCAGTGATCTTATAAGGGTCCAGTCTGAAAATTTACCAAGTGATTGTATTGTTACATACAATAATTATGTTTGAAATTCATCCTTACCCGTTTTGCACATGGTCGGTTTTTAAAATAAGGTTAATGAAATGATTATAAAATATAGGAATGTATAGTTTCATTACATTCAACTCTGCCCTTTCCATTGATCGGGAACCTTAATAAAAGGATATAGGCAGCGATAGTCGACAAAGCGCTTGTAATATTTAATAGTTACCTGTGGCTAGCACTCCCTGGGGCCTGCCTTAACGGGAACTGTTCCCGGATACCCTATCTTCTGTAATTAAGGACCAAACATCTCCCGTGCATAGTTTTGTCACGCTAACATCATAAATTGGTTTCCTCGATAGGTTTTAAAATTAAATCGTTGTACAAGTGTTGATAATGGTCTATGTTTATTATAGGTATTATGATTTCGATATTGTGATAAGGAGATTGTTTTAAACCGTACGGTGAATTTCTGATCAACTTACTTTTCAATTATATATAATACTGATACTGATATTGCAAACAAATTTGCAAATGCCTTTCACAGTGCAGTCAAAAACATCCTACCAAGTTGCAAAAGAAAATTACTAACGGAAAATGAATGCGCGGCTAACGTAACCCTTAACTTTCGCAAAAGCTATCCCCTAGAAATAGAAAATATAATTTCTAAACTAAATTCCAACAAAGCTCCAGGATTAGACGGGATAAAAGTATTAGACTTGAAAAAATGTCACAGGTCCATAGCTACCGCGATCTCAAACCTTATCAACTGCAGCGTTAAAACCGGAATTTATCCAAATGCGCTAAAAAAAGGTTGCATTCGACCAGTGTTTAAAAAGGGCAAGCATGATGATGTAAATAACTATCGCCCAATCACTTTGCTTTCCTCTATTGATAAAATAATTGAAAAATATGTTTGTAAACAAATACATTGTTTTTATAAGAAACACTCAATTATAAACAAAAACCAGTTTGGATTCCAGCAAGGCAAAAGCACGGCTTCATTATTGTCTACTTTTACGGACAAAATCAATAGTTACCTTAACAGTAAACAACATGTTTTTGCCTTATTCATTGATTTTTCTCGCGCATTTGACACACTGGACCATAAAAAAATAATAAAAAAATTGGATGACACCGGGATCCGAGGTCCGCTTCTCCGCTGGTGCGAAGACTACCTGCGGAACCGCTCCTACTGCGTCAGGGTGGGGCAGGTCTACAGCGACACTGTGCACAGTACCGTGGGGACGGCCCAAGGATCCGTAATTGGACCGTTGCATTTACTTTTCAATAGGCGTATGTCAATGATATGCGCAACTACATCGAGAGCAGTGATACCTACCAGTTCGCGGATGACACGTGCTTAGTTTCAGCCGATAAGAGCGCAGACAATGCCATGAATAAAATTCAATCAGATTTTAACGCTCTAAACAAGTGGTGTCATGATGCTGGGCTGGTGCTTAACCCCCAGAAGACTAAATTGATTCATATTCGGTCCCCATTCTTAAAAGGAGCTCCCGGCACCCCGCTAGTGGCCCACGAACACGCGTGCATGCACGCAGCGGGCGCGAGCGTCGGCGGGGGAGCGGGCGGGACGCGTTGCCGATGCCCCGTCATTGAAAGTGTTCCTTCTCACATATACCTAGGTTTGACAATCGATCGAAAGTTTAACTGGAGCTGTCATATAAATCGCGTGTGTAATAAGCTCAGAGCCTTCTTAATCAATATACGGATAATAAAAAATCTAATCCCATTTAAAATTAAAATTCTTTTGTATAACGCTTTGGCAGATTCCATAGTAACTTATGGTCTCAGTAGTTATGGTAGAACCTACAAGTCATACCTAGATAGGATATGTTCTTTGCAAATGCGAATCCTAAAAGAAATAGTTCCTTTTAAAATTAAAATTAAATTTGCTAATGACGAACTGAAGCTATTCAAACACTGCAACTGTCTCCCTATCCACCAAAAAGTCCAATTTAACCTAATTAAGGAACAATTTTTTGACACAACCTTTCAAACCCTAAAATCAAACATTATACGCACTCGAGCCGTCGTAAATAAAAAATTAACCACTCCTGGATACACCAATGTCTATGGACAGAGAACCAGCGCCTACTTAATTCCTCGTCTTATAAATGACCTTGATGTTAAATTTAGAGATAGCTTAACTCCTAACAATATTAAGTATAAACTAAAATCGTACTTTGTCAATAAACTGTAATGTTTGTGGGTAGAAGTGTACTTGTACTTGTTTTTTGTAATTGTAAGACTTTATATTGTTATTTCAGGGCGTTCCATCCTCGCACAAACCCTTAAGTGGTTTATGAGGTGTTTATTTAAATGTAAAATGTATTTTTGTTGTACAATAAATAAAATAAATAAAAAAAAATAAAAAATTGGATGACAAATTATTAACTTGCAAGTGCGATTTTTTTCTAATGCTTTTTATTTTAGACTGCAGAGCGATTAAAAAGAAATGAAAAGGGAATAACTTTATTTGGCAGGCAATTTACACTGAAGTACAAAATTATAAAATTAAGTTAATATAAATAAAAAAACTAATCACTGATGATGAAGGATGTAGGATGAAGCTCGCTGGTTTAATAGAAGCCTATTCACACTTGATTTCAAGAATTATATATCTTATATTATTTTTCATTCGGTCGTATTTTTCAACAGCGAAGCTGGTCAAGCGGTTCGTTTCGCCCGTTGCCCGTTTATTACGCCAAAATCAAGAAGTGGTGTAGGTCAGTTATAAACAAATTTAAAACAGGAAACGCGAACAAAAGCCAGTGTATAGCTTGACTGAAACATTTGCGCGCAAATAGGACATTGCTATTAATCAACATCCTCAACTGTGGGAAGTAGTTGGTTGGTACTCTAGTAATTGCAGCTGCCCGTTTCTATTTATTAACCGTTAGCCTGTCTACACCCCTGAGAACTATTTTTTTAAAGTTTATTTGGTTTTGTACAAACACAATTAAAGAATTTTACTCGGAAACGTAATAAATGTACCTAAGCAGCTGTGTAACTTGGTAACTTTTGCGGGAGTAACTTTATAACATAAGCATTTAGTAGCTAGCAGACTGCGAGCAAATGTTTTAAAGCGCTTGTTTTAATTAGCGAATTCTACGAACTACGTAGCAAAAGGTGCACATGATGTTTGTAAACTTTATTTTGTCAGTTAGAAGTTTTAACATGTTCAGAAAAGGTCAGAACAATCATACCTATTTATTTGTAACTAGTTAGAACTTGCTTTCAACGGGATACTGACCGCGATTACCTTTTTATTCTGTGTTGAATTCTTGGTATTTTCGCCTATCCGTAATCATAGAGCGTGTAACTGAATAGGCATATCGGGAATTTAAAACAAAACATGAAGATCGCGGTTAGTATCGGGTTACCAATCTTCTGCTTACACAAGCTAGAAGCGTTTAAAAAAACCTCGGTGCGGAATGTAATTGGTAACATGATCCAATTGGTACACAAAATATCCTGCTTAGTTTGGTGGTTGCTACCTACATGAGAATATTGTTGATCTACCTGTTACCGCGCCAAATTCTTTATGCCAAGTTATAAGAGTACAGTTGACTACAAAGAGATATATCCACTTTTTCACCTTATTGCATTGTAATAAGGTCCAAATATGGATACATCTCTTTGCAGTCGACTGTACATTAAGACCAAACATGTTTTCTAAATAATAGAATCGTTCTGACCGTTAAATACTTAAGAAAACCGGCCAAGTGCGAGTCGGACTCGCGCACGGAGGCTCCCCTACCATTATCTATAAAAAATCACGTTTGTTGTATGCGAGCTTCTCCCTTAAATATTTATTTAATTCTAATTTCAGTATTTATTGTTATAGCTCTAGCGGCAACATAATACAACATCTGTGAAAATTTCAACTGTCTAGCTATCACGGTTCGTGAGAGACGGTCGGACAGATGTACAGACTGACAGACGGACAACGGATTCTTAATAATAGGGTCCCGTTTTTACCCTTTGGACATGGAACCCTAATTGATCTAATTAATAATTTTGAAGATTCAAAAATATCCTTACATTATTTTGATTTTTTGCAATGTAGAATGTAGGTACCAAGTATTAAGATGGGGTTGATGCTTATTTATTTTTTCGACATGTGGTGAACGCGATATATGTATCTGGAGACCAACCAACCAACCAACCAACCATCATATGAAAAATCACTTAACTACAACACTACTACTACCATTACCATTACTTACGAGTACAAGTCGTCGTTGTAATCGTGAGCGAGTTTTTCAGAACATTTCCCTAAAGATCCATAAACTATACACATCTTTCTTAGCAAAATTACATTGGTACTTAAGCGCGTCAAGGTCAATTCTCATTTCTTTGCACAGTAGGTAAATACAATAAAATAACAAGCCCATTTTTACCGTCGCAACAGTGGTCCAGGTTCTACTTAACTTGGCAACTACCCGTTTTATGGTTTCCGCTGTACACTGCGCCTGTGGTCCACGGTAGTAAAGTTAGTAATAAGGTTATGTTGAAGCAGTCAAGTTGAGTGTGGACTTAGACGGGGTACTGGTATCCTAGCTGTTAATTATAATTAATTAACCTTAAGTTTGGCATAATCTGCTCTTTCTTATAAATGTATAAAATATATGTTCCTTAATATACATACTTAATAATATGTAGTTTGGATTCTCAATGAAATATATATGGTTAGCAAGCCGAATTCGGTCAGTATTAGTAATTTGGAAACTAGGTATAAGTGTAAGAGAAATTTGTTCTTAAGAACAAACGCCTCAATTTTGGAAAAGGGAAAAAGAACATACGGCCTACTCGTTAATTTTTATGGGCATTAAGAGGTAGAGTCAAACATACAAACGTTTTTAACATCGCTGCATTTAGGTAAGAAGTGAATCAGTTTTTATGGAAACATACCAAAATGGTACATCTACATTTTAAACCGACTTCAATTCTTAAATCGTAACTTTTGTATTTTTATGTTATGTTCTCTTTTTAAACACATGTTCTACACAAAACTCTATACCTCTACGTATCTACGTTTTTTATACCCCTAAAGGGAAAATCGGTTTTCAGTGACATCATCTTGAACAGGTAAATAAATTGGCCCACCCACCGAGATGAAGACATCAAGATCCCGTTAGGCAGAAGGGCTGCATGGCGACATGATAGCTCTATAAAAGGGGAAAAACAAATGGTGGGTCATAAATTGTGTCGTTCTACGCGTATGCACCTACGTAGTTAAATGGCTATATAAAGATTCGCATAGATCATCCTCGAATGACCGCTCTGAGCCCATCGCAAGAGGACAATGAATCGTTTTTAGGGTTACGTGGGTCCTGCAACTCTGTAGCTATTATTAACGTAGAAAAAGTAAAAAAGTTGTTACTTACTAAACACTTAAAATACAATTCACTGGCTCGCACATTTTTATCTAGAGGCCAGAATACAACATTACTCATGTGAATAATATTCAACATTTTTTTCCACCTCACTGGGTTTTCCAAATTTTTTGTTATCTTCGAAGCAGAGAAAAGGTTTCCAGAGGAACGTGTTATTGTAGTTGAACTTGTCATAAAAGAAAGGTTCCCTGCAAATTTACTAGGAACAGCAGATAAAACAGGGCGGAAAATTGTCCGCCACCTTTTCTCTCATACTTAGAGCGGTTTTGGTTTAGTGATCTACGTATTAGAAACTAGATTTATGTAAATCCTTTCTCGGATATCGAAGCAGAATTAAATAATTCAATGCTGTAAGGAAAATGTTAACTCACGATTTTATCAAGTTAAAATTGTAAATCTGAAACATCTGCCGCCAAAAACGATGACGAAAAGGAACGTAGCACGTGAAGAGGCGCCGGAGTGAGGCCGGCGAACGTTCGGCTCGCGCGAAACGAAATGAACGTTCTTAATACCATTTTATTTTCTGCATTACGTTATTAATATCGGTTTACCCTTGTTTCGCCGAAAATTATTTAGTAAATTCTTAACTCCCCAAACTACGTATCCCATATTTTCATTTGGTCAAATTTTCATTTCCCAATTCAACGTTTTGCACTGATATCATTTCCCAACGAATGATTTGATAAATTATTTTTAGACAAATTATTACCTGGGATTCTTTTAAGATGTCAATTAGGTTTTCGTCAAATGTATTGATTGGCATAAAAATTAACCATAACCTATCTATATCTGAGAGCAGTTTCGTTCTTGGGTTCATAAAAAAAAATAACCCTAACCTACCTATCTCTGGGAGCAGTTTCATTTTTAGGGTCATAAAAAAAATACCCGTACCTACCTATCTCTGGGAGCAGTTTCGTTTTTAATCCAATTTATATTTGTTTCAGTCAACACAATTATTTACCACATAAAATTTGACAATATGTTATTTGCCTTAGCAAATCATTTGCTACACAATTATTTACCATATAAAATTTGACGTAATAAAATATTGCAATATAAAAATGTAGCGAAATAAAAAAATTACGATGTAAAATTATGCCAAGGATTGATTTGCCAAATAAAACTTCGGCGCAAAGTTGATTGCTAAATGAAATTTCACGAAACATAATTCGGCAAAAAGGCAGTACACCATTAATATCACATATGCGTAGATTAACGTTAAAAATAATTGCGTTTCAAATGCTGCAAGGACAATAAAAATGCCAAACCCTATTTTTACAGAAACCAAAGCCCAAAAGTAGGATTACGTTACCAATCTGTAATGTATTTAAATATAGGTATGTGTGCCACTTTGTTCCCTCACACGGACTTAACGGATTTAGAGCAACTCGAATAAACGAGGTGTCGCAGGATTCGCCTTTGCAATGGGAAACAATATTGAAAGCCAAATTATGACGAATTAAAAGATAAACAACGTTGAATCTCATGTGGGATATTTGTTTAAAAAAATGATCTTAATTTAAAACGCACGGATTTTCAACGGATTTCCCATACTGTTCAACAGTATAAATAAATATGTGTATTCCCTTTGTAAATAAGTAAGCGCTAAGTAGTTTTTTTTGTAACTATGAAAGTAAAAAGGCAGTGAAGTCACAGATAAAGTCTTTATGAATTTGTTTTTATTATTCATGGTTAGAGTTCAACGTTAAGTTTCCAAATAAGCCCTAGTGATATATTTAGCGACCACGTTCAAATCGGTCCCGGCATCGCCAGTTGTTTAGAAATCCTAAACTAATATAGGATTAGATATCGGTGAGTAACACGAGTAAGCTGTTTTGGTTTCCTAAATTAAGTTTATCTTGTTAGCTGTTATTTAAGCACAATGTAAGGAGATATTTACTTAGGGACTAAATTTTTTGTATTAATTATAATTTTCTGCAACTTATCTTGTTTTATTTGCTGTGAACCTAAGACAAATCATATTTTTTCTAATACCTGTTTAACATATATTGTCGTTTCATAATAACATTTTATTCGGGACCTCAGCGTTGCTCTTTCAGTAGTTTGATATATTAAAAAAATCGAACAAATAACATTCGAGTGAGGAAAGATATCTCGACACGTGAGTGGTGTTAATTTCTTCACGGGCGGAGCGCGGACCTACTATCAAAGAAGTTAATTTCTGATAGTTACGAAACTTTTTACAACTATTTTTTATTTATTACAACTTTTGCTACAATTAGTCGAAATTAGAATTTATTTCAGCATTGCATTTTAGACTACAGGCCTTTAGACTAAAGGCTTTATGTAGCTTATGTAGGTATGTAGCTTACCTTTACTTTTAACTTTTTTTAAATGACGCAGATGCTCAAGAAGACCGCCAAGTAATTTTACCTTATGAAAGAGTTTTCTAAAGATGAATAGTCCCAGCTTATGACGCCTGCCCGCTTGTTATCACGCTATATACATTTATATGAAATGCGAGCGCCACAATAAATGTTTTGTGTGCCATCCGTTTGTTGCTGGAACACATCTGATAAATAATAGCCCTCGGCAAGGCGTTATAAACATGTCAAGCTATAAAATGGCACAGTGTTACAACTGGGTAAAGAGTTAGTGAAATGTGAAAATGTATAAATTGTTAAACAATAATTGAAAAGGTCACGGGTCTTTCAATAATTTTGGTGCCAAAAAGCAGTTAAAATAATCACTTAATTATCAACTTATGGAGGTTATTTCTATTATTCAATATATTTGTAAAAAAAGTGTGTTCTGACCCGATGACGAATAAGAAATATAAAATTAATTGCTCGTGGTTAGGTTTAAAAAGTATAGGCTCTCTTCTCGGCTTGGTTTCATAAAAAAAAGTTTTTAACTAGTTTAATGAGCTTGAGGACTAGGTTAATTAAAAATATAAATTAAGGCCCTCTAGCTGAATGCTTTAATTAGGGTTTGAATCACAGTTTGAATGACTTCGTTCAGTTACAGACAAGACGTTCGCCACATTACGATCCAAAAAGCATAGGGTGTTTATACAACCCCTACATAAAATATCAGACAGATACATGTCATATTCGCCCCCTCTACTTCTGTCACTTGTCAAAAGTCACTTGTTAGTGACGATTGAAAAAACAGTGGTCGGTAGAAAATACATCATCCTCAGCTTCGGCCTTACGTTAAACAACAAACGTTTTTATACAACAAAAAAATTACGATTGAAACTGACAGTCTACTTCACACAAGCAACATGACGTGTACATACGTATATTAAGACTCACACTGTAGTTTAAGGTATTTATTTATCTAAACATATGTGAAGATACATTTATCGTTGTCTAGGATATATAGTATCTGTAGTACAAGCCAACAGCTCTCCCCCTGATATTTATTTTTCTCGAATTAGGTCGAAATAAAAATAAAATGTCTTATCTCATCTCATCTATAGATGTGCCCTTTCGGGTACACTTCGGCCCTTTAGTATATTTTGTGCAATTACCCTCTTACACACTCAGCTATTCGAACATGCAGATTTGAGGTTCAGACTCGGTCGGTACCTTACGATCACGAGTTGACTCCCTACGCCAGCACTTATTTTTATTTACATACATACATACATACCTTCACGCCTGTAATCTTAGAGTGGGCTAGGCAGAGAATTACAACTTTAAAAAGTTGTTGATAATTCAGTAACCACGATTTGCACAAACAGGCTCAGATGTTATCAGCATAATAGTGACAGGTTGCAAGCCCATCGCCTAACAGTACCTACTACAAGCCTATATTTTTATTTTTAAATGTAAAAACTATTAGCGTCTTCACAGAAGATATACACATAAGAATGTCAACAACACTTTATTGAAAATATTACAACCGAGTTTTATAGGTATGTCAACCTCAATCTCGGTCGATTGTTACCGATAGATAACCCGGATGAAGTCACTCTATATTTTATCATCGTAACAAGTGTGCCAGCAAAGGGCGAGGGTCACAAATCGGTGTCAGCCGGAGCCGGCCACACCGTCTTTTTTATCTCACTCCGAACTACAGACATCCGGCGACTATTTGAAAATCCCATTGATAGGTTAGACGTATAAAGGTGACCCGTTTCCCATACAAAGTAGAGTTTATGCTACTTGTACTTAAAATGACATCTATTGTTAAATTTTGGCATCGGAACCGCAGGATCATTATCAAATGAACTTTTTAAATAGTAACAGAAATAGATCTGATTTTAAAAGTTCTTTCCAAGGTCAGAAAATCAATCAACTTAACGATATAGCTAAAATTATTTGGAAGGAATTATTAGGAAAAAGGTGCCCCAAAATCTAAAAAGTAAATAAAGAAACGTCAGGGGACAATATCACACAAACTAACATAGTCCCAAGCTTAGCTCTAGCCTCGTATAAAGGGTGAGTACTAGACAACGAACAAAATTTATTCAAGACTAAGATATTTACCTTCACTGGGAATCTCTATAGCTTCCTAGGCTGAGCCACTTTCAATTAAGTTTTTACACTAGATTAAAACATTAGAAGCCTAATTTACCCTCTGGTGCCTGATACATGGATCGTTTCTTCTCATAAAACTGAACTTCTGTTGATCTGTAAATTGTTAAAAAAACTTTATCATCAATTAGTTATCTACACTTAGGTATATTTTTTAATGTTGAATAACAAAAGTAGTTCAGTTTAGCGAGTAGAATCGATCGTTGCATTTAAAGCCCCATTCAGAGGCACCCTGTATAATTTATTATTATAAGTCTTTTAAATTAAAGTCTAGCGGCAGTTGTGAAGGGACCTAAGTGATACTAAAAATAATCGTAATGTATCGCGTATAACATACCCACATGTATTACAATGGAACGTCGAACGTAAATAGACGATGACAAGGGTAGTTTGATGTTCCAGGAAAGGGTTCATTGCTTATCTACTGTTTCACAGAATCGGCATATTCATAAACTCTTATATATTAGACCCGGCGGGCACTGTCGGTAACCCTACCTGAACGAGGACCAGCCGGATACAGTGACTATGGGAAGAGAGATAAATAGTTATAGGCATAGTTAGATTACACGTTTATGGTCTGAGCTATTCATTTTTCTTATTGAAGTGGTTAGGTAATAGTTAGGTTTAGGTAGTAGGTATAGCTGATACCCTAGATTAATACCTACATAGGCTAGATTAATAAAAGTTAGTCTAACATAGATTAATACATAGGTTAGATTAACAAAAGTTCCCGAGGGACAAACGACAATCGAAATCTACGTAGTCAAAGTCGCGGGCAGAAGCTAGTTCACAAATGTAATTAGGGTTCTTCAAATTTTGAACTAAATCTATAACTTTATTCACATCACTGTTTTAACTATCACACTTAGATAAAATACAGATACCCTGGCCCTTCCGCTTTTGCGTTCTTTTTTTGTTTATGCGCTGAAAATTGCTCCGAGCGCGCTCGCTCCCTTGCCCTTACTGCGTAAAATAAGGAACAGCAACAAACTAACGAACCGACTTTCTTTATTTATAATACTTATTAGTAATATTTCTTAACAAAAAAAATTTCAAGCAATTTGTGAAAGCGTTTCAGTATGAATTAATTATGTAGGTACGAGTATTTGAACCCGGGTCTCGAAACAGGATTGAAGTGGACGACACGTGTTTTGAGCGGATAACAAATTTAAGTGCCTCACGGCGCCGGCCTGCGAGTTCGCCCGGGTCTGCCCCAACCGGACGGACAGCCCATGGGCAGTATTAGAAAATATTTGTTACAGTCTTACTAGCGAGTCGCAGCAAACAGGCAAATTCAATAATCTCCGGCTAGAAGGTAACACGGAATACATGACATGCCGTGAACTGTGCAACTTCACTTTCCCATATTCATACGTACCTTGTCCCAATAGTCAAATTGGTGATCCCCGACACTCATTTGATCGAATGTATAATTTTATCGAAAGCTTCGAGCTATCGTAAGTATCGTAACCTTATTGGTTTTAGGTTATCTTAATCATGGTTTTAGGATACGTAGGTAGACCTGTGACCACTAAAAAATTTATAACTCCTTCAAATGTGCCTGTCGATGAAATGAAAATTCGGCGAATTAACATTTCAATAACATTTTCCTGTATTTAAATAAGTTAGTTGATAAGGTAGATTAGGCAATTATGGGACTAAAATGGCTCCTGTAAGGCCAAAGCCCCTTTAAATAAATAAAGTATTTTTTTAACTATGAAATTAGTTTCGGTGATTCAAGGGTGAACCCGAATATGATAAAAAAGAAATGACTCCTCCTTACCCAACCTAATATTACCTTTATTCTTTAAGTTTTACACTATGTGTGACCATTCCAACTGCACCTCATGTAAAGTAATTTCTACAAGCAGTCTTTACTGTTTTAGATACCGATTTAAATTAATTACGTGTAGGAGAAATGTGGGCTATAAGCCTATAACGATGATGTGATAACGATGAACGGAAACATATTGTGACAGTTTGTTGGGTGTGTGTATTGTTCAGTCTAGGTTGTTTAACCTACACCTGACACTATTTAACCTACCTCGGAAGATCGGTTGGTGTAGACCGTGCATTAAAAGGGACCTTTCCGCCATTAGACGAGGTAATCTTTAATTTGCAAATAAACATGCCAAGCAATGTAAAAGAGGCTATTTATTAGGTTACTTAATCACGCAATGAGTATGTTTATTACCTATTTTATTGAACATGCGATGCTCGTATTATACTTTATGCTGTTCTTCCGTTTCACAAATTTCCTTTGAGTTTTCGACCACTTTCAAGTTTCCAAATAAGTAATCACTATATTTCGTTGAGATTACTATACGATATTCTGAGGAATTTGCATCCTACTGCTTATCTCTAATGATCAAATTGAAGCTGTTAAGAATTAACGAGTTAAGTGATTAAAGATCTTGTTATTGAACATTAAATATTATTTTCCAAAAAAAACTGTACTTGTTCCGTGGACCTCGTTTGAATATATATATAATACCTAAGTACTCAATAAAAGTCGTGTAATGTTAATAAAAGTCAATTAGTCACCCCGCCCTTAAATAAACTCCTTGAGAACAGGCATTTAGCAGTGAACCTCGAAATTAATTTAATGTTTTATCGATTACGCTAATGCGGACGGACTACTTAACTTGGAGTGGAACTCGAACCTCGTGCTCAATCACTCAGACATGTTATTCTCTAACGAAACCGGCGAGAGTTTATCTTTGGCTAGACTTAAAAAACTGGGGAGGATCTCACACAAAGTGACCTAGTCCAAAACTAATCTCTAGGCTTGTACTAATCAACGATAACATACTTATATAGAGAAATAAATAGTTATATACGTAGAAAATACCCAAGACGGAGAAACAAATATGTACTTGCCCTCATCACACAAATATTTGCCCTGACCGGTAATCGAACCCGGGAGCGCTGGGTTCGCAGGCAGAGTCACTACCACCTAGGCTAACTGCATCGTCAACGCCGTGGTAGATCAGAAACAATGTACCTAATTGCGAAGTCATTGACGAAAACGCAATTGTTGATGCGTCAGGGAGTAAACATAACCAATTTGCTTTTAAATTCGCTGATGAATTTTCGACCGGCAAACCTACGACTAAGTTGTCCCGTCAGAGTCTTTAACATTTAAGTCAGTGGCATAGCGGCTTTAGAATTTAATGTCAGGGTGGCCATTTGCTTAGCCAATATGCTTTAATTTTAAACCAGCCTTAACTTAGGTCTCCAGTTGACCAATTTTAGATTTTTCGGTACCTACCTTCCCTTATATCCGCCACTAATTTTAATTTTTAAGTATATTTCTTGTTTGTTTGCTGGTTTCATATTTTCATAGGTTATTGCAAACATGACGTTAAACTAACAAGGTACCAAAATGTCATCATTTATTTATATAGTTGAACGTACGTTTCACAGTACAGAGCTCGTGTGAGGGTTCACCCTTGTTAAGTTACGGAATAACACCACAGATTCGCACCTTTCATTAATCTTCATCGCCAAACTTAATTCAACCAATATTTTATCAAAGTAACGAAATACCTACCCTGATAACATGATAAATGTTTTAATGATTATTTCCATTTCAACGACACTTAAGAATTAATTATGTATGTGCACACTCGTTCCGTTTGTATTACTCGAGAACGCGTGTGGGGCTACAAAGGGCTATTCATTATCCACTAATTATCATGGCTTTGATGATAAACAATTGAATAAAAGATTTTTAACAATGAGCTAAATTTTTAACGATCTACGCCATTACAAAATTGTTTAAACAAACTTACATTTAGGTAGGTACATGTGTAATCTACATTTGTATGAATAATAATATTATATTTAGCTGCCGGAAATTTTGAAATAAGGAATTTAACCCTAAGGATCCTCTTTATTACCCGACTACCTGTAAATGTAGAAGCGAACATGACACGGGTCGGGCGGTTGTCTCACGCAACCCTTCCCTAAAGTTCTTACGATTAGTCGTATACGCGGTATTTGTTCACATTTTACCCTCACAAGCCAATACACCCAAAATTCCTGATTCTAATCCATGGAAACACTTTACAGGTTCCTCGGAAAGGCGAGCCGTGCTCGGCTCTCGCTTCTGCCCTCACAACTTAAAACATTGTAATAAAGAACCACTCTACAAAAGCCAAGTAAAAGCGCCGGTTTGAAAAACGACTACTCGCTTGATTGAGTCTCACTGGAAACTGCGAAGTGCTCAGGCTCGCAATCACATTACAAAAGGTAACAAATAATCTGAGATAAACAGATTCGCAAATATAATCGATTATTTACCGACGTGCTCGCGCTACAGGCGGCTGGCATCCTTTACATTCAGACCTCTTATCTCAATTCTGTTAAAAAATTAACTGGCCCTTTCGCAGTCGGCCGGAATTACTTTTCGGGTTTGCCGAATGTTTTTACACGAAAAAACGGTAAAAAATAAGAAGGGTTAGCGTTTCCGACACATTGAGAAGAGAGGTAGCGGCGAAAAATTAATTTAGGTAACAATTCAAGGGAATGAGTAGCTACAATAGCCGGCGGCGGAAGGGCGGACGACGCATAAGTCACTGTCACACTCACAACCCGCGCTACTTTTTGTTATTTTGCACCATTTGCGGCTGCACCGACTAGCACTTTGCGTTAATTTTACAAAATAAAATGCCCGTCGGTTAAACAGCTATTTATTTTGTATTCTTGTTTATTGCGTCGCCCACGCCACCGTGCTGCTTTAATTTCGTGCATTTATCATTATCTTATGCAGCAAGCACGACAGCTAAGTAGCAATTAATTAATGCTCAACATACAACCATCAGCTCATTAAAAAGTTGGCTGCAGAGTTGAAAAACTTCTAAGTTTTAAAAATTTCAAGTTTATTCATGAAAAATACAGCATAGCACACAGGCAATATGAGCCTACATTATGAAAATCGATTACACAACTTTTTGCTTTGGAGCTAAACACGATCCATTTAACTTCTTTATTTTCTGTAGGCCCAAATTGGTGTATTAATTACGTATTGGATTTTCGTCGTTGACGTCATAATACTATTTAACAGGAGGCTTACTATTAAGACGAATTAAATGACACCACATTTGTCAAACTGCGGTGAGTAACTAATGACTAATGAGTCCTAAGATCCGTGAGAATAGACCCTTCAAACAACCCTTCCAATTAGGAGCTCATATTGGACAAAAATAGCTTGTATTTTATTTTGTATTTACAGTATTATAATCATTTAAAACCTTGTCAAATATAGAAGTTAACCATGATTATTCCAAATCAATAATCGTTATTCCAACCTCATTATTTCGGTTTTTAAAGTGAATCTCAAAAGCGGTCGTTTATAAAGGTGAAGCTTTGTGAATCCTCCAAGGTTTGACTTTCGAAGAATAAATACGACGGGACGTCTCACGAGTCAATCCAAAGTCAGACAAGGACGTTATCTACAGAGGCATAGGAAAACTAGAATGGTCAAGAATGAATATGGAAAAGTAGGTTGTTGTTGACCCAGTTAAATGAATGCTCCATTGATTGGATTTAAAGTTGTTTTTAAAATGTATATTTTTATTTAACCTGATGTTTCGATAAATACATTAAATGAGTAGGCACAGTCGGCCAAAAAAGGGATATTTCAATTTGGATACCAAGGATTAGAATTTAGAGAAGTAAAATGAAAATGTCCTACCTACAATGCGATGTTATAACTAATCTTGTATTTTTTACGTATGACATATACATTGATATTACGTTCTTCTTCGAACTACGAAGAAAAACGAGCATAAAACTTGTTTAAATAAATAAAGTGGCAGTGGGTTTGTTGGTTCCTAGTTACAATAATATTATCTACGACAGTACACGACGCAAAAAAATATTCAATTTTTTTAAATTATTTTGACAGGTTTATTTATTGCCACCCGCAAAATGTTTTTACAGGACCCCAACTTTCAATTGCTAATTGAACCTGAATTTAAAAAAACTCATTTATACCGTCGTTACCTTCCTGATGTTAAACGATAATCGCCTCTCGTAAAATAGCTTTATGCTTATAAAGGTCAAACACAAAACGCATTAACTTGTCGGAACAAAAATAGTCCGAATATTTACTTTTATTGGATGTGGTCCCTATTCTACTGGTTAAACCCTTATTTCCTCTGACGTGTTATTGTATTGTTAACGATACGATAGGTTTTATTTACATGACAGTAATGGCGGCCCAGTTAAAAACGATACTATAACAAGTCAAAGACAGCCTTATAATTGATTCATAATCATTTTAATCAGACAGCAGTTTTGTGGCAAGAACGTCAACTAAGTAGGCATTTCCTTCCGATATAAAATTTATCGATAACTGTTTCAAATACTTAGGTAACTAGTTCAAAGTGACATTTCATAGTAGATAGGTATTAAGTTTACCGGATAAAATAGAAATTAACTAAAATGCTGATCACTACCCGTAGTAATATTTAATTTAGGCAATTCATAGGCATACTTAATAGGGATAAGTTTGCCATCGTACATGTTCATCTTAAGTTTATGTAAGCATTTGTTATTTTTTTGTGCAATAAATAGTGTACATACATACATACCTTTTAGGGATTTTGAAAAATTCAAATTAACATCAATTTTAATACATATTTTTTATTATTAACGTATTTCTTAAACAAAAACTGTATAAAAAGTATGAAAGTTGCATGTTCATATTATACGTTATCCTCGTAGTCGTAAACTGTGATAAGAAAGTACAAATTTATCGATACATTAATATCGTTCGGAAGTCTCTAGGACTATTTTATTCGTGCCACAAAAACTTCTATGTCTGTTCATAATAATTGATTATCAGTAGTTATCAGATACGACCATATATAGGTGATTGTAAATTAATGACAGTAGTTCAGACCTGACTACTCACTATAGTATAAAATATTTTGAACTCTAAAGCACTAATTAAAAGAGTCTAAAGCATTATTCTTAATATGTACTTGGTAAAGTACATTCGGTACTGAGCACTACCGCTATTAAGAAAACACAGGACTTACGTGGATAATTTGATTACATTGTTTGAAAAAAGCATCAAGCTTCGTCGGTAATGGGGATTGCCAGACTGGTTCTCTCCCAGGCTCGGCCTGCTAATCACCTCGTCAGGCAATTCCCTATTTTCCGGGCCTCTATAATAAATAATATACTAATGCCAAAATATCGGGAGCTCTATGTTACACCACAATATTCAGTCTCGTTGAAAATAAGTCTATTGTGACATACAAACAGAGTACTCTTAAATTAGGCTCGTCATTAAGTAAATAGCTACTCGTAATAGAGGCAAAGCTCAAATAAATATGAATACAAAAATAATAGCGTAAGAGTAGCGCTTTACTTATCATTAAAAGCACCGAAAACATACCAGTGTAGTAGTAGTAGTACAAGCTATAATAACACATGGAAGCCTAGTCCACGCAGCACTGTGATGCCACTCAAATTAGACACTTTGGTTTGGCCAGGGGTCTAGCTAAGATGCAAATGCTACTAAAGTTTTTCCCTTTACTACTCAAAATGTATGGGATGACATTCGTGCGTTTCGAATACGACGTGGTCAACTGTCATACAGTTTTTTTTGTTGAGCTATATAAGATAAAATCGCTAGTAGCGTTTGCATCTTGGCTAGGGACCCTGTGCTATTATTATTTGTGCATGCCGTCGCGTAAACATACGAAAAGATTACACCTACATGATTTCAGCTGTGACTTCAAGTTTACCGCGTCGGTTATATGAAACTATAATTATATGTGTTATTAACTATTCTACGGTAGTAGGACTAAATTGTAGATACCGAATATCCTACAAATGCTTAAGAGGGTAGTGAAGCTAAAAAATTCCATACAAAATGCGAAAACGTTTCTCTACCCTTAACCTAGTTCGATTTGTACGATTTTTGAATATGTTGTAGATATCAACAAAAACTTTGTCTGTACGTTTCCCTTTCCACGAAAAACTTCTCAAAAGGAAACAAATTTAAAAAACAAAAATCAGAAATGTACAGACATAGTTCTTTAATGCCGTGTGGTTGCCGGCTTAGAATTGTGCCACTCCATGTCTTCCCGTGGAAGTCGTAAGAGGCGACTAAGGGAATAAAGGCTTGTAGTACTGTTAGGCGATGGGCTTGCTACCTGTCACTAATATACACTGTTAAACATCTTAGCCTAGTTGTGCAAATTGTGGTTACAGAGTTATCAACAAGTTTTTAGAGTTGTTGGTAATTCTATAGGTCTGCCTACCCCACTCTGAGAATGAAGGCGTGAAGGTATGTATGTATGTATGTATAGTTCTTTATAATAACTACGAGTACAACATATTCAAAAATTGAGGAAATCGGACTTGATTTAGCGGGTGAGAAACGTTAACGGCCGGAGCTACATTTGTATGGAATTTTTTGACAGCTACGTGATTTTAGCGGCGCTTCACAATCCTCTTAATACGCCCAAATACTTTGACTACCGGGACTGCCAACCCTAGCAACTAATTACAATTTTAGTCGTTATCTCGAAAAAAAAACTCATTTACTAATGCATTTTCATAACATTTTCTTGGAACGAAACGAAACTGTAATATTCTCTCGTGAAATTAATGTTATACCAATAGTTACAGGAAGAATAGCACACCCTTATTAATTGGCATCGAAGAATAACGAGCATTACGTACCGCTGCAGGGTAGTCAGCAAATTACTAGCACAATATAACGGTTGTGAGGGTAGGTGATACAAAATTAACGAGTACCATTAACGGAGGATTCCCGCCGGGCTAGTTGCGCGGAAGATACTTTTATCAATTATTTATCTCATATTCTACAAACGTACCGGGTGCCGGGATGCGGGAATTAAACTCGGTCGGGAACTGTTCAAGTTATAGTAGGTACCGAGTGTTTAATAGGCCACTTAAACGGAAAGAACCCTATTCGGTAATCTCACAAAAATGATTTCTTGCGATTATCCACGGATATTAAACAGGAATTTAAGTTCGAAATGAACAAGCTTAAGGTATTAAATGAATAACAAATTATTATTGCAATTGATTTAAAAAATACAGATACGTGTAAAGAGCGCTGTTCATATTCAAACTGTAATTTTAATGAAAGTTCGTTGATTACGGCTATGAAATGTACCTAAATAACATCACGTTAAACTAGATCTAATTGATCGAACGTTATTAAAATACACGTAAAATTCCATTAATAACATAAAGTAGGTACACTAGCCGAGCTTTAATAAAGCTTAAGCTTATTTGACTTTGCTCTATAACTGCAAACATTAACATACATACACTGCGAGCTCTCACAAAACCCGCCATATAACGGCGTCATTAAAAATGAAAAGAAAAAACTTCGCATCCATTACCAAACATTGCGAACACAAGAGTTGCGTAGAATCAAAAAGTTTTATTTCCGAATGTATAAAACTAACATTGACATAAAACATTTAGAAGTAAACTTTACCTATTAGAATGTTTATATTTTATATTAATCACTTTTGGCACTGTTGTGAATGGCATGCGGTCACGCGCGTAGCATTACGCGTAGGCGGGGAGCGTAGCCGTACGGGTTCGTAGCGCGCGCGTCGGGGTCCAACTGACGTGCCGGGCGCTACGCCGCTGCACCCGCGGGCGCGCAGCCGCGGCCCGGTTGCCATGCGCTGACGGAATACTCCAAATGCATTAATACGTTAACTGCACCTTGCGCTCAAAAGTTTCCTCAAACTCTCGAAGAATATGAACCTCGGTTTTCGTGATGCTCTACTCGATCATACACGGCTTACCTGAATATATTTGAAAATCTCAAAATTAAACGAAGTTTTGTCGCAATTAGACTAGTTGCTGGTAGCCCTGCCTAAGATACCATGCTCCCGGGTTCAATCCCCGGTAAGATCAAAATCGAGTGACAAAAAAGTACTTTCAAGGGTATTTTACGACAAAATAACAATAAAATATTATCATATAGCAAGAAGGTAAAGTAGCTCAGTTATTTTATACTTTCTTAATTTGGGAACAAACGCACACAAACATTAAAGGCAGAAATACATTACGATTACCTGAAATCCCCAGTAGAATGGCAAACCCTAATTTCAGAGCTGATACGAGTATCACCCGATTTTCATAAAACCTAACCATGAAACACCGATTAAACTGTGAAAAAAACGGCGTCCAAATCGATCTATCTCAGACAGGCACACAGGAACACCGAAACACACTATCTAGACTTTTACATACATAAACTCACTCCTTTATTCTCAGAGTGGAGGGCAGAGCTACAGAAACACCAACAACTCGAAAAAAATGTTGATAATTCTGTAACCACATTTTGCACTATTAGGCTAAGATGTTTACCTACCAGTGTATTAGTTAGGACTTAAGTATTAATAAGTGTAGCCTATATCCCCGGGGGAATTGCCATCATATAATTGTTAAAGTAGTGGCAGCGCTGTAGGAATGACACATACAATAGGCAACGGGGGCTCCTTTCTACTCGGTACATCAATATCGCTTTTACATGTTATTGTGTTGTCAACGTTATGATAACTCTTGTGTACTTGACAGTAATGGCGGCCTAGTGATGACATGTCAAAAGATATATTCTTTTACCGAGCAGAATCGAGGCCCTTGCATGCAATATTAATAAACGTAGGGGTTTTTAATGGGAATAGTTTTGTGAATTGTCAGGTTAAATGTAAAAATGTCACCTTTGATAAATAAATAAATAAATATCAGGAGACAATGTCACAGCAATAAAACAACTAGACAACGATATAAATACTTACCTACATAGATAAATATATACTTAAATACATAGAAAACATCCATGACTCAGGAATAAATGTTCGCGCTCATCACACAAATAACTGCCTTTACCGGGATTTAAGCCCAGGACCGCTAGTTTTGTGGGCAGGGTCACTACCGACTCGGCCAGTGCGTGGTGATGATCAGCGCCTCTGTTTTAGGCGTTAAAGTTCGAATTATTTGATATTTTATGGTATTGCTTTTAATTCGGCCACCATTACTGTCTAGTAAATAAGAGGTATAAAAACGTCGACAATACGAGTAAAGATCAAAAACCGTGTTAAATAAAGGCCCTGGTTTGTTTATTAAGGTAGATCCACCTTTGTGACATTCATCACAATATGGTTCAGTGACCGTGTCAATAACAGTTGTCAGTACCGACTATGCGGACGGTATTAGTCGTAACATAAGTTACGACATACTGTCACGATGTCACCCATCCCAAGCGCATGATTTACACTGTCCAAATTTAGTGTAACGAGTTGCCGCGAATAGTGGTTATAGCGAATATTCGAATACCGATTAAACGCCATTCACTTTGGCGAATAGTCGAATAACTCGACATTACTATTCGACATAAAAAAATCGTTAAACACATTAAAAATATTTCTAATTTCTTCTAAGGTTGTGAGCAAAAGAAAACTGACAGAAAAATAAACCCATATGAAGTGCAGAAAAAATGCTTTTTTTGGACCACAATCTGCCTCTGTTGGATTTTTAATAATTATTTAAAATTCCTATCTAATTTAATTTCATGAATATGATAGGCACAGGCACATATTACAGATAATAATTGATATTGTGTATTGTTGGGAAAATAATTCAAAAAATTATTATTTTTAACTCATTAGTTTTTTTGTTCGATAAAAGTTTATTTTAGACGATCAAAAAAATGACGAGTAATGCCGAATACCGAATAATAGCGAGTATTCGCGGCAACTCTAGTAAAAACCATATCGTCTTCGGTATCCAAATGTTATTTCTCCTGTTATGTTATGATATTGTATTTTAACTCGGCTACCATTGCTGTCAAGTAAATAAGAGCTATCAAAACGTTGACAGTACGATAACAGAGGGGTTATTATGACGTAGCAATGCAGTTCATTTTACGCTGAGAGAAAGGGACAGACCTATATAACTGCTATAGCTCTGTCCTGTACGCTCGCGGTAAAATGAACTGCAAAGTTATGTCATAATAACCCCTCAGGTCAAAAACCATATGGTTTTTACCGTGTTAATTTGAGGCCCAGTGCCGTGCCTATATTCTAGGCGGTAAAATCCAAATCGCATTTGACCTGTTTTGATATTGTTTTTAACTTAGCCGATATTAGTGTAAAGTAAATGAGAGCTAACAAAACGTTAACAATACGATAACAGGTCAAAAATATGGTTTTTACCACAGAGCACTGAATCGTCACCGCGCGCTTCTACTAGAGACGGCAGTGAAGACAATATTCGTGCCTCGCAGTTGCGCTGAGCGCAATTGATGGAGGTAAAGGCCGTCAGTGTCTATTTGGACGTTGTAGAGTGCACATGATCAAAAAAGCGATATTATGCCTCATTGTGCTGTGATATGGTGTAATAACCAAAGTAAAAACGTGAATAAACAAAATTCTGGCGTATCATATCACAATTAAGTATTTAAAATCAATATTTGGTTATTTGAAAATTGCGATTTGAGGTTATATTGGAACACAAAACCTCCTCTTTTTCTTCTTCTTAACACAAAACCTCCACCGCGCCGTAAGCAGTCTCACCAGCCAGTGACGCCAGTAAATGCGTTAGTGAAGTGTAGCGGTGTATGGCGTCATATCGATACAGTGCATCAATGTTCATAAAGTATCAATGAATTTTTATTCCATTTAAAATTATTAATTTAATATTAATTTTCCTTTACTAAGTGTTCCTTTTAAGTTTCCTAATGATGCTTACATTAAAGATAAATGAATATTAGCGACGGGAAAGTTAAACTAGTTTCTTCAGAAACATGGTACGATTTGCTCAGACCATTTCGAGGCTGGAAGTACCACGAAAAGAGCCAGAATATAGCTATTTTCTGATGCTATTCCAACAATGAAACTCCATCCTGTTTTTAACGAGGTAAAACTTTCACAAACTGATTCATTTCATAAACATATAATTTGGTAAACTGCTTTTTTCCGGAACTGAAAATAATTCAGTACTTTTTTCAGGACTATCGTGTCAAAACGCTTTAGGTTAGTTTCATAGAAATCCTGAAATATGTACAGTTTCGGAAAAAAAGCGGTTTGCTAAATGATGTTTGTGAAATCAATCAGTTTATAAATATGTGGAAAAATATGTGGACATCAGACTGAACTACCTTACAAAAAAACGCAACTACAATTTATTAATACGAAGTTATTGTAAAAAAAAAAAAATTTTGGGGCAGTGGTGGCGCTCCGGTTCAAGTTTTTTATAATCTTGATTTTAATAAACAACCCCAATAAAATGATTTCTATTATTTTGGCACATAGTTGGTAATGCATGCCTAAAGGTATAATGAATAATTTTGAATATTGCCGAAGTATTGTTTTTAAAATAGTCATGTGTCCGATTTTGGCTCAATAAAAAATCGATAAAAATATCGACCTCACACCGCAGCACTCTTAAGCACTTATGACTTTCTTGTAGCGCACAGATGGTTGACATCTAAGACAATACAGATATGTCATTTATGTAGTAGTGCGTGCACTAGTGTGAGTAAACGGTGACGCCCACTGACACGCTTGATTTGTATGGAAAGTTTGGAGCATACCGTCTCTAGTAGGGGCGCGGTTCTGTGCTCTGTGGTTTTTACCGTGTTGAATAGAGGCCATAGTCATTGACATAATCTCAGGTAGTTTCATTAACTATTCCAGTCCAACTCGCCCCTTTGTGGTTAGTAAAAGTACCTATTTCGTACTAAAACGTTGTATTGTATTGTAGAAATAATACCGAGAGCTGTATTACTTAAACCATTTTAATTTTAGATTTAAATAATGGGTTGTGAGGATTACGGGATACATTAACAGACTTTTCATTTTAATCAAGCTTTAAGTATTTGTGCGTACTTTAATTTCAGTTACTAAGTTATTAAACTGGTTCATGAAATACAACGTTATCAAATCCCCTGGATGTCGTGATGTCCTAATGTCAGGTTCCTAATATTCAAACCGCGGATAGATTAAGCTTACTTCAGATTAACATTTCACATATTTTGTATTGTTAAATGTCAAATTTTAACCCGAAGTAAGCATTATCTGTCCGCGGTTTTAAGGTTTACTTCAGATTAAAATTTGACATTTGCCCATACAAAATGTGTAAATTTTTAACCCAACGTAAGCCTATTGAAGTAAGTCTATCATCACAGTTTTTAGCGTTGTTGGTAATTCTGTAGCTCTACCTACCCCACTCTAGGAGAAAAAGCCTTGAGTTTGCCTGATCCATGCACCATGGATGGCAAATGTCCATGGTAGAGTCTCGTGGCATTTGCATGATTTCTTCATCTTTATGTATGTAAGGTCATTGCCGCTGTCGCCGAAAACTCAAAGTCCAGGCCGGAACATAATGACCATTTTTGTGACTCCCAAAGAGCACATACTCATATTACAGAAAATATTGTAATTTCGATTTTGGTCTAGCTGCTTGTGCTGATTTCTACATGAAAGGTGGTCCTGCCCTGTAACATATTCCTTCTTCTGAACTACACGCAGGTTCAATGAAAAATGATATTCGTGATTGGAACTTTATTAAAATCACATACCTATAAGTAAAATAATTAATATACAAAATTAGAAAATATTTAGGGCCGAGTTCACCAACCAATTTAACAGACGGTTAAGTCTTAATCAACCGTTAGTCAATACATTTGACAACCGTCAAACCACTAACCGTCCGTTTAATTGTTGGTGAACACTGCACTTAGTATCGTTTTACTAACATTGGTAATAAATTAAAGTGAGTAAAACGGTTTTGTCCACAAAACGATTCGTATTGTCTCCCACTACAATGTTTTCATAAAGCATTTCACTGTAACATTGAAACTCATTGCAATTTTAATGACGTTCTAATTTTAATCTCCGGCTGTATCACTGACGTTGGCTAAAATTGAACGTGCCGAATATTCATGGTTATTAAAGGAGTCCAGGGGGTTACCATGACATACTAAAGCAGTTCAGTTTAGGCTGAGAGAAAGTGATAGAGCTATACAACTGCTATAGCTCGGTCCCTTTCTCTCAACCTAAACTGAACTGCTTTAGTATGTCATGGTAACCCCCCTGCATATTCGTGGACCGCGTTGTTGTGTCACTGCTTGGCATAATTAAGCCTCCCTCCGTTTCTTTTCCTGTCAATAATTATTCTAAAATAGAATCCTGAGCGTAGTGTAAAGTGGGGATTAAAGTGTTAACGCTCAAGGTGGAAATAATTTTTCTACCGACACATACTGCTTTCACATCAATTATGAGGAACATAAAAGATCTTAGTGATGAAACTAATTTAATTATTTACACTCTCTAATAGTACTGAAATATTCAAATTTAACAAGAAAATTTGTTAACTGGCAACAAAATGTCCTTGAACAGAAAAGTGCCACTTTGATCCCCTTTCCCTTTGGAAGAAAAGTCCCCTTTCCGAATAGGTGATGTGAAAAGTATTTTTATCAACCCCTGACGAAAACATGGGGCAGTTATAAGTAAGGTTAGGACTTTTGGTGGCATAACGTGGTGCTGGAATCCATGGAGTCGCTATTTTATAATTATTATAAATATACCACTTTGATTTTGGTCTTCAGTTTGTCATATTACAAAATAAACTAAATAAAATTTTTGTTCGATTTAACCATACCTACTATTTGAATATTTGTTTGCTTGAAATAAAATCACTCTCTTTACCAAAATTCAATTACTCGTAAACTGGTTTAGCGATTTAACGTATGAATGCATTTTGAAATAAGTATTACTTATTGCGACAATTACTGAGGGTCAAAATCAAGGTGGTATGTTTATAATAATTGGGAAATAGCGACTCCATGGATTCTAGAACCACGATATGCTATGAAAAGTCCTAAGCCTAGTTATAAGTATAACGTTTGTATCTTTTCGTCTGTGTATCTGCGTGTCTGTTTGTGGCATCGCAACTCCCAAACGGATATACCAATTTGAACGCTAGTTAACCTGGGATAGTTCTTAGCTAGGTTTCATGAAAATCAGTCAAGAAGTGTAAGAGATATATCAACTCTCAGAGACAGGATTACTATTATTTAGAGGGATTTTACAAGCTTCTATTTAACTTGCAATGTATGTATGTACGAGTAAAATCTTGCAAGTTAAATTCGACAATCTTCCCGGTTTCCGATAATGCTGAAAATTTGAATACATGTGTAAATTGTATGACAAGGCAATACTATTACATGGAGCTAATCTGACGATGGAGACGGAAGGTGGCGACAGAATTTCCGCTGTAACTAACGTAGACACACTGTGTTTTGACTTTTTTGTTTGGTCTTGATAAGAAGACTCTGCAAAACAAGTACAGTCGGGAACAAAAGATTGTCCCAAAAATTATATTTTTGACAGAATCTTGTTTATTAGCTTTTATTTAACTTGCAATGTATGTATGTACAGGTCAAATCTTGCAAGTTACATTTGACCCACTTCCCGATTTCCGATGAAGCTGAAATTTGTATACACCTTTATTCTTGATGACAATATAATAATATAAGTACCATCGAGCTGGTCTGATGATGAAGATCCAGGGTGGCACACACAACACATGACATGATAGACCCATCGTGTCAGGGCTCGTTCAAATTGACGATTAGATGACGTCTGTGCCAAAAAAAGTACAGTCGGCAACAAAAGCTTGTCCTAAAACCTATAATATATATTTTTTGACAGAAACTTATTATTTTGAATTAGAACACAGTTGTATCGTATACTGATGGGGTATATTTTTCGTAACGGTTTTTTGTGCATTTACCCGTTTCCGGCAGTCAGCCTATGTGATTTTTTGAACTGTAGAGCATGGTTTTTGGTTAGTTAACGTAAAAAAATCTCATTGATACACGTTGCATGTTGGCTTTTGGGCGTCGAACTCGGTACCTTACGATAGCGAGCCACTCCAACACATTCAGCTCCAACGAACGTACACTATTCGTAGATTTACACTACATAGCGGAAAAATGCTGCTACAGTGCCTCTATTCTAAGCGGTAAAAACCCATAGCATTAAACGAAGTATCAATCATAATTTTAACTTACTATTACCACCATCAACTTAAAATCACGGCGACATAAAAGATCTGCCCAAATACTGATGCGAAGTATTTATGAGAGGGGACATACATTCTGAGCTCTGGGGCGGCGACCCTTTTTCGGGTTACGCTTTAAATATTTTACCTTACCAGCCCATGTTACGGTAGTATTTTCTCAGTGATAAGCGATTGAGATGAAACTAGAAACAGAAGCCTGCACAGTCAAGGTTAAAAATCTGGAGAACGTAAAATCTCAAAAATATGTCCCAATGCACCTTATTCCATTGTAATAAGAACTTCGTGACACATTTATGACAGGATTCTTTCGATATATATTTTTGCATTTTACTTTAAAAAGCTTTATAAATTCTATCTACCATAATGATAAAGATGCCCCTAGCAATATCTCTGTTGATGTTTCTTAATCGCGTCAATACAGTAGAGCAATGAATTGGCAAGATTTTACGAGATAAGAGAAACTGAAAATATTTCTTACTTTTAGTTTCATAACCATAACTTATCGGAGCCGCCGACAGAAATATGTAAGCACACTTCTCTACTCCTGTAAGAGCGTCTCTCAAATACCTACAGAGATTGAGAGACAACTTGTGGAAAATTAACGTTAAAGAAAGAACCGGCCATGTGTGAATTGGGCTCGCACACGAAGGGGTCACACAATTCGTGCCATTATTCTTGGGAGCTTCCTTTTATTTTCAATATCATTTTATTTTTCATTTACGGTTGTTATAGCCGCAATAGAAATATATACACACTCCGTAAAAATGTCTACCTATTACAATTTATGACATTGGCATAGCCCGCTAACAGACAGACGGAGGGACAGCGGACAGGTTAGTAATAGGGTCCCATTGGCACCCCTTGGGTACGGAAACCTAAAGATCGTAATTGTTCAACTCTTTTGTAACTATTATACGCCACAAGTAAACTTTTTATTAGGTACTGATTTCGTATGAACCTATTAAGGTCAAAGTTCCCCTACTTCTAACTAAACAGTTTCATACAACAAGCTATTCTTTGCAATTTTTATATCTAACTAGTGGTTCCCGTGCCCACTTCGTTAGGCAATAAACGTTTTTTTTGGGATTAATATATTCCGTGGGAATTTCGGGAATTCCTTTCTTAGTGCACCTCTACGGTACCTAAGCTACGTCCCTTCCAAATTTCAAGTGCCTACGTTTAGCCGTTTAGGCTGTGCGTTGATATGTCAGTCAGTCAGTCAGTCAGTCAGTCAGTTTCTCCTTTTATATATTTAGATTAAAGGTTACTGTGTTCATTAATCACAAAAAACTAATACCTAAAGTTTGAACTAGCCCCTGTCTCCTCAATCCACATTTTGGGCATTACCAGAGTTGAGTAAAAGCACAAAAGTTTCTTATTACGACATCGCCATAAATAATTGTGCAAAGGAGTAAGTTTCCAACCGCTTCTTTACATATTTAAAGCTCGATACTCGAGCTTTTGAAGTAGCAGCCGCTCGGAAACAATTTGCTCCTTTATATTTAGTAACTGAGATGACGACGTGCTGATGTGATAACAACAGGGTATTAACTCTAGGGGTCTATTCCGTTTAGATGAAATGTTTTAGGGCCAATTCATAATTTCCCAAATTTTTATTTGCCAAAAAGTTGTTTCCCGTCGCAGTTGATTTATTTTTTACCAGCGACCTGCCCTCGCTTTGCTTTGGTTTATGTCATGTTTCTGTAACACCAAATTTATTTTATTATACCTACATAAACCTTCCTCTCAATCATTCTATTTATTCATGAAAACCGCATTAAAATCTGTTACGCAGTTTGAAAGATCTTAGCGTAGGTACATACAGTACGATTCTTTCCACTTTGACACTCGGGACATCTCGGTTTGAATCGTTAAGGTTCGTGTTTTCACAAAGAGTATATAAAATCCTAGAATTTACTCAATATTCAAACCTATTTAGTATAATCCTACAAATATTATAAATGCTATTGTTACTTTTTTTTTTTTTTTTTTTTTTTCTTCCCCGTTCGGGGTATGGCAATCTATGGGATTTGCCAATGTCGAGTAGGTATTCGATTCTTGGTTAGTCGATTGATTGCTCGTCTTCAATTTTCATTAGGCTTCTTTAGTTATTTTCAGCGCGTTGAAATGGTTTTCGTGTTGAACTTCATGTTTTTTTTTTTTTTTTTAAAAGGCGGGATTGATAACGCGAAATAATAATATTTACAAAGAGGAAACGAAGGATTAGGAAAAAAAAAGGATCAGGAAAGTTTAAAGGAAAAGGGATAACTATTTACAATTTTATAGAGTGGGATCTAATAAAATGGGATAAAATACTATATACATCACTATTATACTGTAATAAGGTCTGGATACATGTAGGAAGTGCAATTTTTAATTTGGACAAGGAGTTATATAAAAAGGAATGATCATACAGAGGGCATGAAAAGAAAATGTGGTTTAAATCCTCCACGTCATCCCCACAATCACACGCTGCGTCTCTAAAAATTCCTAGCCTATGAAGATGAGAACGAGTACAAACATGCCCCAATCTCATCCTCACAAGCACAGAAGTAATAGTTTTGTCAAGACTTGTTCTCGAAAACCATGGTTTGATTGGAATATCAGGTTGAATACTATGGTAAAACTTTCCTTTTATTTGTGTGCTTACTTTCCAGATATCATTCCATGCCTCTCTTAGAACAAGCCTTGGCAAATTCATGAGGTCGTGACTATAGTTCATGTACGGATACATGTCTCCACACTTAATCGCATCACTTGCCAGTTTGTCAGCCATTTCGTTTCCTTTGATACCAGTGTGGCTAGGAACCCAAGCCAATGAGATTAAGTAACCCATAGTGTTACATTTTAAAAGATACTCTCTAGTCTGCATTATAACTGGAGAGCATAATGCAGACTTGAAAGGAAACCTTGCTAATGCTTTGAGCGCACTTAATGAATCTGAAATTATGAACGTTTTAGGCAATTTCATTAAAAGGACGTATTCAACAGCTTTAAGGATAGCATAGCACTCTCCCGTAAAAACAGAAGTTTCCTTGGGAAATTTAATTTTTTGTACAATATTATACTGCAAGTGGAAAATGCCAACTCCTACATTAAGGTTCTGTTTAGAGGCATCAGTAAACACTTGATGCCAACCAATCCAACTGTTGTCTACATGAATGTTAAATTGAGTATTAGCTGCTGGGCTGTATTTTAGAATTTCCAGATCAAACAATATGTTGGGCACTAAAGTTAACGCATTGTAAGGTATATTGAAAAGTGGGAATCGTGGACATCGGTAAGTTCTGGGAGACAGGTCACTAAACATTCTTAAACTAATTATAAGGCATGGAGTTGCTTTATGCCGCCAATAATTGGAGATAGAAATCAACTCCGTAAGATGTCGAAGTTTTGGGATTAATGGATGATTGTTATATTGAATAACACGGAAGAAAAACCTATTTGACAAGTACTGACGTCTGAGCTGTAATGGCGGTTCGTTACATTCGACTTGAAGTGCGTTAAGAGGACTGGACTTCATTGCTCCTGCTATTATTCTCAATGCCTTTGACTGTACACCATCCAACTTCTTCATAGCTAAAGCAGAGCAAGGTGGAAATAGGAACGTCCCGTAATCTATTACGCTTTTTACTATGGCATTATATAGCAATTTTAAACTAAACGGATGAGCTCCCCACCAAGCACCTGAGAGACATCTAAGGATGTTAAGAGAGCGTTCACATTTCGTGGTTATATATTCACAATGTGGGAGACCCGAGAGTTTCGAGTCTACAATGAGACCTAAGAACTTAATTTGAGTCTTACTAGGTATTCGTTTTTTGTCGTAAGCAACGGTAATAGGCGGAGGCATTCGTTGCCTGGTGAATAAAACCACATTACTTTTAGATATTGATAATTCGAGGCCGTTTTTATCCATCCAATATTTTAACTGGGTAAGTGATTCTGTTAATGAGGAACATGCATGATTAACAGAACTATTAATATTATATAAAACTAAGTCGTCAGCATATTGTAAAATATGAGATTGACTATTAATGGAAGATTCTAGATCATATGTATAAATATTATATAATAAAGGGCTCAGCACAGAACCCTGTGGAAGGCCCTTCCATAGCTTTCTGGACTGCCCGTCTAATTTTATAGATCTACCGGACATGAAGTTAATAATAAAGTTTATAAATATAGATGGTATGTTTAGATTGTGCAATTTCATCATGAGTATAGACAGAAGCACATTGTCATATGCTGCTTTGATGTCTAGAAAGGCTGCAACTAGAGACTCATTGTTGGAGAAAGCTGTCCTAACATCAGTTATGAAAATGCTTAAACTGTCAAGTGTGCTCCTACCTTTTCGAAACCCAAACTGAGAATTTGATAAAATGTTTTTATTTTCAACAATCCATTCGACACGGTTTTTCACCAAATGTTCAGTAATTTTACCGAGGACCGATGACATAGCTATTGGTCGATATGAAGCAACAATCGATGGGTCTTTATTTGGTTTTAATAGTGGCAACACATCATAGCTTTTCCATCCCTCTGGAACATTACCTGTCAACATGACAGAATTAATGATACTTAAATAATAACCTAAACTATTTTCATCTAGATTTGCGATAAATGAATACGGTATACCATCCTCCCCAGGGGCAGAATCACGAACGTTTGAAAGTATCCCTTGAAGTTCACACAGGGAAAAAGGAGCATTTAAGGGAGAATTGGGAGGGAAAATTGGGGCAGAGTGACCAGATGTAATTAATGCTTCTTCGGGGACGAAAGGTGGAGCAAGATGATCTAAGTATTCTGCGGATAAAGAAGAGGGTAGAGTCTGTGTGCTATTTTCAGACATAGCATTCCGGAACCTTCTTATATACTTCCAAACAAGAGTGGGTGATGTTTTTGGTGAAATGGATAAACAAAATTGTCTCCAGCCTGAGAATTTTTTATCTTTTAACAACGACTTTGTTTCATCTATAATTTTACACAACTTATCAAAATTTACTTCAGTCATTTCATTTTTATAGATTTTTTCTGCCTCTTTTCTCTTCTTAATTGCCACAGTGCATTCATTGTCCCACCACGGAGGCGAGGGGACCTTAGTCAAAAAGGGTTTTTTAGTAGGAAGAGTGCTATCCGCAGCCTCTATTAAAAGTTTAGCAAGAGCCTCATTACATTCGTCCTCACTTGAAGTAAAATCTGGCAAATTATGTAACTTATTATTTACATACTTGGTGAATTTATCCCAATCTGTAGTCTTATTAAGCCTATAGTTCATTCGAGGTTTCTTGGGAGGGATTTTGTTAGTTCTATTTTTATTAATAGGGCAAGTTATCAATATAGGGAAATGGTCACTACCAAAAGTAGATGTAAGTGTAGACCATGTAAAAATTGTAGATAAACTTGGGGATGCTATAGATATGTCAATTGCACTGTAGCCTTCATTAGGGCTAGTTCTACGTGTTGGTGAGCCTGAATTTAATACACATAAATTATGATGATCTACTATATCAAGAAGTTCTTCCCCATAAGAGTTTGAGACGGAACTTCCCCATGAAGTATGTTGTGCATTAAAATCACCTAGTATAAGAAGTGGTTTAGGTAGAGTGGATAAAAGAAGATTAAATTCATTAAATATCCTAATAGATGGATGAGCTATATACATAGATACAATACATATATTGTTTACTACGGCTGCTACTATATTAAAATCATCATTATGTGATGAAATAGAAACAGGGGTGAAACAAAGTGAATTACTTATGAGTATGGCAACCCCGCCATACCCATCAGATCTGTCTTCACGGAGACAGGAATAACCATTAATTTTAAATGTAGAACCTGGCTTAAGCCAGGTTTCTGCTAATGCAAAGATTAGAGGTTCAAAGTTATTTATAATATAAATTAAGTCAGATTTTTTACTTCTAATACTCCGGCAATTCCACTGCATTACACTGTGAGGTGTGCAGTCCATTGTGGGAGATGGTGATATTACTGACGGCATCAATTATAGGGGCAGCGTAGTTCGGTTTTATAATGTTCAAATGTGATAATGAGTTGATTAAAGCTATTATGATTTCTTTATTTGACTGTTGTTCATTTTTTAATTGATCTTTTAAGGCAACACCATTTGCAGAAGATGGCATATCATAGTCTCGAATAAGATCACGGTGAGCACCACGATCATATCCCTTTAGAACTTTTGGTGTAAGACGGGGTTTAAGCGTTATTGTTTTTTTATAAGAATGACTGGTTGATGGCTGAGAATGATGATTATGAGATTGGGTTATTGACGAGTTATTGTTATCTAAAGCTTTTTTGACTACATCAGCAAATGATTTTGAGAGTGATGGGTGAAGTTTATAAGCTTCAAAGTATGAAATGTTATTTTGAGCCATAGACAATTTAATTTTAGTTTGTCTCACAAATTCAGGACAACTCTTACTTGTGGCAAAGTGAACACCTCCACAATGAAAACATGACCCTGATCCTTCTTGTACAGTGCAAGAGTCACCTGTGTGCTCCTGCCCACATTTAAAACACTGTGGTTTAGACCTACACTGCACTTTGGTGTGACCAAAGCGGCAGCATCTGTAACACTGAATTGTTGGATAGGTGTACAGTTCAACCGTCAGAGAATTATAGCAGATAAAGATTCTACTTGGCAAAGTCTGCCCATCAAAGGTGATGACAACTGATTGTGAAGGTTTCCACACAGGGACTCCATTCACAATTGTCTTAAAATTCAAGCGTCTAATCTTGAGTATTTTACCACAACCCGGAGGAAGTGTGGTATTGTCCACAATTTCTTCTGCAGTCCATTCCGCAGGTATACCCCTAACTAGTCCTATACGGGTGACACTAAATGTTGGCACAAACGCTTTAAGTTTCTCTAACGCAAGGCTACTGTTTCTAATAAATAGGTTGGCATCAGTGTGTTCTGAGAAAGCTATTGATAACCTATTGCGACCTATTCTTTTGATACTGCCATTTACAACATTGTAGATATTATGCCTTTTAAGGAACCTGCCAAAAGTGATGGGATGAAGAGTAGTCCCATCATTAAGCAATTGTTGTTCTCTTTGTACATGAACTATGTATGGTCCGTTATCAGATACATTATATTCTGTCCTACCAATTGGAGGAGGACGGGGAGGATTTGAGGAGTCTTTAGGAGTTGAAGGAGTTTCCTGAGATGACACCGCAGGTAAATTTGTACTATTTGTATCACTAGTACTAATTTTTTCCTTGATAGGTGATGCCAGCGCTAGGGGCGGTAATTTTGAATATTCCTTTTTTCTTTTTTTCAACAATACTTTTTTGGATTCTCGCGATCTTTTAAGTGAATTAGTAGACGCAGATCCGTCTGTATCCATTCCAGATTCGTTGGAAATTGTAACATAGTAGGCTACCGGGGGCGCCGAGCCTCCGGGGTCCGGAGGCTCGTTCTCATCCATGACAAAAGAAAAGTACTTACCAAGAGTTTATATACAATATATACACTAAGTTAAAATTAAAATATATACATACAACTTTTCCTGATCACTTATAAACTAAAAACCAGAAAATAAATTTTCGAAATCAAAAAACGCGGCCACCTTACTCGAACTTTCCCGCCCTTTTTTTTTTTTTTTTTTTTTTTTTTTTTTTTTTTTTTTTTTTTTTTTTTCTATTGTTACTTGAAGTCGCAGGCAGAAGCTAGTTAATAATAAAACCATAACCTAAGACCTAAGTATAGACAGTTCATTAAATTCTAAATATTCAAATAGACCAACTGCTTCTTTCAGAATCTACAAGTAAAGCATATTCGACGGATAAATTTTGCCCTGTCTCTTTATTATACTTTAAAATAGACAAGGAGAGAAACAACTTTAAATGGCAGATACATTTACTCGTCGATTGAGAAATAGGGTCTAGGTATAACTATAACTTTTTATGACATATGTTACGGGTAAACTTTCAAAATCAAAGCAATTTGATTAGAACTCAAGCATCTGTAATTTCCGTTTATTAATTTAATATTCGTAGTTTTAGTACCTAATGCGATGTAATAATTAAATAAAGCCACTGTAAAAAATGTCATTTTGCCAGGTGATCTATATTACTGTTTTAGACTGCTAAGCGCACACTATGATATTATGAATATGCAGCAACCGTTCTAACCTAACCTTATAGACATAACAAGCGGTTTCGTAATTCTGGATTTAAAAAAAATGCTTTTTCGGAAATTATAGTTTGGGAAATGATGCATTCGGCCGAACACCTTGGCACGCTCCCAACTATAGGCAAATATACCTTTCACACTGATTACATTATTTTGAAACGTCTTTTCGTATTCGTATTTAGGAAGTTTTTATGTTTTATGACTAGGTAAGTAGGTATGGTCACGTCAATTTGCACACAGAGTTATTAAAAATTAAAGACTAGCATTATAGCGGCCTTTACACGGTACAGTTTGGACTGCGCATCTGGGACTGCGTTCAGAACCGCAGATAATACCGTCAGTCCGTCCGCCGGTTCCGACCGCGCATCAAACTGTCACGACTTTATTACGATCAAATCTCTGACTTCTCTAACACGCCTCTGTTTGATTTTTTCGTGACGCATCGTTTACATAGGACACTGCGTAATCCTTTTAAAAGGAATCAAGCTACAAATAATCCTGTACATGGTGCAATACGGATTCAAGTTTAAAACCGTCAGTGTCAGTGTCATTGTCAGGTGGAACTGGCAGCTGTCATCTGTCTTTATTGCCTTGCGCTGCGCCTAGACTATTATGTTGTGTTGTTTTATTTTTCAGTCAGTTCATTCGAATCTTTGGCCGTGAGTGGCTCCTTTTATTTTATTCTTGTTATTTCTGACCTGATTACTTTTTAATTCAAAATGAAGGCTAAATCCGGTTTGACGCGTTTTAATAACTGCCTTATTCTCCGCAATAGTAAATTAGTAAAAGAAGATCTTTGGATTAGAGATGGCAAAATTGAAAATCCTGAACAAGTGTTTTACGTAGAACAACTTGAAGCTGACGAGACCGTGAACTGTGAAGGTCTGCTAATTGCTCCCGGTTTCATTGACATTCAAATAAACGGTAAACGTTATTCATTTTTATTTTGTAATTTGTAAAAGGCTTAGCATTTCAAACTTGTTAATGCGTTTCAATTGTGGTCACAGATATCAACAAAAAAATTGGGTCGCCTTTTATTAAAGTGCTGACGACCGCGTCCACACTGTTATTTCTGTGTTTTATTTTATTGTTGTTTAATGATATTCTTTTTATTGTTTTATGATATAAAATAGTGAGTATTATACGTTGCTGATCTATTACTAACAACAATGTATGTGATTTTATTTTGGTTCTTTAGGTGGTTGGGGAATAGACTTTTCTTATGACTCTGAAAATGTTGAAGAAGGTGTTCAGAAAGTGGCAAAGAATCTATTATCAAAAGGTGTCACAGCCTTCTGCCCTACCTTGGTAACATCAGACAAGGAGAAATATAAGAAAATTCTGCCACACATTAAGAAGACCGCGGGAGGCAAGCATGGAGCTACAGTTTTAGGAGTTCACCTTGAGGGTCCCTTCATTAATATATCCAAAAAGGGTGCCCACATGGATCAGTACATAAAGGCGCTAGACCAGGTGAGCATTGCTTTTTAACAAATTGTATTCAATCTGCGCTAATTCATACTAATATTATAAATGTGAAAATGTGCATGTTTGTCCATCTTTCGCCTTTCAACCACTGAATGGATGGAATAGGACATAGGATAGCAGCAGAAAGTAGATAGAGCAGCAAACAAAGGCCTTCTACGTGGACGGAGTCATGGGCGAAAGTTAGTAATATTAGAAAGGGGGATGATATGTATTTTTGTATGTTTGACAAATAAACTCAAAACTACAGGACCAATTTCCAAAACTCTTTCACCTTTCAAATGCTACATCATCCCTGAATAACAAAGGCTACTTATAAACCCGGAAAATTTAATGGTTTCCATGGGATGGGATGACAAGAATGCAAAGTAAATTCGCGGTTATTATACAGCAAGAGCATTTATTAGTCCAAAGGCGTGGCTAGGCGTCAGCCTCGCGCCGTCGAACTTAAGGGGGCCTTGCATAAAATCTCTCTTCTAAAAAACAGAGGTATAATTCAATTTATTTGCTGCACGTTTCCTAACTGATAGCCTTGCAAATTGAATTTCTGACACCCCTGTTTGATTTAGCTTTGCCACTGTATTGTTTTCCATCATTTTCTATTTTGCTTTATTTAGCCTGCTCATATCTTACCAATAAAGATTTAAAAAAAACAATGATGATTGGCTACGCTGAATATAGGCCCTGGTCGCATTCGAGCACTAGTATCTTATCTTTCATGTTGGTACACCACATACATGTGTAGTATTGGGATTCGAGGCCAATCAATATTATCAATGGCCTACTTAGTAAAAGTATTAAATATGTGAAATTATCAAAGCCAATGAACTTATTATCAGTCATGACATGAAAATATAAGCCACAGCTTGATATTGCACAATGCAGATTGATAAGGCAACATCAATTAAAATAAACAATGGACCCATAAATTGTTATTTTATAGTTGTATAAGTTATTGCTTACAGATTTTTTATGCTATAAATGCATGTTTTTCAGGGAATTAAAACAATTTACGAAACTTATGGATCCCTTGAGAATGCCATTATGGTCACATTGGCTCCAGAGTTGCCTGGTGCTACTGAAGCCGTTAAAGAACTTGACAGATTGGGAATCAAAGTAGCACTAGGGCATTCTGCTGCCAGCCTGGCACAAGGAGAAGAAGCAATCGAAAATGGAGCTAATCTCATTACACATCTGTTTAATGCAATGTTGCCTGTAAGTATTCTTGAAAACAAAAAACATGTCATAGTCACTGTCTATATTAAAAGTATTTATTTAATACTCATCATCATCATCATCATCAGCCTATATTAGTTCACTGCTAGACATAGGCCTCTCCCATTGCACGCCAACGAGCACGAGTCGTGGGCACTCTCAATAAACTGAAAACTCAATACTCTCAATATTTAATATTATATTTGTTTAATTAAAAGTTTCAGGTACACTATTCAATCCTTGACCTAAAAGTATTTTCCTTATTTAACCTTCTTTCCATAATGTCAAGTGTTGGTGGCCCAGTGGCTTAGGCTTACGACTCGTGATTGCAGTGTACTGAGTTTGGATCCCAGGAGACGCGATGTACCCACTAGTATGACCTTAGTGTTACAGTAACCAGTCCTCAAAGCTGAGTTTGTGTGATTTACAAAAGATTCTACAGGTTTAATTTATATGTGTATAAATAATAAATAAACAAATAATTATGTGTATAAGACAAAATAATGTTGAATATTTCTATTTAAGTACAATACTCACACTTTCTGTGACAAAACATCATCAATATCGTCATAAACATTATGCTTGTAAGTGTCAACATTGTTATAGCAAATATTGGATTGCTGCTGAAGTATATCTCATCACATATTATTTCTGTGGTGACTATACCTACACACTACACATACTTAGGTATATATATAGAAAAATAAATACATACATACATACATAAACTCACGCCTTCATTCCCAAAGCGGGGTAGGCAGAGCTAAAGAATTACCAACAACTTTTTAAACTTGTTGATAATTCTGTAACCACATTTGCACAAATAAATACATAAGACCATATAAATAAAGACATGAAAATAAATAAGACCAACACAAAAAAATATCATAATGTCACAAATATTTGCCCAATTCTGAGACCGAACCCGGGATCACTAACTTCATATGCGGTAACTACCAATAACACTAACCGATTATTAAATGTCAATTGAAGAAATCCACACATGAGATCACACATTTGAGTCTGTCAACATTATTAGTGTGGTCTTAACCTTTACCTTGTACTTGAGTTAACTAAATAACCTCCAAGCAAGGTTGCATTCCTTTGTTTTTAGTTCCATCATCGCGACCCTGGCCTGGTCGGCCTGCTCGCGTCTTCGACGAATAAACAAGTGTACTACGGCATAATATCAGACGGCCTGCACACTCACCCGGCGGCGTTGAGGATAGCCTGTCGAACTAATCCGGAAGGTGATTTCCTCATTAAAGTTCTAGTTTTGTTCGATTTGAAAATAATGAAGCTATGCATCCATCCATTATTGTATGAGTCAATAATTTAGTCTTGAGTTATAATATCCATTCAAGTGCTTGATTGGGTTTGGTTCAACATTGATACATTTATTAAGTAGGTAATTAAATACCTGTTAAGTGCATAATGCACTTGACTGTGTAGGTAATGTAATGATTATGATTCCAATGGGTCTTCAAATTTGTTGGTATAATACTTTCATAGCCAGATATACGGTAGCAGAACTAATGTGAAATATAAAGCGATTAGTCTAAATATTACTAGGATAATATCTAATTCAATTTTAAAATAATGGTTCATAGAATAATTAAGATTTTTTATCGTATTTATTTTAATTATTGTTTGTTTGTTTGTTAAATTACTGAATATAGGCTCGTAGTACTGTTAGGCGATGGGCTTGCAACCTGTCACTAATACGCTGGTAAACATCTTAGCCTGTTTTTGCAAAATGTGGTTACAGAATTATCAACAAGTTTTTAGAGTTGTTGGTAATTCTGTAGCTCTGCCTACCCCACTCTGGGAATGAAGGCGTGAGTTTATGTATGTATGTATGTATACTTTCACATTGTTGTATTAGTGTTTTAGAAGTTTTAAGATTTTTACGTTTATATGAAGCGGATTTTCATTCGAAACAAAAAAAGATTTCGTCGTGAAACACGATATTAATGAGCATTGATTTGTTTTTATTTGGAATATCTAGTACATTCGATTTTTTCAAATATTTAAAGCCACGCTTATTATTTAACAGTTTAGGTTTTAATATTTAAAAAGGCAGATTAATCAAAGGAAACACTTTTTAATTCATCGCAACTGTCGTCTGGCCTGTTGTTAGCCGTTTTCAAAATATATGTTTTTACAGTCCCAAGCTGCTTGTCAGGTCTGTTAGAAGATCGGGTTACTTCCTTAAATTGGCAAAACACTGTAATTTGGCTAACAACCGTAGATATTTTAAATCAGTTTCATTATTATATAAATAGTAAGTACTTACCTGAAATTTTAATTTGAATACTGATAGCTTCTTAAACAAGAATTTGTCTATATAAAACGGTAGTTTTAGTTTAATCATATTCTGTTTCAACTACGATATGACGTTTGAAAAATCACTAAAACACCCCGTTTTGATTGCTCCCTCTTCACTGGATTGACTCATTTGAAATAATTTCAAAGTAAATCGTACTGGGGCTTTATTCTACTCGGTAAAACCAAATTGATTTTGACGTGTACTTTTGTGTTTTGTTTTTAACTCGGCCGTCATTACTGTTAAGTGCCTAAATAAGAGCTATCATAACGTTGCCAATACGATAACATGACAGAAGCAATTAGGTTTTACCGAGTGGAATAGAGCCCCTGTTATATAGTAGGTCTTTAGGTGTAACTTATAACTTTATAAAAAACAATAATAATTAAATAAAAATAATTACTTAACATACAAGTCGCCAACAAGCCTTAGTCATAACTGGCTGTCCAATGGAATTTTTCACCTGACTATTTATTGGTTAACCGTACTAGCACAATGTGTGAAGGACCCGAAAGTTTACGGGAACCTGATTAGCGCAGCTATTAAATATAGCTGCGCTAATCAGGCTCTTTCGAGCCTCAAACCATTTCAATAGTCAAGTGAACAGATTTTTGTAAAGCGGACACCCTACGACCAGTGAATAGTTCCCCCTCAGACTCGTGTTTCCCCTGCTGGACCTCTGGTGGGTGATAACGCCTATTGGACGGAGGGCTCCTATTTCTGGGCAGTTTGCCTACTTTTGCGAAATAAAAAATGATTTCTGATGAAAGCGGACTGACGAATAGCAGGGGAGACTCGAGACCGACGGTAATAGTTCTGCGTTTCAAACGGTGTATATGTATAAATTTATTGTTATCAGGTCTTGTGTTAGTGAGTGACGCAGTCGCCGCTCAAGGCTTGGCGGATGGTAGTTACCACATCGGACCGCAGACTGTGACCGTGGCGGGCGGTCAGGCGTATGTGGCCGGCACGAAGACGCTGTGTGGCAGTACCGCCGTTTTGGACGAGTGTGTGCGGACTTTTAAGGAAGCCACAGGTAAAACAAATCCTTAAAATATGAATGGGCCATTTTGGAATAAGGGTCATACACAGATTGTCGGGCACACCGCTAAAATGAATTGAGGTCTAAATAGGTGTCTAGTTCTGTGCTACCGCAATACCAAAGAAGCAAAGATACACTGATTTAACATAAAGTAGGTATATACAAAAACATGAAATCAGAAACAAATAAGGTCCCTCTCAGCATTGTGCCGTGCGTGGCAAGCCCAGCTGTGAGGCTACTATTCTGAGGGACCCTGAAAGTAGCTAACTGCGATGTATTAGTTGAAGCATTCTATACTCTATTGGAAAACACATTAAATTTAAAATGCTCTATTACTATGCAGTAAGCCGCCTTCTTTAGTATTACGGCAGCGTGGGTGTCCATTGTTTATGTAACCATGTAATGTTCTTTAGTAACTTATTAAAAAACTGTTTTTCTCTTTCCTCGCTACTAAATAAACCCTTTTGCAATGAAAATGGGCACCTACGATCATTCCGAGAATTAAAATATAGTGTAAGAAAATGAGATTTCAGGCTATAAAATCAAAATTAATCTGATTCGTTAATAGTTCCTACTTTCTTAATTTTGTAGCATAAAATCGCTTTCACAGTGTATTTAAAATACATGAAGAAATTAAATGAGCCCGTTTTTTTGCAGGTGTACGTTTTTACATGTCTAAATAAAAACAAGATTTTAACTGATTTTGCGGATATTGATTGTGTTTTAAGATCCGCAGTCGTTCTCCAAAAGCCGCCACGATGTTGTCCAAATGAATAATCATGTGAAATTGTTTACTTTCAGGTTGCTCCCTGGAATATGCATTGGATGCAGCCACTTTGCACCCCGCTAGGGCTTTAGGCATCGACGGCATAAAAGGAAATCTCAATTTCGGAAGTGACGCGGACTTTGTTATCGTGCAACCTAAAACACTCAAAGTTCTTTCCACCTGGATAGCTGGGGAATGCGTCTATAAAACTCAGAGCAATAATGGAGTGTAAACTGATTTAATGTAAGTTTTTTTTTCATAGATTTCGCCCCGCCTTATCTCCCAAATGTATGAGTCAAGATCTGAGTATAGGATTAACGCTTTCAGGCGCGGTGACGTCTATAGACGTTCAAGTAGTATCGCTAATTGATCTCTAATCACGGTACCGCACCCGAGAGGGTTAAAAATAGTTTTCGAGATATGAGGAAATAAAATTTATAAAAAAATTCACCATTTCTCAAACCTGATTATAGTTTTCTATCATAAAGGTAGAGTTATAGTCATAGATGATAATCCATAAAAAAATAATGCTAGGTAGTTGCAGCCTTTTTAAAGTTCGCCACAAAACGGATGCCAAAAGGGGCCCTAATACTAAGTACTAATTTCACCATACGATGTTAACCACTTAACAGACGATTAGTGTTAACAGCTGTCAAAATGTATGAACTAACAGTCGATAAACAATGATTAAATTTAACATCGTTTGCTGAACTTGGTACTACTTTTGCTGTCCCTCCATCCTAACATTAACGAGCTTAAATCTTTGAGCCGTAATGGATAGCCAAAAGATTTTTACACAAAATGTATTTACTGGCGGACTTCTAAAGGAGCGTCCCCACAGAGCTTTCGCGTGAATATTCGAGTTGTGTGGACGTTGAGCCGAGCGTTACAAAGCTTACACACCAATCGATGTTCGCACCGAATGCTCATTACACGCGAATGCTCTCAGTAGGGACGCTCCTTAAGATATAATAAGAGATAAATAATAAATTGGTCCCCATACAAGAAACTTATTTATTTGGGTCAATCAACTTTTCTTTGTAGCTCGTTGCCATGGTGACGTCTCCTGGGTCACTCTTTAAAACTAAGAGGATATAAGTCCACTAAAAAACTGTTATATTGGCAATTACACATCCATTCTTTTATGGCCTTTCTCCTGAGTGTTCTGGAAGTATATATTATAACATTTTTTCTAAGAAACCACTATCCGTTTCGTCCACTTTCATAACTAAGATTTCATAACTGGTTATGAATGAGTATTTTTATTCACTGTTTCATAACCAGTTATTAAACAAGACAATTTTTTCCATTTTCATAACCAGAACCTAGATAACACTTTTATTTCAAATCAATTGGACAGTGTTGACGGAGCTCCGCTTACGCGGAGCTCCTATTTCTGGGTGGCTTGGCCCTCCGGCCCTGCTGCGAAGCTAACATAACCTAAACCTACCTAGTTTCTGATTATGAAAATGGAAAAAAAAGTCTTGTTTAATAACTGCTTATGAAACAGTGATTAAAAATCCTTATTCATAACCAGTTATGAAATCTTAGTTGTGAAAGTGGACTCAACCAAACTATCACTGTTGTCTCCTGGCTAACGGGACAGTATAACAACAACAAAAAGTTGATCCACCCTTTTACATTATTTTATCTATTGACAAAATACATACAAGAGCCAAACTTAGTAAGATTATTAGTTCAGAACCTTAAAAAATCAAGAAATAAAAAACCAAGCATGTTTGAGTCCTGTTAGGTAAGTGTCGCGTGCCGCAATTGGTACAATGGCTTTGGTCTTTGTAAAAAAATTACTTGATTTATTTAAAGCAATTCCTATTTCAAAATTAATTTGTATCTTTATTTATTTCAAGGCCCACAAGGACGAAGGCGCGGGCGGAGCACTAGTAAAATGTTAACAAATGCTAAATATTTTTTTATATGACACTAATTTTATTTTTTATAATAAGACTGAAAAGAAGGCAAAAAAAATTTAGATTGGAAACTGGTTAGAATTATTGTAACTATGTTTGAAGGCAAAAACCAATGATGAAATTATTTTTAACGTTCCCAATGACTAAATTCAATTTGAAATGTACTTACCTAAATATACATACATACATACACAAACTCACGCCTTCATTCCCAGAGTGGGGTAGGCAGAGCTAAAGAATTACCAAAATATACTCAATTTAATTTAGTTTCTAAGTAAAAAGAAGGTTACCATAAGCAAAATTACTTGAATATTATTATTCTATAAATAAACCATGTTATTTGATATGTTTTTTTTTTTTTTTTTTTTTTTTTTAATTTATTTAGGCAACATACAGTCTTATAAGTATTACCAAAAACTACATATCATTAAGTGACCTTGAGTGCCATACTGAAATATACTAATTGCATTACATTACAGTAGAAGCGGTAAGCAATGAGACGCAAAATGAGATATTGTTTTTAAAGTTAGTAACAATTAATTATCAATGTGGAATATCTGACAACACTAAACTTAAGCTTAGCCTTATGTGAAAAAACTTGTAGGTACATCAGAGTGGTAGAACAACAGATAGTAAACCTTTATAGGTACAAGGAACAGATTCGAATACAAGTACCTAATAGTAAAGAAAAAAAAACAAAGAAAAGGGTGACCTTTGCTAGTATACTAGCGGCTAGTATACTGGGATCCAGGAGGCTAAACAATAAAAAGAGTGTAGGGTACATAATACTTAATAACAACAAAAAAATGAACTTTTTTTTTTTTTTTTTACCCATGCATGCATGCATGTTCCATGTCTGGGAACGCAGCAATCAAGTAAGACAAGAGTTAAAGTGACGAGTCACTTGATCTTTGAACTTATTACAATTTTTAGTTTTGAAAATATCTATATCATATAATGTTTTATTGTAATAATCGAGACAGCGAATAAAGAAGGCATTTGAAGTGTAAATAGTAGTAGAGGCAGGTACAACAAATAAGTTTCTGCGGCGTGTAGGGCGATGAGGAACTTTAAAAGATATTCTACCAAGAAGTGAGGGGGAGTCGATGACGTAATGCAGTAATTTGTAAAGAAACATGACGTCAAATTGGTTTCGACGACTGTCTAACGGTAGCATTTTGTAACGAATTAAAGCATCTTTATATAAATTATAATCATTACCACGGCCCATTCTATATTCCAGAGTTTTAAGGAATTTCCTTTGAATACGCTCGATTCTATTTTTGTGACATGCATAAAAAGGGCTCCAAATAACACTTCCGAAGTCTAAAATGGAGCGAACTAAGCTGTTATATAAGAAGGTAATTGTTTGACGAAAAGGCTTACAAACTCTAAGGATAAACCCAAGCTGTTTGTAGGCCCTTTGGACAATAGAATCAATATGCGGGATAAAAGTGAGCTTACTATCCAAAATGACGCCGAGATCACGAATTTTCTCAACTCTGTTTATATTACAATTATTAAGAGAATAATTAAATAGGATCGGGTTCTTCTTGCGGGTATACGATATGACAAAACATTTATCAGGATTTAGATATAACTGGTTGTTGTTACAATAGCCCGCAAGTGATTCCATATCAGATTCCAATTTATAACAATCATCTAAGGAAGTTATTATTTTATATATTTTTGCATCGTCGGCGTAAAGTAAATAGTTACTATGTTTAGCACAGATTCCTATGTCATTTATGTAAAGTATAAACAGCAGGGGTCCTAAATGTGATCCCTGGGGTACTCCAGAAGAGATACGAAGGAATCCTGACATATATCCCGCAATGGAGACAGCTTGGGAGCGATTAGTGATATAAGATGTGATCCAACGAAGCAAATCTCCGTGTATTCCGGCCCTCCAGAGCTTCTCCAACAAGATCGAGTGACTAATCTTGTCAAATGCCTTGGAGAAATCTGTATACACGACGTCTATTTGGCACTTATCGTTCATGGCTTGTAATAAGTGATCCGTGAAATCTACCAAGTTTGTATCGACGGAACGACCTTTAAAGAATCCGTGCTGATTTGGGGAAATGTAATTGCGAACACAGAAAGACAGTTCGTCAGTGACAATTTTTTCCAATATTTTCCCAAATAAACATAACTTTGAAATTGGTCTGTACTGCGTGACATCGTCCCGTTTGTCATCCTTTGGAATTGGGGTGATGAGAGCTTGCTTCCAAATTTCAGGGAAAAGTCCAGAGCACAATGACAATGAGAACAGATAAGTGATCGGTAGTGTAAGCTCTCTGGCACATTTTGAAATCAACAGAGGGTGAATGCCATCAGGCCCAGCTCCTTTACTTATATTGACGGACGTTAAATGTCTTAATACAATATCAGAGTTAATTTTAATGGAATTGATGCAAAGAGGGGTGTTTTGTGGCAGACTGTTTAGATTAAGAGGATTATTTGTCGTTGGAGATACAAAAACAGAATTAAAATAATGATTAAACATATTGCATATTTCGTTGTTGTCAGTGGTGGTGTGATTTTGATACGTTAATTTATGTGGTATTTCCGGGGTATTTAGTTTGGACTTAACATATGACCAAAAATATTTAGAGTTCAATTTAATTCGGTTTTCGGTAGTTAGAATAAAAATATCATAACATTCCCGCTCCATTCTCTTAGCTCTAAGCCTAAGAGAGGAGAAAGTATCATAGTCCAGCTGGTCACCATACTGCTTCCACCTCTTATGAAACTTACGTTTCTCGTTCAGTAACTTAATTAGAGGCTTAGAAAACCAACGTGGGAAATTATTGGATGTTTTCAGTTTTCTTAAGGGGACATGAAGATCGATTAAATTGTTTAAGATATTGTAAAAGAATTCGATACAAGTTTCTAATCCGGTTAAATTGCTAAATTCTTCGCACCAGTCAATTTGGGATAAGCCTATTTTAATAGCCTCAAAATTAGAGAGGTGGAATAGCTTTTTATATGTATTTGCATTAGGCATGAAAGGTGCGGTGCAAGACGTTACCAAATGTACTTCGAGAGATGGGTGATGCGCGTCTTCCGGCGTCAGCGGCTGACCACACGAACTCACTTTACATATCTCATTGCAGAAAATTAGATCGAGAATTCTAGAATTTGCATTATAAATGTGATTAAATTGTGTTAATTGTGATAAGCTCATGAAGTCAGCGACCAGCGTCGCAGCCGGATCATCATTGGTAAATATGTTCATACTATTACTATCATAATGATGATTTAATTTTATTTTATTTGTGTATGGTCGGTTGAGTCCACTTTCACAACTAAGATTTCATAACTGGTTATGAATAAGGATTTTTATTCACTGTTTCATAACCAGTTATTAAACAAGACTTTTTTTTTCCATTTTATGAAAATAAGAGAAATATAAGAAATATAAGAAATCAGAAACTAGGTAGGTTTAGGTTATGTTAGCTTTGCAGCAGGTCCGGAGGGCCAAGCCACCCAGAAATAGGAGCTCCGCGTGAGCGTAGCTCCGTCGACACTGTCCATTGATTTGAAATAAGAGTGGTATCTAGGTTCTGGTTATGAAAATGGAAAGTCTTGTTTAATAACTGGTTATGAAACAGTGAATAAAAATCCTTATTCATAACCAGTTATGACATCTTAGTTATGAAAGTGGACGAAACGGTATGGTCATATGCGACATTGAAAAAGGTTTACCCTAAGGTATTTATGATTCTTTTACTGATATTAAAATCTAAAGAAAGTGGTGGTAACTACTGGGAATGACTTTTCCCATCTGTAAAAAAGGTTATCTTGTCATCTTAAGACATAGTCACTTCGTAAAAGGGCTTTAACACGTTGAATGTGATAAGGATGAATTCCAATTCATGTACTACGGACTTCCATAAACCAGACGTACTTGACATGCTACGAACACTTGCCCCGGAACCACAGATCACAGAAACAAGGGAGATATGTCATGAACGCCAATTCGTACAAGACCCGGTGTCGCCACTTTTAAACATGTGTGCGTCTTACGCTTACGCTCTATTAACTACTACAAAAACAACCTCCTCATAATTGGTTACAGCTTACGAACTAAAAACGCCGTAACATAGTTTTGATAGTAGCAGAAAATTAAGCTTTATACTAAGTTCTCAAGGTTGAAAAACGCTGAAAGATCGTTTTATTTCCATCGTAGTTCAGTCACTGAACGTAAGGTAGCGCTTACTCGTCACTTAGCTGCCATCTATGCGACGAGTAATTAATTAGTTCCTCAGAGCTAGATGGCGCCAAGATAGTAGTCCCTATGTTCAGCAGGTTAAGGACTACCCACACACAGCGACATCTAGTTATACTTTTTTCAAAAGGTGTGCGTTTCTCTCCTGTCGTCCACTTAGGGATGCCACAAGGAATGTTTCAAAATATATCGATAAACAATTCAAACTTGTTTGCAACGTTAATATAGGTACTATTCAATTTACAGGCAATAAGTACTAGTTTTATTATTTTACTACTAGGTTAATACAATTACATAATTTAAACTTAATATATTATTGTTAGAATAGAATAATATTTTATTAGCAAGAATACGGTTTGCGTAAAATTGATACATAAGATTTTAAATTTGGAACGATACCTATATTAGAACGTAACAAAAAAATGGCCGAATTTCTTTGGTTAAATTTTCTGGAGCTGTTAAAGATTTTCGTTTTGATTAGTACATAAAAGTCTAAATTGTAAACTTGGACTTTATGATGTTAATACAAATATACTAATAAAATGGGTTCGGTTGAGTGTCACGTCACAAGATCTCAGTTTGGGACAAACCAGTAGTTTACCGACTTGATTATGTAAACTTTATTTCATAAATGGTACAAATTACTTAAAACAGAAAGATAGACTTAATACTTGGGGCAATCTCTACCATCCAACCTTTAGGCTTGAATCCTTTTAAGAGTGAGTCGGCGCGAGCTGTCAATCAGCGCTGTGTGCAAGCACAGCTCAATACTGAGCCAGAGCCCTTTGCCTTTGTGGTTGGTTAATTTATTTTTATCTTAATTGTATGATTCGCCTACTTATATTTGAATTGCTAGTCCTTCGTCGTTCGTTAATATTGTAAAGAAAATTAAATTTTGTATAACGTGAAAATTTGTTAAAATTATTTTTCTTCTGTTTTAAGCGTGTCGTGGTAGTGATAAATAACTAGAACTATTAACACATTGGATTCTATTGATAGCTGTAGAATAAGCCATTTATCGATAGTCGATAGAAATCACGTCAACACAACTTTCACAACCTTACGCCACAGAACAGATAAGTACAGAAGTAAATCTTATGTATGTACTTCACTTTTCATACCTACGCTCGGCGGTCGCTCTAGGGTTGTCAACTATGGCTTATGCACAAAAAACTATCGCGGTAGGTAGTGACTTGGCACTCGTAACTAGTCGTTTGATTTATTGTTGAGAATGAAACGGGAAGAATGGAAATATAAATTAACAATAACTAAAAAAAATATTTAATGACATTATTACCAATATTACAAAGGCTATAGCGTGTTTCTATACAAAATTTGCCTTTCTGTCAAATGTTCTAGTAATTTTATTTTTAGATACTCCTTGTAGGCAAAGGTCTGTTCCCCAAAGAAGAGCCATGTACACTTGTCAGTTTTCGTAATATGGCGGATTGTTTTTTTTTCACTTTTTAATTTTTTTCTTGAATTCGGTCTTTGCGATTAATTTGATTTTTTGGTAAACTATACTACATAATAAAACCCATCACTACAAAAAATATTGCTTGAAACTTTAGTACAAATATATGTCAAAATAATGGAAACTACAAATTGTTTTTTTTTTTTTTGGTGTTCTCGTGTAGCGGCACCTACAGTTTTTATTTCATAAATTGCCCATCTATAGACCTACTACATATATTAAATTCAAATTATTAGCTTTGGTACTTCATGCCAAAAACTAACTACAAATAAAATTATTCCTTACATGTTTCAATGTTTTTACAGGATTGCTTTGATTACTTGTATGAATGAAATCGTATACATCCTATTTTTGTATTTTGGCATTTTTGGAAGTTTGTTTCGTTTTTGACATCCAAAACATTGAAACATGTAAGGAATAATTTTATTTGTAGTTAGTTTTTGGCATGAAGTACCAAAGCTAATAATTTGAATTTAATATATGTAGTAGGTCTATAGATGGGCAATTTATGAAATAAAAACTGTAGGTGCCGCTACACCAGTACACCAAAAAAAAAAAAAACAATTTATAGTTTCCATTATTTTTACATATATTTGTACTAAAGTTTCAAGCAATATTTTTTGTAGTGATGGGTTTTATTATGTACCTATAGTTTACCAAAAAATCAAATTAATCGCAAAGACCGAATTCAAGAAAAAAATTAAAAAGTGAAAAAAAACAAACCGCCATATTACGAAAACTGACAAGTGTACATGGCTCTTCTTTGGGGAACAGACCTTTGCCTACAAGGAGTATCTAAAAATAAAATTACTAGAACATTTGACAGACAGGCAAATTTTGTATAGAAACACGGCTATAGCCTTTGTCACAGAAAATATCTTGCGACGATTTCGACATTGGCGAAATGCACGATTATTATATTTTAAAGTGTAATAAATTCGCATTCTCATGTACAATTGTTTACAGTAAGCTAGTGGAAAACACTTGCAAGGCATTGTGAGAAAGTTAGAGTCTACCTCATTTAAGAGACTTTTTAGGATTTCACAGTTCAAGAAGTTCCTCTTGAAAAAATTGCAGAATCGTTCCTCCATTGATCTGACAAGTTCCACAAAACTGTCTGGTGGTATGGTTAATAAAGTTTTGGTGCCATCTTTGCAATAATCTTTATAACGGGTAAATTTAGTGCCCTGTGAAAAGTTTTGTGGATTTTCTTCTCCTTTTGCATAAGCCAGAAGCTCATTACATTCCTTGTGGTAATCTAAGCATTTCCTCAACAAATATCCACTGACGTAAACTAACGCGTTTGTCTCCGGTAAGTCAAGTGTGGTATAATCCGTAGTTGATATTAAGTAACTTTCATTTTTTTTCTGTTAGATATCGTTGTCGAAGTGTTTCCTGTATCACCAGCCACATTGGCTAAGGGAGCATATAATTTCTCACCATCTAGTAAACATCTTGTTAAATCTTCTTTACAATTACCACTTTTAGGCGACTTCAAAATATTTATGAAAAATATTTTCCTGAATGCTGAAACCAGCTGCCAGGATGTTGGTTCCGTAGCATTTCCATTCTTTGTCCTAATCTGACCAAAAAAGTTTTCTAAACAGTCCTGATTTAATCGCCTCGGTCAGTACATAAGAGAATCCTTCAATTCTTAAATCCTCAAACAACATTAATAAAGATTTTAAGGTTATTTGGAAACCTTTAATGAACTTTACTCTGGATGTAACATTTCGGCCATCATTTGGGTGAATTAATTTCAACGACGCAAAGAAATTCAACATGCTATTAATATAAGCAATCTGGTATTCTTCGCCACAAAATGCGTTTTGATATTGTTTCCTTCCATAACGAGATGATGTTTTCAAAAAATCAAACAAATCATTCATAATTTCAATCATTTGAATTGTGCCTTCTGCAGAATTTTCTATTTTACCTAAGTCCCTGTATGTACATAAGCCGGCTGCAACGGTAGCACTAAGAACTTGCACAGCGTACTTCACCTTCATCTTCTCAAAATTTGTGGGTTTGATATGACTATCTGTAAGCTTCGGGGCAAGTCTCAGTCGTTTCAACTTATCCATCTCATAAAACTGAAGTATGTGATGCCATTTCGCCACATTGTTTTCAAAATAAAATTCATAATTAATCAAGTTATTTCGCACTAATTTGATCAAGTGAGGTGGATCAAAAATATAATATATCTTTCTGTCACCAACGAAAAAAAAGGGACTTTCTGCAGATACTGATCTTCTTCTGGCGCTGTTCAAAAAATCAGAACCCATATATATCTGACACTAAACTTCGGACATGGAAACCAATTGAAAAAAGTTGTAGGATTAGCTTGTCAATCCAATCTGTTACGCTTGGATAATTTTTAAATTCAGCTAATAATGCAAAACCTACTGGCTGCTTATAATTTTCAAATAAGCCATGGATCATTGCTACTAAAGCGTACTTCGCGGGCTCAGGAGATTGCACACCGTCAACTTCATGGAAACCATATATTCTGTCTTCTCTAATATTGTAAAATAAATTCGCTTTAAGACTCATAGCATCAACGACAAGTGTACAATTTCTATCCATATCACTCATATATTGTACTTTGGTATTAAGAACATCCATGAGATGGCTATGAATTTTTGTAGTTACAGGCATGTACATTTTCGTTAGTGTTTGTTTACTTGGTAAACATAGTGTCTTTTAACAAACTATATGCCTGTGGACTTACGTAGTATAAATTCAAGCAAAAAAATTTGTAGTCCAAATTATACCTGTTCCCATGTCCCTGCGTTTTAATTTTGGTCTGTTGTTTAACAACACGCGCGAAGGTTGGGGTCAAAAATTTGTCACATAACTTGAAAAACGTGTTGGCTTCAGACTGTGTATTGTTTGTTATTTTTAGCCTTTTTCGGCATCTTTGAACTTCACTTAAAAGTTTTCTTTTTCGAGGAGTATCATTTGAAAGGTGTAATGGAGTTTGTACTTGAGCATTCGTTTGCAAATCATAATCACACTGTACATTTACATCGGCTGTTTCAATAATTGCTTGAATTCCTTTATTTGCAAAATTATTCGGTAATGGTAGGAGGAGTTGTGGAATTGAATTTATTTTTAACAACTTTCGTCTTGAATTTACTATAACGCAGTCGGGACTAAAATGAGCTTCACACACACGAGCATGAAAGCAACTTGAATCTATTAAATCTTCTCTATGGATCAATCTCAACCACTCAGTTCGCCTGAAACAAGATATATCTAACTTTATCTTTAGAAAAACCGGCCAAGTGCGAGTCGGACTCGCGCACGATCACGTTGGTTGTATGGGAGCCCTTAATATTTATTTATTTTAATTATTTATTTTCAATGTGAAGATACCACTAAATATTCTGTGAATATTTCAAGTGTCTATCTGTTGCCGTTATTAATATCTAGCAAAAAAACGGCAAAAAGGTCAAGTTTCTTGTATGGGAGCCCCATTAAATATTTGTTTTATTCTATTGTTAGCATTTGTTGTTACAGCGGCAACAGAAATACCTACATCTTCTGTGAAAATTTCAATTGTCTAGCTAGGTATCACGGTTCATGAGATGCTTTGTGACAGACAGACGGACAGACGGACAGCGGAGTCTTAGCAATGGGGTCCAGTTTTAACCCTTTGGGTACGAAACCCTAAAAATACCGTGGGTAACTTCAAAAATAACCGACCAGACGAATTAATATTAAAGTGGAGGGGGTGACTGGAGGGGCTAATCCAAACCCGCAGTACCTACCTATAGCCCGTAATAGCAAAAAACTTATGTTACAAAACACAACAATAAAACTACCTACTAGGTATTACAATACAAAAAGTTTACAGAGCAGAAACATACAAAATTTTACGTTTGTCAATTTTCATTATCGAAAATTCCTTATAACTTCTAAACGGATTACCCTAGTTACACAATTTCCATTACCATATACGTTTTAGACCTAAACCTATCAAAAGACACTAAAAACAACACAATATCTACACAAACAAAAAAACATGTTTTCAACTTAGGTACGTAAGGTGCCGCCGTGAATTTACCTTACAAAAATATAGTTAAGTACTTCGTTTATACTGATTCAAAATAGGAACCTATTATTTAAATCGATCTTAGATATATATTCTTCGGGGGCCGGGCGGGGCGCTTACCTACCTAACTCTTATGTGTAAGTTTAAAACGAACCATTGAAATACAAGCAGATACCTACTTACCTCTCTGAAGCCACTGGTAGCTTGAAAAAGGACAATAATTCACCGTTTAAAGTGGAATTTAAGCAACCGTCCACTGAACAGTTATAATAACTTCTTTTTTGTTGCTCCATTATACCTAATTATCGCACAAAAAAGTCCACGGACGCGACGCGTGTCAAGCGGACGGCACTCGCGCTCGCACTAGTCCCAACAACTCCGAGATATCGTGTCCGTGAGCGCTCTTTGTATGTAGATTGCTTTCTGTACCTATCTGTTCTGTGCTTACGCTCTGAAATCCATTCAAATATAAAATATTCATTTAACACGTTCACGGACAGTAATAAAAAACCATTTTAATTTGACCCCCGTATTTATGACGCCCATGCTATAGCCGGTATGTTACACGACTGCTATAGCATCCGCGTCCATGAACGTGTTAAAGATATAAATAATGCTTAAAAACAAAATTTACCGGTGGTAAGTTATGCCCTTTGATTTTGTATTAACGTTTGTATTTCGATTTTTGCACACTTTCACGCTACATACAGTCATTTTATCATTTAAACGGAGCTTCTATACTGACAGCGTTCAGTGAGTGACTGTGTCAACGCTTGACACGCCTCGTGCCGATATGGTCAATTTGACCATATCGAGGCGACACGAACCACGCCCCCATAACATATCTCCCTTGTTTCTGTGATCTGTGCCCGGAACTCTCGCGAAGCATTTATGGAATAGAATAGAATCTTCTATTTCTAGCACCTCATCTTCTAACCTAATGCGTCTGGAATGCTCGGTCTTCTTTCCAACACCCCGGGTTTCTGCCTTCTGCTTAATAGAGTTTACTCCCAATATGTTCAACTAGTGCAGACTCGTGGTCACACCAGGTTGTCACACCACTACTATTCAGTTTACTCCAATATGTTCAACTAGTGCAGACTCGTGGTCACACCAGGTTGTCACACCACTACTATTCAGTTTATTCCAATATGTTCAACTAGTGCAGACTCGTGGTCACACCAGGTTGTCACACCACTACTATTCAGTTTACTCCATCTGGTTGAACATATTGGACAACTTTCCTCCAATTTTTTCAACTTTAAATATTAGTTGAACTACTTGGACTGAAAATTACAATCATAATATTTTTATTAACCAAAACCTAGGTAGGTTTAGGTTATGTTAGTTTTGCAGCAGGCCCGGAGGACCAAACCACCTAGAAATAGGAGCTCCGCGTCAGCGGAGCTCCGTCGACACGGTCTTATTGAAATAAGTGTGTGGGATTGAACTTATTTTAATTTTCAGTCCAATGATTTCATTTTGAAGTTGAAAAAAATGGAGAAAAGTCATCCAATATGTTCAACTGGTTGTGCAGATAGTTGAACATATTGGAGTAAAGGCTACTATTCGACGGAGCCCATATTTCTGAGCGATTTGCCCTTCGGGCATCTAAAGATACCTAACGAACCTAACCTACCTACTTTTGCGGAATAAAAATGATTTCTGTCGAATTTCCGACCAAAGCGAATAGCAGTGGTGTGACCACGAGTCTGCCCCTAACCTACCTCATATCCAGCACTTCTACGGTGGTATGGTTCAGTCCCACCCTACCCCCAGGGGTATGGTGGGTCTGCACCCGATTTTTTCATGGTCCTTTCGATTTTATACGAAATAGAGAGCACTTTTAAAAAACAATATGTACATGAACGGAAAGTGTTTTCACATAGGTTTTTAAAAATGAGTAAAAGGAGGCAGTTTCTTCCTTGTGTTTCAATCGGAAAACCGTTCTTTCCGAGCATGATTGAGAAAGTTTTTACATTGCAGGCACTTGTCCCACCGCCGACGATGAGCGAGAAGCGAGTACGGCCCAGCGATCAACTATTAATATTTCTCTTTTATTGACACGCGATCTATATTTTTTGTTTCGATAAACTAGTGGAAAGAGTCCTTACCGGCAGTGTGAACAGCCAGCGATCAACTACTAATATACGCGTCTCTTTTATTGACACGGGATCTATATATTTTGTTCGTTTCTTGAGCGAGAAAATAGTCGATAGCTAATCGCTTCCTCGCCCTTGGTGGGACCAGTGCCTAAAATGTCAGATGGTCCGTTTGCAAAAGAAAAAAGCAAATCATTACAGCGCATGTTAAGTCCGTGACAACAATTATGGGTCATACACACTCGCAAAAACAAAAGTTGTCTCTCCTGTGGTCAATAGTTAAAGGCTTGTGTGCATGTAAGTTAGTTGTTTCACACGTACCACAACCACACGACAACCACAACCACACCACAACCACAACACGTGGTCGGGCGCATATTTTGTATGTTTAATAAATAGTACAATTCACACGTACCACATTTTGCCGTCATCATCGACCGTGTGTGTAATACGACCACATCGCAACCACATCGCAACGGCAACGCAACCACGGCGACAACGCCAACTAACTGCTAGCGACAACCACATTCTGTATGCACCACAACGCAACTGCAATGCTGCAGCGACACTATTCACACGTAACCACTGCTTGACCGCATTTTAACGCTGCGACGTGGTGTGGTTGTGGTACGTGTGAAACAACCCTTAAGTAGACCTGACGGCGTTTATGCGGATGTGGGTTCAGCCAGAAAATTAGGCCTTGAAAACGTTAACTTTGGGTATGTCCACAGGAAAGACGGTAACCTAAATCTGTGTATGATCCTTATAGACTATTTAGAGAAATAGTAAAAACCTGTGTATAATTTCATTAAATAATAACATGAAATTGTAATCTTTATTTTAAGCGGTATCACAGTTACTCAAAAAGTAACTTTGAGCTAGCTATTCAACACATCACTAGGATAGTGTGATCTAGTACACATTCGTCAGATTCCTTTTTCGTCAGAATAAATTATAGCCTGTTTTTTTGGGCTATTCCCAGTAGTCCGCACCTCCGGCAAGTGGTGCGAACTACTGGGAATTTTTATTCCCAGTAGTTCGCACTGCGGACAAATGGAAAAATCAAAATCCCAGTAGTTCGCACAGTTTAATTCAACATAACTGTGTACAATTTCATATAGTATTATAGGAGCAGGAATATAAAAAAGTAATTTTAATTTAACACATTTATTTAACCCTTAATTTGGCAGTGTATGCCACAGTCATCATACTATAATGTTCACTTTTAATGTTTGGAATGTTTTTTTATTTTTTTGCTGATTCAAAATCAAAAAGGGTTTGAATTCCCGACTTTTTATATTTTTGCCAAATTAAGGGTTAAACGTGTTAATATTTGTACATATTTCTGATGACTTTTATACATATTTTATATGTGACTTGACTTATATGTTGACACATAAACTCACGCCTTCATTCCCAGAGTGGGGTAGGCAGAGCTAAAGAATTACCAACAAGTCCTAAAACTTAATAAATATTATATATATAGAGTAAAAATGCTTTACTATGTTGATTTGTTAATTTTTTCGTAAAATTAATGTTTTTTTTTTAAATCGCCAGTCTAAATTTAAATAAATGTGTTAAATTAAAATTACTTTTTTATATTTCTGCTCCTATAATACCATATGAAATTGAACACAGTTATGTTGAATTAAACAGTGCGAACTACTGGGAATTTTTTTCCCATTTGTCCGCAGTGCGAACTACTGGGAATAAAAATTCCCAGTAGTTCGCACCACTTGCCGGAGGTGCGGACTAGTGGGAATTTTAATTCCCAGTAGTTCGCACTGCGGACTACTGAGAAAAAAAATCCCAGTAGTTCGCAGTGCGAACTACGGGGTGCGGACTACTGGGAATAGCCCGTTTTTTTTTCGGACGAAAACGGAATTACTTTTTGGACGGAAAAAACTTTGGTTAATTTTTATAATTTATTTATTTGTTACACCTATTAACAAATCAATCCTAAGCTTAATCTAACGATAGTATGCCAATTGTACACAAAAAATGGGACCTTCTTTAGGTGCGTGACCCACCTTCACACTGAGCCATAACACTGGGGTTACTATGACCAATTATTTCTATTAAAATCTAATTTAACAGAGTCGACGGAGCTCTGCTATCGCAGAGCTCCTATTTCTGGGTAGTTTGGCCCGATTATTCTCAGTAGTTCCGTGGAAGAAGTTCCGCGGCGGAACTAGTGAGACTTTTTTTCCCAATAGTTCCGTGGCGGAACTAGTGACACTTTTTCTTCCCAATAGTTCCGTGTTGGAATTAGTGACACTTTTTCGAACGCTTACCCGTGGTCCCACTACTTCGTCCCACTGCTCTTTTTGACGGAGCCCTGCCTCGCGGCAGGGCTCCTATTTCAGGGCGGTTTGCCCTTCGGGCATTTATAGATACCTAACGAACCTAACCTACCTACTTTTGCGGAATATAAATGATTTCTGACGAAAGCGGAAATGCACGGAACTAATGGGATTATAAAATATTAGTATTTAATTGATGCTTAGTTCCGCGGAACTATTGGGAAAAAAAGTCTCACTAGTTCCGCCAGGGAACTTCTTCCACGGAACTACTGCGAATGAACTGTTTGGCCCTCCGGGCCTGCTAAAGAACTAACATAACCTAAACCTACCTCGTATTTATGATACTTAATTTATACAACTATACATCTCTCTCTCTCTCTCTCTATGTATTTAGCCCACTGGCAAAACAAATAAGCATATTGAGTGTATCTTCTTTTAATTATTGTTAAGTAGGTACAACAGAAAAAACAGCCTACATTTTATTCTGACGATAGCGGAATCTGCTCGAAAGTCCGTTTTCGTCCGAAAAAAAACGGGCTATAATTTATTCTGACGAAAAAGGAATCTGACGAAAAAGGAATCTGACGAAAAAGGAATCTGACGAATGTGTACTAGATCGATAGTGTGTGAAATAGCGATACCAAACGACACCACCGGTACTTTCCAAAATTTTGAAAATTTACTGCATTACAAGGGTTAAATAAAACAAGCGTTTAGTGGCATGGAAAATCTTTATTGAAGTAAATATATTTATAAAGTCAGTACAATTTAAGTTCAATAGTTTCCAAAAATATTAAAGTGCAGGTTGCTGATCACCTGGCAATGTTAAATATGATTATTTCTTAATTAAAATACAAGCTAATGTTGAGAAAACTGTAATATGTGAATAATAACATGTATATACCTAAATAAACTCATGACAAAAATATATTTTAGGCAGGCTCTGAAATACACTGCTCTATGCTGTTGTTATCCTGGCCACAATTCACAAGAATAAACTTAAAATTATGAAAAAAAAGACCGCTAAGGTCACGTGAAAACCAGCACTCATCTTAAAAATGAAAAAGGAAAACAGTGCAAATAGACAAACAGTTAATTCCCAGTAACTTTAGCGGCATTATTAATTTGGTCAAAGTAAGATGTGCAACTAGTTTGAACACAACTCAATTGTATTCTGTCCACAAAATTATTATTGATGGTGTCGTTTATTTTGGTTACCACGCGCTCTGAAACTTTGCACAGTATTTCGTAAATCTGTGGACAGATTTAACCAGTTGGGCATCTTAACGATAAGTTTTAAAATAAAATTAAACATCAAATTACAAACCACGCAATGTATATTCATGTATACGATATTACTAAGTGTATTTATGTATATAATGTAAATACATTTTCATGCAAAACAAAATAATATCATGGAATATTCAAAGAGCCAAAATATTTGAGATTAACTCTACTTTGATACCATTTACTTCTAAGATCTAGGCACAATGCAGCAGAGACTCCTGTATGGATTACTTAACAATTTTCGTTGACTCTGGGGCAGAAAGGATTTCTATACAGTCAACACCATCACACAACGTATACCTACCGAGGATAATAACGACTGCCACTGTTTACACAAAGAGATTAGACTTCCCAGATCAACATAGATTATGGGAGGTCTATCATAAAACAAGCACAACTTGTGTCAAATTTTTAAGCACGTTTTATTTACATAGCACAAATGCTACGTACGAAATGCCTTAAATGGCGACCTACATAAAAGCTAAGACTTGTTAAAAACTGACACAAATTAAGTGGCAACCGAAATCACAGCAACACACACACTATCAGAAAATTAATGCTCTATATTTAAAGAAATCATTACTTTTCCTTCAATATAGGCTCAATATGACTGGGTAGCTGTTAACACAATCGTGTCGTACATGGAAAGTCAGAGGCAGTGGTACGCTAAGTGCTGGTGCTACTGGAGCCCCTTGCAGCTTGCTCACTTCGGCAAGCTGCCACAAAGGCGAACAACTATATCTAATAATATTTAACGTTACAATGTTTCAAATCTTTACGGAGGGTATTGTCTGTTAGATATAATTTCGTGTTACTGAAGTCCAGCCATCTAAAATATTCGATGTGGACCACTCCCTAAGTTTAAAATACTTTTAACAGAATTAAAATAACTATTGAGCAATATATTCCTAAGAGAATATGGTAGAGATTTGCTCGGCTGCACCAACTCTACGAAAATTCTTTTCTATATCGAACACCTACCTGATGCATACTCCACAAATGTCATTTTTATTGGAAGAATTTAAAATCAAAATAAAAAGAATAAAATCAAATCTTTGGAACAAAATAATTTGCAATTGAACATGCACCTTTCACACAAAATATTAGAATAATATTTTACATTTTCGACACAGAAAAACATACAAGTGTAACTTACTATATACTTAAATCTAATTTCAAAACAAAAGAAATAGCCATTTAATCGTACATATCTTATTAAATGAATAAGGAAGATCGGGAGTTGCAGACAGTTCCTATGTAAACTAAAATAATTCTGGATGATATGTTTTGTAGTTGACTGAATAATTTGTGAGATGAGAAATATCTTAATGGCCGTCTATGAAAACAAAAAATTATGCTTAAAGTTATAGTCAATTAAAAATAAGATCACTACAATACGTAAATACCAAGAATTGTATATTAAAATATTTGTACTTTTACTGACTAAAGGAAAAAAACATTGGCAACTGCTAATAATCCTACTTGTAAAAAAAATAACTTGTATAATGTAGATTGAAAACGGTCATCTCAAATTCGTTCACTCTAAGATGTGGAATGCAATTAGAATTCTTTAACAATATTAAAAGGTATAATAATATATTAAATTTTTATAATCAGCTCAACAATGTATATAATCTATAATAATTTAAAAGCCTAGATCCAAACTGTGATATTTATTGCACAAGCACACATGTGGCTTAAAATTCCAATGGGAATAGAGCTCACAACCTTATTTTATTACGAGTTATGTATTTTCAGAACGGTGGAGATAAAATTGGTAAGGGTGAATAAAATTAAATCGTTTTCAATCTTTGAGCATGCTGTCTTTATCGTCTCTGCGAGATAATGGAATTAGATGAGAATGCCATGTTTAAGCTTATTCCACCTGGTTAAGTAATGCCCACGCGTCGCGTCGGCGATATAGAGTACTCGTTATGCCACAACATTCCACCGAAACCATTGAGCTGTGCTTGGTGCCACAACATAGGCAATACGCCCACCTCCAATAGGGAGGGTAACATGAGAGCTCACCTTGTGCGCTGCGAACCCTACCACATCACGATACTTGGCACTAACTGACCGACGGCCTTCGCTCCCGCCCGCCGCACTAGTCGTTCGCAACGCCTGTACGCGTCTAACAATCAACTGCTCAATGCCGAGGAAGTCCGCAGTTTTTCAGTGCCATATAAAGTGATTCTACAACTACAGAAGTAATTTATTTATTGCTGAATACATAAGGGAATAGATTCAAGAGAAATATATTTACCAAAAATTATTTTTAAAGTGTATATAGGTAACTTTTAAGATCTCGAGAAAGGCTACGGTAATGTACTCTAATGATACAATTATTATCAAGTAATGTCAATGGACAATAAATACCATTTGACCTGTCATTATCCCATGACAGTGCATAGGTACTTGCTACAGCAAGAATATACAGCCAAGCGGGCACGAGGCGAATACCCGCCGCGCGCCGCGCCTTCTATCTAATAAACATCTCTAAACAACGCCACCATACAGGCAAACTTGTGATACTGTTGTGTATACCCAATTTGAATTCTAACAACTATAAAAAATGTCTACAATGACACCTACGTAAGATATATGGCAAGAACTAAGGAAACTCTGTCGACGAAATGATCACAAATCACAATCAATGCAAAAAGAGGATTTAAATATAAACTATAATACTTTCAAATACAAGAATGTCCATGTTATTTCTGATGTTCGAGAAATTACACGTAACAATGAGATTTCAACGTTAAATTTATTAATATTGGAATCCACACAAAATAGTATAATTTGTAAAATTATCCAAAACTTATCACACCACTTTTTTAATAATTTTTATGCAACCCTAAAGCAACATTATTAGCGTCAAACGCTCCCTTTGGGGCTTTTATAACTTCTATTACGGTTACTTCTACCTCACTAACACACAATAATTTTGATCAAAGACAACAAATAAAAATTGAACATTTTAATATTTAAACCCTGAATATTAATAAACAAAAAATTGGCAACAATTAGTAACTAATTTTTACAAATATCATACAATAAAATAATTACTATATTCATGCACAAATATCGTAAGAAAATAATTTGGCAGTAAAAATTCGTAACTCTAAAGGCCTAAACACACTGGCCAAAAATACTATTTAAATAATAGGCCCAGAACGTATAACTAAACAAAATAGTAAAATGACAAAATCAGAGTATTAATCACACCTACTCATCCGCGAGGGGTATGTAGACTCATTATTTTAAACCTAGTTAAAATAAAGAAAATAAAATTCCCTAATGCTATCGGGACAAAAATCCTGAAACAAATAACTTAAAAACAATATGAAAAATAAACCCAAAAGTTACTCACTAATTAATAGAGGATTCAGACTCAACATCAAGTTAACCCTTCACTGGTTGACGCCGAGCGCCGCCCCCGCGGCCGTGGCCCACTTCACAAAATTGAGTCACGTAAGTCTTAAATTGTTGTCTCTCAATTATTGCTCATATCACATAACATGTCGCTAGATATTAAATATTGAAGGAGAACTATCTCAATACACACAACAAAATAAACTATCACTAATTAAGTACAAACATTTCATACAATGCGTTACTTTCCTATTGTTATTTCTACAATAAATTATTGGATCTTATTATATTAGCTCAGAAACGTATGAATATAGTTGACGACGTGATACAAAATCGTGTGTTGAATTTGGTAGTGTCACTTATAAGGAATATCTCTATTTATTATAACAGATTTTCACCGTTTGTTCGAAATACTTAAAATCTACGCTTCAATAACGATGGGAATTTTATGAACGTTTCAGATATTTGAAAAATACTTAACATTAGAGAGCGAGGTTTAACAAAATCATGTACTAATAAAAATATCACACATATTTATAGGTGGTATGGTCAAATTTGAATATCTTGTTTTCTTAAGTACCATAAATTTCTTGTAAACTTAAAAATGAACACAAATGTAACGCCATTAACAATAGCGTGGTAAATGACTACAGGAAATCTTTCTTATAATATTAGGTAATACTCCAATAATAACTGTATTGTTTTGCCAGCGACACGTCTTGTTATGGCTAACGGACAATACGGACATACTGATCGAATTGTTAAAACAGTTTGCCTCAGTATAACTAAGCCCACTAGCTATTTGCATAGGGTTGAGGGCGGTAAGGTGGTTTGTCGATATTCTGTGAAAATCTGTTATTCATATTGTATGCTCACTAACAATTTAATGATGTCTTCACCTAAAAGCAATTGCGGCACTTTTTTTTACATTTGTTTGTTTTTCTTTAAGAATAATCATTCAAACTTGTTATAAATACTTGCATCAGTTACTTTCAAGTGCTTGCACCAAAGAATAAATCTAAATATTGCTTATTAAATTTCAATAACTACAAAAATATGTAATTTGGCTTACAGTATGACAAAAAAAAACTTATGTGTGTAATGGCAACTTCACACATACAATTTGTATTATCTGGGAAGTATTTAAGAACAGTTATTATGCCCAATAATGGCGGGCGACACATAAGACAGAACACTTACTCTCTTTTTATTACTAAGATAATCGAATAATTTTTGCAGAATTTATTGATTAATTTGTGAATAAGTTTTCAAAATCCTGCACATATTTTGTGACAGGCATTGTGACCTATTGCTTTTGCAATAACAACTAACGACTCGAATATTCAATATGTTACCCTACTTTATTACTTATGCCGTAGGCTATGTATAACTGGTGCTCTCCATATTGCTATGGACGATGACTATGAAGCTCTTCCCAATATAACGCCGAATATATGTATACACGTGCAAATTTCAAGTGAAAATATACACGAAGATGCCATGCTAGAGTAAATGTCTGTGTTGATATAATCCCAATATAAACATTTAAGTATCGTAATATTGTACCTACTAAATATTGCAACGTTTACTTACTGAGGCTTTCCAATAATAATTCAGCATTGTGCTGGTTAATTTTTTAGATATTGAATGAACCAAATTTATACAACAGTGTATGCCTACGCATGAAAAAATTTTCAAATATGTAATAGGCTCTCAAAACAAGAGTACATGAAAAAACATTTTGTATAGACACAAGAATTCTGTAAATGGTAAATATATTTTAACGGACAATATATAATATTGTATACGAGATTAACCTAAACTAGATGGCACGTTATTTTAGTGTCGCCTCCTTTGGTCATTGCAGGACTAAAATTTCGTTAACAATAAACTCAATTGTGCGTTCGTATGTGTTCTCTATCAAGCGGATGACTGATCTCTATGTGTAGGCAATCGTTTAAGTCAAAATGATACTAATCACGATCCAACATGTCGGAACGATGCAAACTTTTGGAATGAGGCGACACTCCCACGCAGTCCCCTAATTGACATGTATTTACTTCACTCGAACTAGGAACCATACCAGCTGCTAAATTTAGAAACAAATAATAATGTATAATAAAAACAAAATACACTAAACTTTGGATATTTCTTCACTATAACTAAATGCAATCATTAAAATGAGACGAAAACAAACCGAGAAATATACGCAAGTACTCAGTGCTTTGGAAATAATGACTTAATGCCCTATCTACAAGCAGTGAGCGATACCTAGGAAATTACTTTTCTCCTTGTTATTACAACAAGCTAGATTCAATAGGGTTGGGGTAGCTGATCACTGCATGCAGACAGAATGGTAAAATCAGACTAAACGTAACATGAAATTTAACACAAAATAACAAAAAATCAATTACTGGATTAGCAAAAAACGTTAAGCTTGTAAAACAGCAATTAAATATAAAATATAGGGAATAAATGTGAGATCTTGTAGTATGCAGACTTACAGCCATCGAGTTACTCCTCAGACAATGTATAGGGTGTTGAGGACTAGAACATGGTGATTATTCTTAGCCAGAGTGACTATGTAGCCTTCAGAAGTTATCTTCAGTCCACAGCAGCGTGAAACCTGTAATCCAATAAATACAATATTACCAACTTTAAGTACTTAATTGGTTTACTAGCATCAATTTGCTACTAAATGCTAAGAAAACTAAATGACTGTATTAGGTTCGTCTAATGTTAAACCGGTAAATTCTAGTACTTTTCTAAATGTCGAGTGTTTGCAAATAGTAGATAAGGCCGTTTTCCTAGGCATAACAATAGATAAAAAATTGCAATGGAGTCCCCATATAGCTGTACTGGCAGGTAAACGTAAGTTCGGCAGCTTACGCCGTTAGGAAAATTAGACAACTAACCAATGTTGAGACAGCTCGCTTAGTTTATTATAGTTATTTCCATAGTACGGTATTCTGGTTTGGGGTAAGGCAGCTGACTTACAAACTATATTTGTGTTACAAAAAAGGGCCATTAGTTCTATTTACATCTAAAAGTCGAGTCCGGAATTAGGCGAACTAACTTGACAGTTCATTGTACACTAATGTTGCCACGGTTTGGCTAGTGCTGTTAATATCGATATTTAAAGTCTAGTTTATCATTATTATTGTGTTTGGAATCTAACTAATAATTTTACTAAGCAAAATAATAATAATAAAAATTATATACGAAGATATATAGCGTTTGTCTCTATCGCACTTTCATATATGCCAGCAAGAAAGGAATGAATGCTATATCTATGGTACATGAAATGTACCGTACTAGCCCGACGGAAGGCACCTAAAAGGATCACAATGGCCTGATGTAATGTCAGCATTATTTTTGTATTTTATTCCTAATTTGAGGAGTAAGTATCGTAAATATCCGCTTTAAACCGTATATCCTTCAGATCATATTATATCGTAAAAATTGCTGTAGTTTTTTCCCTATTTGGCAAGTATGTAAGAGTGTGAAAGTTCGACGACAATTACTTGATAAAATATAAATATAATCAGATTTATAGAAGGGACAAGGTTATATCGACATAATATTTGTGTCGACATAAACCTATCACTATTTATTTTTTCCTATGTCTGGCAACATTTTCGGCTGTCAAGTTAGTTCGCCTAATTCCGGACTCGACTTTAAAATTCCCGTGATTCCTTGAGAGAACTTTTTAAAGAAATTAATATGTTAACTGTAGCGTTTAATTTTTTTTATGAGAATATTATTCATGTTATTAAGAATTTTTAATCTTTCACCAAAAATTCTGATATACATCATTTTAATACTAGAAATCAAAATAAAATCGCTATTTGAAAATTCCGCGTCCGTAAAGTAAATAAATAAATCATTTGGTGGTCATGCATTTATTTCATGCATTTATTTCTGTAATAAATTACCTGACGTAGTTTTAAAGTTACCCTTTCCAGCACGTAAACGTTACTTGTAAAAGTCGTTACATGTCTAAAGCGTATTATTATAGGGTCGAGAATTATCTAACAGACAAAAATGCTTGGCGTAAGCCCGAAACTTAGTGAATAATAATTTGTTCCAATGCATAAGATTTATCTTGTGTAGGGGACACCGCTGATGTAGGAAAATATATCGAAACGTCTTGCACCGTTTTATATACACATAAGTAGGTGTTTCTTTTCTTCTCCCTCTATCTCTCTCAATGGGAACACTCCTTTACGCAAAAGTTTCGGTCGACGTCGTGTATAGCCTTAGCAATATAATTCAAAAACTAAATTGCTCTATAAACATCCAAAATAACCGGGACGAGCATATCGGACCGTCGCCTTTACCACCAACACAAAAATCTAAACCAAAAGTAAACTAATTTTGTAGAATCCGGCATTTATCCTAGCTATGACATAACATTTACAAACTAGCTAGCTATGTTACAAACTAAAATAATAAAAGTCATTTTACAGAATTCGTAAGCTTTTTAATAATCAATACTCAAATGCATTCAAACTACACCATAATGTCCATAATACAGCCGCAATTTTCGTGCCATTCATTTAAAAACAATTTGAAAATGGAAGTCTCGATATAAAATAGTGATTTTAGTAACAGGACGCGTCCCTCCCTATCGTATGACTTTAAATAAGGAAAACCCAAGTTTCCTACGCAATTGACTGACAAATACGTCCGCTTATGATGTAATAACAATGTTTCGTGTTTAACAAGTTCAAAATGGTCTAGGAATCAATTTCCTTTACTGTACCTAAGTCTTAATTAACAATAAATCCGTCTGTAGGTACAATCCCTATATGAAGGGTCCACGGAAAGAACATGTCTAGTCACATTACTAACTTTTTGAGATATCGCTATTTGAAAGTTAGGAACCATGTCATTTTGTACGTAATTTTCGAGTACAGGTTTTTTTAAGAGTGAAAAGATACAAGTTATATGAAGATTTATACCTGAATCTGAGTGGTAGGTAATAGTCCATTTCGTCCTCTACATTTTGAGATTCTAAACTCATTTTCAAAAAGAAGTGACTAGACATGTTCTTTCCGTGGACCCTTCTTATAATATACTATTTGTTTCTGCATAAATAAATAAATTCGAGATCCCTAGGTGCGCCTACCCGCAGTCACTGCAGTCTATAATGGACTAATATCGTCTAGCACTATTAACTATTTTGTACCAAGTAATACATTTGTATAGCCTACCAAGAAACTCCTTTACCACTTGTTGACTGTAGCCGCGTTGTCAAATGTAAGTTATAATTAAATCATAATAATTATATCATAACAATTTATTTTATTTTCTATTTTGTGAGAACCCTTGCATATCTGCATGTGACAGCGTAAGTACCTACACGGGCGTTGGCGTCGCCCAACATCAAAGGCGTTTAGATTCATTGTTGACGACACCACCGAACGGCACCCCTGGGGTGTGGTTAGTCAACATCGTATGTTTTCCTACTCCTGTACTTTTATGTGTCGTTTATATAGTCACGAACACTAATATAAGAACATACATAATATGTCCGCAGAATAATCCGTAGAAAATTCCTAGTATATTCCTATCTAGTATATTCCTCATACCTAGGTTAAAGTATTAAGCAATAAACACAAACTTTACAACAAAATACATTTTTACCAACATTACAAACCATGAATTCATAGTTTACGAGGGGCGGCTGATAAGTTCGCGGCCTGGGAGATAAAATAGAAGAAAAGCTTATAGGACTTTTTTTTTATTTTTCAATGTAATCGCCTTCGAGTAAAATACATTTTTCACTTCTGCCATAGAGTGCCACTTAAAAAATATTTTTTCTCCTTGTCTTCAAAATGGCGTTCTACGGCCGCCTTCATCTCATCGTCATTGGAAAATCTCCGGCCTCGTAACTCCTTTTTCAAATTAGAAAAAAGGAAAAAGTCGCTGGGGGCTAGGTCCGGACTGTACGGTGGATGGCCAATTTCAGAAAAGCCAGTATCCTTCAAAGCCTACCGGGAAACTCGCGATGTATGAACAGGTGCATTGTCCTGCAGAAACAGCACTTTGCGCGCGAGTTTCCCGCACCGGATCTGACTGACTGCCGCAGGCACTTGAACCAGTAAATTAGCGTAATATTGACCATTCATTGTAGTTCCTTTAGGCAAGTAATCAATTAATATAACACCTTCGCTATCCCAGAAAACGGTCGCCATAAGTTTCGAGGCCGACTTTTCCACCTTAAATTTCTTCGGTGGGCGTTCCCCGGCTTTCATCCATTGCATGGACTCCTGTTTAGACTCCGGATCGTACTGGCGAATCCAGGTCTCATCTACAGTTATGATTCGGTCACAAATTTCTTCAAGGTTGTCCCCAGCTAACTCTAAAAAATCTTTACAAGTCTGTAGTCGTCGCTCTTTGTCGAACGGTGTCAGCATTTTCGGCACCCAACGCGCACTTATTTTGATCCCGTACACATTCGTCACTTTTCGACTAAGTTCCTAAAAACGCGTTTATGTATTTTTAGTGCACTTTCGTCAGCAGTGACGAATCTGTACTTAAGTTTAATTTCTGTATGTTTTTGACACTAGTGACCAAAACGAACTTACAATAAATTTGGGTACATTTTCGTGTGCAACAGACAAAGTCGCTTTATAAAGTGACGAATCTGTACTTAAGTTTTCATTTCTGTTTGTTTTTGACACTATGACCAAAACGAACTTAGAATAAAATTCATTAGGTATTTTTACAATTTATTTATTTAACCCTTCAATTTATTTTGATTTAGTGACTTGATATCAAGTAGTAGCGTGTGGGTACGAAATGCTGTGACTTAATATCAAGCCATTGGCGGCGAAAGGGTTAAAGTATTTTAGGTAGGTAGATACTAGTAAATGTGGTTATTGCAATAAAACACTTTTAAAATTAACCCTTATTATATAATTAATAAAAATAAACATTACTTTTCATTAAACTAAATTACTTCAAACTCTGTCATAAATTTATAGGTAGGCAAGGAGTATAAAAATATAACAATCATTTTGCTCATCCTCCAGCCTCCATTGCCATGCATAAGTCTTAATAAACTTGCTTTTCTTGGGATCTTTTTATTAAGCCGGCTATGGTGTGGCGTGGAGCAAAATGATTGTTATATTTTTATACTCCTTGCCTACCTATAAATTTATGACAGAGTTTGAAGTAATTTAGTTTAATGAAAAGTAATGTTTATTTTTATTAATTATATAATAAGGGTTAATTTTAAAAGTGTTTTATTGCAATAACCACATTTACTAGTATCTACCTACCTAAAATACTTTAACCCTTTCGCCGCCAATGGCTTGATATTAAGTCACAGCATTTCGTACCCACACGCTACTACTTGATATCAAGTCACTAAATCAAAATAAATTGAAGGGTTAAATAAATACATACATACATACATTAAATCACGCCTGTTTCCCAGAGGGGTAGGCAGAGACCACTTCTTTCCACTTGCTACGATCTTGACAAATTTCTTTCGCTTCTTCAACATTCATACATCGAGTCATGCACGCACGTCGGTTTCGGGTACTTAAGATTCGGCCCTTTCCCAGTATTTCTCCGATTTGATTCGAAAAAGTACGCCTAGGGCGGCCCCTTCCGACCCTTCCACTCACTTTCGATCTGTATATCTCTTTCGTCAATCTTCTTTCATCCATCCTTTCCAAATGACCGAACCATCGAAGCATGCCCTTTTCAATCTTAGTCACTACGTCTTCTTTCATTCCACATTTCTCTCTGATTTTTTCATTTCTAACTCTATCAATCAGTTTCACACCACACATACTACGCAAAGAACGCATTTCAACTGCATTTACACGACTAACATGCTTGTCCTGCCACACCCAACATTCACTACCATACATCAGGGTAGGGGCTAGCACTCCATTGTGAACAGCCAGCCGGGCTTTTTGTGAAACGCCCTGTCTGCTCACAAAGGAGTGCAGGGCCCCATTAATTTGATTCCCCGCATTCACCCTCCTCTCGATATCCTTCTCACACTTACCATCTCTTGTAAACATACTTCCCAGGTACACAAATTCGCTCACTTGTTCTACTAATTCACCATTTATATTTATCACGCACTCAGTCATCTCCTCATCCTTCTCTATCACCATGACCTTGGTCTTGGCAACATTTACTTTCATCCCCTTTTTCTTAAATCCCTCATTCATTACTGTCACCATCTCCTGCAACTCAAGTACCGATGAGGCAAGTATAACTTGATCATCGGCATATAAGAGGCATTTGATTAGCAACTCTTGCATACGCAAACCCTTATCATACTCTTTCAAATCCCACATACAACTGTCCATGAATAGATTGAACAGCCATGGTGAGGCAACACAGCCCTGTCTAACACCTTTAGAGATATTAAACCAGGCCGAGTATGCCCCATTGATCCTGACACAGGCTCTGGAGCCCTCATAAAGGGACCTCAAAGCCTGCACCAGGTTGCTGCTCACTCCATACATAGACAGCACCGTCCACAACTCCTTTCTATCTACCCTATCATAGGCCTTTTCCAGGTCCACAAAAGCACAGAAAACCTTTTGGTTCACAGCCAAGAACTTTTCTGTGATGGACCGTAGTGAAAAGACCTGATCCGTACATCCCATTCCCTTTCGAAATCCCGCTTGTACATCCCAGATTTTGTCATTCGTAACATAAAATTCGTTAAATAAATAAATTGTAAAAATACCTAATGAATTTTATTCTAAGTTCGTTTTGGTCATAGTGTCAAAAACAAACAGAAATGAAAACTTAAGTACAGATTCGTCACTTTATAAAGCGACTTTGTCTGTTGCACACGAAAATGTACCCAAATTTATTGTAAGTTCGTTTTGGTCACTAGTGTCAAAAACATACAGAAATTAAACTTAAGTACAGATTCGTCACTGCTGACGAAAGTGCACTAAAAATACATAAACGCGATTTTAGGAACTTAGTCGAAAAGTGACGAATGTGTACGGGATCCTTATTTTTCGCATGTGCAAATGTTCGTGAATAATTTCTCCGACCCGTTCTTTACTAATCTGCTGTATCTTCTGCTATCTGCCACAATTTTACTCTTCGATCGGCCAGAACGATTTTTTCGATTTTTCGGACATTTTCCTCGGTGACTACCGTCACAGGACGGCCCGGGCGGGCGTTATCTTCACAGCTCTCTCGCCCTTGTTGAAATAAGCGACTCCATTTTTTCACCATAGAATAAGATGGCCCAGATTTCTGAAAAACTGATGACATATCTTCAAAAATTTCTTTCGGCGTTTTTCCTTTTTTAACGAGTTACTTTATTACAGCACGATACTCAAAATTACGATAATTCTCCGAAGTTGCCGCCATGGTGATGTTTGATCTTCCACAGATAAAATAATAAAGATGCCCATAATTAATAAAGAGTATATTCACAATACCAAAGAGTTTTTGTACAAGTGATATCAAGAAAGAGGTTATATGTCTTTGCTCAGTACCTCAGGCCGCGAACTTATCAGCCGCCCCTCGTATGTATAAAATTCTTGTATAAGTGCATCACTGCCAGCTAAGGAAAAACTAATCCACCAACTTAACTTTGTTTTTAAATTGTCGTGCACTTGCCAGGCTTTATATTTCCCTTGCCAAGTGCACGACAATTTAAAAACAAAGTAAACCATAGACACACACATGACTTGACAGAAGCGCGTGGAGTTAACCGTGTGCTTCAGTTTAGTCCATTAGAGAAAATACTCTTTTTACCGAACAATTGTCTTCGCGTGTGATATCCATGGACTTATTGCTCTAATGAAAGTGTAATAATAATAATGAATAATACACACCAATAAATAACTCAACTGTCATACTGAATGCTGTGGGTTGGTTCCTGTTTGCAAATTCTTAGTGGGTTGGTTCCCGTTTGCAGAATTACATTCAATTAATTAATTGAGTTTCAGTTCGATAATAATATTAAACGTGATGCTATTAATCTATTGTTTATTTTTAGGGTCGTCAAATAAATAAATAGGGTTGAACAGACAAAAGGGCTTAACTTTCGCATATACCGCCCCACACCTCTAAACAGATATCGGTTGCTATACTTTAAGTAACACTGCATCACATAGACTTTCTTACCTTAACGTAGGGGCACTCGAACTCAGTGACGAGGACGCCATCGCGCGAGAACACGGCAACATGGAACTTGTTGCCGTGGGAATCTCCAATAAGAACATCGCCGGCGTCAGATACATCAATGCCGTTCGGGAAGTTGGTCACGTTCTCGCAGCCTATGCGGCGGAGGAAATGCCCCTCGTCGTCAAAAACAACCACGCAGTGCCCCTTAAAGTCGCAAACGTAGAATTCTTTGCCTGCAACCAATGACAATTATTTTCTTATGGACAAAGACTATATGTTTTGGTACAATCAAATCAACAATACCCATTGTTTCGTATAAACTTTGACTATACAATAAGTATGAGTGTTCATTATTCTCAGTAACAGTACAAAAATGTTTAAAATCTAAATTATTAATAATACATTATTTTAATGATGTGTGTGAACCTAGCATATCAATTTTTAGAATCTCAAAAAAAAAACACAGTTCTAGTAGCATCCCCAATAGTTCTACAGTTCTACATATTTATTTTCCATAGTTCTGCTTTTTTTCCCGGAAAAACGAAATTTTCAAAATGAGATGCTAACTTCGCATTTCACGTATTAGCATCTCAGCAGTTCTCGATACCTGGGCCTTAAATACGTCCGAAAATGCATAGTTCTAAAGGCTGGAGTCGCCATAGCAATAGTTCTAATCATAAAACGAAAAAATATTAATGAGATGCTAACTTCGAATTTCACCTATTAGCATCTCTGCAGTTCTCGTTGCCTAGTCCTCAAATACGTCAGAAAATGCATAGTTCTGTGGTCTGGAGTAGATACGGCAATCTACATAGCATCTCAGCGGTTTTCATTAGCAACCCTACAAATACATATAAATCTGCACAGTTCTATCGTCTGGAGTCGATACAGCAATAGTTCTGGCTCAAAAACCACGAAAATCTAGATAAAACTTGAGATGCTGTAACTCTAAAGATAGATCTACATAGCATCTCAGCGGTTTTCCTTAGCAACCCTACAAATACATATAATTCTGCACAGTTCTATCGTCTGGAGTCGACACAGCAATAGTTCTGGCTCAAAAACCACGAAAATCTAGATAAAACTTGAGATGCTGTAACTCTTAAGATAGATCTACATAGCATCTCAGCGGTTTTCATTAGCAACCCTACAAATACATATAAATCTGCACAGTTCTATCGTCTGGAGTCGATACAGCAATAGTTCTGGCTCAAAAACCACGAAAATCTAGATAAAACTTGAGATGCTGTAACTCTAAAGATAGATCTACATAGCATCTCAGCGGTTTTCATTAGCAACCCTACAAATACATATAAATCTGCACAGTTCTATCGTCTGGAGTCGATACAGCAATAGTTCTGGCTCAAAAACCACGAAAATCTAGATAAAACTTGAGATGCTGTAACTCTGAAGATAGATCTACATAGCATCTCAGCGGTTTTCATTAGCAACCCTACAAATACGTATAATTCTGCACAGTTCTATCGTCTGGAGTCGATACAGCAATAGTTCTGGCTCAAAAACCACGAAAATCTAGATAAAACTTGAGATGCTGTAACTCTAAAGATAGATCTACATAGCATCTCAGCGGTTTTCATTAGCAACCCTACAAATACATATAAATCTGCACAGTTCTATCGTCTGGAGTCGATACAGCAATAGTTCTGGCTCAAAAACCACGAAAATCTAGATAAAACTTAAGATGCTGTAACTCTAAAGATAGATCTACATAGCATCTCAGCGGTTTTCATTAGCAACCCTACAAACACATATAAATCTGCACAGTTCTATCGTCTGGAGTCGATACAGCAATAGTTCTGGCTCAAAAATCACGAAAATCTAGATAAAACTTGAGATGCTGTAACTCTGAAGATAGATCTACATAGCATCTCAGCGGTTTTCATTAGCAACCCTACAAATACATATAAATCTGCACAGTTCTATCGTCTGGAGTCGATACAGCAATAGTTCTGGCTCAAAAACCACGAAAATCTAGATAAAACTTAAGATGCTGTAACTCTAAAGATAGATCTACATAGCATCTCAGCGGTTTTCATTAGCAACCCTACAAACACATATAAATCTGCACAGTTCTATCGTCTGGAGTCGATACAGCAATAGTTCTGGCTCAAAAATCACGAAAATCTAGATAAAACTTGAGATGCTGTAACTCTGAAGATAGATCTACATAGCATCTCAGCGGTTTTCATTAGCAACCCTACAAATACGTATAAATCTGCACAGTTCTATCGTCTGGAGTCGACACAGCAATAGTTCTGGCTCAAAAACCACGAAAATCTAGATAAAACTTGAGATGCTGTAACTCTAAAGATAGATCTACATAGCATCTCAGCGGTTTTCATTAGCAACCCTACAAATACATATAATTCTGCACAGTTCTATCGTCTGGAGTCGACACAGCAATAGTTCTGGCTCAAAAACCACGAAAATCTAGATAAAACTTGAGATGCTGTAACTCTAAAGATAGATCTACATAGCATCTCAGCGGTTTTCATTAGCAACCCTACAAATACATATAAATCTGCACAGTTCTATCGTCTGGAGTCGATACAGCAATAGTTCTGGCTCAAAAACCACGAAAATCTAGATAAAACTTGAGATGCTGTAACTCTTAAGATAGATCTACATAGCATCTCAGCGGTTTTCATTAGTAACCCTACAAATACATATAATTCTGCACAGTTCCATCGTCTGGAGTCGATACAGCAATAGTTCCGGCTCAAAAACCACGAAAATCTAGATAAAACTTGAGATGCTGTAACTCTAAAGATAGATCTACATAGCATCTCAGCGGTTTTCATTAGCAACCCTACAAATACATATAATTCTGCACAGTTCTATCGTCTGGAGTCGATACAGCAATAGTTCTGGCTCAAAAATCACGAAAATCTAGATAAAACTTGAGATGCTGTAACTCTAAAGATAGATCTACATAGCATCTCAGCGGTTTTCATTAGCAACCCTACAAATACATATAATTCTGCACAGTTCTATCGTCTGGAGTCGACACAGCAATAGTTCTGGCTCAAAAACCACGAAAATCTAGATAAAACTTGAGATGCTGTAACTCTAAAGATAGATCTACATAGCATCTCAGCGGTTTTCATTAGCAACCCTACAAATACATATAAATCTGCACAGTTCTATCGTCTGGAGTCGACACAGCAATAGTTCTAGCTCAAAAAACATAAAATCTAGACAAAGATTGAGATGCTGGAACATTTTAGATAAATCTATATAGCATCTTAGCGGTTTTCATAAGCAACCCTACAAACACATATAAATCTGCACAGTTCTATCGTCTGGAGTCGATACAGCAATAGTTCTGGCTCAAAAACCACGAAAATCTAGATAAAACTTAAGATGCTGTAACTCTAAAGATAGATCTACATAGCATCTCAGCGGTTTTCATTAGCAACCCTACAAATACGTATAAATCTGCACAGTTCTATCGTCTGGAGTCGATACAGCAATAGTTCTGGCTCAAAAACCACGAAAATCTAGATAAAACTTAAGATGCTGTAACTCTAAAGATAGATCTACATAGCATCTCAGCGGTTTTCATTAGCAACCCTACAAATACATATAATTCTGCACAGTTCTATCGTCTGGAGTCGATACAGCAATAGTTCTGGCTCAAAAATCACGAAAATCTAGATAAAACTTGAGATGCTGTAACTCTAAAGATAGATCTACATAGCATCTCAGCGGTTTTCATTAGCAACCCTACAAATACATATAATTCTGCACAGTTCTATCGTCTGGAGTCGACACAGCAATAGTTCTGGCTCAAAAACCACGAAAATCTAGATAAAACTTGAGATGCTGTAACTCTAAAGATAGATCTACATAGCATCTCAGCGGTTTTCATTAGCAACCCTACAAATACATATAAATCTGCACAGTTCTATCTTCTGGAGTCGATACAGCAATAGTTCTGGCTCAAAAACCACGAAAATCTAGATAAAACTTGAGATGCTGTAACTCTAAAGATAGATCTACATAGCATCTCAGCGGTTTTCATTAGCAACCCTACAAATACATATAATTCTGCACAGTTCTATCGTCTGGAGTCGATACAGCAATAGTTCCGGCTCAAAAACCACGAAAATCTAGATAAAACTTGAGATGCTGTAACTCTAAAGATAGATCTACATAGCATCTCAGCGGTTTTCATTAGCAACCCTACAAATACATATAATTCTGCACAGTTCTATCGTCTGGAGTCGATACAGCAATAGTTCTGGCTCAAAAATCACGAAAATCTAGATAAAACTTGAGATGCTGTAACTCTAAAGATAGATCTACATAGCATCTCAGCGGTTTTCATTAGCAACCCTACAAATACATATAATTCTGCACAGTTCTATCGTCTGGAGTCGACACAGCAATAGTTCTGGCTCAAAAACCACGAAAATCTAGATAAAACTTGAGATGCTGTAACTCTTAAGATAGATCTACATAGCATCTCAGCGGTTTTCATTAGCAACCCTACAAATACATATAAATCTGCACAGTTCTATCGTCTGGAGTCGATACAGCAATAGTTCTGGCTCAAAAACCACGAAAATCTAGATAAAACTTGAGATGCTGTAACTCTAAAGATAGATCTACATAGCATCTCAGCGGTTTTCATTAGCAACCCTACAAATACATATAATTCTGCACAGTTCTATCGTCTGGAGTCGACACAGCAATAGTTCTGGCTCAAAAACCACGAAAATCTAGATAAAACTTGAGATGCTGTAACTCTAAAGATAGATCTACATAGCATCTCAGCGGTTTTCATTAGCAACCCTACAAATACATATAAATCTGCACAGTTCTATCTTCTGGAGTCGATACAGCAATAGTTCTGGCTCAAAAACCACGAAAATCTAGATAAAACTTGAGATGCTGTAACTCTAAAGATAGATCTACATAGCATCTCAGCGGTTTTCATTAGCAACCCTACAAATACATATAATTCTGCACAGTTCTATCGTCTGGAGTCGATACAGCAATAGTTCCGGCTCAAAAACCACGAAAATCTAGATAAAACTTGAGATGCTGTAACTCTAAAGATAGATCTACATAGCATCTCAGCGGTTTTCATTAGCAACCCTACAAATACATATAATTCTGCACAGTTCTATCGTCTGGAGTCGATACAGCAATAGTTCTGGCTCAAAAATCACGAAAATCTAGATAAAACTTGAGATGCTGTAACTCTAAAGATAGATCTACATAGCATCTCAGCGGTTTTCATTAGCAACCCTACAAATACATATAATTCTGCACAGTTCTATCGTCTGGAGTCGACACAGCAATAGTTCTGGCTCAAAAACCACGAAAATCTAAATAAATAAACATTTTAACCAGTAATTAACTAGCAATTTGCTTGAACAAAAGTCTCTGCAGAGGTTAGAGCGTTTAGTTACTTTTCAGTACTTGGAGGATAATTCCTTTAAACGGATAAAAAAAAAGTGTCTGTTATTTTAGAATACTCTCTAACATATAAGGTGCTAACAAATTAGTCACGGATATTTTAATCATCGATTCTAGAGCCTAATTGGAGTAAATAATGTGGTATAACATGTAGTCCAATAACGCATAATTACCGAGATTTTCATTATTAAAAAAAACAATTCAATAATTAATTTAATTTTAACAGTTACTAAGAAATTGATTGAATTTATTTATGTTGTACGTTGATGATTTTGCTACTTGCAACATGAATTTTCCTTAGTAAATAATGCTTTAGGTTAAGGTGACAAAGTTCATATTAAATTAACTATTGAGTTGTTTTTTAAATAATGAAAATCTCGGTAATTATGCGTTATTGGACAACATGTTATACCACATTATTTACTCCAATTAGGCTCTAGAATCGATGATTAAAATATCCGTGACTAATTTGTTAGCACCTTATATATCAAAATAAAGTTTCAAGTTTTCCTTTTTTTCCTATCCTTGTTAGATTTTTAAATATTTCTGAAGTTGACACAGCAATACCAACATTACCAACGTGATGAATACCTAAATACTTTACGTATGAACTGCAGTTTCCTACTCTTAGCGTTACCCGGAACCAACGACGAGGACGTGGTAAGACATGGTTCCATGTTGTTTTATGGCGTTTTTGTTTAGTTATGTAAACCAGTTACTTCTTGGGATTTTTTCTTAATTGATTTTTATGTATATAATTTTTATCGTTTTCAATTCTTACAAATAATAATATTTCTCCCATACCTTATACCTTTTTTTGATGTGTTTTTTCATATTTTTTCTTTCTTAGGTATTGATTTATGTTTTCTTAACTATAATTCAAATGATTATCTGCTTATTTTTTCTGTCTGCAATCTGCATTTAGAGATTCTTACAGCTATGTTTTTTTTTATAATTTTTAATCAGAACTTTGACGACGGACGTCAAAAACTTTCTCATTTCAAATAGACATTTTATATATCATCCGACCGCTATAAGAGAATTGCTCAATCGTACATTTGACGGCTTCCTATTTTACTTTTTTTTTGTTTTTTTTTTTGCTTATATTGATGTATTCTATGATGAGATGCTATGTAGATCTATCTTTAGAGTTACAGCATCTCAAGTTTTATCTAGATTTTCGTGATTTTTGAGCCAGAACTATTGCTGTATCGACTCCAGACGATAGAACTGTGCCGATTTATATGTGTTTGTAGGGTTGCTTATGAAAACCGCTAAGATGCTATATAGATTTATCTAAAATGTTCCAGCATCTCAATCTTTGTCTAGATTTTATGTTTTTTGAGCTAGAACTATTGCTGTGTCGACTCCAGACGATAGAACTGTGCAGATTTATATGTATTTGTAGGGTTGCTAATGAAAACCGCTGAGATGCTATGTAGAACTATCTTTAGAGTTACAGCATCTCAACTTTCATCTAGATTTTCGTGGTTTTTGAGCCAGAACTATTGCTGTATCGACTCCAGACGATAGAACTGTGCAGATTTATATGTATTTGTAGGGTTGCTAATGAAAACCGCTGAGATGCTATGTAGATCTATCTTTAGAGTTACAGCATCTTAAGTTTTATCTAGATTTTCGTGGTTTTTGAGCCAGAACTATTGCCGTATCGACTCCAGACGATAGAACTGTGCAGATTTATATGTATTTGTAGGGTTGCTAATGAAAACCGCTGAGATGCTATGTAGATCACTCTTTAGATTTACAGCATCTTAAGTTTTATCTAGATTTTCGTGGTTTTTGAGCCAGAACTATTGCTGTATCGACTCCAGACGATAGAACTGTGCAGATTTATATGTATTTGTAGGGTTGCTAATGAAAACCGCTGAGATGCTATGTAGATCTATCTTTAGAGTTACAGCATCTTAAGGTTTATCTAGATTTTCGTGGTTTTTGAGCCAGAACTATTGCTGTATCGACTCCAGACGATAGAACTGTGCAGATTTATACGTATTTGTAGGGTTGCTAATGAAAACCGCTGAGATGCTATGTAGATCTATCTTTAGAGTTACAGCATCTTAAGTTTTATCTAGATTTTCGTGGTTTTTGAGCCAGAACTATTGCTGTATCGACTCCAGACGATAGAACTGTGCAGATTTATATGTGTTTGTAGGGTTGCTTATGAAAACCGCTAAGATGCTATATAGATTTATCTAAAATGTTCCAGCATCTCAATCTTTGTCTAGATTTTATGTTTTTTGAGCTAGAACTATTGCTGTGTCGACTCCAGACGATAGAACTGTGCAGATTTATATGTATTTGTAGGGTTGCTAATGAAAACCGCTGAGATGCTATGTAGATCTATCTTTAGAGTTACAGCATCTCAAGTTTTATCTAGATTTTCGTGGTTTTTGAGCCAGAACTATTGCTGTATCGACTCCAGACGATAGAACTGTGCAGATTTATATGTATTTGTAGGGTTGCTAATGAAAACCGCTGAGATGCTATGTAGATCTGTCTTCAAAGTTACAGCATCTCAAGTTTTCTCTAGATTTTCGTGGTTTTTGAGCCAGAACTATTGCTGTATCGACTCCAGACGATAGAACTGTGCAGATTTATATGTATTTGTAGGGTTGCTAATGAAAACCGCTGAGATGCTATGTAGATCTGTCTTCAAAGTTACAGCATCTCAAGTTTCATCTAGATTTTCGTGGTTTTTGAGCCAGAACTATTGCTGTATCGACTCCAGACGATAGAACTGTGCAGATTGATATGTATTTGTAGGGTTGCTAATGAAAACCGCTGAGATGCTATGTAGATCTATCTTTAGAGTTACAGCATCTTAAGTTTTATCTAGATTTTCGTGGTTTTTGAGCCAGAACTATTGCTGTATCGACTCCAGACGATAGAACTGTGCAGATTTATATGTGTTTGTAGGGTTGCTTATGAAAACCGCTAAGATGCTATATAGATTTATCTAAAATGTTCCAGCATCTCAATCTTTGTCTAGATTTTATGTTTTTTGAGCTAGAACTATTGCTGTGTCGACTCCAGACGATAGAACTGTGCAGATTTATATGTATTTGTAGGGTTGCTAATGAAAACCGCTGAGATGCTATGTAGATCTATCTTTAGAGTTACAGCATCTTAAGTTTTATCTAGATTTTCGTGATTTTTGAGCCAGAACTATTGCTGTATCGAGTCCAGACGATAGAACTGTGCAGATTTATATGTGTTTGTAGGGTTGCTTATGAAAACCGCTAAGATGCTATATAGATTTATCTAAAATGTTCCAGCATCTCAATCTTTGTCTAGATTTTATGTTTTTTGAGCCAGAACTATTGCTGTATCGACTCCAGACGATAGAACTGTGCAGATTTATATGTATTTGTAGGGTTGCTAATGAAAACCGCTGAGATGCTATGTAGATCTATCTTTAGAGTTACAGCATCTCAAGTTTTATCTAGATTTTCGTGATTTTTGAGCCAGAACTATTGCTGTATCGACTCCAGACGATAGAACTGTGCAGATTTATATGTATTTGTAGGGTTGCTAATGAAAACCGCTGAGATGCTATGTAGATCTATCTTTAGAGTTACAGCATCTTAAGTTTTATCTAGATTTTCGTGGTTTTTGAGCCAGAACTATTGCTGTATCGACTCCAGACGATAGAACTGTGCAGATTTATATGTATTTGTAGGGTTGCTAATGAAAACCGCTGAGATGCTATGTAGATCTGTCTTCAAAGTTACAGCATCTCAAGTTTTATCTAGATTTTCGTGGTTTTTGAGCCAGAACTATTGCTGTATCGACTCCAGACGATAGAACTGTGCAGATTTATATGTATTTGTAGGGTTGCTAATGAAAACCGCTGAGATGCTATGTAGATCTATCTTTAGAGTTACAGCATCTTAAGTTTTATCTAGATTTTCGTGGTTTTTGAGCCAGAACTATTGCTGTATCGACTCCAGACGATAGAACTGTGCAGATTTATATGTATTTGTAGGGTTGCTAATGAAAACCGCTGAGATGCTATGTAGATCTATCTTTAGAGTTACAGCATCTCAAGTTTTATCTAGATTTTCGTGATTTTTGAGCCAGAACTATTGCTGTATCGACTCCAGACGACAGAACTGTGCCGATTTATATGTGTTTGTAGGGTTGCTTATGAAAACCGCTAAGATGCTATATAGATTTATCTAAAATGTTCCAGCATCTCAATCTTTGTCTAGATTTTATGTTTTTTGAGCTAGAACTATTGCTGTGTCGACTCCAGACGATAGAACTGTGCAGATTTATATGTATTTGTAGGGTTGCTAATGAAAACCGCTGAGATGCTATGTAGAACTATCTTTAGAGTTACAGCATCTCAACTTTCATCTAGATTTTCGTGGTTTTTGAGCCAGAACTATTGCTGTATCGACTCCAGACGATAGAACTGTGCAGATTTATATGTATTTGTAGGGTTGCTAATGAAAACCGCTGAGATGCTATGTAGATCTATCTTTAGAGTTACAGCATCTTAAGTTTTATCTAGATTTTCGTAGTTTTTGAGCCAGAACTATTGCTGTATCGACTCCAGACGATAGAACTGTGCAGATTTATATGTATTTGTAGGGTTGCTAATGAAAACCGCTGAGATGCTATGTAGATCACTCTTTAGATTTACAGCATCTTAAGTTTTATCTAGATTTTCGTGGTTTTTGAGCCAGAACTATTGCTGTATCGACTCCAGACGATAGAACTGTGCAGATTTATATGTATTTGTAGGGTTGCTAATGAAAACCGCTGAGATGCTATGTAGATCTATCTTTAGAGTTACAGCATCTTAAGTTTTATCTAGATTTTCGTGGTTTTTGAGCCAGAACTATTGCTGTATCGACTCCAGACGATAGAACTGTGCAGATTTATACGTATTTGTAGGGTTGCTAATGAAAACCGCTGAGATGCTATGTAGATCTATCTTTAGAGTTACAGCATCTTAAGTTTTATCTAGATTTTCGTGGTTTTTGAGCCAGAACTATTGCTGTATCGACTCCAGACGATAGAACTGTGCAGATTTATATGTATTTGTAGGGTTGCTAATGAAAACCGCTGAGATGCTATGTAGATCTATCTTTAGAGTTACAGCATCTTAAGTTTTATCTAGATTTTCGTGATTTTTGAGCCAGAACTATTGCTGTATCGACTCCAGACGATAGAACTGTGCAGATTTATATGTGTTTGTAGGGTTGCTTATGAAAACCGCTAAGATGCTATATAGATTTATCTAAAATGTTCCAGCATCTCAATCTTTGTCTAGATTTTATGTTTTTTGAGCTAGAACTATTGCTGTGTCGACTCCAGACGATAGAACTGTGCAGATTTATATGTATTTGTAGGGTTGCTAATGAAAACCGCTGAGATGCTATGTAGATCTATCTTTAGAGTTACAGCATCTTAAGTTTTATCTAGATTTTCGTGGTTTTTGAGCCAGAACTATTGCTGTATCGACTCCAGACGATAGAACTGTGCAGATTTATATGTATTTGTAGGGTTGCTAATGAAAACCGCTGAGATGCTATGTAGATCTATCTTTAGAGTTACAGCATCTCAACTTTTATCAAGATTTTCGTGGTTTTTGAGCCAGAACTATTGCTGTATCGACTCCAGGCAATAGAACTGTGCAGTTTTAAACATATTTGTTGGGTTGCTAATGAAAACCGCTGAGATGCTATCTTTAGAGTTACAGCATCTCAAATTTTATATAGATGTTCGTGGCTTTTAAGATTTTTATGGTTTTTTAGCCAGAACTATTGCTGTATCTACTCCAGACCACAGAACTATGCATTTTCTGACGTATTTGAGGACTAGGCAACGAGAACTGCAGAGATGCTAATAGGTGAAATTCGAAGTTAGCATCTCATTAATATTTTTTCGTTTTATGACTAGAACTATTGCTATGGCGACTCCAGCCTTTAGAACTATGCATTTTCGGACGTATTTAAGGCCCAGGTATCGAGAACTGCTGAGATGCTAAAACGTGAAATGCGAAGTTAGCATCTCATTTTGAAAATTTCGTTTTTCCGGGAAAAAAAGCAGAACTATGGAAAATAAATATGTAGAACTGTAGAACTATTGGGGATGCTACTAGAACTGTGTTTTTTTTTTGAGATTCTAAAAATTGATATGCTAGGTTCACACACATATTTTAATGTCCAACAAGAAACTGGTTACCTTAGCACCGCTTAGCCTACCGTTACCGCTACCGCTGCTATAGTCAGATTATTTCGATTCGAATTAATGAATCACTTACCACTAATCGCAATATCTGATGGTTCCCTCATGCACTCACTGCAATCAAACCAGCTCATGAGGTCACCTTCCTCAGAAAGAATGAAGACTGTAGGGGTGACGCTGTCTACAGCGACGATGAGGCCTTCAGCAGTGACGGCCAATCCAGCAACAATATCAATGAATCGTACCTGAAAAACCGCCATAAAACAATTAGTTACTAAAGTTTCAACGAGTTAATCCTAAAACATATGAATAAGGCTCTTACAGCAATCTTCTTTAAGAAATGTCCATTTTTAGTAAAGATCTGCATGCGCGATCGCTCATTCCCGCGATCGCAAACGACGAACTTGCCAGTGGCGCGCACAACGGCCACTTTACGTGGATACCAAAGTTGACCTTCCTCCTTTCCTGCTACTCCGAAGTTGAATTTATGATTGCCAGATTTGTCAAACACCTAAAAATATAAATTAGATAGGTATGTTACTTTAATTTTTACGTGCCACAAATAAGGTACTAGAATCTACGGAAACCCACTAATCATAGTCAGAATTAAGATGGCATACCGTAATGCGATGATTATTTGTATCAGCGACAATGATGTCTTCGTCGTTGCCAAGACAAAATCCATGGGGCGAGTTAAATTGGCCCTTTCCACCGCCAAGTTGTCCAAACTTGAACCTGATGTGCATGGGTGTAGCCTTAGTAGCGCGCACAAGCGGTGCTGGAGGGGCCACGAGAGCCGCCTCTTCGGCGGCTGTCAGCAGCGGCCTGCCGGGGGAGACCCCGCGCGGGCCGACGCCTCCAATGCCTACTCCTCCATAGCCATTCACTTCTGAAAAATTTAGTACATTTACATTCCGCAAAGCTAATACTTACAAAAAAATACAATCTGATTTCGGATAGCTTACCCGTATTTAATCCGAGTTTAGCGAGAGCCTGTAAGTTGTTGTAAGCTTGGGGAGAGTTAAGATCTCCGGCAAGCAGCTCGGCCAGGGTAAAGGCTGGAGCAGGTGAAGCGTGCGGCGGCGGGGGCACATCTTTCTCGGCAATACTTGCTAGTTGTTGCAAATTATACTCAACCATTGAAGGCAAAGTAGATACCCCAGTAACTCCAGTCACGTTGTTGACATTACCGACCACAGGCATAACACTGTTGTTATTAACCGATCCCACACCAGGGACTCCGATGGTAGGCACTCCGCTAACCCCTGCAACCCCGACAATGCTCCCCACTCCGGTAACACGGCGCACATTTCCCATCGGGAAGTCGTCGAAGACGGGTGTGTTTGTTACGGATACAGCAGGAGAATGCGAGTTGGAAGTCACCGATACGATAGCCGATGACTCACTGGCCCTCTTCCTTTCCTCAGCTTTAGTAGTTTCTGTGCGAAATATACCAAATGTATCCTCAGTGATGGCATCAAACTTGTCAATCTTCGAAACAAATTCCAGGGAATAATTAACGTCAAATTCTGGAGCGCCTTCAAGTAAGCGAGAAAATTGAGAAGCTACAGTCTTCTTCAGCATTACGATTTCAGTGCCATCGCCGCGATTAAGTAGTCTTGCTGCGAATTTACAAGCACAGTCGATGCGCTGCACAGTTTTGTCGACCCGATCAAAGAGATCCATTACCTTGAGCTCTCTTTCCTTATGAAGGCGTTCTAGTTCTTCCAAAGCTTTTTCACGGCGTCTCTCAAGAGCGGCTTTATAAGCAAGAAATGCCTCATTAATAACGTTTTCCGCGTCATCACGTTGACGCTGCAAGTCTCCAAGAGCATCATCTAGTCGAGCAGAGGCGCTGCCTGCAGCAGCCGCACGGGAATTCGCTTCAGTTATGAGGGTTCTGAGCTCAGCTCGCAGATTTGGTTCAGCATCAACAATACGCTCACAACGGTGTTCACCAACCTTATGATCGACAGTGAGACATTCAGTACACGCCCCCACTTCGCATTCGCAACAGTAAAATTTTAAGCTTTCTCCAACATGGCGAGAACAAAAAATTGGCTTATGGACAGCAGATTTCTCCTTAGATGACCTCAAAGCATCAAATGGGACAACTCGGTGGTTTTCAAAGCACCTCATGAACTCATGAGCAGAGTTGCAGTTGGAACATAAGAAATGAGAACAATCGGTGCACCTAGCAACAGCTGGTTCCTTGCTCTTACAGCAAGTGCAAACAACAGACTGATCCATAGCAGATACATCCAAGACGTTGGTAAGGACATAGTCCGAAGAAAGTGAAGCGGCGCCGCCGCCAGGCATCTGGTGAAAATATTTATGATTAGATATATGTCAAAAAAATGCTTTCGATAATGCACTGTTGTTTTAAGTACCTTTGTTTCTTGTTTGCATATTGGGCATTCAACGGCCAAATCATACTTTAGTGAATCTCCAGCTTCATTTACCATCAATTTGTCTATGCATGCTTCACAGAAAACATGAAGACAAGATAATACTCGAGGACTGCATAACTTATTGCTAAAAAATATTAAAAAAGGTTTATTATTTTTAAATCCTAGCTAATCTTGTGCTTATAGAATAAGTATGTCCAAAACTTGATATAAAACCCAATTTGCACGCCGTAAGTATACATTTGAAAAACCGATTTGTTTTACCTCAAAGCGAGGTGAAGGCGAAATGATGGGTGCGGAAAATTAAATAGATAGTTAAGTTATTAAGAAAACCGAATGAATGTGTTTTCATAAAAACAAAAAGATTCAAAAACTACGCTATTTTTTTTTATTAATAGTTTGTTAAAAAATGTTTTGTATTATGATGCTTATTTAATTAAGTAAATTATTTGTCTTGTTAAATAATTGTGCGTAAAACAATATTTTATGAAACGACTTATTTGTGAATCGTTAAATTGTCAAACGTTTTTAAAATTAATATAAGTTAAAAGTAAAACGTTTTTATGAAATAATTCGGATTATATAATGAAATAATTCTTCCAAGCATTTATAGTCATCTTTTTGCTAGATGCCACATCCTTTTTTTATACGAAGCTCGAATATTGTACATACTGCAATATCTAACGTATGTAGGAAAACGCTTATACCTATGACTTGCAACGGTGTTTTTGTTTTTACATTAGCTGACGCGAAGCGAATGACCGTATGAGTGATCGATAGTTGGCATGTCTACAGGTGTAGAATAGTAAAACACACAGCCATTTGAAAATCTATCAGCAACCAATGGCTAACAAATTGAAATGACTCTAAAGTCGACACGCTAACTCTAGTGAAGTTAACTATTACGCCTGTAGCACACTGCTGCCAAAGCGAAACGGAACCGAGCCGACTAAGCCCAGTACCATCAAAATTAAACTTTATCGTAATGCGAAACAACTGAACTGGACCGAGAGCGGAACAATTCCACTCTCGGTCCAATTCAGTTGTTTCGCCTTCGCTTCCACGGCAGTGTGCTACAGGACTTAGTCAAGAGGCTAGGTTACTATGATGTTTTATTATATGTCCGATAATGCATTTCCCAGTATGCACGGGATAAAATATATAATCTACTTACTCGCAAATGTTACAATTTTGCTCCTGCTTTCCATTATCAGTTGACTCCAATGACCCTTCTTCAGCTAAACTAACCAGACCATCCCCATACAGGTCCCCATTCAGTTCTTCCATTTTAGCTTATAATTATATTCGTGTATAATGTATATTCCTTGACCTTACTCAACAAAATTCTGTAACAAAAATATATTTTAGTAATAAAATAACTTTCAATATTCAACCAGGATACGTGGTGACGATTGTGTGGTACCAGAGCTTATTTTCAGTTGTATGGTTATCGCCTGTCTCCACTCAGGTGTTGCATAATGTTTTCACAAAAAAGATTTTGATCCCTCAAAAGTGATCCCTTCATAATTTACATAATTTTATTATTTCTATACAGATAGATAATATGTAGCGAGTTTTTCGGTTTAACCTTGTTTCGCCGACAATCATTTAATATAACATATCACTTCACATAATTTCGTTTCGTTGATTTCAGGTTATCTTGTGATGGTTACGAGTCTAACCTAACCTAGCTTAGCTTATTATATTTGTATTTTACAGGGCTCATCTAACTTTAAGTTTCCTAAAATGTCTGCTTCTCAAAATGGCCTTCTTCCAACATAATCCTGTTCCCCATAATATCTGCTATTTGTTTCCTATGGCTCTTTCCTAATTTGTCCACTTCCAAAAATGGCATGCTTCCTATAATGTCTGCTTACTATGGTGTCTAATTACCACAATGTTTCCTGTAATGTCCACTATTTGTGTTCTACAAACCCGTTTCCTACAATGTCCGCTTTTCATTATGCCGTTGTTAGTCGAATAAAAATGATTAGAATTATTAAGTTGTAGCAGATAATAATTTGTGAACGTTGCTGGAAATTGATCCCTAGGATGCATACTATTAGGTCCTTACCTATGAAATTGGCATTTTATATGGAGAATTTTATGAAAACGGTGGTTTTCATACATTTAATTTTGCGGATTATGTAGTAACGTCAAATGCAAACCAAGCAAAATTCTGTCAGGAATATTGGACACTTCTAAGCTATATTATACTTATCTTAGTTACTTAAAAATAGTTCGCTTCATAAAACTCTGCGTAATTGAAACACTTGAACTTGCAGCACTTAAAGAGTTAAGTTCATATTTTAATTTTAAACATTAAGTAAGAAATTGAACCATATTATTTGTATATAAGTTGTGTATTAACCCCTCAGGTGTCCTACGCACAACATGTGTGCGTAGATTTTTTGACATTACGTGACTTATTCATTTGACATAAAGTTTAATTTTGATGTACATCAATTTTGACATATCGCTCGACGGGTTAATGAAATTTAAAAATATTTTGGAAGTTAAAATTGAAATAAATAAATTCCGTACGAAATACATAAAAAAACACGTAAAAAAACGCCAATTTCATAGGTAAGGAACTAAGGACCCAATATATGACAATCAGACAATATAGAAAGCAGTCATATTAGAAAACTGACGAATACGACAAGTAGACTTTACAGGAAACAGACAATGTTAGAAGTAGACATCAAGGAAGTTGACAAATATGAGATAGAGACATTTCAGGAAACAGACAATGTAAGAAGTAGACATTCACGGGAAACTGACAATGTGGGAAGAAGGCCATTTTGAGAAGCAGACATTTTACCGAACAGACAGAACGAGCCGAGCCTTTTATAGGCGGGCTGGTTTCCGCAACTCGACGACTAGCGCCTATTTTGCGTGTGAGTGGAACCTAACCTAACCTGGTATTTTCAAATTATGGTATTTTGGGAATGAGCGAACCTAACCTACGGGAATGATATTTAAGAAACTTGAATCCGACACGAGTTCAGCAGAAAATAGCTTTCTATGAAATGAAAATTCTGCGAATTGATACGTTCTATGAAATGAGTGTTGGTGAAACAAGGGGACACCGAGTTTTTTTTTTCCTTCATATTTTCGTAAGGCCATATGTCAAAATGACTTCAAACTTAACTGATACAAGAGAAACTTTTGAACTATCGAGATTCGTGATCGAGAGACGGCTCAGGCTCATTCTGTTTTCTAAATTTTGTGCTTCTCAAAATGGCCTTCTTCCAACATACGTCTGTTGCCTATAATGTCTGCTACTTGTTTCCCATGGTGGCACTTTCCTAATTATTATTATTGGGGGGGTTGAGATGGGCCTTGTGAACCACTTCGACCATTGCTGATCTTTTGTGGCAGCCCTTTGTTTTAGAGTTCACTACACAGGCCCGTTGCGTCTAAGAATTTCCAGATGCTTTGGGCAGTGAGTAGTTGTATCTCTTGTGGGTCAATGATATGTCACCCTAGGTGGATACTTCTGTGGCGCATTAGTGGTCCGCACGAACAGAGGATGTGCATTGCTGTTTCTTCTGTTTCCTGACAGAACCTGCATGTCGCTTCTTGTTTCATTCCCATTAAGAAATGTATGTTCAGTTTGCAGTGGCCAGTTAGGATCCTGGTCACTGCGCAAGTCTTTACTCTTTTGAGTTGTAGAATCTCTTTGCAGAGCTTGCTTCTGAACCCTTTAATAAGTGACTTCAAGTGGTTTTGTCCTTTTGTGGATTTCCACAGCTCGGTCGCTTTATATCTGTATAGCTCGCTTAGCAGGGAATAGGCTTTTCGTTTTGTGATGCCACAGAACGGCTCCGGGCAGACCAGGGGGTTGTCAGCTCCGTTCCTAGCTAGTTCGTCTGCTATTTCGTTTCCATCAATGCTGGAGTGCCCCGGTACCCATCTAAGTATTACTTTGTTGGATTCACCCAGGGTATTTAGGTTTTCTTTGCAGTTTTGGACTAGTTTGGAATTTATTTCCAATGCGTCTAGTGCAAAAAGGGCAGCTTGGCTGTCCGAGTTGATGTAAATGTGCTGGTGTCTACGGTTCTTCTCAAGGTTGATCTCCGCACATTTGTTAATGGCGAACATTTCCGCTTGGAAGATTGAGGCCTCCGTACCGATGCTGACGCTAGCTTTGAGTCTTGGTCTCTCACCATAGATTCCACACCCCACATCGTTCCCTTTTTTGGAACCATCCGTATACCAGACGTGGCAACCCTCTTAGTGGTCCACCTGGCCTTTCAGCCATTCGTCTCTGGAGGGTATCTCCACTGAGTATAGTTTCTTAGGCACTTTCCTAGACGGTCCACTTGCAAAAATGGCCTGCTTCCTATACCTACCTAGTAAGTCCATAAGTAGGTACTGTCACAAAGGTTTAGTCAAATAAAACTAACTTACGATTATTTTTTAATTTTAATATATATGCCGCCGTGTGGTTTTCTGGTTAGAATAGTGCCACTCCATGTCTTCCCGTGGATGTCGTATGTATGAGGCGACTAAGGGAATAAAGGCTTGTAGTACTGTTAGGCGATGGTCTTGCCACCTGTCACTAATACACTGGGAACCATTTTAGCCTGCCTACTTGTGCACAATGTGGTTACAGAATTATCAAGAAGTTTTAAGACTTGTTGGTAATTCTGTAGCTCTGCCTACCCCACTCTAGGAATGAAAGCGTGAGTTTATGTATGTATGTAAAATATATAAAATATAAAAGCTTAATTAATGTTAAAGGCTTGTAGTACTATTAGGCGATGGGCTTGCAACCTCTCACTAATACGCTGGAAAACATCTTAGCCTATTTGTGCAGAATGTGGTTACAGAATTATCAACAAATTTTTAAAGTTGTAGGTAATTCTGTAACTCTGCCTACCCCACTCTGGGATTACAGGTGTGAAGATATGTATGTATGTATGTATTAATGTTCATTTTGAGGAACTAATCATCAAATCACAAGTCGCCGCAATTTTCGGTACGACCTTTTAAGATTCACGGCCGGCACCGATTAAATTACGCAAGTTTCCTGAAAATTTCGCTTTTTAAAAACGCTTTAAAGGTTAATCTTTGTTAAAGAGGAAACTGTTTTGTTTAATGTTGTGAAGAGCCTTATCTCTGTGTATGTTCAGATATCAGCATTATTTTCTTAACGACAATCAGAAACCAGCTTATGAAGGACGAAATTTAGTGCGTTTTCGTATTTCTGCAAATTGTTGTGAAATCGTAAGGTCAATTTAATGAGACATGAAGATTGACCGGTGTATAAGCAGAACTTTAGTTGCATATCAGAATTTAAAGATTAAAGTCTGGTATTGACCAGACATTGATGATATTGATGTCACGCAAATTTCGACTCAATACGAGAGAGCTCCTAAAACAGTAGTAACTGTTATCAGTATCGTGGTCGTGCGTGTTTTGACCCATGCTTTCCTGCCCCGAATGGGAATATGTTTACAGCTCCTAGGTACATCAAATTATTGCAATAGTGAAGAACACAAATAACGCTTCTTTTTATTCTATATAAAATAAGGTTTTGATTTTTGTACTACAGGTTTGAGAAGAACAGACAGAAAGAGCCTGACCCCGAGAAATATGGGTCTTATGAGGTTATGCTAAATTATAAAAATGACATGTTCCAGTCTGTTTATACTATGATTTAAAACTGATTAATCCGCATGATTCTGTCAAGCTAACAATGCCTAAATTGCCATGAAATTTAAATTGATATGTAGTTTTTTTTAATTAATTTTTTTTTAATTTTTAATTTGTTTGATTTGAAATGTTTGTACACTACATCATTATTTTTTCAATTAACATTAAACAGATTGCTGCATTTTTTTGTGTAACTACAATTTGCATAACGGCCAATTGGTCATTGTATTTTACACCAAGCGCATTGAAATAGTGGTAAATTCAGTTTAAAATATTTTTAGTGATAATTATTTTAATCCCTTTATTTTCATGAGGTCAGACTATCAAATGGTAATATTTTCAAATAGTCGCTATTTCTAATCGTCACCCTTTCAAAAGTTCGGTATTGTTAAAATTATTGAATTATTTTTTTAGTAGATTATGTTAGTTTTGCAGCAGCCACCGGAGGGCCAAACAACCCAGAAATAGGAGCTCCATCCGTCAGAATGTCTGCTTCTCATAATGCCCTGTTTTTAATCGGTTAGAAATGGTTAGAATTATTGAGGTGTAGCAGATAATATGTGAAATTTGTTAGAAATTGATCCTTGGGGAGCTATATGAGAAGCAGACATTATAGAAAACAATGATATGAGAAAATTGACAATACGAGAAGCAGAACTCTTAGAAAACTGACAAATATGAGAAGCAAAAATCTTAGGTAACTAACAAATGTGAGAAACCTGCAGGAAATAGACAATGTAAGAAGTAGACATCATAGAAAACTGACAAACATGTAAAATAGACATTTCAGGAACCAGACACTGTAAGAACTAAACATCATTGGATACTGACAATGTAGGGAGAGGGTCATTCTGAGAAGCAGACATTTTGGTAAACGGACTGAACAAGCCCGAGCCAACAAAACATCTAGATCACAAAAAGACTACCATTATCTCAAAACGCCGAAATTAATATGACAAAAAAAAACCCAATATGGCTTAAATCCAAAATTATGTAAATATAGGGTGGGCAACAGGGCACCGCTGAGAAAAAAAATAGGTTTCAGCTCACATTCTTCACCTCCTTTATCAACTGAACAAATAAGTCACTAACTATTTGGGTATTATGATTATGATGTTGAGTCATTTTGAAATTTAGACATGGACTAAATCAAGTTGAGATTTAGTTTAATTAAAGATTAACCTCTGATATGCAGGAGGTGAAAAAAAACGAAGTTCATCTCTGCTGATTATTACATAGTCCACCAAAAAATACAAAAGATAAAGTACCTATTTGAATACCAATTCATTTTTAAGTATATGAAGGGTTAAGGTATTATAAAATTTGGTTGCAATGGAACCCGAATCTACTCATTTTATTATATTAATTATTATTGGGTGTCTAAAACAAAACAAATAGAGTTTATTACTAATATTGTGGGATTTGCCCTCTTGGAATATTGAGGCATCCATACCCATGTTGATGCTAACTTTTGAGTCTTGATCCTGCACCCCACATTGTTCCCTTTTTGGAACCATCTATATACCACAACCTCCTCTCTGGATAGTATCTTCATTTTTTATTTAAATATAAGTTATAGCCGATATAACAAAACACATACTCAATATTTTTCCATGTTTTTGAACATATAATCAAACCAGTTTTTTAATTTTTTTAATTCTCTCTAGAAGTTAGCGGGTTTATAGTCACTTTTCAGTACTTTGGAGGACAATTTCTTCTAACAGGTTAAGATTGGGCACCTAAAATAAATAAGTGTCTGTTATTTTAGACTACTCTCTAACATCTATATCAAAATCAACCAAATCGTAGCCGGACAGTTGGGTACCTTTCCTTGTAAGTTTAGTGTTTTAAAGCTATATTTGTATGCATGTCATCAATTGGCATGCATAATGTATTATGTTCAAATACTGATGTTTGGTTCATGCTTGAGAGCTCCATTTTGTCCATCCTTGTTGTGGTGCAGATTCTGCAGCCTCTGTACCTACCTACTCCTTAGCAGTTCTATCCCACTATCAATGTAATTTTTTCCCTACCACACACTCAAAAATTCAGTTATACATTTGGTTGTATTAACACTGTTTCTTTCTACAAAGCAAAGTCAAATCAATAATGTCTTACAAAGTGCACCAACTCTATGTATACTACCTATTAAAAACATTGGACATTGGCTAAATATAATGAAGAAACCGCCATAAAAAAGAAAAAGCATTTCAGCTTGTGTGCATACTTAGTATAAAAAGAGGATTAATAAATAGGCATGATTTAAGTTAGACCAACAGATGTTAAAATCATACCTATTTAATTTATTATCCCATATTATCACATCACATTAAAAAAAAAACATTTTTTTACCAATAAAGTAAAAAACCAACGGAACTGCAAGAATTAGTACAGAGATATTAGACAAAATAAGATTAACTCTTAAATTGACAATGGAATACTAATACGTACCTGGTAAGTAATATTATTTAAAATTGCTAGCATAGGTATCAGACATAAGTAGGTACTTAACCGGAAAATAATTAAAATAGGTAAAATAAATAAAAGGTACACTTGATGTAATAGCAGTGTTTCAACAAAAAAGTCATAGCAAATTTAATACATATTACAACGAACAACATAATTTAACAATAAACGAGAATCAAACTCGACGACGGATAGGTTGTCCGGCACTTGACACTTCTTACTCACATCATATGAACGATGATAAACGAAAGCCGAATAATTATTCTATAGGAACTATAGATTTTTCAATTATCTCCGGTGCATATTCCTTTCAAAAACTCTAAATTCCTAGACATTCGACGCCAAAATGGCCTCATTCTAAATATGTACGCAAGTACCTACCACAAACGCAATGCACCAAACAGACAAAGGCGAAGGTCGTAGTCCATTAGCGTTTCACTATAAATTAAGTCAATATAAGCAAATTCAGCCTTAAATTCACATTTATCTGGTACTAAATATTAATAAAAATGATTTACTTACCGTAAAGAGCTAAAACTTGAAGAAAATGCGGATAATCAAGCGCGCAGAAGGTACTACCACGCCGTAACCAAGAGGTTCTTCATCACTAAGTAAATAAATAAAAATTGAACATCAAGTCCCGCGACAGTTTACTTTTTTTTTAATAAAATGGTTTCTTTCGATGAAATAAACTAAAGTTTTATCACGTTCTCATTTTAAAAAAGGCGAATACATCAGTACAAAAGTATTGATTTTCCGTTGCGCTGCGCTTTTTGTTGGAGTTGCCATATTATGTTAAGGTGTAATTCCAGAGTGATTATTTTACAAAAGGAACTGAAACATTTATGTTGTTCATAAACATAGTTTTAAAACAACATATTTAACTTTTAATAACATCGAATTAGATCAAAACCAAAATTATTATATGATTATCATATTATACTCAACGCTGACCCTGTTCCAAATATTCCTGTTATGTTCTTATTATGCTCTTACTACACGATCGTCCGTATGCCATCCCGTCACTTCACTCGTCAGTGCGGTCGTCCAGCGTTTGTAGAGTATAGCATAAATAGTAATTATAAGCGCTTATGAGATTCAGCGAAATCGCTATCGTTTTCATATGAATACAGGACAAATTCTTTGACTCTGACTTTTTTGATTTAACTGTGTTGATTTATATCTTAGATGTATTACATGTCTCACCTGTCTGTGTCCTCATAAAAGCCGTTCCATTTTGAATGGTCTTTCAAGTGAGCGAAGTCATACGAGCGGGCTCACTTGTCATGATTTCTCATATAAACTGATAATGGAGCCGATTCTACGTGCACATCGCTTAAATAGCCTACAACTAACTAAAACTAAATTGTATAATTTTAAGACATACTTTAGACGGCAGATTTAATCAGTGCTATCGCCTAAAATAAGAAGCGTCAGATTCAAATTAGCGCTGTCATGGCGCTGTCATTTGATTATGACAGCTGCTCATAGAATAGCAAAGTGTTTTAGGGGGTCCATTTGCAACGTTAAAAGATGGCGGACGTGTAATTTGTTTTAGACTTTAATTTTTGGGTAATTAGGTGTTCAAAAGTTCTTTTCTGATAGTGATTTGTACTTTTTATGCCTTTGTGTCGCACAGTGATTGAAGACTTGGACTTATTTCGTGTATCTGGCATCTTTCTTCTGGTTTCTTTCTGGTCTCTGACCTACAAATCACCGTACAACGTTGCCCCCAATCTTCCTAGAGAAGATTGGATTGTGTTTTATTGCTATATTGATTTATACTTATATATACTTGACACTGGCGAAATCACTTCACGTGGAATCGCCATATCCCCGCGGTATAGCTGTTCAAGTCGCCGCGGGGGCAAAGAAAGAAGAAAGTGTTTTAGCGACACCTAAATAAAATTAGAGGCCACTGTAGGATCGGGTCCAATGATTGAGCATCTCGAGCATGGAGCCACTATTATGGGCACTTAATATGCCAAACCAATACCAACATTACGCAATGAGATCTGCGAAATACGGCGAGGTAAACACTCGAAAGTTGTGCTGTTCCACCTGTAAATTGGCCACATGCGGGCTCTTTTACACGTCGGTAATGTACAGTGAATCTACCAGCGCTTCGGACAAGACCATCATTGCGGAGAAGAAGCGCCGCAAGAAACTCCAGCAATAGGTCATTTTTTCAATCATAAAAAACATAATTATACTTAAAAGTAAGTTACATTAAGTAATAATAAGGTAACAAAGTAATAAACAATAAATTCTTAAAACTAGCAAAAATAAAATTATTACAAATGTAAGGTCAATAAACATTAACATAAAATAAAATAATGACTATGAGAACAACACGACGAGGTCTCTACGTCAAAAGCCATATAACTAGGATAATAAATTGAACAAAAAGTCCTTGCAAACGTGAACAGACCGGACCCCACAAACAGCACCCGTTCACGAGTATGACGCGTATCTCAGCCATCGCCTCTCTCAACCATGTGATCGGGAAAGTGGCGACCAGATCAACGACGCCGCCGCCGTAAGCAAAGACCTTTGAGCGAGCATGACATGCTCAAGCTGCCGGACAATAAAAGTAATATTGTGGGAAACAGCTGTCCGGCGAGAAACATCACAGTGTGTTCTCATTTAAAAACTTCTTGTACACACAAGACTAGAAAAGATACAAAATACAAATAGTAAATCACAGTCGACTGACAGATGTCGGATTCCTATATTCAATCCGAGGATAGATAAGGCTTACCTCGGGTTAAAATTTGACATTTGCCCATACAAAATGTGTCAAATTTTAATCCGAAGTAAGCCTATCTGTCCGCGGATTGAATATAGGAACCGGACGTTAGTCAGTGCTTGAATACACAATTTGCTTGAAGGCTATGTCACATTGACACTACTAAAATACATCTTGGTCACCAATGAAGTTATTTACAGTGTAATATGCCCTACCCAACAAGTAGCGCTTGATGTGAGACTTAAATTTATTGAACGGCATATTGACGATATCAGATGGTATCTTGTTGTAAAAACGTATACAGTTCCCCGCAAACGAAGTGCTTACCTTACGGAGACGGTGACCTAGAAGTACGAGCTTATCCCTATTTCTACTATTTAAATTATGAACGTCGCGGTTATGTCTAAACTCATGTATGTGTTTGCGTACATACATGATATTCTCAAAGATATATTGAGACGTGACTGTAAGAATATTAATTTCTTTAAATTTATTCCTTAGCGAAACACGAGACCCCAATTGGTAAATAGCACGTACAGCCCGCTTCTGTAATACAAAGATGGTTTGGATGTCAGCCGCTCTTCCACACAGTAAAATTCCGTAACTCATAACACTATGGAAATAACTATAGTAGACAAGTTTCGCCGTCTCGACGTCAGTAAGTTGTCGGATTCGCTTTACCGCATAAGCCGCTGAACTTAGTTTACTTTGCAAGTGTGGAAATATGCGCACTCCATTGCAGTTTCGAGTCTAGAGTGACACCTAAAAATACTGTTCTACCTTCAAATTCCAGTGTCTCATCCTTCAGTCTTATTCTATCCGCATTCATACTCCTAACGTTAGACAAAGAAAATATAATGCACTTGGTTTTTTTGGCATTTAAAAGTAAGTTGTTGGCTGTAAACCAGTCGACAATTGTTGACAACGTAACATTGATGTCATTAAAATTATCCTGTTTCCTATCCGCTTTGAATATTAGTGAAGTATCGTCAGCAAACAAGAGGGCTTCAGAACGTGTGCATTCGGTACATATTTGGCTTGCGGAAATTTGACCATGTGTCTGATTTCCGTACTCAGCTTAAATGGTTGCCCATTAAATCGCGTAAGAATGTTCATGTCCTGTCGTTGCTATTTAATATCCTTTTCAATCCTCAATCCCCTCCTTACCTTGTCGAACGGTTCTTTTTCTTGGCTACCGGGTCCCAGAACCGCTTACGTTCGAGTGCCAACCTACTCCTGGCTTTTCCTGCTAGCAAATCCAAATCTTACTCTAAATCCTTCTCGGTACATTCTGTTCGTTTATGGAATAGCCTTCCAACTGATATCAGGCAATCACAATCTGTTGCTTCACTTAGATCTAGGCTGAAGAGGTACTGGCTTGACTCTTGTTCCTGATCTAAGACTGTATGTCCTTTCTTCCTTTCATACTGATATATATTATTTATATATGTATATATATATACATACAATGTATATATATATTTATTTATCCTATTTAATATATATATTTATTATACCTACATATTTATTTGCTATTATTATTTTAATCTTCTGTATCTTTAATACGTTGTACGTTTATCTATCCGTTGTTTTTATTCTTCTCTCAATCGCTCAAAGGTTAACTGGAAGAGATCCCTTATAGGGATAAGTTCGCCTTTGTACATTCCTTTTTTGTTTCTGTTTATTTTTGATTTGTGTTTTTCTGTTTGTACAATAAAGAGTTTACATACATACATACATACTATTTCATGTTAATCGCGCACTACATACGAGAGATCGTTAATATAGATCAAAAATAAAAACGGACCTAAAATAGATCCTTGAGGCACTCCCATAGCAACAAATGACCCAGAGGATTGTGTTCTGTTAATGTCTACCCGCTGAGTTCTGTGCACGAGGTAGGAAGCAATAAGATCAAGTGCACTGTTTTTGATGCCATAGTGGCTTAACTTCCGCACTAACGTAACATGATCAACACAATCAAATGCCTTGGATAGATCACAAAAAACTCCAATTACATCTAGTGATTTTTCCCAGGCATCAAAGATATGTTTTATTAAAGTGGAACCGGCATAAGTAGTTGATCGTCCCTTGGTATATCCAAATTGACTGCTATGAAGTAGCTTATTCTGATTAAAGTGTGAGGATATTTGATTAAGAATTAATTCTCAAAAACTTTACTTAGAGCTGGTAGTATCGAAATTGGTCTAAAATTTGTGGGGTCTGATTTTGTCCCTGACTTAAACATGGGTATGATATTACTATGTTTCATCAAATCAGGGAATACTCCAATATTGACACACTTGTTAAACATAGTAGCTAGGTAAGGCGCAGTTGACTCTAAACTGGACTGAAGTACTGTAACAGAGAGGCCCCAAAGATCTTCAGTCTTTTTGATATTAAGAGACCTAAAGGTTTTGATCATAACTTTAGAGGTCACATGATAAAATTTGAAAGCATTCGTGCATTCTTTAACATTAGATCGTAATAAGATTTTAGCCTTATCAGGAGATGATAGTAGAGATTTAGTGGTCTCTAGAGGAATGTTCGTAAAAAAACGCTCGAATTCTTTAGCTACATCAAGGTCCGAGTTTACTAGAGTATCGTCAACTTGCAGGCTGTAGTGTGGGTCTCTAATTCTAGTTCTACCAGTTTCAGTGTTAATTACATTCCAGACGGTTTTAATCTTGTTGTAAGTTTTGCAAATTTTATTCGAATAATACTCGGACTTCGCGGCAGCACAAATCTGCTAAAATTCCTGAGAATATTTTTTAACGTTCTCTAGAAACTCAGGCCTATCGCCGTTGTAGCCCAATCACTAAATTTCGTACCTTGCTTGACTTTTACCTTTTTCAGACTAAATCAGGCATCAGATTCCTAATTGTAAACATTTGAATTTATAATATAACAACACGTATTCTGTGAAAATTTAAACTGGCTACTTATTACGGTTAAAAATATATTAGCCCTGATAACTTACTCATCGGTACGCGCCCTTATATGAATTTTAAGCGAAGACGTCATCATCCGCTAGATAGCCGACGGGTTTCGAACGTCGCATACGAAATGCATATGTACGAAGTTTAAAATTCATATCTTGGAAACTATTTGACGTATCGAAATTATTTTTGTACAGCAATTTTTAGTTTTTAATGAAAAATACGGTAAGCCAGAAATCTAACCTGATTGACTTTCTCTGTTGTATTCACAGCATAGTTCGCGCGCTCGACGTTGTGAAAGGGTCTAAATTAAAAGTAAAAAAGAAATTAAAAAGAAATGGAGGAAAGAAGATGGTGGATGACGAGTATTCATCGTAATAGAATAATGTTTGTGATATTTTCTCCAGTATTAGTGGTATTGGGCTAATATTTTATAAAAGTTTCGCGTGACTGTGGAGCCTTGTTGCGTTTGCGCGTTAGCGGCCCTTTGACGCGGGCTAAAACAACGACACAAAGTGGTTAACAAGGCGCGATCCTTGCGCAATCCTGCGAATGCCCTCCACATTCACATTTTCGCGCGTTCGTGCGTGTATGTAGAGCGCATATTAATGGACTGATATTGTGTTTTATCCCGGAAAGAAAGGCAAAGGACATTGATCAATACAGCATAGTCGTAGTTTTCATTCTTTGTGACCAAATTTTAAGTAAGGCCGAAGCCAAAACTTTGTAGATTTTCCCTTATTCCAATTTCAAGTTAGGCCGAAGCCAAGTCTTTGTAGCGTACCCTTATAATATAATGTGACTGACACATGCTTTGCTTGTGATAAGCTTTAGACGTAGGTACATTACATTCTGTGGTCATAAGTGCCAACTTGACGTTCCAATAAGACAGATCTATGGATTCCGAATTTTAATTTTTCGTTGTTAGTCAGGGATTTAATTGAAGTCCGATTGTGATTAAGTTTTACTCTATTTTAATTCTTATTACGTCGCTTAATAAGTAAACAAAGCGGGGACAAGATCAACACGCTACATTTTACATACCTATAACTCCAGGGAGTGCAAGGTGCCAATAATCTTTCACTGCAGCGAAATAGAAAACGTGTCTTTTCGCAATAAATAATGACGTACATACCAAATTGGGAAGAATTTGAAAAGTCTGCAGAAATGTTGTATCTGCGAGATCCACTAAACACACGATACAGCATGAAGTATTCACATTCGAAGGGTGCATTTCTTGTAAAAATAACGGACAACAAAAAGGTTTGCAAGTTTGTTTATTACTGCGAAGTTTTTATTCAAAAACTTGTGATAGTAAATTAGTTCGCCTTTGTGCTACTTTTATTTTTGTAATTTTAATATTTGTGTAATGTATTGGCATGTTGCACTTAATATGAGTCTGTGTGTTTAGTAAAGTATTTTCAACCATTTATTTGGTCCTCCAGCATTTCCGTAAAAGACTTAGAAGAAGAGAAGAAAGTTATATTAAAAAAGGTTTTTTTGTGTACAAAAAGTTCAAGGCTTGTCATGCACAGCAAAGTGGAGCAGAGATAAACAATTAACTCATAACATTGTTCACAGGTTGTTCTATAAATGTTTTGGTTGTTTCTGCTCATCTCTGTTGAGTGAAAACCCACTATAAGTGGTGTAGTATCTTAATATTTTTACAATGTACAATAGGGTCTCAATGTTTAATACTTTTTTGTTTACATTGTCAGAAAAGAGAGGAAAGATGAAAGTTTGCTAAAATAATTTGGGATTTGGTAACACATTTATAAGATGGGTTAGTGGTAAATTCCTCTTACAAAACAGGTGCTTGATGTTATCAAGCGCCTCACCAAGTTGATCAGGAGTAAACACAATAGATTGTAATTATATAGATCCTGTAAATTTTTTACTCTACTGTTTACTGACTTATTTGACAATATTGCCTGCTTTTTGTATGCGAAACGTGTAATTTGGTCAAATTGTAGACTTGTTTGTTTAACAGAGGGCTGGTCTTTAAATTTGTCATTTCTTTTATTTTATCTGTAAAAGTCAAGAAGAGAACTAATATGTTACAACATTTTTTTAACTGGGCAGCTAGCACAATTTGCCCATGTCTTGATTGTCTAAAAGGGGTGATAGACGGTGAGTCAGTATGCATACTTAAAGCTCAACAACCTTTTTTGTTTGTGTTTACCTTTAGATAGTTTGCATACTTAGGGTGACACACAGGCAAGTTAGGGCGCCAAGCCATAAGTACGATGTACTTACAAGCATGTGTACCTGGGCCATTAGTGTGTAGTAAAGATACGCACTGAACAATGAGAAACAAAATAAAACTTGTGCTAACCATCCAGATGTTTGAATTGTCAATATTTTTACACTAATCAATACTTTTCCTTACAGTGCCTTCACTACAAAACTGAAGTTCAACAAGATGTAAGAAAAATAGACAAATTTATTTCAAACTTAATGCGGCACATGGCTTCCAATGATAAATAAAGAGTAATGACATATTTAGCTGTTTTATTTGCCACCTAGTATATATTTTTGGATAAGTTCACCAATATTCGTACAAATTCAGAGACCTAAACCAAAGAAAAAGCACAATGGTAATTACAAACTATTTAATTAGACACATACCAGGTAAGGCCCAGGACCTCCTTTTAAAAGCAAGGAGACTTAAAGCAAAGTGATTTCCAAACCATATTGACCCGGCCTTAAACTGGAAAACATGTCTCTAAACAATGCAAGCGGCAAATCATATAACAGTTGGGATGTCAAAGTTATCAAAGTTTTGACCCCGCAGAAAACGGATCTGCAGGCCTGTCGCAGTTCATAAATTTAAACTGGAAGTACGCTATACCGGAAAAGGTGCAACCATAAAAAAAAAACGTCGTGCATTTAGTAAATCGTTGCTCCGGTACCCTAAAAAAGGTACGGATATTATGGATTACCTATTGATATGTTGTCATGGACCACCTAGTCATGGTAGGTAACCCAAATTTTTCGTCCCTCCAGCTCTATTTATTTTTCCATCATCTTGAAAAACTCACTTTTTTCTGTATTTTAGCAATACTGACGTTAAAGTTCATTCTAGTGCTAATCGTGGGTCTGCAATATTGTAGAATATAGAACTTTTGGCTTCAAAGATTTTTTTCAGGACCCCTAGGGACGAAGATATGGAATCATCTATGGGGAGCTAGCATTACATACATACATAACTTCACGCCTGTCTCCCAATGGGGTAGGCAGAGACTATGGAACGCCAGGTGCATCGATCTAAACATACCACTTTCGCTTCCTCTACATTCATCAATCTCTTCATGCACGTACGTCGGTTTCGGGTGCTTTTTATTTGGCCCTTAGTCAGTACATCGCGAATCTGATCATCGTACGTCCGTCTAGGACGTCCCCTACCGACATCTCCGCTCACTCTCGCTCGCCATATATCTTTCGTAACCCTTCTTTCATCCATCCTTTCTAAGTGACCAAACCATCTTAGCATACCATTTTCAATTTTAGTGACTACATCTTCTTTCAATCCACATCGTTCTCGGATCTCGCTATTTCTTATTCTATCTATCATCCTAACTCCACACATACTTCTTAGAGCTCTCATTTCAACTGCATTAATCCGGCTTGCATTCTTCTTCTGCCATACCCAAGATTCATTACCATACATTAATGTTGGGGTCAATACTCCCTGAACAATAGCAAGGCGAGCTTTGCTCGATATGACGGGTGCAGACTCGTGGTCACACCAGGTTGTCACACCACTACTATTCGACGGAGCCCTGCCTGAGGCAGGTCTCCTATTTCTGAGCGATTTGCCCTTCGGGCATCTAAAGATACCTAACGAACCTAACCTACCTACTTTTGCGGAATAAAAATGATTTCTGTCGAATTTCCAACCAAAGCGAATACCAGTGGTGTGACAATCTGGTGTGACCACGAGTCTGCCCCTTGGTCAAGATTGAGCTAGCGTTAAAAAATGCTACTATTTTCTAGTTTTTAGGGTTCCATACCTCAAAAGAAAAAAACGGAACCCTTAAAGGATCAATTTGTTGTCCGTCTGTCTGTCAGTCCGTCGTCCGTCTGTCTGTCCGTCCGTCCGTCCGCCTGTCTGTCTGTCAAGACAGACCTTTATCTCCGGAACGCGTAAAGGTATCGAATTGAAATTTAAACCATAATACTCAGGTCTGCAGTCCCATGAAGCTGTGATAAAATCAAACTTCTAAGTTAACTTATATAAAGACACGGATGTTTACGCTGCAAAAAACGTATACTTCGACACTCAAGGGAATCAAAATTTATGGGGTATTTTCCTTTGACCTACAACTATGAAATTTGGCAAGTAATACCGTCTTATACTACCAATATATAGGGTAAAATCTGAAAACCATACACTATTTATTAAATCACAAAAATAACAGGGTCTTTATGCAAGGGACGGTGGTCCAAATTTTAAATTGAGTTAATGTCTTGTGCGGAACCCTCCTCGGTGGGCGAGTCCGACTCGCACTTGTCCGGCTTTTTCTTCCATATTTAAATAGGTATTTTTTGTTAAACTATGAGGCATAAAGTATTTGTAAACTTGATAAAGCAGATGTGCATTTTTTTCGAGATTTCTTGGATAGCGGATATTTTTTTACGGTTCCGTACCAACCCAACCAAAGGGTAGTTCAACGGGATCTACGCTGTCCGTCCGCCCTAACTGTAAAGAGCTGTACTTTTTAAACCGTAATAGATAGCTTGTTGTTTTCATTCATTATTTATAATATTACGCGGAGATGGCTACAAATATACGAGTCACAAGAACTGTTTTTACAACCCTACTTTGAAAATTGAAGTTAAGTTATCTCCATCCCTTTCTGCCAATCTAGTCTTAAATGACGTGAAAAGGATGGAGCATCCGAAGAATCAAATTATGTGCTTCATAGTAAGTAACCATTATCCTGGCTGCTCAACTCACAGATTGTAAGTTGCAGTCCATGGTATAATAATGAATGAGCCAACTATTCTTTTTTTCTTTTCCAATAGGTGGCGTTAGTAGGTAGACAGGCAGAGCTGATCAAAAAATCAGTCAGAGGTCGCTATAAGTCAGCCATTGCCATGTGTCAATAGAATACTACACTCACATGGCACTTTATTAGAAGGTTGAATATTTTTAAAGCAATTTGTAATACATTTTGTTAATTAATAACAATTTACTTTCAATTTTAGCTAATATTACGAATGTCATAGATATGTATGAGTTTAAAGCCTGACAAGTTCCTTGTTAGCCCTCGCCATGTTGCGGATTTTCAGTGGAACTAATTTATTTAAATGGCAAAGTTTTTTTTTGACAACGGACGTTGGAAGTCATTGAATGTCACCGATGTAAACAAATCGATTTAAAAATCAAAATGCCCAAGAAATTTCACCCCGATGCAAAAAACATTATTATAAATACATTCAAATGGTTGCGGCAGAAAAAGGACGAAGGATTCAGCAGCATTCCAATAAACAATGTTTTGAAATTAGTTGTTGACATGACGGGTATGATATTCATAGTGCGATTGTCATGAATTGGTTAGATTGGTACTAAATATGTATATTAATTATTAAATTTTATTTTTTTTCTCATTCAAGGCGTCTGTAGTGCTACAATTAAGAATATATACAAAAATAATGAGCCGTTATTGCCATCGGTACCAAAAAAAAAACAACCAAAAAAAAGAATACAAATAGACGACTTCGACAAATGTGCCATAAGGCACAAAATTCATGAATTCTATGCTGTGCGAAAGCAAGTACCAACTCTCAAAAGTCTGCTTACCGAATTGAAAAAAGATATTGATTTTACCGGTAGTAGGGAGTACTTGCGATTGCTATTGCATAGTATGGGGTTCAAATACAAAAAGTGCAGAAACCAACGGTACATATTGAAGGAGCGTTCGGATATTGTGGTTTGGCGAGAAAGTTATTTAGACGAAATAAAAGAAGCAAGGGACAAAAATATACCTCTTGTTTATTTAGATGAGACTTACATCCATACTTCTCTTAACCACGCAAAATGCTGGCAAAGCGAAAATGAACCCGGTGTGTCGAAATCCGTTTCAACCGGCAAACGATATATTATAGTTCATGCCGGCGGACCATCGGGATTTGTTCCCAATGCACTCCTAATATATAATGATAAGGAAAAGAAAGCCGATTATCATGACTCCATGAACAGGAACAATTTTAAGAAATTGGTTTTGCAGAGATTAATTCCCAATCTCAGTGAACCCACGTGTGTTATAATGGATAATGCCCGGTACCATTCTTTCCAAATTAACAAAGCTCCAACATCTGGCGATAGAAAACACGTAATTGCTGAGTGGCTGCGTTTAATAAATAACATCTCATTTCCCCAAAATGCATCTAAAGATAAATTGGTCACAATTTTGAGACGTCATAAACCCGAGCCAGTATACGAAATAGATACGATTCTCTCAAATCATGGTCACAAGGTGATAAGGTTACCGCCCTATCACTGTGATTTAAATCCCATCGAGATGATTTGGGGCATCATGAAAGCAAAAGTGGCAACTAAAAATGTTTCCATCACGAATGATGCCTTCCTAAAGCTCGTTGAAGATAGTTTTCAGGTATTTACATTTATCAATGAATTTTATTGAACAGTTAAAAATATAGCTTACTTTTACACTTCGTTATTACTTAGGAAGTGACTATAGAAAATTGGAGTAAATGCTGCGAACACGTAAAAAAAATAGAAGACGGATATAGGACAAAAGGTCCTATAATCGAATCACAGACCGAAAGATTTATAATCGAGGTTGGTGGTCCTGAAAGTGACTCTTCAACGGACGAAAGTGAAAATACATCGGAGCCAGAATCTGATGAATATATGGATGTCGAATATTTAGAATCGGATTTTGACGGATAGGTAATTATTCATATTTAATTATCAACTAGACATGCTCTACCGATTACATGAAAACATAGTTTCACAATCTACAAGTACTTAATTGTATATCTCACTCGGTCTTGCACGATGCCAATACTCACTGTCCCGACTATTCATGACGTACACGTATAATTGCCATATGTATGCTGTTTGTAGCGACACTACATCAGGGCTAAATAGGAACTTGTCAGGCTATAAATTAAATATAAAAAAGAAAGGACGAGTAAGGCAACACTTCACAGTATTGCTAATTATTTGTTGTTACCCATTATCAAGTTATTTTTAGGTAAAGCCAAGTCCATAAAATATTTACTTATTTTGAAGCTGCTGTGCTCCTGCATACGAATAACTATTAACTCACATAAATTACAATACGATAAAGCCTCTTAAAACTATAATATAATTAATGATTAAACGAATTTAGCTGAAGTGAAATATAATAAGTGCTTTGTCTGAAGAGATTAGCATCAAATTAGGTCCATATATACATGTACAGTCAGCTGCAGAGAAAAGTATATATACCCCCCCTCCTGGTAAGGATTGATTTTTTTCGAGAATCTGAGGTTAGATTTAAATGATTTTGAGTTTATGTGTAGACAATAGTAAAATCTTCAATTCACCGAAAAATCATATAAATTTAACCACAGGTTTTTGAAAAAAAACGATCCTTACCAGGAGGGGCGTATACTTTTCTCTGCAGCTGACTGTACATACATGTAACACATATGTCGCCCTCACGCACATGGACCACGTCCTACCTGACACGCCTTTAGCGCCTTTATTTTATCTAGTTCAGAGTTTTAAACAGTTGATACTCAGGAAAAAAATATAGTTTTAGGATGCTAGTCTCTTGGGACAAAGCAGTCATGTAATCATGATAGAATTTCTCTTCAGGTAAGTTCGTTTAAACAATAATTATATTTCGTGCTTCGTCCTCGAGATTAGCATCAAATAGGTTTCCATATAGATGTTGAGAGTACATACAAGCATCAACACGACAGATGTCTACTTGTAATAAATAAAGTGTCCTTCACAGAAACAATGGTAGATTTTACGAAGTGCCAGAAAAAGAATCACCTTAATCATGTGTCATTATTACTAAACATTAAACAATAAAAATTAAACATTATCCATCCAGCAGTGGACGTCTTCCGGCTGAAATGATGATGATGATCCATATATTTATAAGAATAACAATCGCTTTCAATTACGGACTTATTAAATACAGTTCTAGCTAGCAAGTAAATTACAATCGTCTCTTTGAATGTCCCGGTTATAAAACGGCCAAATGTGTTGGAGCTACCACTCCATCCGGCAGTCTTATTAATTAAATCTAACTTAACCAAACTAACCCCGAGTTTATGCGCCTATGATGTTGTAGCGTGCCTGGTACTATGAGCAGTGAAAAGTGAAACATCACAGCAGCATTTGCCTAAAGTCAACTTAATCCTCATGCTAAAGGTTTGCGAGCCAATTGCGATTCACCAAAAAAAATAACAGTTTGCTTTTACATTTTTATTCGAATGAATAGGTCGCGTTTTCTAAGCATCTAATTTGAAGCATTTCATGATTAAAAGTGTTATTGCTGATTAAAATATTTTATTTAAAAAGTAACCGCGCCACTTACTATGGCAAAATGGCGGATCTATTTAGAAAAACGGTTAAGGAAGACGATTTTTTATTATCTGTGATCTGTTTTCAAAGTCATAATAGACAAACGTCGTTCAAACATAATGTAATCAAACAATCGCAATAGGTACGATATAATTTATGGGATTCTCTTTGGGATTTTGACAAGATGGTGACTTTCTTAATTGTTTTCAGTTTTTTGCATATTTTGCTGTTTAATGGATAGTAATATTAGTAATGATGTATTAATATGCAGTAAATTAACATTCAAATGTGCCGTATAATGAAGATTTCAAGTTTGAACACGTATCAACTTTGAAAGGATTGCTCCAAGAAAATCCCATCTGGTCTTCGTAAAGTTCTACCTACATCGCTTCACGGAGGCTAGAGGATCACCGTACAACGTTGCCTTATGATTTTCTTTTGATATGTAAATGTATTATATAAACTTGACATTGGCAGAAATGGTTGCTTGATATTGCGACCGGTTGCCATTAAATAAATAAATATATATATATATATGGATATCATTTATTATTACAGAGTAGGTATTATAAACATTCAACCATTGCTTATTACCAGAGCTCGGCTGGGGTGAGCTGTTTTCAGAGTTTGCATAACATGGACATACCTTGTCATTCCATGGTAGATGTGGTGTAATTTAATAACTAATGAAATTATTTTATTTAGGCTGCCTTTCTGCTACGATCTTTATGTCGCCATCAAAACAAATGAATTTTATAGCAAGCTTTTTAGCAAAACTTTTTTAGGAACAGATGTGGACAGTATTTTAATGTACAATTTTACTCCACTCACTTCAGTGGATGTAGATATTTTTTTTATCTATAAGTGGATATTAAACTCAAGAAGAAAGGCGTTGAAAATTGAAAATATAGAAAAGTTATAGTCATTTATTACAATAGCAAAGAAAATTTAGAATAAATAAAAACTTAGTACCTACTCGTTTTGTACAAAATGCATTATAATTTTAGTTTAATATAATTAATAAAAAAATATTTTCTTTTGATTTTTCTGTTTACGGTGTATCTATATTAATATCTACACTTGACATTAATGACGTAAAATTGGCTCACCCCCGCCGAGCTCTGCTTATTACCTAGACCTCCTGCATGACCCTTACTGCTAGATTAGATTTACTAAACACAATCACATTACATTTGGTGAAAAGGTGGAATAACAAGAATTACTATCATATTAAATAAAAAAATGATAAATAAATAAATAAACGAGTTTTTACAATAAATATTACTCAAAAGAGAAATGGTCTCACTAATATATTATTTCATCATAAGAATTACTGTATATTTTTAAATAAATAAAGAGCTCTGTCTTCAAACGTAGGTGTCAGCTAGATATCTGAATTTTACCTATTAAATAAAATATTGGAGAGGTTTTATATGTTTTATGAACATTTATCAGAAACCAAAAAAGAAGTTGATATAGCGCAATTCGGACCGGCATTTAAGGTCAAATGAAGATAATCTCTTAATTTTATTATAATTAATTAATTGTTACATATTTTTTGAATGTAACTACAGGGGCCTGTTTTATAAAGCTACAAATTATCTCGACCAATGACGAACAGCCATTTGAGCAGTGCTGCCAGTTTAGACCTGTAAAATTATTACTTGTAGTTTTATAAAACGTGCCCCAGGGATCGATTGGAGAAGCCTTTTCCTGGAATCAGTTCGGAATTCCAATTGCGTTGTGCGGTTTCTTGAAACTAACAAACAGTATAGTATTATTGCCACGTAAACTCTGCTTTTTTTAGGTTTCCTTAGTCAAACTAGGAACCATTATAGTTTCGCCTTGTCCGTCCGTTCGTCCGCAGCCTAGCTCAGAGACTCTTAGTACTAGAAATCTGTAATTTGGCATAAATATAAATATTAGTCACACCAAAAAAGTGGTAAAAAAAAAAAAATTTTTTTTTTGTGTACCTCTCCTACCCGTAATTTATCTGGTCCACCCCATATGTTTTTCAAAAATATTGTGGGTTTGTAAAAACAAGTTTTTGATTAAGCGTATACGTTTATTAAATATTGAGCTTTAAAGCGCTAATTTTTGTTAGAGACAAGAGTCCCGACTAGTTAAATGGGATTGCGGTGTAATTACGAGTCATATTGGCACACGTTCTTGAAATAATGGCGAGCTTTTAAGAAGTCGGTTATTTTTATGCGCACTTCATTGTCATAAAACCGAATACCTATTTCTAATATTATAACATTAAATCTCCCCTCTACCCCCGCTGGCCTGATCTGTCACCTCGGTGTTAGATTTTAAGTTTTATATGGTTATGTATGTTGTCTACAAGGTTTTTGTAACTATGGGCCTCTTTGCTCGAAATAAAAGTTTATTATTATTTTTATGTCTTTACCAATCACGAGACTATGGGAGTCCCGGACCTTTAGAAGGCGTACATGGAGCCGAAGCCAACACGCAGATGCCATTTAGACAAGTTTAATTTAGTAAAGTGACGGGACACTAACCGGCGATTGTCCCTGAGTTCAAACTATAGAATTATGCTCCCACGACAACCACCAGATAGTGTAAGACTATCTTAAGAAGGATGGGAACATTAATAATGGGCTCCATGAATGAACTGATATGGATTGGTGAAACTACGGCGTCTACCTGGCCAATGCTAATTACCTTGGGTGAAATGGCAGGCGGTGACTCGCCAACTGAATGGAATGGGTCCCGAAATAGCCGCAGCATACCTATATATAGCCTTAGACTTATTAGACAATTAAGTCCATGCATATCACACGCTAGGACGATTGTTCGGTAAAAGAGTATTTTCTCTAATGGACTAAACAGAAACACATGGGGTTAGCTCCACGCGCTTCTGTCAAGTACTTACACAATATATTATAGGTAAATGTTTTGTCGCGCTGAAGTATGACTTAAGTACTGTCTTTATAATAAATAATATTATTTTCCCTATTTTTAAACCGGATTCAAGTCTGACAGTTCTTCACATTTCAAAGCAACTCAACCGTACCTAGGAATCAGGCGAGATTTACCTTTCTAGTGCAACCCAGTGACCTCCGTAAAAACATCTCAAATTGATAAGTTAACATGAAAATGGCCATGAATAAATAAGTAAAGTGGTAAAATAAATTATATACTAGCAACACTAGCATAAGCTTTCGTTCACTCGTTCGTCACTAAAGTCAAGTGTCAAAAATGTTGATGGACATGTTATTTTACTGTCAAGCAGAGTGAAACATAAATAAAGCGTATGAGTTTTTACAGAAATCATGACTTAATACTTAGGCCTAAATAGTTAATATGAAATAATTTATTTAAAAATATATCAGCTACTTACGTATTCGTTTTAATGACATTATGGATGGATTAATTCACGCGGCATTGGAAGCAGAGGTATATCGCTGCTTTTTACGTTTCTTTTCCTTCAAATAACCGCGATTTTATATGTTTTCGCTTCAATTAACTTAGTTTTTGGTTAATAATCGTTTATTTTCCAGGGAATATTAAATCGTGCAAAACATGTGAACACCAACTTATCACCATTTGACAGTGGTGTAGCAGGCCATAAAATGACTTGGACTCATGATAAAATGCATCTAGCAGAGCCTGTTGATGAGTCGAGGATGAAATTCCAACGAAGTGTTGGAGGTGCTCCATCAAAGACAGTCGAGAAATTTGATTTGTTTAGAAAAATGCATGAGATGTACAGTGAGCTGAATCGGGACGAACTGTTGCAAGGCAACTATGTGAGTTACATTGTTACAGTGTCCTTAGATCTAACTTGTGACTGCATTCAATTTATGATACCATCTAAATCAAATGTATGAAAGTATAGTCATCACACAATGTGTGACGCACATTATGTAGGTAATGATGGAATAGAAAAAGAAAGTGTATTTGTGAAGCTAATGCTGTATTGGTACTTCAATAGCTATTTTCGATTATCTTCATTGACATTCAAAAAGGATCAATCATGGATTTGTGTATTGATTATATAGTTTTAACTACACTTCGGTGACCATAATTATTATAAGTCTGGGATACCCAGAACTAACTTAAATAAGGTTAAAGTTGGACAATATCATTTCTGCTCTGGATTCTTGACACTGTATAAATAAAACAGTAGGTATCTTACTAATTAATATTAAAGAAGGTCAATTTGGAAGTTACTCAATGAAGTTTAAAAAGGTGGTGAGACTGGTGAGGTATATTAAAGATTGATCCCTTAAAGTTTTCTTTCTAGCATGTTTGTGTATCTTAAAAGAGTAATGCAAACTTATTTAGTGCTTCCCATACTTGTAAATTGCAAATGCATAGAATAATGTACAAAAAATTATAATTGGTCTTCATTTATTGTTTTATAATTGAAATAATGAAGGTTAAAGCACTACGGATACATGTGCAGTGTATCCTCTGTATTAACATTGTTTTTTCTTTTTGTTACAGCAAGGGTTGAAAACAACATCCTATTTATTAGAAAAGATGTTAACAAAATACAGCCTTAACACTTTAATTATCAATTTATATCCTGGCAATAAAGGGTATTCCTTATCACTTAAAGTAAATAGTAATGCCCAGTATAACCCAGGTGACCCTAATGTACGTATGAGATTTTATAATTACATATTCTGTCTGTTCAATTCATAATTATGATATGAAATATACTTTGTACTGGAGGATACTTTGTAAAAGAAGACATCGGCAGATTTTGATCCTGTTCTAATATTGGATTCTAATCTATGTTTGTGTTTGATGCAGGTCCCTCTAAAGCTATCAGCTCGAAAGTCAAAAATCGGTCCCCTGTATCTCTTTGGCCCAAGTGGTTTAAATTTTTCATACTTTGTTTATAACAATCACTTATTAGATTCAGACTTATAGCCCCGGAATTATACTAGTCTAATTGACACATGCCAGGCATGATATCAATTATAAAAATATCATAAAATATGTTTTTTTTAATAGACCTCAGCAAGTCCAGAGGAAACTTTAATTGAGACTCCTCGGTGGCCCTATGAAGAGGAAGACTTACTTAGTTATATTGACAATGAAGAATTACCAGTGGTGCTGTTAGACTTATTAGAATCTGAACATTCATGTCTGTTTTACTCTGGCTGTATAATTGCGCAAATAAGAGACTACAGGCAGGCATTTCCCAGTTTTCTTTGTGACACACATCATGTTCTTTTGAAACCTACAAACCAGGTAAACTCTTCAAAATTGATATTTTTTCTTGCAGCATGTTTTATTACATTATTTTTATTCAATACTAGCTACAAGGATTGTTATATAATTATTCAAAAAAACTCTTGATTTTATTATACAATTTAAATACATTAAAAAACAGCTGTCCATTCTGTGCTTTGTAAAATGTCATTTTAAAGTTGTTATTCTACTAAAAAATTAACATTATCCAAATAATGACGATAATTATCATCATTTAGTTAAATACAAGGTAGTCTAAAAGCAAGCTTGATACTATAGATAAGCCTAAGTGCATATTATAATTTCAGTCCCATCTGTATATACGATTTAATTATGCTGAGGAGTTTAATCATAATGTTATATCAACAGAGCATTATAACGGACGCTTCCTGCATCGGGGGGCGGTGCGGGTGGGCAGGCGAGGAGCGCGGGGCTCTAGAGGCCCTGGAGTCAGCCCTGGTGCACGCGTCCGCGCCCCCGCTGTGCCTCGACCCGCGCCCCGCGGTCGGACTGTTGGCCGCGAGGCTGCACGCGGCGCCTCGGCTCTTCAACACTCCGAGAATCAGGCGGCAGGCTCGGCGGTTTTCTCAGGTATACCTCATATGTAGCGATGTGACGCTCTTGGGAATTAAAAGGGAGGACGCGCTGAAGAGAATTTGGAGAGTTCTCGAGAGAAGTACACGAACCACGAGAATCTTCGAATGTGGCCAAATTACATAACACAACCCAAAATACGACACGGTCCTAAGTCAACACCTGGTAAGGGAAAAACTTCGTTTTCTTAAATTAAGTATTAAGTATGTTTCTCGTCGTTTCCAACATATAAGCCTAGAGCTTAGTTCGAGCTTTAGTTAGATAAGTCTGTTGTTTGGTTATTTTTATTTATGTGGTTTTAAATAAAGGTTGAAAGTATTGAAGTTCATTTCACATTATATTGGTCTTTTCCTAAAACAGATTCTATGTAACTCACAGCAAATTAATTTGTTGGTATTTTCATTTCAATCTTAACCCTTCTGAGGTGATGCTTCTTCATCACCTGTATTTGCTTTCTTATGTTTCTTAAGATCTCACACGAATGATTTTATCGATAATAGTCCAGATAATTGGATACGTACTCCATGGTCCAGAGTATGTATGGGATGGATAATTATGTTCTACTTTCTTAATTCTTAAAGCCGAAATATTTTAATGCAACTAATTCATGTTGCATTCTTGATTCATGCTAAGTGCAGTAGGTGATGTGATGAGCACAAGTATCAAGATACCCTACATGTGTCTGACCTAGTAACCTTCAACCTGTCCGTCATTAAATCACTTATCTAAATATTTTGCAGTTTGCTAAATAAGCGGTTATGGTTTATGCACGTTAGTGCAGTTACATAATCGCAACATTACTTCTATTTATTGTCAAATAAAAATTATGTATTTACAAAATATATACCTCTTATATGCCCATGAGATGTAGTCCTCGTTGCCTTCAGAAGACATTTTGTTGAATTTTCATTGAATGGTTTATTTTATAATAGTTTGTTTTTTCTTTAGGTGGCAGTAAATAGGAAAAGAAAATTAGATCAGTTTACACACTATCATGGATTAGAACTCCTGGAATTAATACACAGACAAAGGGCGAAGCACAGACGGCAGTCTGTTCCACACACGCGGTTGACGTCTAAATACCCAAAAAAGCCACCAGAGGTACGAAACTTGTTTTTAAAGTATTGAGTTTAGGCTAAAATTAAAATGACAGCATAATACCATCGCCCACACTGTTAACTGTCCATCGGTAGACCTTATGCCTTTTGTAATAAGCTCCACCGATGTACAGTTAAGAGTGGTGCTGTTTGTACATAACATTTTGGTTTCAAGATATTTTGAAAGGGTCTATTGTTTGCCATTTTATTTTCGTCATAATCTGTTATTCTATCTATGATAGTCATAATTATCGCAGCCTTATCTACACATAAGATATATAAGAAATTCTGAAAATTTACGGTTCCAATGATATAAATATTATGACTAACAATAACAATAATATGCCAACAAACTAATTATGATATGACCAAAAAAAGGGAAACAACGGGCTCCCATTTTTTACGTACTTAACTGCAGTAATCTGATCTGGGTTTGAGTTACAATTATTATATCTATGTTTTCAGGTATTTAAGCCAATAGAGCCGCCTAAAATGGACTCATTGCTTCTCGCCCTGCCTTCCGAGCCCAGTGGACCCCTCCGCCTAGCGAGAGCCTATGAGAGGCCTCGGCCAACTCCCGACTGCCAGCCGCAACTCGTCGAAGAGTACATACTAGAGACTGAAAAGACGGCCTCTCACGTCGGCGCCGGTTTCTTCCATATAAAGCTCTCGATATTACAAAGACCGTCCGACCAAGAGTTCTTAGGAGAGCTATATGTAGATAGAGATCATGTTGAGGGTGAGAGGAACGGGGCGGCGTGCCGGTTTGCCTTAGGTTTGATACTTCTGTTACTTTCTTTATCTGATATCCTTTTTAAGAGCCACAGTCGGCATTTGACGATAGGTTTAACCTAGTCGGTAGTGACCCTGCCTACGATGCTAGCGGTCCCGGTGGCGGCGGCTAGCGGATTCCTGGTATAGGTTAATATTTGCGAAATGAGCGCTTTTCTACGTCTGATGATGATTTCATGATGATGTACATTATTTTTTATAAAACTATGTATTATTTAATCGACTTAAATTGGGACTAGGTCAATTTATGTGATAGTCTCATTATTATTATAATCTTAGGATCGTCGTACCGCCTATTCCAATTGAGAACCATCCTCGGAAGATAATATTTTTGACAACTTAAATAAAATGATGCAATAATATTACCTAAATTAACTAAGTATTATGATTATGTGTCTTTGTAGGTTCGAGGCTACAAGCAAACAAATACATTCAACAATTTACGGAGATCTTCACGGAGGAAGGTCGCAAATCTGTTAGGATAAAGCACATTGTGCCTGGACAGTTGCCAAGAGTCTCGTTCACCGGCGGCATGAGGGACATGGTAATAAAATAACACTATACATAAATTTATATCTGTTGTATGAATGTGAAAGTTTTAAAATTGTTTGTGTAGGGACAGTTGCAGCAACAACGTTCAGCAACGGTGACGCCGAGTAATGCGACGAGTCACACGCTCGGTGCAGCCACGCCTGTTGTGTAAGTTACCTTTAAAATTTTAAACTATTCTTTGTTTAAAAAAAAAATGATGGCGTTGTGTGTGGGTGGGGGGCCTTTAAATTAGAATTTCGCTTGTCCTATGACTTATGGTTAAATTAGAAAAATTGACTTTTTATATCCGTAATAGGTTCACATTCTATTGGCGAAATACGTTGTATGGCGGGCTTTAGGTTGCAGGTTAAAAAAACACAATACCTTTATTTTTCAAACCTGTGTGGAATCTTTGCAACCCGACGATTTTTGAATTTACAGTTGAGTACTTATACAGGTTGTCCCAGAAACTAACGTCAACCCGTCAAGGGCTGATAGAGCAGCTCATAAGCTATCGATTTAACCCCTATGTATGTTCAGCAATTGTTATTAGTTTCCGAGATATTGATCATTTTAATCGGAATTTTTGTAATTTTTAGGGTTCCGTACCTCAAGGAAAAAACGGAACCCTTATAGGATCACTTTGTTGTCCGTCTGTCTGTCTGTCAAGACCCTTTATCACGGGAACGCGAGGAGGTATCGAGTTGAAATTAAAACCATATACTCCGGTCTACAGCCCCGTGAAACTGTGAAAAAATCAAGCTCCTACGTTACCGTAAAAAAAAGATACGGCCGTTTATGCCGCAAAAAACGTGTATTTCGACACTGTCGAGGGAATCAAAATGTATAGGGTATTTCCCGATGACCTAGAACTATGAAATTTCGCAAGTAGCACCGTCTTATACTACAAGTATAGGAAAAAGTCTGAAATTTGTAAATTTTAATTAAATAACCAAAAAATCAGGGCCTTTATGCAGGAAACGACGTGTGATCAATGAAGTGTTAGCTACTCGCTAGCAGATGGCGTTAGTAATCGTAAATAGAACTTTGAAATTTGGTAAGTAATACCGTCATGAACTACAAGTATAGGAAAATATCTGAAAACTGTACATTTTTAATTAAATCACAAAGAAAGGGTCTTTATGCAAGGAACGGTGAAATAAATTTGGTGTAATAAATGAAGTGTTAGCTACTCGCTAGCAGATGGCGATAGTAATCGTAAATGATGGTAATTTTGGTTTGTTAAATCAGTCTCCCGAACTCATTATTTCTTTGTATTAAATTTTCCGTTCGCATTTTTCCCCGAACGCGATATTACCTAATTTTATTTTTCACCATTCGATTTTATTACAGTCGCTTTTTTTGTTGTTCGACTTTTTTCCTAGTCGGTTTTTTTCCCGTTCGATTTCTATCTCAGTCGCACTTTTCCCAAAAGTATTTACATCGTAATTCGTAGGTAGGTTTAGGTTATGTTAGTTTTGCATCAGGCCCGGAGGGCCAAACCACCCAGAAATAGGAGCTCCGCGGTAGCGGAGCTCCGTCGACTCTGTATCTTCGACAAATTGGAACGGGAAAAACATGACCGTGAAAATATGGTGGTAGGAAAAGAAGCGACTGGATAAAACTCGCAAGGGTAAAAACACGAATGTAAAAATAAACCGCCGGAAAAAAAGTGACTGTTAATTATCACTTTCGGGGAAAAACGCGAAAAGAAAATTAGCTTCAAAGAAAAAATGCGTTTGGGAAAGTCATCTAACAAATCCTAATACTAATATAATAATAATGGGTCAATCAACTTTTCTTTGTAGCTCGTTGCCATGGTGACGTCTCCTGGGTCACTCTTTAAAACTATGATTTCAAAGGATATAAGTAAGCACTAAAAAACTTTTATTGGCAATTACACACCCATTCTTTTATGGCCTTTCTCCTGAGTGTGCTGGAACTATATATTATAACATTATTTCTAAGAAACTCTATCACTGTTGTCTCCTGGTTTACGGGACAGAATAACAACAACACAAAGTTGATCCACCCTAATAACTGTAACTATAACTAAGAAATAAACGTTAACGCAGTTCTAGATTCAATTACTTTGTTTGTATGATTAAACACCTAAAATTACAAATTACGGCATATCCAATAGCAATAATAGCAATCGTTTTCATTTTGAAAATCGAAAGCTTGTCTGAATACAAAATGAGCACACCTGTTCCGCTTTAAAGTCGATTGCGACTGCGTGTGCGTCAGGCAATAGACCCGCTGAACTATTATATTATATGTACCTACGAATTTGTGCGGAACCCTCGGTGCGCGAGTCCGACTCGCACTTGACCGGTTTTTTCCTTATGTCCGTGCTACGAAAAATCCCTAAATTCATGTATTAATTAGCATTTTTTTCAGTGTTTTCTTGCATGATTAGAAGCACTGTAAAATAAGGAAGTTTTTAAAGCTACATGCCAATTTTTTTTTCATTAAAACTTTTTGAGAAAACACGCAAAGTTTGTTTTTCCATACTTGGTGAAAAACAAACGCGGGGTTTTCTTAGTATGGAGAAAGTAACTCTGTGCGATTACTCAAACATTTGTAATAAAAAAGAAATTGGCATGTAGCTTTAAAAACTTCCTTATTTCACAGTGATTCTAATCATGCAAGAAAACACTAAAATGATGAATTTAGGGTTTTTTCATACCACGGACATAAGGAAAAATGGCAAAAATTCTGATTAAAATGATCAATATCTCGGAAACTAATAACAATTGCTGAACATATATAGGGGTTAAATCGATAGCTTATGAGCTGCTCTATCATCCCTAGACGGGTTGACGTTGGTTTCTGGGACACCCAGTATAAGTTCTCAATTTAAGTGAACATTTTTTTAAATTAATTTTGAAGTTTTAGCAATTACTTCAATGTGACGAGACTTTATTAACCGTCCGTTTTAATTTTTGTGTGGGCTTGGCTTCAAATGTGGCCACTTAACGTTAACAAAATATTTATTTATTGGGTCTTTTAATAATCACAAGAAATAAGTAGGTATCTTTCAGATCTATCATTTATAAAGTTGCGAACGGTGGCTATAAGAGAATGGTCGGAGCGAAAGACCCTATCAAGGTAGCAACTAGTTTTAATGTTTTTTTGATTTCAGAACGTCGGCTCTAGCAACGACTTCAAATACTCACACCCCTGCGCGGCAACTTCCAATACTGGTAACTAATCTTACAGCCTGTTTCATAATCGACCAGTAATAGTACATTATTGCCTAGGCAGTGAAGCAGGCAATTGCGGGCCGAGAATTGGTTTAAACGGACGAGCTTGCGAGTCCGTTTAAAAATACGAGGCCCGCAATTGCGATTCCTGCCGAGGCATATATAGTGCTTTTCTCAAAAATCGCATATAAACACAAACTTCACGTGAAATAACCTCACTCTTTACCGCCATTATTTTTATGACAAGGAGAAACGCAAGCTTTTTTTAGAAAAAAAAAACTCAAGCTATTCCAGACACAGATAAAAAAGTTACGTTTCGAATAAAATATGGATGAATAACACTTGCGCCCTCATTTTATTATGGCCGTTTTCACTTTTTAAAAAGTTACAAACTAGATAACAATGAAATTTGTATGCAACATTGCGGGCTTGTGTAGCGAGCACGCAATGTAATTTTTTTTAAATTTGGGAACTGTCTGTAAACTATGTACTTCGCGTCTCAGTATGGAGTTAGTAATGTCAACTTTTCCGGTCATTTTTGAGAAAAACATATTTGATAGATACATTAAGCCCTTTCTCCATCATAAATTTGAAAATAGACAAGGAGACAGCTAACTTTAAATGGCAGTTAAATTTACTCGTACATTGTGAAACAGGCCCTTATTCTTATAAATTGTTCCTATGGTTTATGCAGTGGATGTGTTTCCTATATGAAGAAACGGGTTCTATAACCGAGTTATGTATGTATGATGTATGTAAACTCTATATTGCACGTAAACAATTACCAGATGTTTGCATCAAAATAGATAGTGTACATGTGTGTATCCCATATGGTATCTCTTCCAGTTAACCTTGGAGCTATCTCTACTACCTTCGAATGCGAGGAAATTAAACAGTAATATTTATAAATAATGCCAATTTTAGCTTCACTTGACGGTTGCGGTTAGGGCGAAATATTTAATTTATGTAAATGTTTCCTAAATTGCTTTCTTGTTTAGTTTTCAAGATAAAAATTGTTTTTATATCCTTTGGTTAGGTTAGGTTAGGTTTGTTTAGTGATGACTATAAAAATACAAAGCACACATGGCAGCAATTTAGCACAGGTTGTATTTTCTGGCTTGTCTTTAGTGCGTCTCCATCGTAACCAACTAGACTAGACAAGCGCAGATCCGTGCGACAAACAAGTCGCGGACAACACCACACCACGTGACGCCATAGAATTTAAAATAAATAAGACTAGAAGAATATTCCCAATAAATGTAATCAAATAGAGCGTCCCTGGGAAACCCTAATAAAGTTTGTCTAAAAGGATAGTTTGTCCGAATTATCGTATGTCCTATAAACTCTAAGACAACTTGTTAAGTTTTCCAAAAATACCTATAGTTAGATTGGGTGAGAGTTGTGTTAGCGACACTAAAAAGTTTCAAATTAAAATTCAGGCGGGAATTGCTTTAGGACAAATGAAAATTCGGATAAACGATGTATTAGGACAAATGTCAATTGGGGATAAGACAGCCGGTGAAATGACTAGCATAGAGGCATTCCATCTTAGTCCTCAGGGTTGGCAACGCATTTGCAGTCTTGTGAATGCGAATGTCTATGGGTCACAGTTTCCACTTACCATCAGGTGGTCTGTGTGCTCGTTTGCCTTCCCATGCTATAAAAAAATAAAAAAAATATAACCGATTTCTATGAAACCAAGCTAAGAACCACAGCTAGAAAACCTGCTAAAAAATAAAATCGCATTAAAATCGGTTCACCCGCTTAGGAGCTATGGTGCCACAGACATACATATTATTATGTCAAACTTATAACACCCCTCTTTTTGCGTCGGGGGTTAAAAATAACAAGTCTCTTCTTCGGAGTCGTTTTGTGTCTTGTTTCCTGATACAAATGAGAAGCCGTTTTATGGAGCGACCACACCAACGCGTAAAATACGGCGACGTTGCGTAAACAAAAGAATGGGTCATGTTAATTGTATTCGGGGTCAAAAGATGTAAACAAATCCAAACGGACCTATTTACCATTATTACGCCATAATCAAACCACGTACTTTTGGACATCGCGTGAGGTAAATTTAATGATGGGTTGTGTATGTTGCTTGATTGTTACTTTTAAATTCTGTTTAAGATCGTTTGCAGAAATATTGAGGTTATGTGTCAACCAGTACTGATTTTTTACATCTTTTATCATTTCTATTGACCCCGACCTTACATGGTGTCAACTTTGACGGACCATTGCGTAAATACGCACCGTTAAGCTCCGGTGCAGTACCACTGTTAGTCCGTTTACACCCAGCATAAACAACAACTCTAAGCGCATAAGAAGTAGGAACTCATTTTAATATTTGTTACCCACACTAATGCTAGCTCCAATTTAAAACAACAAATTTCCATTCCAGCAAGCGCAACTGCAACAAGTGGGCAATGTGGGCAGCGTGGCGACGGTGACGGGCGTGGGCAGCGTGGGCACGGGCGTGGGCAACGTGGGCAGCGTGGGCGTGGCCACGGCCGCCGCCGCCGACGCGCTCAAGCAGCAGCCGTCGCCCACCACGCCGCGGCTGTCGCCCCAAGTACAAACTGCAGTTAGTGTTTCATATATTTTTTAAGTAGAATGATAGCCGTATTATACTTATAAGGTTATTTTGTTGGTTGGGTAGTGACCATGCTTACCAAAGTAGCGGTCCGGGGTTAGATTAGCTGTATTGGAATTGCGACGATGAATTGTGCGCGTAATCAAAAAAGTTTTATAGTACATACATACATAAACTCACGCCTTCATTTCCAGAGTGGGGTAGGCAGAGCTAAAGAATTACCAACAAGTCTTAAAACTTCTTGATAATTGTTTAACCACAATTTGCACAAGTAGGCTAAGATGTTTCCCAGTGTATTAGTGACAGGTGGCAAGCCCATCGCCTAACAGTACTACAAGCCTTTATTCCCTTAGTCGCCTCTTACGACATCCACGGGAAGACGTGGAGTGGCACTATTCTAACCCGGCAACCACACGGCCTTACGGGGTTACACGGGTTTTATAGTAAACAAAAATAAAAAGCCTTAAAAAGTCTTTCAGGTTCGGCTAATTTCGGTAAAACTGTAAATAGAGCGTATGACAGCTAATGAGAGAGATGCGCAAACCCGAAGGCCTTATAACCTCCTAAGGCTTACCATACAACGAAATTTGTCAACGGATTATGAATCTATTATGAATGAGTTAGAGTCAATTTTCCAATTTGACAATCTGTCATGTCATGTATTATGTACTATTTTTAGTACAAGGAACCTCAGGAGGTTAAAAGCTATTCGACTGTACATATAAATGGACCTATCAGTGCAAAGTACAATATTTAATTTAATTTAATTAATTTTCAGAGCCTTGATATCCACTCGACGCAGGCGTCGACCAATCAGCTGCTGGCACAACAGCTGACCAACCCTCAGCAACCCCTCAACACTAAGAAGATGCAGTCAGCCATCATACACATACAGCATCCACTCATGTCCACCGCAGGGACGTCACAGGTTTCTGTATTTTCGACTATAATATTTATCTGTAACGTTTAATTTGCAGTATGGCATGTATAAAAAATAATGCGGCAGAAAAAAGTGTCGTTGACCGTTTTCATTGAATTTTTTGCGTTAGTTTCAAGTGTGAACTGACGCTTAAAACGAGTAGTTATCTCATATTTTTCCATACTGATTTAGCTCTGCGTGGTAACGTTTCTCACCCCATAAATCCTAAATCAAGTCTGATTTTCACGATATTTAGGGTTCCGTACCTCAAAAAGAAAAAAAGGAACCCTTATCCGTCCGTCCGTCTGTCTGTCAAGACTCTTTATCTCGGGAACGCTTGGAGGTATCGAGTTGAAATTAAAACCATATACTCAGGTCTACAGTCCCTTGAAGCTGTGAAAAAAAGAAATCATGCCGAAAAAACGTATATTTCGGTACTCTCAAGGGAATCTAAATGTATACGTAATTTTCCGTTGACCTAGAACTATGAAATTTGGCAATTGATACCGTTTTATAGTACAGGTATAAGCTGAAAACAAAAACAGGTCTTTATGCTAGGAACGGCGGTCCAAATATTGAATTCAGTTAACCGTGTCATGTGGGGTATCATTTCAATAATTTTCATGATGTATAAAAATTTGTACGGAAACCTCGGTGGGTGACTCCGACTCGCACTTGTCCAGATTTTTTGAATATATCAATATACAATACAACAACTACTTGTTGTAAAAAACTGGTCTGTACGTTTCCGTTTTTTATTTTTCATTTGTATCTTTCAAGAAATATTTTATCGTAAGGGAAATCGTACAGACCTATTTTTCATAATATCTACAAGATATTCAAAAATTGTAAAAGACAGACACGTTGTGAGATTTTGTATGGAAACTTAGCTTCCCGATCCTCTTAATATCACAGTTACGTTTAATTGGTATAGATTACGCAATTTATAAATTAACTGTTCAAATGTATTTTTACAGGTACAGAGCATACAGTACACGACTACGTCGACGTCGCAGCAAAAGGCCACCATCACAAAACCGAGGACAACGAACCCGGCCATCAGCGCGCTCGTCACCAGTCTCATGAATTCGGCGCAGCAGTTCCAACAAGGTAACTAACGTAATGGGACTCCCTGAAAACTCACACACATAAAAACAACGGAGAGTTGAAATGTACTTAATACCATATAGTGTATTTCTATGGAACTTGCTAACTATGTAAACAAAAGAGTCAACTTTGTTTTGTCACTGTTTCTCCTTGAATTTTCACACCACCTCATCAAACACCATTGAAACCATAAACTATTGAAATGGTCGTTACTGTAAAATACAAAATCACCAAATATATAACACTATCTTGGATATTTCATTAAAAGTTTAAATGTTTTCATAAGTTAGGTTATTAGGACATGATGGAATGACGTTTTTGTTTCTTTTAAATTCTACAATTTTCTATGATGGGTAGTGTTGTGGCTAAATTGGCGATATATTAAGGCCCCTACCAGGCATATTTCACTTCTATACAAAGCGACAAAGTAGGTCCGATCAACACGTAAAAGTATTGAATACATATAAAATATATGTATAATGCTGGCCGAACGCGCCTAAATAAACCATATTAACTCCTATTGAAAGTTCATTTTTCGTAGTTTACTGCGAACGTATAGTTTAGATAATTCAATATTTCTAACTTGATGAACACTGTTTCGTGTTGATTGATCACTTCAATATACTTAGGTATATCATCTTATATGTATAAATAAAAATAAATTGCAACTACTGACCTTTCCTCGTTCACCGGCAAAGAGGAAAACGTTTCCTTTTTATTATTTTTGGTTCTCTTGTGTATACACCCACTCACACAGCAATAATGAGTCATTTTTTTAAATTATACATTCACCAAAATAATTCAAAGAAACAACAACACACCACACGCATCTAACCGAACATGACGTAATGACTAGAATGTACCTACTACCACAGATTAAGTAAGAGTGTACTACTCGCCTACTTCATCTCGCTTGACGTGTCTCGACCATGTCTCGACACTCAAAAACCGGTCGAGTTGACATCGCCGCGCGCGGGCATCCTTGATGTATTAGCATCGGCAACTATGTTCCGTCAGGCGGTGATTATCGGACGTACCTCGCTCAGATAAATATCTGTTACGTAGTAACTCTTACTTAATCTGTGCCCCTACACATTACCTAACTCACGCTGATCACACTCACAGATGATATAACGGCACCTTTTGTAATAAATACTGGTGCTATAATCATCTTCAAGTACCGATTTTTCTTCAGATCGTGATTAAACAAATTACAAATAAGTCAGTACTTGTTTTTTACTTTCGGTATTTTATTATTCGATATGGTTTGACATAAGTAAAGGAGTATTGTCCATCACTAGTAAATTCATCATTCAGAGACAATTTCAATATGGCGGTTTGTTTACATAGTTAGCAAGTTCCATAGAGGGTTAGCTGGAAGAGATCCCTTAAAGGGATAAGTTCGCCTTTGTACATATTTTTATATTAATTGTATTGTTCTGTTTGTTCTTTTGTACAATAAAGTGTTTACATACATACATACATACATAATACACTAAGTATTTAAAAGGCGAACTAACTGCCTAAGTGTCTTAGATTTGAAAAATGTATAGGTATTGGTGAGACAATGCCATTCAATACCTAAGAATTATTGGGAATGTCACAAGCGTTTAATATCACTTGTCCCTAACGTTTTCTTTAATTTTTTCAGCTGCCAGTCAAAACGCAGCGAAGGCCGCCGTAAGCACGGCGAGTACGAGCGCGAATAAGACGATATTGAACCTTCTAAACAGCGCGCCGGCGGCCATGACACATGTAACGTCAGCGGCAGAAACGATCGACGCACACAAGCTGCTCGGACGGACCGTGTCCATAGCTGGCACACGGCTTATCACTGCCACTACCGCCACGCATACCTTGCCTACATACACCCAGCAGGTAAGACTCATATCCGAAGGTATCTAAAGTCGTGAAGTCAGCGGTCGTGACACATGATGTCAGCGGCCGACGCTGTCGACGCACACAAGTTGCTCGGACAGACCGTTTTCATAGTTGGCGCGTGGCTTATCACTGCCACTACAGCTACGCCTACCTTGCCTACCTTACACCGAGCAGGTAAGACTATCTGAAGGTATCTGAAGTTGTAAAGTTAGCTGTCACGATACATGATGTCAGCGGCCGAAGCCATTGATGCACAGAGGCTGTTCGGATGGACCGTGTCCATAGCTGGCGCGCGCCTTATCACTGCCACAACCGTCATGCATAGGTACTATCAGCCCAGTGGAACTCTGACCCACGATAAAACGGTGTCACAGTGACATTATTTATTTATTTATTCATTTGTTATAAAACAATTTGTTTGTCACTTCTTAAGACTTCAATCATAATGTCACTGTGACACCGGTTTATGGTGGGTCAGAGTTCCATTGAGCTGATAGTACACCAAGCAGAATGCGCTAGCTTCTTGGTTGTAACCGTGTGCAAAGCCGATCGTAGAACTTGATATTATTAAATTAGGGTAATAATTTGAAGTAAAAGATAAAAATTAAAACCGTGCTTTTTGTCATTCAGGTGCTAGGAGGTTATACGTGCGAGTCCAACGAGACGACGAACGTGTCGAGCAGCGAAAGCGCGCTGCTAGAGCGGCTCATGGGGCCTGAGCCGTCCGCCACCGCGCCGACGCAGCCGCCCGTCTGCCACGTGCAGGTACTGTAGGAGACACGTGGAGGTACCTCGGTGGCTCGTGCAGATACTGTATGTGACACGTGGAGGTACTTCGGTGGCTCGTGCAGCTACTATCGGTGACACGTGCAGGTACTGTCGGTGACACTTGCAGTTACTGACGGTCAGTCACTTTTAGTTCTTCTACCCACAGTAACTGATCTGCAGGTACTTTCTGGGTCTATAAATATGGAATAAATTCGCACGCAACTATTCATCACGCGTACGGCTCGCAGTTGCGCATTATATTTGTAATTCCGCTGTTGTGTAACTGAACCTAATTTCCCCAGGGTCTAAGCCTGGCGTCGCTCCAAGGGCTGCAAGGCATCCAGGGCCTGCAGAACGTGCAGGTGCAGATCCCGGGGCTTTCGGCACCTATATCGCTGTCACTAAACGTTTCGGGATCGCCCTCGGGCCTGCTGGTGTCTGTGCCGCCGACTACGTCCGTCGTGCTTGCCAACCAGCCTTCCGTGCTCTCGTTACCTATCGGTGAGTTCTGTTGCTTGGCAACCGCAAACACATTGGGAGCTGTGGCGTGTTGTGGCCGGTTCTAATACTAATAAATAATAAAGTTAATAACGCCTCTGGCCCGCAATTGAAAACATTTAAAAAAAATGCATTATTGTTTTTTCGCGTTTATAATAGCTGGTTAAAAATTAGACTACCCGTATTTCTCGGTTTTTCTTTATTTAACTTAAATTCGTCGTTAATAATTTATTAAAGAAATAGTCATTAAAAAGACCGTATATACAAAGTTAGGAATACTGATGTCGTGATCTTAGCATGATATAAAATAAAATAAAGTAAGTTTAAACAGAAACAGAACTGACTGTCATGTCATGTCACTCACTTGTCAATCATTCGCTGCCGTTCGTTCACAAATTTGTTATTTTACGTAATTTAATTAATTACATAATTTGTAGACGCCATTAAAATAAATAAACTATTTTGCGTTTACTGCTTTGCATCTGCTTTGAGTATCTTTCGTCAGACAGATAAAAAATGAACATGACAGTTGTATATTTTTTTCAATTCCTTTGGTAATAAATGGACTAAGGGCACTATAAGTGTATTCCTAATATTCACAATCCAACTTTTTTTTTACTGTTTTTCCTAAATATAAAAATAACTACTGCATAAAAAAATCCAAAGATATTTTTACTGTAATCAGCAGTGTAAAATCTAGAAACGGTATTTTATTTTACTACCTTAGCACATAATGAATTGTTGTCAATTGGAACGCTTTTTAGTACAGGAACACGCCGTAATGCGCCGCCTTCGCTTTTAGTGCGATTTCGTCTTTAGTTCTGGGATCGAAGATGTCGTTAAATCAGCTACTTATTAAACCGTCCGTACGAAGAGTGGGTTGTCTTATCTCTTGTGTTTTGCAGCGCAACTGGTACATGGCGGCGTGAAGGGCGGTGTGCGCGGCGGCACCGTGCAGGTGGTGCGCGCGCCGCGCCCCGCCCCGCGCCCCGCGCGCCCGCCGCGCGCCGCGCCCGCGCCGCTGCCGCCCGCCGTGCGACCAGGTAACCTCACCCGCAGTACTACATCGGTCACTGGTGCATGGTGCCGTGACGGGCGGCACCGTGCAGGTGGTGCGCGCGCCGCGCCCCGCCCCGCGCCCGCGCCGCTGCCGCCCGCCGTGCGACCAGGTAACCTCACCCGCAGTACTACATCGGTCACTGGTGCATGGTGCCGTGACGGGCGGCACCGTGCAGGTGGTGCGCGCGCCGCGCCCCGCCCCGCGCCCGCGCCGCTGCCGCCCGCCGTGCGACCAGGTAACCTCACCCGCAGTACTACATCGGTCACTGGTGCATGGTGCCGTGACGGGCGGCACCGTGCAGGTGGAGCGCGCGCCGCGCCCCGCCCCGCGCCCGCGCCGCTGCCGCCCGCCGTGCGACCAGGTAACCTCACCCGCAGTACTACATCGGTCACTGGTGCATGGTGCCGTGACGGGCGGCACCGTGCAGGTGGTGCGCGCGCCGCGCCCCGCCCCGCGCCCGCGCCGCTGCCGCCCGCCGTGCGACCAGGTAACCTCACCCGCAGTACTACATCGGTCACTGGTGCATGGTGCCGTGACGGGCGGCACCGTGCAGGTGGTGCGCGCGCCGCGCCCCGCCCCGCGCCCGCGCCGCTGCCGCCCGCCGTGCGACCAGGTAACCTCACCCGCAGTACTACATCGGTCACTGGTGCATGGTGCCGTGACGGGCGGCACCGTGCAGGTGGAGCGCGCGCCGCGCCCCGCCCCGCGCCCGCGCCGCTGCCGCCCGCCGTGCGACCAGGTAACCTCACCCGCAGTACTACATCGGTCACTGGTGCATGGTGCCGTGACGGGCGGCACCGTGCAGGTGGAGCGCGCGCCGCGCCCCGCCCCGCGCCCGCGCCGCTGCCGCCCGCCGTGCGACCAGGTAACCTCACCCGCAGTACTACATCGGTCACTGGTGCATGGTGCCGTGACGGGCGGCACCGTGCAGGTGGAGCGCGCGCCGCGCCCCGCCCCGCGCCCGCGCCGCTGCCGCCCGCCGTGCGACCAGGTAACCTCACCCGCAGTACTACATCGGTCACTGGTGCATGGTGCCGTGACGGGCGGCACCGTGCAGGTGGAGCGCGCGCCGCGCCCCGCCCCGCGCCCGCGCCGCTGCCGCCCGCCGTGCGACCAGGTAACCTCACCCGCAGTACTACATCGGTCACTGGTGCATGGTGCCGTGACGGGCGGCACCGTGCAGGTGGTGCGCGCGCCGCGCCCCGCCCCGCGCCCGCGCCGCTGCCGCCCGCCGTGCGACCAGGTAACCTCACCCGCAGTACTACATCGGTCACTGGTGCATGGTGCCGTGACGGGCGGCACCGTGCAGGTGGAGCGCGCGCCGCGCCCCGCCCCGCGCCCGCGCCGCTGCCGCCCGCCGTGCGACCAGGTAACCTCACCCGCAGTACTACATCGGTCACTGGTGCATGGTGCCGTGACGGGCGGCACCGTGCAGGTGGTGCGCGCGCCGCGCCCCGCCCCGCGCCCGCGCCGCTGCCGCCCGCCGTGCGACCAGGTAACCTCACCCGCAGTACTACATCGGTCACTGGTGCATGGTGCCGTGACGGGCGGCACCGTGCAGGTGGTGCGCGCGCCGCGCCCCGCCCCGCGCCCCGCGCGCCCGCCGCGCGCCGCGCCCGCGCCGCTGCCGCCCGCCGTGCGACCAGGTAACCTCACCCGCAGTACTACATCGGTCACTGGTGCATGGTGCCGTGACGGGCGGCACCGTGCAGGTGGTGTGCGCGCCGCGCCCCGCCCCGCGCCCGCGCCGCTGCCGCCCGCCGTGCGACCAGGTAACCTCACCCGCAGTACTACATCGGTCACTGGTGCATGGTGCCGTGCCGGGCGGCACCGTGCAGGTGGAGCGCGCGCCGCGACCCGCCCCGCGCCCGCGCCGCTGCCGCCCGCCGTGCGACCAGGTAACCTCACCCGCAGTACTACATCGGTCACTGGTGCATGGTGCCGTGACGGGCGGCACCGTGCAGGTGGTGTGCGCGCCGCGCCCCGCCCCGCGCCCGCGCCGCTGCCGCCCGCCGTGCGACCAGGTAACCTCACCCGCAGTACTACATCGGTCACTGGTGCATGGTGCCGTGCCGGGCGGCACCGTGCAGGTGGAGCGCGCGCCGCGCCCCGCCCCGCGCCCCGCGCCCGCGCCGCTGCCGCCCGCCGTGCGACCAGGTAACCTCACCCGCAGTACTACATCGGTCACTGGTGCATGGTGCCGTGCCGGGCGGCACCGTGCAGGTGGAGCGCGCGCCGCGCCCCGCCCCGCGCCCCGCGCCCGCGCCGCTGCCGCCCGCCGTGCGACCAGGTAACCTCACCCGCAGTACTACATCGGTCACTGGTGCATGGTGCCGTGACGGGCGGCACCGTGCAGGTGGTGCGCGCGCCGCGCCCCGCCCCGCGCCCGCGCCGCTGCCGCCCGCCGTGCGACCAGGTAACCTCACCCGCAGTACTACATCGGTCACTGGTGCATGGTGCCGTGACGGGCGGCACCGTGCAGGTGGAGCGCGCGCCGCGCCCCGCCCCGCGCCCGCGCCGCTGCCGCCCGCCGTGCGACCAGGTAACCTCACCCGCAGTACTACATCGGTCACTGGTGCATGGTGCCGTGACGGGCGGCACCGTGCAGGTGGTGCGCGCGCCGCGCCCCGCCCCGCGCCCGCGCCGCTGCCGCCCGCCGTGCGACCAGGTAACCTCACCCGCAGTACTACATCGGTCACTGGTGCATGGTGCCGTGACGGGCGGCACCGTGCAGGTGGTGCGCGCGCCGCGCCCCGCCCCGCGCCCGCGCCGCTGCCGCCCGCCGTGCGACCAGGTAACCTCACCCGCAGTACTACATCGGTCACTGGTGCATGGTGCCGTGACGGGCGGCACCGTGCAGGTGGAGCGCGCGCCGCGCCCCGCCCCGCGCCCGCGCCGCTGCCGCCCGCCGTGCGACCAGGTAACCTCACCCGCAGTACTACATCGGTCACTGGTGCATGGTGCCGTGACGGGCGGCACCGTGCAGGTGGAGCGCGCGCCGCGCCCCGCCCCGCGCCCGCGCCGCTGCCGCCCGCCGTGCGACCAGGTAACCTCACCCGCAGTACTACATCGGTCACTGGTGCATGGTGCCGTGACGGGCGGCACCGTGCAGGTGGAGCGCGCGCCGCGCCCCGCCCCGCGCCCGCGCCGCTGCCGCCCGCCGTGCGACCAGGTAACCTCACCCGCAGTACTACATCGGTCACTGGTGCATGGTGCCGTGACGGGCGGCACCGTGCAGGTGGAGCGCGCGCCGCGCCCCGCCCCGCGCCCGCGCCGCTGCCGCCCGCCGTGCGACCAGGTAACCTCACCCGCAGTACTACATCGGTCACTGGTGCATGGTGCCGTGACGGGCGGCACCGTGCAGGTGGTGCGCGCGCCGCGCCCCGCCCCGCGCCCGCGCCGCTGCCGCCCGCCGTGCGACCAGGTAACCTCACCCGCAGTACTACATCGGTCACTGGTGCATGGTGCCGTGCCGGGCGGCACCGTGCAGGTGGAGCGCGCGCCGCGCCCCGCCCCGCGCCCGCGCCGCTGCCGCCCGCCGTGCGACCAGGTAACCTCACCCGCAGTACTACATCGGTCACTGGTGCATGGTGCCGTGCCGGGCGGCACCGTGCAGGTGGTGCGCGCGCCGCGCCCCGCCCCGCGCCCGCGCCGCTGCCGCCCGCCGTGCGACCAGGTAACCTCACCCGCAGTACTACATCGGTCACTGGTGCATGGTGCCGTGACGGGCGGCACCGTGCAGGTGGTGCGCGCGCCGCGCCCCGCCCCGCGCCCGCGCCGCTGCCGCCCGCCGTGCGACCAGGTAACCTCACCCGCAGTACTACATCGGTCACTGGTGCATGGTGCCGTGACGGGCGGCACCGTGCAGGTGGTGCGCGCGCCGCGCCCCGCCCCGCGCCCGCGCCGCTGCCGCCCGCCGTGCGACCAGGTAACCTCACCCGCAGTACTACATCGGTCACTGGTGCATGGTGCCGTGACGGGCGGCACCGTGCAGGTGGAGCGCGCGCCGCGCCCCGCCCCGCGCCCGCGCCGCTGCCGCCCGCCGTGCGACCAGGTAACCTCACCCGCAGTACTACATCGGTCACTGGTGCATGGTGCCGTGCCGGGCGGCACCGTGCAGGTGGTGCGCGCGCCGCGCCCCGCCCCGCGCCCGCGCCGCTGCCGCCCGCCGTGCGACCAGGTAACCTCACCCGCAGTACTACATCGGTCACTGGTGCATGGTGCCGTGACGGGCGGCACCGTGCAGGTGGTGCGCGCGCCGCGCCCCGCCCCGCGCCCGCGCCGCTGCCGCCCGCCGTGCGACCAGGTAACCTCACCCGCAGTACTACATCGGTCACTGGTGCATGGTGCCGTGACGGGCGGCACCGTGCAGGTGGTGCGCGCGCCGCGCCCCGCCCCGCGCCCGCGCCGCTGCCGCCCGCCGTGCGACCAGGTAACCTCACCCGCAGTACTACATCGGTCACTGGTGCATGGTGCCGTGACGGGCGGCACCGTGCAGGTGGAGCGCGCGCCGCGCCCCGCCCCGCGCCCGCGCCGCTGCCGCCCGCCGTGCGACCAGGTAACCTCACCCGCAGTACTACATCGGTCACTGGTGCATGGTGCCGTGACGGGCGGCACCGTGCAGGTGGTGCGCGCGCCGCGCCCCGCCCCGCGCCCGCGCCGCTGCCGCCCGCCGTGCGACCAGGTAACCTCACCCGCAGTACTACATCGGTCACTGGTGCATGGTGCCGTGACGGGCGGCACCGTGCAGGTGGTGCGCGCGCCGCGCCCCGCCCCGCGCCCGCGCCGCTGCCGCCCGCCGTGCGACCAGGTAACCTCACCCGCAGTACTACATCGGTCACTGGTGCATGGTGCCGTGACGGGCGGCACCGTGCAGGTGGTGCGCGCGCCGCGCCCCGCCCCGCGCCCGCGCCGCTGCCGCCCGCCGTGCGACCAGGTAACCTCACCCGCAGTACTACATCGGTCACTGGTGCATGGTGCCGTGACGGGCGGCACCGTGCAGGTGGTGCGCGCGCCGCGCCCCGCCCCGCGCCCGCGCCGCTGCCGCCCGCCGTGCGACCAGGTAACCTCACCCGCAGTACTACATCGGTCACTGGTGCATGGTGCCGTGCCGGGCGGCACCGTGCAGGTGGAGCGCGCGCCGCGCCCCGCCCCGCGCCCCGCGCGCCCGCCATATAAACCATTATTAAATTTTGTTACGAGTCACAGGTACAGTAGTACAGCCGACTCTGCCGCCCGCTTCCCCGCGTACTCTCCATCGTTTCCCCTCGCAAGTACATGAGTCGGCCGACTGTTAGTAATAATAAGACTATGTCACGTGGTTTGCTGATAGGAACCTTTTTAATGCCAAATTTTGAGGTTCAAATACAAAAGTTACCTCTCACATATCGATGACTGTAATTTGAAGCTTACGGCTACAAAGATTATTTTTTTTAACTGTGGCCCTGACGGAATTATTCGCCATTGGCAGTGCGAACCTGTCAAATTCAAAATTCATAGTTCAAAAATTGTAGTGCCGATATTGCAAATACATAAATATTAAATAATGAGAATTTACGAAATTTTAGCTTTTAAACTTTTTAGCACTTAAACACTAGAGTTTTGAGATTTTTGAACCCGAACCTTGAAGCGTCGAAACTAAAAGTAGACACGAAGGCAGCCAAACTGAATACTTATAACTGAGTGCATCATTTGGAGGGCCTAGCCACTCGATTTAATACGATATTTTGAATACAATAACAACAACAAGAATTATGATGACTATTGTTTATTTTGATTGACAGGTACCGCTCAATTCATCACACAAGCGCAGGCGCAAGCGCTCACCGCCCAGCAAGTCCGGAGAAAATCCAACCCGGACAGCTCTTAGTTAATAGCAAAAGCAATTGCAGCACTGCCGTCTAGCGAATAATGTAAATACATATATTAGATAATTTATTGTATAGTAACTTAAGGAGCCGCGTGCAATAGTGCGCCTAGTGGAAGGAATTGTGATCCTATATGCCATGGTTATATGGTCCGTCTGATATATTTTATGAATAGAACGATTTGGTTGGACTATCCTAGTTAAATAGTGGTTACTTAACACAAAACTAACGACTCAATAAAATGTAATTTGGTTACGACATAATATTGACAACGCGTGTAAAGCGAAAAACTGCATGAACTATTTTTTTTAAATGCTTGACGTGTTGAAAATATTTTTTTACCATATTTGACAATGTTACTGTTCGTATCATAATAATAACACTTTTTAATTTGACGTAATACAGTAAGGCTTGAGCGCTAGCTCAAATCCAAGTAGTTAATTTAATGCCTTATTACCGACTCGCATGAACGAGTTTCTATTGTAAGAATGGTCCTTGCATTTAATTATTGAAAGTACAGGGCCTTATAATGATAACGAGCTAATAAGTATTATATACATTGCATAGGTGTTCAGTTATTGGATCTTAGTGTTAGATATAAATTTCTTCCAGTTGAATATAAGAAAGTTGTGCGTTACGCATGCGACAAAAGTGCAATTTTACGATACGGACTGTATGTGTTGCAGTAATGGGTCCAGTGGGCTCAGTCACCGCTTGTTACAAGTAAAATCATCAATAGTCATTAATCAATTTATCATTTATGTAACTAGGTCAGAAGTTGGCACAACGTGGCCTTCACTCATACTATATTGCATTTCCCTACTGTTGGGATTATGCCAACCAAAGCATGGAATACGTACCTATTAATTAGCAATGTCACCTTTTTTTTTATTACAATGAATTAATTTTGCTTTTAATCATGTGTTTCACACATTTTATCTAGTTTCTTTATTTTGTGAATTTTTCAATCATGTATGTTTTTATAATTGCAAGTCACAAATTTATTTTTATTCAGTATGTATCGATACGAAATTTAGATTTTCATTGACATCAGTAATTAAACAATGATCATGACATATTATTGTGACTAAATTTAAGCGTTATACCTGATATTAAAATAAATGTTAATGAATCCCATTTTAAACATATTATAAGTGAAGATTTTATTTGTTGTTGGAGTTGTTGATAGTGAGTGTAAATATTGTTAAGGAGGTCTCGGACGGGGTCGTTTGTTTCTGACGTCACTGGTTCAAGGCCCCGGCCGCGACGCGAACTGTAGATACGATCAATAGTGTGTTACAACCATACAGCGCGATTATATGCTTTTTAAATGAATTATGCTGACTGTTAAATTGTACTATAAAACGAAGGTAATGAAGTTCAAATTAAACAGGCTACTAACAATGATTTGTCTGAAATTGGTAAGGGCTAACCGCTTGCTTTTTATTTAAGTTTTGCGTAATCAGTATTAATACAACAACTATTTGTTACGAAATAACAATGAATTTGTAAGACTTTTGCATTGATTTGATATTGTTTGGGATAGGCTGTAAATGTGTAATATAATTCGTGTAAGCATCACACTGGGCGGAGAAGGGGGGACGCGCGGGGAGTGGATTGTTGTTCTCTCTGCTAATCTTAACTTTTGTAGTGAAACTACGCTAATTGATTTTATTACAACGGAATCGCAATGAATAAATTCCTATTTAACATACACCGGGATCAATGGACTGCCATCATTTGTAAGTTTGAATGAGCGATGCAATTTTAATAATATTTTTAAGAAGCCTCAAGTACCTAAGTGTTCAAACGCCAACTATGTTCACCACAGTGAATTCCTATCGCATAATAATTGTATCATATGTACATTGTAACGGGTTTAAATGAAATGTTTTTTATTTACTTAGTGGCCCATGGACAAAACTTTGTTGCAGTTCGTTTTTTTGGGATTGAGATAGTATGTGACTATGAACATGTACGGTCAAGAACGCTAATTTGTGACCCATTTCAAAAGAAATGCTTGAAGTTGTCATTGTAATTAGAGATTCCAAGTCATTTGCAACTTATAGTAAACTCAACCTTATTGTTGTAGAATGTCAGATTGACTTTGAACCTAAGGTGGGTCACAAATTTAATTCTTTGACTGTAAGTCTGATTGGAAAATTAACGAGGGTTGCCGTTCTAAGTCCAATTCCCGCCCGGCGTGGAAGTTAGCTGGCAAAACATAATCGGCCAATTTAAACATGCCTTTATACTTTTTAGTGCTAGTACCTACTTATATACTCAATCTGTATTTTAAACATTGATTGACACGACAGGCCCACAATGTTTTATGTTACTAATACCAATGTTAATAAAATAATAATACAGTTATTGGTCCGACAAATTTTGACAGCTATCCGTGTTGAGAGTAGCCCTCATCGATGTAATCAGATTCTAGTCCATGAAATACATCTTACTTGAGTTTAGTATTCAGCAGCTGTTGCACGCACAAGTATGGCTTGAGTAATAACTCAGGTTAGCTAGTTAGGCGAGATCTGTACCTACCATATTTTAATCTGTTAAAATGCTTAAATTGAAATTATTTAAAGTTAATGCAATCGCCCCGTTGTTAAGTTACCTGAGTTATTTATCAACTTTGAGTTAATTAATGTTGGTGTTACCTGTCAAATTTCTTTACAAGAGTCTTCAGCCGTGTTGTTTTTATAATACGGTCAACCGGGAGCGTCACTTGAAGAGCTTGAATGTGGCTTCTGAACTTAGATTTCCCCGTGTTCAAAAACACGCTGTTGAAGACTTAGGTAAATAATAGAAGTATAAACGTATCATTGTACCTATATGGTAGTTAATTTTATTTACTAAAGATAGGTACCAGGATGTGTTCATAAAGGCATTCTATGACATGCCTAGATATGTATTTGTTCTAAGGTACCGCCTGGGCTTATTGTAGACCGTGTAAACGTTATTTTGCAGCTGTCACCACAAATTATAACTTCATTACGTAGGTACAGAGTAGGTATTGCTGCTAGAGATTAAAGAAAACTTTTTAAGAGACAAGCGTTTTTTCGGCATGAGGAAGGTAAGCGAGCGCACAGGCCACTGGACGGTGACGCTGGAATTCCGGTGCGGCGCACGCTGCGCACGCACACGCCGCGCACATGACACACAGGGATCAATTGTTTTAGGCGTGTGTTAGGATCGTATTCAATCTGTCCGATATCTTGGCCAATTTCTATATCCAATATTTGAAAAAAAAATATATTTGAAGGAGACCCCACTCCACTTATCCAATATCTTGGTTCAAGTCGTAACCTTTTTGAATTAAATGTCATTCGTAATATTTGATCAAATGTCGGTGTTTCTATACTCGAAAATCTAATTAGATTCCAAAATCTGACAGTTCCCATCTTGATTATTTCTTTATTAAAATATTATTTCATAAACATATCAATGAGAACTCGTGTAACCAGTAATATTAGGGTCAGTTTAATTGATAAAAATACCTACACTTAAACCAAAATGCAGTAATCACAGCGAATGTGCGTCGGTTGAGGTTAGGATTTTGGAATCTAATTACAGTTTCGAGTATAGTTAATTTCGGGGTGAAGTCACCCAATTTCTTTGATAAAATGAACATTAGACAAAGATATTGGACAGGTGAAATACCACGTCATTTCATACTTGTGTTACTGTAAGTGTCTACATACATTTTAAATACAATCTAATTTAAACCACGCTTGCGCAGAGTGCGCCGCTGTTGGAATTCGGCTTAAGAGGATTGTGGACCGACGTCTGAATCACGTAGCTGCGTGAATTAAAAAAATATTGTACGTAGTTAAGGGTCAATTAAAAATACCTTGATTTTTTCTTTTGTGTTACGAAAATGAGCCATATGATTGTGTGACTAATTTTCGTTACACAATGGAAGAAAGTTAACGTTATGTCAATTAAGGCTTTAATTAAGTACAATATTTTTGAAATTCACTCGACTGTCAAAAAAAACATGCAAATTTAGTTCCGGGTGACAACGTTTCTCACCCTCTAAATCAAGTCTGATTTTCACGATTTTTGAATATTTTGTAGTTGTTATGTAAAACTACGTTTATACGTTTCCGTTTGTTTTATTTGTTTCTTTCCAATAAATTATTTCTTGGAAGGAAAAACGTTAAGACCTAATTTCGTCATATCTATATACATAATTTTTAAATTATATAATTATAAATAAAACATCGTAAACATCGGACTAGGTTTAAGGGAAGAGAAACGTTATCGCAGTTTGTATGGACATTTTTAGCTTCACTCCTCTTAAAGGACTACGCAGATAAGATAAGACGTCAATCCTGACACCTTGCTCAACCATGAAATTTATGAATATTCAAAATGTTGACAGCAGTCAAACAATGCTGTTATTACTATTCCCTCACACGCAAGTAGTTCAGCATTGTTAACTGATCATGATCAATATTCAGAAACTTCATGATTGTGCCATGTGTCAGGATTGACTTCCTATCTGGCTAGTACTGTAGGTGCGCCTCGAAGGCCTGTGCACATTTGCAATGCGTTATCCACCCTGAGCACGAAGACGAAGTGCTGGTAATATATAGCAATAATTAGTACCTTGTCAGTTTAGTATTTAAGTCCAACGATATATTGGTTGTGATATAAGCATTATGTAGTTCAATTTGTTCGAAGAGACAAACATCGCTGCAAGGGGTGCCAACGTCAAGCAAATGGGTCTCCCAGTAATGTAGGAACGCCGTTTATCTAACTCACGCCAAATTCCTCGCACTTAACTAATTTATCGTTCTATCTTTATTTAATTAGTGTGGTGCGAGGAGGACTGAACGCGCTCTGGTAGAAATAACTACTCTGTTGGTTAAATAGGTACTTTTGGATGTAGGTGTACGAATTGTTGATCTCATTTGTTTTTGGACATGTAGCTCAATCTGTACATACGATGTTATTTAGTAACATAAAGTGAGAACTTTATCCGAAACATGTAAATTTATATTTTAAGAGATAATAAAACTGTATATATTTTTTAATGAAGATTTTTATACATAATCCAATTTTGTTCAGGTGGTCGTGTGGTTCCAGTGTCAACTGTGAAGGTAGTTTACCATTAACGTACTCTATTGTAAATATTAATTTTAAATGTAATGTGATATGCATTTGGACCTTGATTGTATACTAGCGGTGTATCATAAAATGTATATGGTTACGTTGACATGGATTTGTGTATCAAAATGATATTGTAAAAATTAACTTAAGTATGTTGTTCAGAGATTGACGTTCCGAACATAAATAACTTTTACATAATATCATGTTTTCTTTACGTTAGGTCTACAACGACTTAACAACTCCTAACCCATTGCATTTTACTCACCTTGCAAGCTACGTGCAGCGCAATAGGTCTTATAATAAAGTATTTCGGGTTCGGGGAAAGTCGATTAGACTCTTACAAGAGCGTATGAGAGCGAGCGAGGGAGACGTACAAGCCCGGAGGACCTTTAAAGCGCTATCGCTCTGTAGAATTGAATATGAAGCGAAGTTGACTGTCAGATGTTTTTTATACCAAAGCAATAAATAACACCTGGTATCATGTTCAAATGCCGGTGCGTACATCTTCGCGCGTTATCGTTGTAACGTTTGTCTGTTTATCTGTCTGAAAACCACAGCCACAAAAATACCTCGTAACTCATATTTGTTGACGTACGATTTTGAACTTTAGTGTGAAGAGAATTAGGTTTAAACTCATACATCTCGAAATATCAGATACGAGTTTTTTCTAAAGGAGGTGATAAGGTGATATATCATCTTCAAGTACCGATTTTTCTTCAGATCGTGATTAATCAAATTACAAATAAGTAACTACTTGTTTTTTTACTTTCGGTATTTTATTATTCGATGTACATATGAGAAGAGGGCGCTACCGTGCTACGGTTACTGTCAGCTGCGTAGTAAAAACGAGTAATTAATTATAAAAACTGTGATAAATGGACTGAAAACTGCATAAAACTGTTAAAAAGTGAGTAAATTAAAAGTGTAATTGGAGTTGAAGTGATAACTCGAAAACATAACAAGTAAACGACAAAACAGTGACTGACACATTTACTTAACAATATCCAAGTTTAGTGCACAAAACGAGACTGTGTGATACAAACATAAGTGCGGAAAATAGTTTTTCTCTCTAAATATCAAGTGAGTTGGCAAGAAAACAGTGAACTATAAATTATTAAACATAACCTAGAAGAATATTAAAGGTTATAAATAACTGTTCATGCCGGGCGGTTATTGAGAAGCGCGCCACCTATCAGCGGCGCCCCGAAATACCTAACATACCGCCATCTAATGGACGGTAGCAAAACCACCAAGACATTCCATTAAGTAAATATCACACGCTAGAGGTCGCAAAAGCGGGAAAATCAATCTGTTTACTTTATTTGCGAACGAGCTTTCAATCACAAAGATGGATAATTTGCAAAAACTCATAGTGGAAATGCAAATAGAAATGAGACAAAAATTTAGTAACATGGATTCATTGTTTAACAACTTTGAAGAAACTATAACTACAAAGGTAAACAGGCATACAGACGATCAATTTCAAACCCTGAATTGTGACCTAAATAGCATGAAGAACGAAATTGAAGACCAAAGGAAAAGATTAAAAGAAATAGAAAAAAAATATTACACAGAGGAATTTAGTATTTTTCGGAATTCAGGAAGGAGAGCGGTCATATTTTGAACTGCAAGAAAAAATCATAAATTTAATAAAAAACAAGCTAAACATAGATGTAAAAGACTTTGAAGTGGAGTCTGTTAGAAGAATGGGCAAAAATAGTGGTAACAACATTAGACCTGTAGCCGTAGCACTCACAACACTGGGTTTGAAAATAAAAATCCTCAAAAATAAAGAGTTGCTGAAAAATACCCCTATATACGTTAAGCAAGAATACCCACCAAACATTCTGAAAGTTAGAGAGCAACTGAAACAACAGCAAAAAATGGAAATGGAAAAGGGAAAAGTAGCATACATACGTTATGACCAACTTATAATAAAAGAAGACGATGTTAGGAAAAGCAGCAAGAGAGCTCCATCAGCATCCCCTATTCAGGCTCATGAGGAAGGAACAATTGACACTCATCAAAGACCTGCAAACAAAAACTCAAATAAAAAACCCAAGACAAACTGTCAAATCACTAAATTTATGAAACCTCAGCGAGAACATGGCCAGTACAATAAGGAGGCTCAACAATCCATACGCGGAAGTGGAATAACACAGACAGAATATAACAACATATCTGAATAGCATACAGCCCCCCAATCTTCACATCCTTCAAGTCGGCTGGTCCCCGTGAAGGATTACGACCATCACCCCCCCAAAAATCAAAATAACAGCAAGAAAAATAAGCACTACCATCAATATGTCGCCAGCTTAAATGTTAGAACATTGCTTAATGACAACAGGATAACGGAGCTAGAATATTCCTTAAAGGAAATTAAATGGGATATACTTGGACTTTGTGAAACCAGGAGAGAAATCGAATGTATTGAGGAATATCCAAACTTCATCATATATCATAGCAATGCAAACAATGGCAACTATGGAGTAGGATTTCTAGTAAAAAAGCACCTGAAAAAAAGTATAATTAGTTTCAATAGCTACTCAGATAGAATAGCAACTTTAGAGATGAACCTTGCAACCAATAATATGTGGTCAATAGTCCAAGTATATGCCCCCACCGAGGCATGCAAAAACGAGGAGCTTGAAGAGTTCTATGAAACCCTAGAAACAGTTATAGAAGCACTAAACACTAAAAAACTAATAATAATGGGTGATTTTAATGCACAGATCGGAAAAGCAAAACAAGGCGAAGAAATTGTATTTGGAAACCACTCACATGGAAAAAGATCGAAACATGGTCAAAGAATGGTAGAGTTTGCTCTCGAACAAAATTTAAAAATCATGAATACTGTGTACAAAACAAAAGAAAACAAAAAATGGACTTGGGAATCTCCAAACGGTTTATATCACAATGAAATCGACTATATACTCACAAATAAATACCAAGATATGCATAATTTTGACATAATAAAAAATCTCAACTTTAATACAGACCACAGAATGGTAAGATGCAAAATAAACATACAGAACCGCAAGGCAAGAAAGTTTCCTATAAATAAAATCACAAATGATTTACCAACCCTAACAAGGGAAAATAGTATGTACTGGGAAGAAAAATTTACAGAAGCAATTACCAATACACCAGATATCCAAACACAATATGATAACTTTGAAAATGAAATAAATAACCTACTTATCCAAATACCATTAGAAAAGGAAAAACAAAAGGAGCTTATGAACCAAAAAACACAAATCTTGCTTGAGCAGAGAAGACATCTATATAAAGAAACAAGAACAAAAGAGACAAAGAGAAAAATCACGCAGGTTAGTAAAGAAATCAACAGAGAAATGGCAAAAAGCAAGAAACAAAATAGGAAAAACATACTAGAATATCATATAAAAAAGTCAGGTGCTATCAAGAAAGCTCAAAAAGAATTACAAATAACTTCAAAATGGGCAACAAATATAACAAGCGAACATGGGAAAGTCATATCAAACAGACTAGACATACTAAATGAAGCCACTTCGTTTTACCAAAAACTGTACACATCGCAAGAAGAATCACTATTAGGAAATAATACTATGGTGATAAAAAACGACGGAAAACCACCGGCAATTCTAGTAGCGGAAATAGAGTATGCAATTAGTACACAAAAAAAAGATAAAACACCCGGAGAAGACAAAATTACAAATGAACTTTTACAGTCTATGTTGGAGCCCTTGAAACGTCCATTAAAAATACTATTTAACAACATCTTATCTAGAAAAGAGACTCCAAAACAGTGGTCCAACTCTACCATAACTTTGCTGTATAAAAAAGGGGATAGGGGTGACTTAGGAAATTATAGACCAATTAGCCTCATGTCGAACGTTTACAAAATATTCTCCAAGATTATATTGAATAGACTTTCGACTCTATTGGATGAAAATCAGCCTCGTGAGCAAGCAGGGTTTCGCAAACACTTCTCTACAATGGACCATATCCAGGTGATTACCCAGATTATTGAGAAATCGAAAGAATATGGACGTACTTTATATTTATGTTTTATAGATTTTACGAAAGCCTTCGATTCATTGGAGCATAGCGCAATTTGGAGAGCACTATCTCAACAAGGAATAGATTGCCACTACATAGAGTTACTTTACAACATATACTCTAAACTCTCAGCAAAAATTAAACTAGAGCAGGAAGGCAAAATGTTCCCAATAAAGAAAGGGGTTCGCCAAGGGGACCCGATCTCACCAAAAATTTTCAGTGCTGTGCTAGAGACGATATTCAGAAACTTAAATTGGGAAAAGGAAGGACTGATTGTCGATGGAGAACACCTGACTAATCTACGCTTCGCCGATGACATCGTAATCTTTGCACAAAAACCTGAACGACTACAAAAAATGTTGCAAGATCTGGTAAAAGAAAGCAAAAAAGCGGGCTTATCAATGAATATTTCAAAAACAAAGATTATGTCAAATGACACAGAAAAAACAATATTTATAGATGACGAAGAAATAGAATATGTCTCAGAATATATATACTTAGGGCAGATAATATCCTTCGAAGAGCAGACCGAAAATGATATTAACCGAAGGATTGCTCTTTCATGGAAGAAATACTGGAGCTTACGAGAAGTTATGAAAAACAAGGACATCAATATTCATATTAAAAGAAAACTCTACGAAATATCAATCCTCCCATGCATCACATACGGGTGTCAGACTTGGGCTCTACGCAAGAAAGATGAGACTAAATTAGTGATACAACAGAGGAAAATGGAACGTAGTATGTTAGGAATTAAAATATCAGATAAGGTAAGAAACGAGAATATTAGAAAGAGAACGAAAATAACCGACATTATAGAAAGAATAAGAAACCTGAAATGGAACTGGGCTGGACATACTTGCAGATTAAAGGACAACAGATGGACGAGTAAGGTCGACGAAAGAAACGTTGGGAAGATATATTTAGGAAGCGTTGTGGAGCCATATGGTCGAGACTAGCCAAAGATAGAGGTACATGGAGAAGACTGGGGGAGGCCTACGCCAAAGAGGCGACTTCCATAATAAATAAATTAAATATGAAATAATAATTATATAATTTATATTATATTATATAATAGTTAATGAAATGGAATTTTAAATTTTTAAATATAATAATAATAATAAATTGAAATGAAATGAAATTAAAAATAAAATAGATTTGATTATATTGCTATGTATAAGTTCGTATAATGCACGCAATTGTATGGTGTACAAAATTATGGAAGAATTAAAGGCTTTTTTATTTTTATTTTATTTTATTATTTTATTATTCGATATGGTTTGTCATAAGTAAAGGAGTATTGCCAATCACTAGTAAATTCATCATTCAGAGACAATTTCAATATGGCGGTTTGTTTACATAGTTAGCAAGTTCCATAGAAATACACTATACTTGAATAATAATATGGGATGCCATGAGAAATTGTGTCCTAGGCTAAAAATATAACTGCTATTATTTTAGCAAGTGCGATAATAAAATTACTATTATTAATGTTGCGGGTGAGGAAACAGCGGAACGGGCAAGGTTTACCATTATTATCGTTTTTAATATTAATACCCTTCTCATAAACAAAATGACAGTTTATATCACTGCATATATCACTCTGCACTGGACTGGGTAATCTTCCTAGCCCTACAATCTCATATATTAACGGAGAAACTCAAAATTTTTGGTTTACTGTTATAATATTGCAGCATAGATTGGGAGGGGGAGGGTAGTAGGGTAGAGGGGAGGTATGACCTATTTAAACCTATATTTGTATACATTTAGAATGCAACTTTTTGACGTTGGCTAATATAAGGTGGGTTAAATAAATAGAAACTTCAGTTTAATTTGGTTAAAAAAGTATGCCTTTTATTCTTTCGAATACTTTTCATAATACTTTTCATCTAAATTTTATAAGAACATTGGACACAATCGAAGCTTTTTTACCGATAAATAAGTATAAATAATTTCATATTCACATAAATTGTCTTATTTATACATACATTACATTTATAATATCAGTCCTCTCAAAAGGTCCATTCTCTCCCTGCAAATTAAAATTTACTATTTACACAGCGATAGGGATTCGCGTCTACCATACATACATACATACATCAACAATTAACAATTAATAGAGACTATTTACAAAATATATTTATGGTCGTTCACTCGCGCGTTCACTCGTCGTCTTGCATTCACGCGTTTAACACACACACACACGATTTGGCATATGGATGGCGGCACGTCACTAGCATAAGTCGTCCCAGGCGAGCCACCAGGGCGCGCGGCAGTCGGCGCGCTTCCGCCGGCGGCGCTCGGCGCGCTCGGCGCGCTCGGCGCGGCGCTTCACGAACCGCACGTTGTACGGGTCCTCGGCCAGCTCGGGGTAGCGCGCCACGTCGTGCACGTACTCGCCGTCGTAGCCCGCCGCCGCGCCCGCCTTCTGGATCTCGTCCAGCTCGGCCGCCGACCACTCCAGCGAGCCGCCCAGGCCGCCGCGCAGCGCCTCGCGCTCGCGGTGCCACGCCTTGCGCTCGGCCGCCGCGCGCGCGTGGTGCAGCAGCCGCGCGCGCTCCCGCTCCGCGCTCGTGCCGTACCGCAGGTTCACCACGCTCGTGCGCCCGTGGATCTTCACGTCGGCGAACGCGCGCCCGCCCTCCGTCACCTCGTGGAACGTCACGTTCAGCTTGCCCTGCATGCGCTTCAGCTGCTGCTTGTCGTCGGCGGCGCGCCACGTCTCCTCCTTCACGAAGTAGAACACGTCCTGCTGGTCGCCGTGCACCACCAGCGAGAACGGCAGCAGGTGCGAGCGGTTGAACACCGACGTGTACACGTCGCGGTAGATGGCGTTGGCGGACGGCACGGCGGTCACGACGGCGCGGCCGCGCGAGTTGCGCGACACGAGGATGCCGCGCCCGAACGGCGGCTCCGAGTCGGAGCCGATCTTCTTCGGGGCCAGATCGAGCGCGTCGGTCTTCAGCTCGGACATGGCGGGGATGGATAGGCTCCTGAAGTCTGCGATCCTCTTGTTGGACATGTGCGAGAGGAAGCCTGACTCGACAGTGACGCTGGGCAGAAGCGCCATGGCGGCGGGCAGGCCGGGCGTGCCGGCGGCGGGCGCGGCGCCCCACACGGGCCGCCCGCGCGGCGCCGCGGGCAGCACCGACCCGCCCGGTAGCTCGTCGGGATATAGCTGCGGAGCCAGGCTCTTCGTATCGTACCCGAGTAAGTTGAGCCACGCGAGGTGATCTAAAACAAAAATAATATGATGAAATATGAAACTGAAACTTAAAATATCGGGTATAGTTGAGCGATTTAACCAGTAAGTCAGTATAATTAATATTTTTACCTGTTGGTTTCTTGTTTTGAGGTCTCACGTTTATTGGGTCGTTTCCGTTGAATCTGTAGAGGTGTAACTGTGTGGGGTTGCGAATTCTCTCTATTAGATTTTCCCATATAGGAGACATCCATTGACCGATAAGTGGGTCGTAGACCTTGCCATTGGCCATGTGGACTAATGACGTCACTTGATCAAGAAGTCCCCCACAGAAGTCCACAGGCAAATAGAGGTATGGATTTGAATCATAGACAATGTGGCCGTATGGAGATCTCATGATTTCTCGAATGCCTTCTCCATATTGATTAAAGACCATAACTGGCGTACCACATTGGTCAGTAGCAATGTAGTACTTGTGGCGAGCCACCTAAAACGATAACAATAGAGTTTTATGTTGCATTCAGGTAATGTAAGAGAGAGATCAAAAAGGTAAATGCTCATACCTGTGTGTAAATAAGATGACCACGGTCGTCATACACCAATGTCATAAACCTGTTTTCGCGCGGGGAATAGATATGGCTGACTTCATGAGGCTTCGCCTTGTTCGTGTAAAAGAATTGTGTTACGTTGCCAAAGTTATCCTTACGGGTGGCAAGCCTGAAAAAGAACAGATTTAATAAAATAATGTTTTGCAAGTTTAATAACCAACATTCAAAGTTGTAACGTAATTTACCTGTCAAGATGATCGTAGTAGTAGCGAACATCAAATCTTCCTCTCTTTGTTGCTCTTATTAGTAATCCTTTCGAATTGTACTGGAATCGTTCTTCTCTTGCATTCTGGGATACAAGACCTCGGCTGTCATATCTGTACTGTCCTTCGCCGAATTTTATAATGCGATCCATATCGTTATACTCCATTGGGATTGTGTTACCCCTATACGTAAGGGATAGCATGTTGCCATTATCATCGTATCTGAAACCCCAAGGCTCTTGAGCTTCTACTCCAGTGAGCTGACCATCGCAATCCCAAGTATAGTTTTTAACATTGGTGTACGTGTTAACCCCAACATTTCTGGTATGAGTACGAGTTTGTGAAATTCTTCCATGTTTGTCATATGAAAATTCCATTCTAAACACTTCCATTCCATGAATGTTGACTGTTACCTCTTTCTCTAGAAACTGTTCGTTCAAAGCTCGGGAGAACATCGCGATTCCGTCATAGACTGAAGTTTCGTTCCATTTCTGTTTGGACACCGTAAACTGTCCTAAAAGTTCTGGAGCTCCCGTTTTTGCGTTATAAACGATACGGTGCGGTATGAGGGTTTGACCACCGATTCGCCCCTGCACAGCAGTTATTCTGTAGTTGTTGTCGTATTCATAAATTATTTTTGCATTACTCAGGCCGGTTTTAGCTCCATAGTCTAAGCGTTCCTCCATAAGGAGGCCTCCAACATAAGTGGATTCCCAGCGGTAGTCAACATCACGATCTACGTGCAAAATTTCCGACGGGAGCCCACTGTTTTCAGAATAATGTATTTGGGTTTGACCGTCGCCGTGAACTACTTCGGAAACTTTATTAGTTGTGAAGTAACGGTAAACTACTCTGGCACCATCACCAGGGAACACTGTTTGCAGAAGTTCTCCTGTATGGGAATAGTGTTGCAAATATTTCTTAGTAGAACCTGGGGGTGCATACGTAACTCTTAAGAATCCAATAGATGGTTGGACACTGAATGAATGATTAGTTCCGGATGGTAAGATAACGTTGGTCAATCCACCGTCATCGTCGTATAAGTACTTAAAGCTTTTTTGGCTAGCCAACGTTATTTTGGATACAAGATTACCTTCATTGTAATAAATGAATTTGGTGCCGTCCTGTGGGCTTGTGATCTCTGATAGCATTCCATGAGAGTCATAATTATACGTTTCTTCACTGACTCCCCACTTCCAACCGTTGATTCTAAAGAATCTGTCATAGGAAATATTAAGAGCAACTCCAGCTCCATGTGGTATAAATGACAATGGCAACCCTCCGGCATCGTAAGCGATTGTAAATAATGGATTTCTGTCGGCGTTAAAGAACGTCTCTCGGCTCTTAAATTGATCGAACTCAATTATCAGTACCCTAGAGTCATTAACCCATATTTCTCTATTAAGTGTTTGTTGAGGATTTCTCACATCACCCACGAGCGTATATAACGAGTACATGTTGTTAATAAGATTGTCGCCGAATGTAGTGGTTTGATGTGACCACATGTGAAGCATTTCAGCTTCAATTGGTAACGCAGCTTCTAACAGAGGGTGTTTGGCAGCTGCAATGCTTTCAAATTTCCCAGACCACGGAGTTTCAAGGAGCAAAGTGTTGTTGGAATAGATTCGGCCTTCTGTTACTTGTTTGCCATTATTTATTGTGATTTGTTTAAATGATTGACCGTGCAGCACATATTCACACTTCTTGGCTACTCCGACAGGTATGCTGCTGGATGGGTTAGATACAGTAACCGCTAATCCATAGTTTTTGGCAAGACCCGAGGTGATGTGGACTGGTTCGCCAGATGGCATGATCATCTTGGTCACTCGACCAAGTTCATCATAGTTGTAAATAACTGTGTCGCCAGCCTGAAAAAGGTGATAAATTATAAAAGTTAATAATCGAAAAACATCACTTACAACATGTAAAGATTAGAATATGCAATTATATACACACAAATACTTATAAGGCAGTGTATCGAAACCTACCCTTGATCGGCTGTTGAGCAATCCAGTATTAGCGTCGTAATCCAATTCAATTTCAGTTGTACTCTTTTCGGTAATTCTCGTTAAGTATCCAATACCAGATATTTTAAGTTCAAGTTTGTGATCTTGTGTATTTTCTATAGAGCTGACCACATTGCTGTAATCTCTTAGCAGTTGAATTTTGTTTCCGGACGCGTCAGTTACTGCAGACAGTTTTCCGAAGCTAGTGTTCTTAGAATACAAGAAGGAATATCTAGTCTTTCCTGATGTTAGGTCTTTCGAGGTGATGTGCTGGCCATAACGGTTGAACACGTAAATCTCTGAAGTAGGCGGGTTTGGTATTCTAAACTCTCCGTTCTCGTCGTGCGTTGGAAGATAATGTTTCAATGCCAAAATATGTAGTGATCCTGTAGTCAGATAATTATATTGGATTAATAATGATAAGAAAATGTTAAAATAATATTAAATAAATGTATAACATACTTTTTATATTGACAAAAAAAACAATAATAATTTACCTTGATCGACAACGTTGAGAACTCCATCTGGGGTAACAGCCAGAGCAGAAATAGTTTGGAATTTAGCGTTAGACGAGAGCAAAGTCTCCGTACTAGTAGGCGGTTCATCTCCCGCTGCGACGCTCAGCCGGCACGGGCACCCGGCGCCCTCATCACGCGTGTTGGCAGGGACTGCTGTCACAGGTACGGAAGAGTTGCACTCGCAGCTTAACTCTTTCAAATTCTCTTGTAGTTTTCCAGCGAAATGCATAATCTTTCCTGATGGGTCAATAGATTTAATAGTATTCGTCTTCTTAGAATCCGATTCAGCCACGTATAAAATTCCACTTGGTGCAAAAGCAAGAGCTTGTATTGTTCCCAAACTAGAATCCTCCCTGAAATCTGTATCCGTCTTATTTAATACTTTGGTGATCGGTTTTCCATCGCTACTCAAACGACAGTGAGAAGGCTGACCGGCGACAACCTTAATCTTCATATCAACAGTAAGCTTAAGTATGATTCTGTCATCAATGAAGTAAAGGGAACCATCTAACGGCGACAACGCTACGCCTGTAGGCCATTGAAGTTGGGCTTCGTAAGGAGCAATAGCGCCACGACAAGGCACCGGTGACCAGTGATTATGGTGACCATGATGGCCAACTAACGTATGAATTACTCCATTTGGGTCTACTGCTCTGATGTTGGTTCCATCTGCGATATACATTGTTCTGTCAGCTGCTATAGCAAGTCCTTTAGGATGAGATAGTTTAGCTTTATCAGCGGGTCCCTCGTCTCCACAGTTTGATTCGTCTCCAGGCACGCAACGATCTCCGTTGCCGACAACTGGTTCTGAATTCAATGATGGATCGCGTACTTTCTCTAGCGCTAATACTTTTCGGACTTGATGTCTCTCGGAGTCTGATATGTAAAGGTTTCCGTCCGCTGGTGATATACACATATAGTACTGATATGCAACTTGTGTGGTTCTGTAAATACATTTTTGATGTTAGTGTCGTTACGTGGGTTAATTATATTTTATTAGGGTTTCAGGTTGATAACTTACTCCAGTTGAAGAACCGTAGTGACTACTCCTTCAGGGGTGATACGGCGCACCAAATTGAAGTCACCGACATAGAGAGAGCCATCGGGTCCTGAGGTTAAGGCGGTAGGGGTGAGCAAACGTGCGTCGGCCGCCTTGCCGTTGCAATGATCAGGACAGTTCAGAGCGCGCTGAAGACCAGTACCCATCACGACCTAGGTAAAAAAATATCAAGTGAGTAAAATATTTTATCATTGGTACTTGGGACGGTATCTTAAACAACAATCAAGATAAATACAAACCTGGACAGTTCTAGGATATTGCTTCAAATGAAGCAGTGCCCCATCGCCTTTTTGCAAAATGCCCTCATGGAAATTGTAATGATGATGGATATCCAAGCCCCAACCTCCGATGTCAGATATGTCAACATCAAAACCAGCCAGGGTCGCTGTCTGTGTTTCCCAGACGATAGAAGAGCATGACGAATATTCGTAACCGATGGATATTTTTGCTTGCGCTTGACCGTACACCTGTGAATAAAAATATTCGGTAAATTTGTATTATTATTTCAAGATTTTTTATAATGTATTTATAAATTATCTTGAAGATATACCTTTTGTTTGTAGACATTCCTCTTGTTCCACGCAAACACATGAGTGAGATCAGGGTCGGCTTCATAAGTATGTGTGTGGAGGGATCCTTCAATCTCGACTCTTACATGGACTCGTGCCAACGCAGCCGGCACTACCTTCCGCGTCAGTTGCACATGCACGCAAGACAAATAACCCGCCGCTTGAGACGAGCGGTATGTCAGTTTCACGGAAGATCCAGGTATACCAATGGTTTCGCTCACAATCTAGGTGTAAAAATAGACATATTTGTTAGCTGCTACAAAAACACTTGGTTCTCTCGGTCTTGTTACTTTTGTTGTGAAATAACAATATTACCTGAGCCTCAGGATAAATTACAGTTGGCGTAGCTGCAGAGGACGCAGCGGGCGCAGCCAGCGGTGGTACAGCCACTACTTCCGGTCGGAGACGTTCGTGATCATGAGCGGCGCACGGCGGGGCTTGCACTTCCCACCATTGAGGAGACGGGGTCCAGTCCAAACGTGGCGGCGCTCTGCAAAATTAAAATATTTACTTATTAAGTGTCGTCGTTAAGTTAGGTGTAGGTACATTTCGTTTTAGGTTATATGATTTAAACAATTTACTAAAATGAGAAAGTAATTTATCGAGATATATTTATTCACACAAACACACTTGAATCTTCCTACAAGATACTCTTTTTTGAAATCATGCTTTAGTAATTTTACTTTTATCAGGGATTTACCAATATTGACCGGGTTCGAATGCCGGTAAGGGCATATATTAGTGTGATGAGCTCGAATATTTGTTCTTGAGTCATGGATGTTTTCTAAGTATATGTTCCTCTATATAAGTATTTATATCGTTGTCTGGTACCCATAGTACAAGCCTAGAGCTTAATTTGAAACTAGGTCAATTGTAGTGACATTGTCCCCTTATATTATAAATAATATATATGTTCCTCTATATAAGTATTTATATCGTTGTCTGGTACCCATAGTACAAGCCTAGAGCTTAATTTGAAACTAGGTCAATTGTAGTGACATTGTCCCCTTATATTATAAATAAACACAAAAACCTTATCCTTTTTTTTATCCATGCACTACCGCGGGGCTAGGTAGGTAATATAATAATTAGGCACTAATTACCTCGGCGTGGGCACTTTGACGCTGTCATCGCTGAGCTCCATCTGCACGGGCGGCAGCACCACGATCTGGTTCCAGGGCACGAAGACAGTCTTGCGGAGAGGCTTGAACGGCGACCGCTGGAACTGCAGGGTCACGGCTCCACCGCCGTTCACCAGAACATCGAACCTGAAAGCGAAAGTTTGTGAGGTTAGTCCCAATCCAAATATTATGTATGCCTTGTATGTCGTAAATAATGGGATCACCTTTAATCACCTCTAGGTACTCATTTGATCCACTGTATCACTTCATCGTATTTCATTTCGTCGAAAGCAAATTTTGCTGAATCCTTATTATTTTTAGGTTATCTTATGCATGGGTTATGTAGGTTAGGTTAGTTTAGGTTAAAGGTTGGTGACGATGTAAATAAAATTCGTTAAAACATTGTGCTAAATGAGTGTCGGTGATTCAAGGGTCAACCCGAGAATAATAAACTTTTACGGCGTTACTTATAAACGTGAAATAACCGTGGGGTAGCTCAACCATGCTTTGTCCTTGTCCGTCAATTCAAATGTCACAACGACAGATAAGGACAAAGCATGGTTTAGCTACCCCACGGTTATTCCACGTTTATAAGTAACGCGGCGCGCCGTTAGAATCGTTGATTTATGTCAGTAGTAGCTCCAGAGGAACTCAGACATCACTGAAACCTAAAAATTGTTAGACAGCTTGTAGGATATGTTCCAAAATGAAATTCAAAAACCGCCATGGGTTCGCTATATAGCGCTAAGACTGTTGACTCGTGCTGTTCCTGTATGTGGTGTTCAATCAATATTATTTGTATTGTACTGTATTGGTTTAAGCAGTAGACGTTGTTAACAAAATATTACCCTCTTAATCATGTCGTTTTGATCTACGGAAGAATCTCGTTGGTTTTATCATAAGTTTTTTTTAAGCAGTTTATTAACTATAGGGTTAAGATTCTTAATAAGTATCTGTGTCCTATGGTGTATAGCTATTTATGATGCCGACCGTATTCCTACTATAAAAGACCATGTAAAAGTGTAGACGTTGTGTGTAGATAGATTATAGTAAAATGTGTATAAATCGTAATTACGAGCCCCAATTCAAATGAGTTCGTCCGCCAGGAAAAAAAATATTAACCTAACTTCAACATAAAATTCAGGGAGACCTAGATGTTTAGTAGAAAATCTAACATAAAAACCATAAAGATTATAAATAATATTTTATTTTCCAACAAAAAGATTATAACATTCCACGGTAATTAAAAAAAAAAACATTATTTCGCAAAATGTAACACCCGCAAAAAAGTTCGTCTTCAGTTCAACCGACGCAGAATAGAGCGTCTACCATTTGGTGGCGTCACCTTTTGCATCTAAAACGGCTTTGATCCTGAACGGCATTGAATCTACTAACTCTCGACACTCTTCAGGGGTTATTCCATTCCAGACACAGCTTAGTTTCTCCTTAAGATCAGCTTTTGACCTAGAAGGGTCTTTTCGCAACTTCTTCTTCATTTTCCACCACAAAGTTTCTATGGGAGACCAGTCTGGGCTGCTGGACGGCCATGACATGGTAGGGATTTTTTTGGACTTCAGCCACGCCATCGTTGACTTGGCGGTATGGCATGAGACACCGTCTTGTTGAAAAGTAAATGCATTTCTAAGTTTCAACTTCGGTATAGACGGCAGCAAATTCTCTTCCAAGATGCTTTTGTATTTCTCGGCATTGACGGTTCCATCTATAAATTGCAGACGGCCTACACCCTGTGCCGACATACAGCCCCAAATCATCAAAGATGCCGGAAACTTCACCTTTCGCTTAAGACAGTCATTATGAAATGCCTCTCCTTTTTCTCGAATGACTTTACTTCGTTCGTCGCCAACTGTGACGTCGAATTTCGATTCGTCGCTCCATATTATTCTTCGCCACTGATCGGCAGTCCAGTTTCTGTGTTCTTTAGCGAATTTCAACCTGTTTTTTTTCTGTTTTTGAGTAAATAACGGTTTCTCTTTAGCTGTGTAAAAACCGTAGCCCATTTTCTTCAGTACTCTCTTGCAGGTGTCGACTGATATATTCTTTTTAATAGCGTCACGCCATAGTACGGTAAGTTCTCCTGCTCTTGCACGACGATTTTTCTTTATGATCTTCCTCAGAATCCTGTCTTCTGCTTTGCTAGTTATTCGTGGCCGGCCAGTTTTCTTTAAACAGGAGACTGTTCCGTGTTTTCGATGACGCTCGATGATCGTTTGAACTGTAGATCGTGGCAACGACAGGTCCTTGGATATTTGGTACGTCGATTTGCCCGTATTGTTATGAGAAACGATAATTTTCCGCACTTCTTCGGGCACTGGTTTACCTCGTGGCATTTTTATAGAATAATGATTAAGAAGTAATGATAATTTGCTTGTAATTTGGCTTTTTATATAGCCCGTTGACATATTAGATGACAGGGAATATTCTTTATTCAATTTGAACTATTATTTTACATCATACCACTTAAAAAGCAGTTTTTATTTTAAATAGACGACCTGTTTTGCGTCAAATATGAACTAGACGTAATTTTTTGCTTACGAGATGATAACTTTATGATAGAATTACATTAAGATCGTTAAAATGATCACACTTTGTACAACACAAGATTAAACTAGGTGTAATGACCTCGTGTATAGCGTATTCTATTAATCATCAAAGTCAATCCGAGATTAAATATCTGCCTTACAATTAAATATTGTATTTTGAAGTGCAACTAGACGATCTATTATGCATTGGGGCTCGTAATCCGGGAGGCGTACTCGGCTGAGACCTCACCAGAATTTAAAAATATCGTATTTCTTTATTCCTATTCTTATAATAACGAATAACGAATTAATTTTACTCCGAAATGTTTAATTTCGAATTTCTTTTTTTGAATATTCGTAATCCAGATCGGTATATGAAACTGCGGAATGAAGGAAAAGAAAATGCCGAAAGACGAAGCCAAATTTAAGGGTAATTGGAGCTATGACGAGCGTAGCGAGGCATTCAATAATATTTAATACGAATGAGTATTTTCCGGGATTGTAATAAGTCGGATATTAGAACATTGAGAAATTAAATCATTTTAATTATAATTTATAATGCTTCGTGAGCCTCAAACTCGGAAAAGCGATGATTCAGAGTTTCTAGAATCGGGATTTTAAAATTAGTTTTTTTTGAATTTTGGAAATATTTTGAGATTATTATAGTGGAGTGTATACATAGTACCTATAGTGTGTATTATAGTCCTTATGTTCGCATACGTAAGTGCATATGCAATAAGGTGATAGGGACGAGTATCGTAAATTTTTACTCAAACACGTTAATTTTTAACACTGACATTAAAAAGGATTATCTGGTTTTGGCCTCTTCGTACGTATTAATACATATATGTACGTACAGTCGTCTACAAAGAGATGTATCCACTTTTTCACCTTATTGCTTTGTAGTAAGGTCCAAAAGTGGATACAGATGTAGTGCATAATTTTTTTCGATCGTATTTTCACGGAAACGTGTGTACGTGTCTTGCTATTTCAGTCGGTCACAGTACAAAGAGTACTGAAGTTGACTGAAGTAGCATAATAAATACGAACGTTTCCGAGAAAATACAATGTAAAACAATACTGTACTATATCTGTACCTACATAGCTCTTTGTAGTCGACGTACGTTTCGTGTTTTTATCTTTGCGAATATTTAAAAAAGATAAAGTGGTTTATTCATTCATTAGGCCTCACGGTCACTTTTCACTAAAAACTACTGCATCGATTTGTAAAAATTCTCTTAGGGTATATTTCATACGTACCTATGAGATGGTTTTTGTATATAAGGAACCGTCTTTAAAACTGTCAGGCGGCGTTTTTTGAACCATCCTATAGAGTCCATGTGATTTTGTTTTAGGATCTATGCGGTTTAAAATAATAATTTAGGCTAGTGTTTTTAGGGTTCGGTACCCGAAGGGAAGGGTTACCTACGCTGTCTGTCCGTCCTAACTTTAAAGACCTATATCTTTTGAACCACAATAGATGGCGGGTTGTTTTTTTTAGTATAAATGTTGCTAACTGTAACTGTTTTTTTTGAAGAAAGTGAAGTAATAAATGGGGTAACAATTAAAACACCATTTTTCGACGTAATTTTATTTTTGATGTATCGTAAAAATGGTAAAACATACAAGCGTCAAATTTGGTACGATTATAATACAAACCCTGAAGAAATACAAAAATAAAACTAAAAAAAGTGTGAGGAGGGCTTGCGCTGATTGCGTTCGAAATCGAATTCAAATCGGAATATAATAATACCGGCTGTGCGGCGGTGAGGACCCTCGGTGCGCGACTCCGACTCGCACTTGACCGGTTCGTACAAAGACCGGAGACCGTAAGTACATAGTATTTCAAATATTGTATGATGATTTGACATATCTTTACATGGTAGGTATTAAACAAAGTCGCTTTCCGCGTCTATCTGTCTGTCTGTATATCAGCTAACTCCTCCTCACGCAACGGATTTTCAATGGAAAGTATTTTTTTATAATACATCCTGATTTATACTTATACGGGTGTTATAGAAAACACGATCACTTAAACCGAAACGAAGTGAGGGCGACGCTAGTTTACTATAAAACAGGGCCTAAGTTAGGTAAAGTGCACTTGCACCCACACACATTACACTTGTAACTAACTGATATTGTAATTTATTTCATTATTTTTGTAAGATAACAGAAGTGCTACCAAAGCGTTACAACCACGTAACATTCAAACTAACTAACATTATCTTATGACTACTAAATGTTTATCTTGTTCTTTCTCTAGTATTCGCTTAAAGTTGTAATTAAGTCTTGAAAGTCTATTTTAGCTTACTTCTAGGACTAAGGACGTAATATATGTAATTATATGATTACAATACCAATATGGTACCTTCGCGAGCTTCGGTGGAGGTGGAAGTTGACCATGGGAACTCCTCAATAGCAAATTAGTATGTCCGTCAAGTTTGAAACTGTAAGGGTCGTCTTTTAATAGCGGGTGCATTATAATTTTTTGTTTTCCACTGTACTGAAGTGCAGTGGACAACGAAGTGTTTTTAACTTTGTGAATAATTCTCTAAAAAAATATGATCGTTTTACCCCTTAACCAGGCTAAGGGATTCAGTTTTCCACGCATGTACTCAATAGTACCCACTTGTATGTCAGTAAGGCTGAAGCTCTACTGTGACGTGCTGTCAGCCCGGTTAGGGGATACTTTAGTGCTGTTTTAAGTTTCTATATTATATTCGGAGTTGTTTTTCCTTTGACATGTGTTAAAATATATTACTTACAGCATAATTGGGATAGACCAAAAAAACTCACGGTTTTTACATACTTTAATTTTATATTTGACCAGTTTTGTTTTAATACCATTATTTAGCAGACATTTTATGGATGACATGATTATTTTAAATTTAGGTCGGTATTTTCTAATAAATTACAACAATCAAATGATATCCAATGATAAAAAGCGATTGTAAAAGTATAATAATACATACTATTTCAAGCGTTTTTCGCCTTACCCGTAAGATACACCTAAGAGAGCTTCAAGCCGAAAACGAAAGTCAAGCAGAGGTTAAATATACTTTTGTCTAAATATCCGAAATAGATAAATATTTCCAAAACTTAATAATGCACAACGGTTTTAAAGCCCTATCCCTCGAAATGGTTTTCGAATTAGAGTGATAGTAAAAATATGAACAATCCCAATTATATTAACAAAAGTAGGTAACTAACGTTTTAATGACCACGAACAGTTCAAAAAAACTAAAAATAATAATTTAAATCATCCTAGGTCCTAGGTACTAAGTACGTAGGTGTACTGCAGTCGGCGTCTCAAAATATTTAATACTTACCCTAAGCTGTAATAGGACGATTTAAAACCCTTTTTACTGAGGTGGTTTATTGCTTTTGTTGTGATCTTTTCTTTCTTTCCACTTGATCCAAAGACGTAGGCTTCCTTAAGTTTTTTTTTCAATTTACTCTACAATAACAGGCTCAATGCCGGCATACCAGTAATAAACTGTCAGTTTCTCAGCAATTTGTGGAATTTGACATTAACCTACAGTTTCAGTCACTAACCGTTAACTGTCAAAATAAGTCGTTAACGGACACTTAACTGTTCTCAGAAATTGAAATGTAAACAAAATTAGACACATTTTTTCTCATAAGCTCTTCATTACGCTGTATTTTAATCTCAAAGAAGACTTAATTAATTTATGGAACTAATATCCTTTTAATAAACTGTTTTTGTTTAGACAACACCGAGGTCGTTGAACTTTAGGGTTAATTTTGACGGGTAAAGTTTTATTCATACACATTTAATGACCTAAATATTTTAACCATTAAAATATTATAGCCGAGTTCATTACGGCACAGTGAGCACTAAAGCAGGGTATGTTTATTTTTAAGTTTTAATAGCCCTCATAAAGTACAGGCTTCCTTGGTTTTTTTTTATTAATTAAGACCTTGATAGGATTAGTGCAAGATGGATTATTCTAATGTCTAATAACTCATGTATGGATGAGTTGAGTACTCGTCAAATTACTTATGGTAAGGAAAATGCAATTGTTTTTTTTTTCTTTTCCTTTTGTAGGTACCCAAACGTGAAGTTGTCCGGTACTTGTTTGTATGTTATTATCTTTCGATATATCAAACACAGCTCGACCCCTGTTTGACATTGCTTTACAGTAGTTTTTAGCCAGGTACCTTTTGAAAAACTTGAAGGCAAAGGCGATCATGTCACAAAAATTTACTACGGTTTCGAAAACACTTGATTGATGGAATATAATTCCAGTTTACTTAACTCAGCGATCCGATTGGCTTAACTTGAACCGTATGGTTGCTAGGATTTTACCAAGTACTTAATGGGGATACTTAAGCATTATAAAAACTTCAGTTTTCATTAAATAATACGTCACAGACCATTTTCAGAAACCAATTTCGTCCATTTTGTAATTACTTTTCCTTTATCGTCAATATTCTGCATCATTGTGCCCGTTGATGTCTTTTGATTCCTAAACCTCAAAGGTTATTATTTTGAAAAACAAAAACACTAAAATCTTTCGAACAAATCTTCTTACACTACTCCTTTACTTTTTAATAGCGTTCGGCTCGCTATCGCTATCACACTTGCACTCGCAACTGACAGTATATTTGTCACTCGTATTTCATAGAAGAACGTAGATTGCCGATCACAATTAAGAAACTGGTTGTGCTGTATATATAAAAATCAATTGCCGTTCGTTTGTCTCGCAAAAACCCGAGAACGGCTCGACCGATTTTAATAAAAAAAATGTTGTATCTATTCGTAACTGCCTGGACAAGTTTTGTATAAAAAAACCCGAACGGCGCCAGACATGAACAGTCGTCTATAAAAACTGACCTTTCAGTTTGGGTGAGTTCACTATTTCTGACCTATTCCTCGATATTGTTTTGAATTGACCATATCATATATTGTAAAATTTATAGGGTACTAGCTGCACCCGGCATGCGTTGCAATGCCACGTAAAGTAAAAAAGTGGGGCATTGGTGTTTTATCCGGGGCGAACCCGGCAGTACCTCGGCCCTCCATTCCCAGGTCTCCGGAAGGGATTTTCATCTCTGCCCCTTTCAAATGTAATATTCAATATCCTGCTAACAAAAGCAAGGACTTAAGTAGTTGGCCCTTCAGGCGACAACCAAAAAAAAAAGAATAAAAAGTGTCAGAGGACCCCGGTCGGTCGAGCAATATACAGAAGATTCCACCAAATATTATAATCGGATCATTTGTTTAAAAACACATAGAAGACAAACATAAAAACTATGTTCTATTCCTTTTAATTAAATTAATCCCAAATAAAACAAGCGACGGCTTCGATTGGTTACAGTGTAGTCATAGAATAGGCTTTTATAAGATAAGATGAGATCACTCTCGACCTCGTCGTCACTTTAACATCAGGTGAGACTGCGGTCAAAACCAAACCCATTTTTGATTTAAAAAAGGTCAGGTTAGTGCACCATACAATGTATAGCCGAGTATCCATTTGAGTAGACTCACGCAGGCCGAGTAGCCTCGACTTGAGACAAACAGCCTCAGTTGGAGGCTGCTCGCATTATGCGCAGTTTACAATTCCGTCTCCATCAAATGCACGGCTCGGAATGAGGCTCCTTTGAGCACGGTAAAAAAAACCGATAAAATAGGTCTCGGCTCGCGGGGATGAATTTGCCTCGTGTCGCGGCGTGTCTCAGGTTGAGGCAGCGTCTCCACTCCACTTGCGCAGCCTCGGAGCGAGGTAGCCGCTCGACTCGAGGCGCCTCTAGTGGATACGCGGCTTTAGTCATATTTGACTGCTTTATGTTTCGGCGTGATGATATCAAGTTTTTTATGATCCCAGAGTTATCTTCCTCAGCCTCTAATGGACCTTGCGTCTTAGTCCTCGCGTATCGGTTTCTGACGGTATAGGGTAAATATCGCTGAGACGTTGTGTCAAAGATAAATGAATCACTGTTTGAAATATAATGTATGTATTTTATAATTTATAACTGAATACCAAATAAAATAATAAATTAATGTAGGTACAATATTACCAAGACACGAGTACTCGTGTCTGGTTCTTCTGAAAAATATCTCGAGAATGATCCAAGGATCGATATCGGAATAGAATGTAATAAATTTGAATTTTGGAAGATTTAGATCTAAATGTAAGAGTGGCCAGGAACGCAAACAAAAGAGGTTGTAACAACCTCGTTACAGGTTCTTTTACGAAACAGCCGTAATTGCTGTCAAGTTAATAACGACCATACTGCCGTCCGATCACTAAAAGGCCGTTAAGTAGCATTTTTGTCAATTTTGAGTTTAATATACTTGTTGATAAAGAAAAAAAAATCTCTTTTGCGCTATATATAAAACTCAAAATTGACAAAAATGCTACTTAACGGCCTTTTAGTGATCGGACGGCAGCATAGCCTATTAAAATAATGTCACGATTTGATTTCAACGTTATGACAGCTCTCATTTACTTGACAGGGGAGAGCCCCTCTACTCTGTAAAACAACATTGCATTTGTCATGTTAACGTGTTGTCATTGTTACCGTAGCTCTTATTTTCTGTAATGGACAGTGACAGTAAAAGCAGCCGAGTTGAAAACAATACGGTAACTTAAAACAAAAAAAAAACAGGGGAATACCTAATAGTCTCAAATTAAGCTCCAGGTTTGTACATTCGAATTCATAAATATGTACACTTTAGTACCTCGTCTATTTAATGTCATGTTTAAACAGGGGTCCGTTCATTTGACCGAAATACGTTTGGCCGAATGAGTCGTTTGGCAACTGTTTCATTTCCCAACCCGCATATATTTCTGTAACTGTGAATATTTCAGGATTTATTTTTGTACCATTGTGTAGACTATAGGTTAGGTTAGGTTAGCTATTTTTTTTTAAATCTGAAATATTTACAGTTACAGAAATATAAGCGGGTTAGGAAATGAAACAGTTGCCAAACGACTCATTCGGCCAAACGTATTTCGGTGAAACATTAGTGAACCGTTTAAACAACCGTTACAAATGAATTGTCACAGCGATTAAAGTGACAAGGCACTAAAGTGTACACATATTTATGAACACGGCTGTACTATGGGTACTGGCCATCGATGAACATACTTAAATAGATAATTAGAAAGTTAAATACATAGAAAACATACTCGCGCTCATCACGCAAGTACCTGCCCTTACCAAGATTCATACCCAGGACCGCTAGCTTCGTAGGCAGGGTCACTATCAACTAGACTGCAGAATGGGTTGAGTTTGGATGTTAGTTACTCAATCACATCAGAACGGCTGAACGAATCTGGATAAAATGTTCCACGGAGATTGATTAAAGTCTGGAATAGCACACAGGCTACTTTTGATTCTGCAGAAATGTCCGGTTACAGAGGGGACACCGATAAACGATATCTTCGCGGACGGAGTCACGCGCTAAAGCTATATAAATATTTCTAGGTATCGCATGGTAGGCTGCATTTTTCGCACCATATTGTTCTTTATTTATACCCCCCCGATACAAAAAAGAGTACAGATGTAGTGCATAATTGTTTTCCATCGCATTTTCACGGAAACGTACGAACGTGTCTTGCTATTTCAGTCGGTCACAGTACGAAAAGTACTGAGGTTGACAGAAGCAGCATGACAAATACGAACGTTGCCGAGAAAATACGATGGAAAACAATTATGCACTACATCTGTATTTGTCTGTCTGTTATTGCCAAGGCCCCGAACGGGTAAAGAAATTAAAAGTTTTTAGTGTTCCGTATCAATCACTAAATACACGCAGCCCCTATAAGATGACTTTATTGTACTTCTGTTTGTCTGTCCGTTGGTCTGTTCAGATGAAATTTAAAATAGGTGGACCTCTCTGCGTGTCATCGGGCTGTATCCCATGAACCGTAATAGGTGGACAGTTAGGTAGGAGTATGATTTTTTATTGCCGCTATAGGTAACGACAAATATTACAAATAAAATAATGTTAATGTTAAAAATAAAAGAGAAACGTGACGTTTTTGGCTTTTTTGCTCGACCGTAATAACCGCATTTTATCTTGAACCGTGAAACCTAGTAGCTTGGTAAATGAATGCTCAAAAGGGGGGTGTGGATGGAAAAGTTGAAAGCAGAAAGTTTGACTTCGGAACTGTTTGGACTAGTTAGGAGAGAAACATACTAAAATAGTCATATGATTTTGTTTAAAAAGCGAGTCATATTATTATCGCTGTAACAACTAATAATAAAAATAAAAATTAAGTATCATAGGGGGCAAATGCAGGAATAGTAGGTTCGTTCGAAATCCTTCGTGTGTGATTACATACATACATAAACTCACGCTTTCATGTGTGATTTTCTTTCTTATATATATTTTTATGGCGGAAAATGTTTTTTTTTCTGTTAAATTTAATCAATGTTAATCGACGGTTAGTTCATACATTTTGACAGCTGTTAACGCTCTTATCGTCTTTTAAGTGGTTAACATCGTTTGGTGAAATTGAAATTGATGATTTAGAATAGAAAAAGTTGCGATGGATAAGTTCGTGGCTTTGACATGTGCTAGTTCTTGCATTGTATGTAGCATGGAGTGGCGTGTGGCCGACTGGTGACGGGACAGTTCAGGTCTACCAGAATCTCATGACAAAAAGGGAAGTTCAAATTCATAGCTTGCAACTCAGGGGTAATAGGATTAAAAAGTCTTGATACTTGATTTTCCACCAGCGGTACGTTTTATAAAGCTACAAGTAAAAATTGTACAGGTCTAAACTGGCAACACTGCGAAGTATGTAGCTTTAAAAACTTCCTTAGTTCATAGTGATTCTTATTATATTATGAAAGAAAACACTGTTTTTTTTATTCATACATGAATTTAGAGGTTTTTCGTCACACGGACGACATAAGGAAAAATTACAAAAATTCCGATTAAAATGATCAATATCTCGGAAACTAATAACAATTGCTGAATATACATGGGGATTGAATCGATAGCTTATGAGCGACTCTATCACCACCTTAAAGCGTTGCACCTAGCTACCAATCACCCTGTATATTGAAGGCCACTTATGTAGAAAAACCTATTATTGATTTCAAGATTGAGGTAGTTAACTAAGGTAGGTAACTCCTATGGAATTGGTACATTTTGCATCTCTCGTCATTCGGCGACCTGCACCGGTGTGGCGTTAGTGCTTAGGTAAACCGCAGCGTTTTGTTCGAGGTGTTGGTTTCAGTGTAGATAAATATGTATGTATGTATGTAATCACATTATTGTACGAAAAAAAAATACAATGAAGATTAAGGTAAAATTGTACAAAGGCGAACTTTTCCCTTTAAGGGATCTCTTCCAGCTAACCCTTGAGATTGAGAAAAGTGAAAGCGATGTGTACATCGAGTAGGCAAGTGTACAAATTTATTTAGGAAAAAAGCATAAAAATTAAACTAACCAAGAAAACCCAACTTTTTCATTTTTCCTTAGGTTAAAAGTACCGAGGTCACATCACAAACACATGGCCACTCCCTAACTAAAAAGTTTTTTTTTTTTTATTGTAAACGTTTGAACAGTTGTATCTTAAAAAAAGTTTTCTTTAAGGTGGCCATAGTAAAAAATTACGAAATTTATAAAAATATCGAAAATTTCAAGGTTCTTCAAGAGGATATTATTAAATGATCCGAAGGGTTTTTAGTTGGAAAAAATTGGAATTGTGAAAAGCACTTCATCATATAAAACAATAAAAAAAACAAGAACAACGTTATTCAGTGCAAGGCAAAACTCCCCTTTTATTGTAAGATTTTCATGGGCTACTAATATATCTTCAAAAGCTTGTTTGGTGATTGTATATTCATTGCACCTTCTCCTGATTTATTTTAAAAGAATGTCGAAGAGTGTTTCATCAATATAAATATGAAATAATACTTGGTCTATTTTTCTCGGTAGGTACTCTGATAATTCAAAGTTATAAAAATAAATGAAACGTCATGCATGCTCAATTCCACCGCACCACCATAGCAGTCAAAATGGTTTAATCGCTGCTGTGACAATGGTCTCCTAAGAAAGTCTCCTAGCCAGCTCTAGTCTACCAAAGCACTACTAACATCCCTATCACTATCAGAGAAATTTGAATGGTGACGATCGTCGTCTGAGAAGTGATTTTCAGGTATGACTCTTTGTGCGATCAACTAAAAACAAGTGCTGCTCAGACTAGCAAGGTTCTGGAGTAAAAAATACGTGGGAAAATATCTTTGGATGTAAGTACTGTATTTAAGTATAAAACTATTTCTTATAAAAATGGGTAAAACGTGTATTCAAATTCCGGTATAACTTGTCCTCAGCGACCTATCATTTGGAGCTTGTTAAACAGGTTGCACATAATTATGTTTAAATAGGCTTTTTCATCTTTGACAGAAACTAACAAAAATTTAGAAACTCTGCTAATCTCTATGCCTTGCTTAAAATTTCCAAACTCCTAAAGTTCGAAAACGTTTTTCTTGTCAAATTTAAATACCCATTGAACTTTCGCATGTTAGACATTCGTCCCGAAGCGGAATCATTAAGTTTTGTGGACTGTTAGCCATTTCCTAAACTTCTCTAGCGATAAAAACTCCACAGAATGTGTTCGTATTTTACGAGTGTCGTAGATTATCGCAGCACGTTAAAAGAGTAAACTTTAATGAGTGTAAAAAAGAGAAGCACAAATTCTTAAAGATATGAGACATTTTAAAGCTTCGAAATAGTTCTAGAAAGAAGGCTCGCACGACGCCGGGTCACGACCGCTCGTAAATTATAATCTCGGAACATCTCGATGACTGGCATGTCTCTGCTGTCGTATTAAAGTACGAAGATGTGAGACAACTTAATGTTCGATCGTGCATGAGTTTTCATAAAGTAATACGTAATCATTTTTGCTGTTCGAAAAACAATTTTAGTTTATTTAAAAATTAAATCGTGCTTGCAACAGTGGATTAACTGAATAAATATTAACTAACGCTATGGTAATCTGGATTATCCGTGTCATTCCGTTGTAGTCTCGTTCGCATGAGTCTTCCTTCGTTCCGCCGGCCGGTAATTCGATTTCATACTGGCTTTATGGACGCGAGTAATTTATAACGACCGAGGCCGAAAAATTAATGATGGTCGCACGGACGTTACTACAAACATTGTTATTGATTGTTTAATTCTTGTTCAAATTTCGCCGTTTGTCACGCAATTCAATTTTTCACGTTCAAGAACCGAAGAAAATATTTCTTAGATCACGCAATCATAATTTCAATTAAATAAGGTTTGTTATTTTAGTAAACGGATTGCGGGTTTTGATTCTGGTTAATGTAACGTATAATGTTTTTAGTTTGGAAATAACTTGAATGCGTTTTAAATAAGTCCACGATTTTGCCTCAGCTACATTTTAACTCAATTGCTCATAATAACATTAATAACCTAATAAAAATATCTAGACATACATAGGTACCTACAGTACAAGTTTCTGGTTTTGTAGTCATTGAACCGATCTTTTGTTAAATCTTATTGATACATATCTTAATCGAACAACGTGTAATGCTCTTCAAACACTGAATATAAACTTTTTTGTAGTAAAGACACCCGACTCGTTTAACAAGTGGAGGGATCGTGTGGTACTTACCATCCTCCTTGCCTGGTGAGCGTGAACCCGAAGCGCGCCTCGCGGTCCACCGAGACCCTGATGCCGATGATGCCCAGGCCCTGAGGCGAGACCACCTGCCCCCGCATCACGGACACGCGGCTGCACAGACCAGCTCAATGTCAAACGATACCAACGGGCAAAAGCACAACGCGCCGGGCGATACCGATCACTAAACTCAAAGATCTTATTCTTAAAATTTAAAATCTGCTAGACGATCCAACAATTTAAAATGAAATGCTCATGATGTTTTAATTGAATTTCAATTTTAAAATAAAGCCTTTTACTGATAAGTATAATTTAAACTTAGATCTTGTTGACGATATTAATTACTATTCATTCTCGGTGTGTTAATTAGTAAAGGCATAACTGATTGGATCCTAGATTGGCTCTGAAATTTCAAACACGTCTACGACTAATGTTTGTTTAACGTAATATATTTATTTGTGTTCGGAACGCATCGCCCAGCGCGCTTCTCCGTCGGTACGAGCGAAGGTACGTGCTATGCGCATTACTGGTAAAGTTTGTAATAAATGCTGTGAGTGAAGTAAAATTTAACAAAATCAATATTGAAAATAAAATAAGAAGTCTTTAGCATGGCACATTCTCGTATCAGGATCAGCTAAAGATCTAGGATAAATTTCAGTTTACTAATCGCCAATTGCAAAGTAAACAACTAAAAATAAAACGTAACCTAGTACTAGTTGATGCAAAGATGTGCAGGTAAACGGAAATCCACCTAGAAGGGTGTGTAATGCATGTAACAACTGCCACATATACCACAGTCATAATATCTTGGTATGTCAACTGTAAAATGTATGTTTTCAATCATTATTCTCATGACGTCTGAAATTGGTGCAAGGAGAATTTTAAAAACGCTCCAACATAATGAAGCTGAACAATTACAACTGAATAAATTGCACGTAATAAGCGTTTATGTAACTAATTATTTACTACACAGTCTACCTAACAAATAAAATCACAAATAAATATTTCCGTTGTACTAAAATTAATGACGTAATGTAATGTACATAACACATTCAGTGCGTAATTCGCTTGATAAAAAATAATGACGCTACTTTGCGTCATGCGCGGTGAAAAGTTTAGTATTGATACCAAGCTTAGTTGAAAAAAATAAAAAAGAGCAAGAAGTTACCACATCCCGCCGTCTTCTAAATGCTGCCTTGAATAAAATGACACTCCTACAATTTAAGGTTAACGTCATTAAAACCTGTAAATGTAAAATACGAGTACACTTTGTATATAAATGATACCAGAACTAATTACGTGTCCAAAATAGTTTATAAAAACCATTTTGTTAACCGTTATTGAGTAAAAGCAATTGTAATAATCTATGACATATGAAATACATGAATTTAAAAAGTGGTTCCTAGCGTAAAACAAACACAAGACCATTCGGATTTTTACATGGAACCATTTTTTATGGGTCATTACATTTTTGACATGATATCATAGATTATTCGATTTGTAACCACATTTGTGCTTTTGATCATTATTCAAATAGTTCATTGTTACGTACAATTTATTTGTTAAAGGTTACATGTGTAATAACTTTATATAAACGTAGACAAACACTTTACTGTGATTTTATTTACTTTAAGAAGTCATCGTTTTCGTTCCAAATATGCACAAGATTCAAATGTTAGTAACAATCCACTTCTTAAAGTCAGCACATTACAGGATTGTGAGTGATACCGTCGACAGATTAGAATTTTCATTGCACCAATTTCCTTGTGTTAATTACGTCGATGACCGGTCGATAAAAGCGATGGTTGAAATTTACAATGTCAGCGAGAGTGCGGTCTCGCCGTGAAGTAGTCGGAGTACATTCAGATAAGTTGTGTTTTGGTTAGTCACAGGGGTGAGGATCTAAACACATAAAGAGCTCGGGCGAAGGGTAGGGGGTTGGTTAACAGATGAAAGACGCAGACAAAGGGTAAGGAACACATAAAAGGGTAAGTTTATTTGAAGCTCAATTTGCGTGTTCGCTGGAATTTTGCTCAATTGACAATATACAATTCGCGTCTCGATTGTATATTTTACAACACCTACGCCTATTGAATTGTGTTTTGAACGTTTTGCGTGAAAGCGTAAATGATTTTCCTAAGTTTATACAGTATAACAAAAGTATACCATAATACATAAATATGTAAACTATATTATAAAAGCACAGAAGACGAGACAAATAAATATTACAAATAAATACGATTGTGGCTGCGGCAAATCATATCGGGAGCGCGAGATAGCGCGGTCGCGGACGGCCGCGTGATTTAGAGCTCGCGCGGAGTTGTCGCAGCCACACGAACATTCAAGACAAACATACAGATGTTACATACACATAGAGAATGAAACGAATACAGACAAAGGATTGAACGAAAACTGAAAAAGCATCTGTGGCGCCGTTCGCGTGCTTGTTACGGCAGGCGGCGGGCGCCGGCATCACACACATATGCAGGAGTGCAACCAAAGGGAAGAGGTCAACAGATACTGAACACTGAGGGGCGAGGGCGGGCTGACTGACACTTACCATGGTGTAAAGGAATTCCAGAACTCGCTAGGAGTGGCGGACACACGGCGGCACAGGGACACAGAAAGACAGGACAGATTACTACACAGATACCTACATCCCTCAGTGCAACCCCACCCCGGCTCGCGACCGCTCCGGTCGATCGCGCTGTCTACATGGTTACCTTGCGTTTAACACTTGCTTTATCAATTAGGATCAATCAGGTGCGCACTGTCTCGAGGAGACGAAGCCCGTTTGCATTAGAACAACACCACCACTATCGATATTTAAATTTAGGCATAATTTGGAATAACAAACTTTTTGTAGCAGCTGTAGGTTGCACCAAGATAATGTTTTACGCAGTAAACAGGCATGCTGGATGGTGAATGCACGAAATAACTCCACACAAAGTTTACTTAGGTCTCATGAAACAAATGCCAGAACGCAATATAACCACTCTAGACTCTTTACTCAACTTAAACAAAATAGTGAAGCGGCTCGTGTTTTAATGCAAACAAACTTACAGGCGCTTTTGCATATAAAGCGAGGTGGGTTGACTACTATTATTCAATTTTGCATTGTCTCGTTAACTATCAAGATCGGAATGGATCGTACTTAGATAGTTTCTAGCTTTTACTTGTTTTATTATCAAGGCAACTTAAACTTTTCGAATATACTTGTTATAACTCAGATCATGAAAGACGTACACATAAATAAAATGTCAAAATAACTAAAATAAAGCGGTTCGTTCGTACGATAACTTTTCAACGTCAAATATTTTAACTGTGTCAAGTTTGATTGTAGCTATTCCAGTAACAATAGTTCGGCACGAAGGTCTGTCATGATTCGAGTATTGTGAGCCTTTTGCAGACGGCCACAGTTCGACTGGAATATCAACAAGACTGTTCGGAGGCCTCTGAGCGCTCTATCAATTGTATACTTCAGTTAATTATAATCATAAGACGCTTTGTTTTGTTTAGACAAACAGGTAGGGTTAGACACACACAAGGGATAAACATTAGACAATACACAACACATCGGATCTGGTGTGAAAAATAATAAGTACAAAAACATAAAATACGATAAAATCATGGTTAGTGGTAAAACTTAACCATGCTAGGATCGCAACTAATAAATCAATATTTTACACCAAGAACACAGGAAAATCAAAAACACTTCCACCAGATGACAAAATAAACAGTAATTCACAAAAGTATCGTGACTGATAAATCAAAAATAAACACACCAAATCCTCGGAGAGGTTTAGGAAGATGAGCGGGATCACAATGGTTTGGGTGCTAGATCCTAATTACGCTATGTTATAATGATTTGGTTCTTCTTCTGACGTATTTATATTACCTATTCGTCGATGATATCACGAATCTAAAATCATTGTAAAGTGCAAATATTAATTCATGAACTGTGCAAGAAACCGGTAGGCCGGTCCTATGCCGACTTCCTTGTAAGAGATACAGTTGCACTGCTCGCGTTCGAATAAGTATATGATCGATTGGTTACTCAGAGCGCTGGAACGATATCTCTTACGTGCATGAAGTGATTGGGTGTTTGTTTTTCTTCATACAGACATAACTAGGCACTCACCTCTCTGAGTACTCGTCCATGTGTGCGTAGCTCTGGACGGAGTTTTCCTCGATTAGGAATTTAACGCGCTGGTAGAAGGAGGCGGTGACTGAGGGTGGCTGTTTGCGAAGCAGGACCTCGACGGGGTCGTTGGACGCGAGGCACATGATGTGGTCGGCGCACTCCGGCCGCGAGCAGCACTCAGAGTCGGAGCAGTCGGTCATGCCATCTTCAAAACCATTTGCCAATGTCAGGGGCGCCAATTGTACAATCCTCTTTCCAGTTTATTGGACAAATGTAGTGTTGCGTGACTTGTGTGTAAATAATACTAATAAAATAATGTATGTATGTCAAAAAACAATGTTTGTTCTAAGTTTGAGCAGTTGTTTTTAAAACTATTCCTACCTTCATCGTTGTCTTCGTTATCAGTGCAGGAGAGTTCGAGTGCGATGGAGCAGTCGGTGCCGGCCCAGCCGTCGGCGCAGGAGCAGCGGTACACGCCGTCTTCCAGCAGGCATTGGCCGTGACGCGCACAAGCGTTAGGGCAACCCGCTGAACAAATATCAAATTGAAAAAAAAATCGAAAATAAGTACTTATATAGAACCTAGTAAACACTGTTTTATAGTAGATAGTTTACATTGATAGTCTGAATGTTATAGGATCCTAAAATTTTGTTATTCTGTACGAAATTAGCAGGGCATGCAGAATTGCAGAACCCAGTTCCAGATTTTTGATACCCGGTTCTGGGAAGCATATAGAACCGGGAGATCCGGTTTCAGGTGATAAAATTGGAACTTTTTTGTGATTAAAATAAATAATACAGAATTTAACAGGATAAAGCAATATTATGAGAAATTTAACTTTTACTAATATTTTAAAAACGGGGGAATTGGGTTTATTTCTTTTGAAACCGGTTCTACGCATACCTTAAAGGAACAGGGTATATCCAGGTATTGCAGAACCGGGTTAAAACCGGGTACATGCCCTACAAATTAGCAAATAACGTGATCTTCCTGCAGAATTAGCCTGCGTGTGTGATTACTTATTTCCCCCCACCTGTTTCTTCGGAAGTTATTAGTGTCTGTAGTCATATCACGACTCAGTTTGAATTTAGTATTAGCACTGAAATCGAAAGTACTGTTTTGAAGCCCAAAAGTAGAACAGGAGAGGTGTTTGAAACATTTGTCTATCTGTGTGATTTTCTGTCGCCTAGGGCTCGAACGTGGAAACTAATTTTGATGAGTTTTATATTTGTTTAGAAACATGTATACCACAGGTAGTTCGTAGCTGTTTTGTAACGTTCAATTTATACAAGTATGAAAAGTGTCACTGCCCACATAGTTAAGCCCACATTCTCCTCGAGCATATACCGAGCAGGGTCAAACTTACGCAGCGTGCAGTGCCTGCCGTTCCAGCCCTGTGTGCAGACGCAGGTCCCATTCTTGCACTGGCCGTGGTCGTGGCAGCGAGCGTCGCAGGGGCGCTGGTCGCAGCGCGCGCCGGTCCAGCCGTCGTCGCAGCGACACACGCCCTCTGCGCACACGCCACGCGGCCCGCAGTCCAGAGAGCACACCACTACAATACATGGGAATTATAGAGCATTTGTGGTATTAAAACGAAGAGTATATTTATATTATAGGACAACACATGAACAGATGGGAAACCGATGGATGTGAGTAGCACAACATCGATCATAGCAGTGGATGTCTTTGGGCTGATATGATGATGATGATGATCCAAGAAAAACGTTGTCTACTTGTCAAATAAATTGCGATTGAGCAAAAATATGTCTCGTAAAGCACTTAATACTTGTACCTGCCCCTACATTTTCAATATTGTTAGTGTAACATTGCATTCATTATTTCACACCTTTCTTTTTCATTGTGCAATAAGACTAGATCATTAGTCATGGCGCACTTATAGGTCTGATCGAAGCGAGTTTGATAAGCATTGATATTAATTTTACTTTACCTTTAGCGCAATCATCTCCAGTATAAAGCGGATCGCAGACGCAGCGGCCGGCATCGAGGTCGTAGACGCCGCGCTGCGAGCAGGCGGGCAGGCAGCGCTGCACGCGCGCGTCCCGCTCACTGCACGCCGCGCCGCGCCAACCCGCGCGGCAAACGCAGCGCCCACGCACACATGACCCGTGCCCACCACAACCAGGATCCAGACAATCCTCTGTTAAAAAAATGAAATGAAACTAATACAAATCCTATTTATTTAATTATCAATTATTATAAGCCGGTAAGGCTTTCTATGATTAAATACCACATATATTCAATATTTTATAAATCCGATTTATAACATTCCGTATTTCTGGGTCTTATCACAGTTTGTCAATTATCTGAATTATGTCACTCATCTCACATTAATTGATGATTAAACAATGCTTACCTTCGTCACACTTAGTGCCCTTCCAGCCAGGTTTGCACCGGCAATGGCCCGCGACGCATTGTCCTTTCCCTGAGCAGTCAGCGGGTTCGCAGTCGTGGGCAGGGACGTCGCACTCGGCTCCCTTCCAGCCCTCCGAACAATGGCACACTCCGCCCGCATAAGCACCGTGCCCAGAACACAGCACGGGGCATACACCTGACAATAAAACATGATGTAAGATATACACGCAAAATCGAAGGATTGTATATCAAAGAAGTCACAAAACTTACTCTTTGAGCAATCATGACCCTCGTAGCCATCCATACATTCGCATTTTCCCAAATAACAAGAGCCATGACCAGAACAATCGTCAGGACAAGAGTTCGTAACACCTTCGGCTTCCGAAACGATCATTTCAACTCTATGCGGCTGCAATTCGTCATTGTACATCGAAATAAACCATCTTCCTGTGTCGAGGTATTGTAGTATACTGACATTTACTCGCATATCCGTCGATCTTTTGCTTATCGTGTGGTTCCATCTGTGAAATGGGCTAATCGTGCTCAACAATGCTCCAAAGTCGTCGTGTTCGCGCATGTCGTGTCTGTGTGGACTCCTTCTCCGCCTTAGCCTATGGTCGACCCTGCCTCCTCGAATGAATTCTACGAAGTCGTATTGTGTAACGCTAGGGGCCACATTCCTTCTACCGTAAACGGCAAAATTAGCTCCCCAGGGAACGGTAAAATTAAGGCTAACGTATGCTGGCTGTTTGTTGCGGAATTCAGAACTCCAAAACTGGTATGCAGGTATCGTGGCACTGTGTATTTCGTCGAATTCTCTGACTTCTAGAGCGGGGGACCAGGGCGGCAGCGCGGCCTGCTGCGCTTGCTGAGGGATTATCACCGACTCTATCGCTGCCTGCGCCGTCGTCGACCAGCCGCCGAGCGACGACGTTGATATAGATTCTACAAACAATATTCAAATCAACAATGTGTTCATAACATACCGCTCCAGCAAAGTGAATTTCCAATGTTTACATACCATCTGACGGCGATGATGTTGATAAAGCGTCCCTAATTCCTTGTGCGTGGGTAACGGCTTTTACGTCTTGAACCATTACCATGCAATTTGAATTGTCTATATTATAATTATTTTTAATTGACGATAACGCTGCAACAAACAAAATAAACCGTGAGTCAAATATTTCGAGAGGTCAAACAATGTTAGCTGTTGCTTAAGTTTTTTCAGTTAAGTCGCGACCGTCTAAGCCTCTGGGATCTATCGTTTAATCTGAACTTCCAATTAAATTTCCAATAAGTTTGAGTCTTATCAGTGGCGGGCGATCGATAATGCCCAGTAGCCGAAGAGTAATTCCACTTGGTAGTTTGTTCACACGGATGCTGGCTATATTGATTACAAAATGCGACACAATGCGAGTTGTCGCTCTAGGCGAGACGTTCAGTAGGTGTTTGGAGCGGGGAAGGGGTAAGTGACGTGAAGTCCCGTCAAGTTTTAATTAAACGGAGCACGGCCGAAGCGCATTTTGTGGCAGTGTGTGACGAAGCAATTGGTTCCGCCGCCGCGGGCCAACCGCGGCCGCGTTGGGCACGTAGGTGGCTCGGCGACACCCAACCATTTCTTGCTCCAGGGAATGTCGTTATCAGATCTATTCATTGTATTTCAGTCGCCGGCTATCGAATCGATCATAGAAAGCCGCGCAACGCAACCTAATTGGATAATTCTTCACGGCACTAACCACGAACAGCACGGGCTCGAACAACATGGACCGAGTTCCTTGGATGATACGATTTACCTTTTGTCGAAATCAAGCGAAGCATAAAATAGTTTGAAAGAGACTCCTAGCTACCGTTTTGTTCATTTTCAACATTAATGATTCCTAAAAATACAAGAGTAGAAGATTTTCTTTTGAGTTTTCAAACGCTTGAATATAAAGTCGGTAAACACAAAATTGCAAGGGTGCAAACAAACGTCGCAGGCATTGTAATGCAAAGACAATTTATTGTGTACATTTATTAGTTTTGTAAGACGCGCGCAAGCGACCGGGATTTGTGCCTCGACGGGGATGCGATGTTTATTTGTTTCGGAGCGTGCGCAGGATGTGCGCCTAATAGACGAGCATGCGCGCAGCCATGTGTCACTCTGCCGCACGGCCGACACTAATTACATTTACGGAATCACATTCTAATTTGTTGAGAGAATAATCGCTGACGAGATGTCGAAGCATTATCAGGTTTTAAGCTGAGGGAGCGGAGTAACCTCGCGTTTTTGTCGATCGGCGCGAAAAGGGGCGCCGGCAGTGTTTTTCATAATTCTTGCGGATAACCCCAGGCGGTGTCGGAGCAATTAAGTTATCGTCTCCCTCGACAGGCGGCGATCTGTCCCCGAGATTCTCTCTCTGATAAGCATCACAACGAGTCGGTGCCATTTGGCCGCTTGCGCTCAAAATTGAACAATTCACATCAGCTACGCCGCCGATAGTTTAAATAATGACAATAACCTTTATCGCATCGGCGATTTAAGGATAAGTAGGTAATTTATATTCAGTGTTAAAAGGATGGTCAAATTAAAAAAAAAACATCATGGGCGAGATAAACTGGAGATGACAGTGATGTTTTGTAAAAGATTTACATATTAGACAACCTTAATTTAAACCGAGTTAATACTTCTATAGGATACAGCACGCAATTACGAAATATTTATCGCAATATTCGTGATAAACGTCTCAAAATGCGAATGGTGGTAGATAAGTGCCCAAACGACGCAATTTCCGCCCACGAAAATAAAATATGGCAATGTGGTAAGTCGCGACTTTTCCCGATGATCCCTCGTAAAATCTATAAATTATCGCCATTGAATAGCGGCGAGTAGGAAATGGAGGGTACTCTTGTTGACGACTGCTCGCCCGATGCGCGGGACGATTGTGTGCAGATGGACGATGTTTGCTATCTCTACTATTTTTCGAGTTAATACAATTTATTGTAATACGATTCAGCATAGATTGCATCGTGCAGTGGGGGAGCGAAACTCGTTTGATGGAGTCCCGGGGGATAGAGCGACGCGCCGTCGCACTGACTCGGTATTAGTCACGTGATAAATCTCCTCGAACTCGTGTGCGTCAGCCTATCTCCTTCCATTATTTACGATATCTCATATCACCGTCCTTGTCCCCTGCACTTGTATTACAATCATACGAAAGAGGGTCGAGGTCTCCTTGCCCTATTTTATAAGAAGCGCTGACAAGTACAAATGTATATGGAGTGAAATTTTATCCAGCCTTTATTAAAAAAAATGCTATTACAAACAATTACGAGTAATTCGTTTAGTAAAGCGTAGTCTGTAGTCATTTTTAGTACATACCTATTTATTGTAACCTTGATTTGATACAAATAAAAATAAATCTCAAAAATCAGGAGTTCAATAGTAATAAATGTGTTGTGTTTTAAGGAAGAGAAAACCATATTCGATTACAGTGGCTTTGAAGTTTGAACTTTTCCTGGGAGAGAACAAACTTTCGCCCTTTAAAACGACCTCACGAAAAACCTCACATTTTCGTATGTTAACTATCCATTTGAAATAGTAGAAAAGATTGTAAGTATATTTAGGTAAATATGCTTAGCGAGTCATACAATCAGAATTGAACCAATAATTTAAATTATTGGTTTGCTTTCAGTAAGCTTGGTACGAGTTAAGTGCAGATAACTTATGACTTATGATTATGACAAAGCCAAGCCGCAAAAAAGTCTCATGTTCCTTCTATCTGTCACCAGTAGTTAGTATTACTATCGAACCAAAACTAAACGTAACTTTTAAACAACTAGTTTCTTTTGGACTTGGATTAATCAAAACGTGCATTTATAAATTACAATCGCACATGCACAGTTTGCAGTCACCAACAGTACCTAGATTCAAAACAAAACGTATTTGACACAATTAGTTCCACTTCAAAAGCTCTGTCGCTAATGCCCTGCGATGAACGCGTTGGGCTTTAATAAAACATTTGGAGCCCTCACAATTTCAATTACATTAAAAAGTTGACGTTGCTATTTGGCCATTCATCTACCGTGCACCATGCACGTAATGAAGGGTGCAACAGATGGTCTACATTTTTTCATTACAATAGTAAAACTACCGGCAACAGAACAAGAGATTTATGTCGGATTAAACTACAGAACGGCTTTTTATTCGGTACATATCCGGAACGCCAGGAGGCGTGTTCAACAAATACTTTATTGTGTTTTTGAAACCCCGTGATCATGGGACTGGAATGGAATGAGATTTAATAAGATGAGGAATTATAAACAACACAAATTATTTATTATTAAAAGAAACCAGAACAGAACGTTTTATTTGAATATTTAATATATGAATTAACAATAAAATGTGTATATGTTAATACAAAAGTTGTTGGCAGAGAGTAGGTAGACGTTTTACCGGTAGAGAGAAACGTCAAGGAGCGCCGAGCGGCATCAGTATGCGACAAACGTTCTTATCTACCGTCACTATTAATTTAATGGGTATCTAAATAAAGTGAGATCCAATGCGATAAGCTTCATTGACTTGAAACACCCTACATTGAATCGGTTGATTACATTACTTAAAAAGCGTTGAAATGAAAGAGATTTATTTTATTAGACGTTTAGTACAAATCTAATTCCGGACTTTCTCTCGAACGTAATTATTGTCTTCTCCAATTTCAAAATCAATGGGTATTTGCCTGCGTAAGTGCCAAGTCGGTCGGAGATAGTTGAAACGTTAGAAATGCCGAATTTTAAATTGGAAAAGTTGATAGAGGCGTACTGGCGTGTTGAAAGCACATTATTCAGTGTTTGTTGAAACTGTTTAGTGCGGCCGGGGGTTAACTTAAATTAAAGCGGTCGTAGCAAGCCGAAGGAGGAGCAGTTCACAAACGGCTTTATAATCGTTTTACCTACCGGAACATGTAAGAAACTCCGCCGTGGAACTAAGACGGTAGTAGCTGTGTAAAATTTACCGCGAGTTAAATGGCAAACGGCTCCAGGGAGGCGACGGTTTCGACGAAACACCTTTCTAAGTAATATATGATGATAGCGCAGTGTTATGCTGAAGTTTTCAGGTAAATTGGTAGTAAAAGGTACCCACCGTGTATGCGGAGCGCGGGAAAATGATCGTCCTTGCCGAGTCGGATGTGTCTGCACTAAGATTTTATCGCGGAGAACATTACATATGACGTGGGTACCTGTTAATTGTACAGCATTGAAGCTTGGTAACATCTGGGATATTATTGTCCTGTATTATACCATCGTTTTCAAAAGTCCTAAGGCACGGGTTGGAGCTGCACTTTTAGCCTGCAAAGTGTTACGGCTAATCAACGCGTTGTTTCCGGGAAGGCTCTATACGGCTCTCGCGTGACGGCAGCGAGTCGTGAACGAATGGCTGAACTCGTACCACATTTCCAGTGTTGTTTCACGTTTTCTTTTTTTACTTAATGTAACGTGTCGTTATTATTTTGCCTTTATATTTATATTTTCTCCTTATAATAATGCAGTATACTAGGTGCCATGTACTGTGCTGTGTAGTTCGAGTTTTCATTTAATCAAATTATCACAACTGTAAAAATGATTTCGAGCTTATGGAATAAATATTGTTGAAACCGTATCCAACTTATTTTTTCAAAGTTCAAAAAGGTACAGACATTTTACTCCGGTTTTTTGTTTCGTGTTTTTATAGTGCACAGCAGGGGCTTGGCGGGGTAAATACACGGGTTGAATGTAGGCCAACTCTACCACTCTCACAAAATAGTGCCCGTGTCGCCACTGATGCTATTTTTGTGATCCCTTCTATGTGTCTGCGGTCTGGAGCTTTTACGTTACGAGCTCTCGTTTGTGGTTGATGGTACCGTTCCTCGAAACAGCCCGCTACTTGCTGAAATTATGTGCTTAACAATATGGTTCGTCAATAACGTGTGTCGAACTCTGCAAGCCAGTCCTTGGTAGATAACACTTTTATGATGCTACTACGCTTATGTCATCTCATGTATGTGTAGTCAATGAAAGCTTACGCCTTTACTATTCCCGTAATCAAATTGAAAACGATTATTTTAAGAGTTTTGTCGTTGGTTGTACAGACGTACGATAAACTGTCTGGCCAGGTCGCCGTACCCGCGCGACATCGGAATTGCTGTTTGTTATCTGTTGTCACTGAAAATGTAAGCCTGAGGCTATCAGGTACCGTGTTTATGTTGGTCCGTGACATGCCGCAGTTAGTAGCAAATGCCTCGGCGCAGAACACAGCTCAGGCATTATCTACACAATGCTAGTAGTTTTCAGAATGTTCCATTGTGTTAGACAAACTGTGATTTGTTATTTCAGAAGATGTTCTTGTTCGCCAAATAGATGGACTAGCCGGCCGTTTGCAATAAACGAAGGAAAGACGTGATTCATAAAGCATTAGGTACGAAGTATAAATTATGATAGGTCGTTGTATGGATAGGCCGCGATCGCGATCGCCTGATATGCTCGTCGTGAAATAATATAGGACGTGGAAGTGTAAGATAATTTATAACAACGCTAACACGGGCGCGCAGGCCCGCGGCACGCAGCCCGCGTTGCCTTAGGTTAGGCGCATCATTTATATTGTTCTGATGTTTGTTTAATTTTTTACTATGCCCTCTGTAGATGCCGGTTGCGTTGCGAGATTATACAACGGATGATGAAAGACTAATGGTTGATGTCTGTTTTCGTTGCAACATCGATGTTTAATCAACTCATTTGAATGCTCGAAGTGGGTATTCAAATTTATCACCTTTTGTAATTGAATTTTGATGTGACGACGGAAAGCATTTTTGTAATATGATGTAGTATGTAAATCGTCTACAATATGGAGAAACCCGACATTAAGTATAGTTCCAATGTTTTTGTTTTGCTGTTAACCTTAGACAGCATCTACACAGTAATTATAAAGAGGTAAAGTTTGTACGTTTTAGTAGATAAGCGCATATACGAGCGAAGAGGAACGGCACAAAATAATAACTGTCGAGCAAAGGATAAAAGCTGCAATTCTGAGCTATTCACTGATTGTTGCCACTGTTTCGTATTAAAGTGTAGCCGCGGGCGCGCGGCGCCGATAGTTGCAAATAGGACGAAATAAGAAGTGCGCCTTAATTGGAGAGAACCCGGCGCTCGCGGCGCGGCGGAGGCATACCGGCAGGGAGATCTGCGATTTTTTAACATACCAGAAAGCTTTTAACTGCTTAACGTGACTATTATACAAACGCAAGTCCTGTTCATCTTTATTTTCCAAAGAATCGTCGGGCTTCTAAGCGTATTGAAACCAATTCCTGAAAATATTCAGTAGTGACTCGTTCAAACAATGTAACTATTTGATGCTCTCGGTTTCAGGAAAATGTTTTATCGAACCGAAAAACATATTCGGTTCAATTGAACTTTATTTAGCTCGTTGCATTTAGCGATTGCTTTTAGTTTGATAATACATAATACGGTATCGCGCAGCTACGTCCCTCGCGCCAGCCGCTCGGCGAATGTAGTCGGCTCACTAATTCTAATGGATTGAGTAAGAATAAAGTTATGAATATTTTAAATCGGCATTCCTTTTTGAGTGAGTTAATAAAAATAGTGCCTTAACGATGTCTCGATGCGCCCCGCTGGCATTTTATAAATAAAGACCTGTTGGTGCAGTTGATTGTTTATAACTGGCTGGCGGGCGACAGGTCGCCGGCTGTCATTAGAGAGGCCTTTTGTCTTATATTGTAGATTTTTAAAACAACTATGGGAACATTAATTTCACATGGTTAGGTAGTTTTTTTTCAACGTTTTGCTTTTATACTTAATTAATTATCAGTCATTTCATTTTCATCATTGCTTTGTACGGTGAATACTTATAATACCTTATAAGACAGAAGTTGTGTAGACGATTGTAGTGACTATACTAAATTTTATTCTGCTTGGCTTTTCAATAGACCTGTCAAACAGAAACCTCGGAGGACTGCATTTCCTATTAATCTATAAGTTTCTTAAAACATTTTACTATATTTAACTAAATTTATTCTACAATAGCGATGCCGCCGAAAAAGTTCGATATAACCGATATAAGCGAGACCTTATATAACCGTCGACAATCAGAAGCCCATTCGCGATGCATGTGCGGGGAGAGCCACGGGCGATACACAGGCTGATTGTAATAAGCTACCTACGCAGCTTCCTAGCCAACGCTGCCATTAGTCCAATTGATGTACGCCGTATTGATCAAAATGATAATAGAAATACGGGCTAAAATTGTACCGAGAAAGATTCGACGATAAATTATGAAGCAGCATTACACTAAGCTAGAGTTAGACTGCTACGCTAAGTACATGTTGTTACGAGACAGTGGATCTGTCGGCGAACTTTCTTATCTGCTATATCAGGAATTTTCCAAAGATAAGACCTGCATACCTACAAGTTTTCAGATGAAACTTAATCCCAGTAGTTATAAGTTGCTGAACTCGCAAACGCAATAAACTTCTTACTTAATGGATGAAGCATGTATAACGAAATGATTTTGCGAAACTTATGAAATTATATTGCTGAGTGTTTTTCTCTGATTGAACACGCTCGGTGCTGTCTGTGCATCGCTCAGTTAGTGCTTCTGATAAGCCAGAATATAAAGCGTATGAATAAAAATATCAGTCCCGACTTGCTAATTCTAAATATGCCGTCGGATTAAATTGATTTAATTTAAGCTTAGCTTATTTAATTAGGACACCCGAGACTCGAGTAATTTGCAAGCTTTCATTTATATTTTTTTCTTTCAGAAGCTAAATCCAATGTTCACATTGATTTAAAATTTGGAAGGTAAGTATGCGTTAGGTATCAAATTATGTGCATTCTCAAAAACCTATTAAGTGTTAAAGGAAAAAAAGGCGAAAAGACTTTGTTGTTATTCTTTATTCTTTCTTCTTCGTCAATAATATGAAAATATCTTTGTAATAGTTCCCTTTTAACTATCTTCGAGGCTCGTTCATTTGGAAAGGATGGATGAGGGAAGATTGACGAAAGAGATATACAGATCGAAAGTGTGTGGAAGGGTCGGAAGGGGCCGCCCTAGGCGTACTTTTTCGAATCAAATCGGAGAAATACTGGAAAAGGGCCGAATCTTAAGTACCCGAAACCGACGTGCGTGCATGACTCGATGTATGAATGTTGAAGAAGCGAAGGAAATTTGTCAGGATCGTAGCAAGTGGAAAGAAGTGGTCTCTGCCTACCCCACTGGGAAACAGGCGTGATTTAATGAATGAATGAATGAATAAAAACCGAGACTAAACCAAGAATAGCCTGAACATTATATAATTCTGGATGGATCAAAATCCCAAATATTCATGCCGATTAGCCAATTCCGAATGCAATATTTTAATGGAAGACTATACTTTTTGATATCGCTTATTGATCAAACCTAATCTTACCTACTTATAGCATTAAAATTATACATTGAATATATATAAGCTCCAGCATAAAATAGCTTTCGTAAAAATTAATAATCGGAAAAAAGTAAGAAATTTTAAGTTGTTCCCTCTGAACATACAATGACGTCACTTGGCGTCGACGGTCGCGACAACCACAGAGGTCAACTAATAAGTCAAACTTACCTATAAAATAAGCGAGCATTGCCGCTAGAATCACGCAGAGGCATATCATGGCAATGGCTAGGCACTTCCACGTGCAGCGGTGCTGGCACCGCTTGTCTATGTGGAAACGGGAGGGCGAGTAGACGGGCACCGGGCTTGGCTGGCTGGCCCGCAGCGGGAACACTGGCATCACCAGCGGTTGGTTGGCGAGCTGGCAGTGGTTCCCGCCGAGCGTGCCGCCGCCTAAGCCACCCGACATCGCCGAACCGCCCAATCTGTTCGGCAAAGAAATATAATCTAAATAATCTAGTAAAGTATAAACAGGCATTAAGGTAAATATAATTTAATATAAAGACCAGAATACAGAGTATATTTTTATTAAGATAAACTTGATCCTACTCGGGTACATCCGTCACGATAATTTCTTGTATCCGTCAACTGTAGCGCGGCGAATCTGTGCCGCGCCATATGGCAGTTATTTTATAGCGGTCCCTTCTAGACAATCAAAACGTATCATTATCAGAAATTCCGACAAAAAAATCATTGAGGCGTTTAAACACGTCCGCCTTGCCGGCCCATTAATCAATTATCCGAAGTCTTCTGTCACGGCTAAATTTAAAGTCGGAGGTAGGGGACCATATGGTGTAGTGGCCAGTCCTGCGCCTGCCAACTGACGCCGTTTATAATACTCATCACGTAAAAAATAAAGCCAAAGCAAAAAAGAGAACAGAAATAATTGGACCAAGTGTAGCAAGAACGAAGCGTGACTTCGAAGGGGTTTGTTCTGAGGAGGCTCTTGACTGTAATTTTCTTTTGAATAGCGGTCGAGAAACGGTTGGAGGAAGGACGAATTCATTAAAACGTGTACAGAAATCACGACGCCGGAGCACGCAGTCTCTGCCCTTTAATGGCATTTAAAACATCCATCGCAATTTCAATTAGGCGATGAAAGAATTCAAGAAACGTGAATGTATATTGGCTAGAAAAAATATGAAACTCCGGACACGTAGCTAGTAGCAGCTATGTAGCGCTGGTCAGTCATCATCTTGTCCGCACCATTTCATAACTGTACATGAAATTGATTTTTTAACGCCATCATCATTACGCATTTATTGTTTACTAGCGACCCGCCCGCGGCTTCGCCCGCATGGAATGTATTATACATATAAACCTTCCTTAAGAATCACTCTATCTATTAAAAAAAACCGCATCAAAATCCGTTGCGTAGTTTTAAAGATTTAAGCATACATAGGGACAGACAGCGCAAGCGACTTTGTTTTATACTATGTAGTGATGATTTTCATTCGGCGCCATAACTGACTCAAGTGCATCATTTCCGCGCGTTACCAAAACTATACATACAATCTTGTGTTTTTGTGCAAAGGAAATTATGTGGCTAAGAAATGGAATATTGCGCAATAACCACAGCGCGTTATAATAATATATGTTCAGTTTCGGAGCGGATGCGGCCAGTCTATTTTACAAACACAAAAGAGGAGCTCGAATGAAACAGATTCCGTGAAGGAGAGAGATCGCTAAGACAATTAACGAAGCCGACGACAGTGTTATTGTAGGACAATACTGCGATATTTCAAGCGCAGCGGCCGGCGGACGGGTGTTCGGTGGGATTTTGACAGCCGCTCGTCGTGAGCTCTTAATGAAGCGGTAAATAATGAGGAGAGGTGTTGCGCTGTGAGAGCCGTGTCTAATTAACACGAGAGCCCGCGACCAGTTTACACACACGACCCGACACACTCATGCTCAAAGCCATTATTTCGAGCGGCATGTCAGCATCACGCTAGGGACAACGGTAATATTGGGCATCGTAAATAGTCGTGGGGACGACGTAGTCGGGCATCGGAATGGCACGTCGAGTCAGGTAGCTCGGACTCGTTAGTTGTCGTCGCGCAGTTTTTGTCGCAGCAATCGCGCGTGCAGCGGTCACTCCTAGTCTCGGAACGGGCTGGCCGACCTCTAACTCGGAAACCAGATGAAACAAAAAGAAATAACGCGGCACGGGCCGTGAGAACGCGTCTCCTTCGCCGCGGCCGCTCCGTGCCGACCATTTATCTTGCACAGTCGTGCGGGAATGGACCGGACCGGACAGCGATGTGCTTTTATTGCATCGCGCCCCTAAATATAGGCCTGAGGAGGCAAGGCAAGATTTTAGCCCTAAAATAATGGACCTGATGAACTGGTTTACCACCATAATACAATAACATTTTGTTTTTAGAACAACAAAAAAGTACGTGAATTGAACTTTCGTTATTAAGTTCTTATGCTTCATTAAATACCTTTAAACGAGCGATTCTTGTAAAATATATATAATCTGAATCTCGGAAACGGCTCCAAAGATTTTCATGAATAGTATGTAGGGGTTTCGGGGGCTATAAATCGATCCAGCTAGGTTTCAATTATAGAAAATCCAGGTCATCCATAGTATTAATAATTAATATACATAAGTAGCTGAATATTCTCTCAGAAATGAAATCGATCTTATACGTTAACGTGCGCAAGGCCAATACTTTTCAAAATATCTAAGCTAACGTAACCTAACCCATATATTTACAAGACAGATGGAGAAATTATAGAAAACATTAGTAATTGAAAAAAAAAAACGTTATTTTGCATAAAATTCAATTCAAAGAGATTTTAATTTTTTTACCGCAAGCGGCTGGCACACAAAGCCATGAAAAACACCCCTGCACCTTATTCAATGAAAATAAATAGTTTATCGTCAAAGAAGTCTTTGAAAATACAGCGCAAAAGTAGGTACTTATTTCTTCTTTTTTATCGAGGCACCAATAGGCTACTAAGAGCATTCAAAGTTATTATCAGTTCGTCCCCTCTCGCTTGATCTTCGTCACAGTCAAAAAAATGGTGTGAAATAAACATAATAAACTTATTATGACAAAATGTTGTTTTGTTAGGGTGAGTTTTTGTGCCACCGCGATTTTGGTACAAAAACTTCGGATTCTATTGGAATCCCTGGAGGTTAAGGTGTTGATAAAATCCTATATAGGCACACTGGCGCATCTTTTTAATAAAGGGAGAAAAGTTTGGTGTCAGTGATGACACCAAAATGACTATAACGATATGGTATCTACGTAATAATAAGTATGTATGTTCTTTCAAAGAAAGTTCACGCATGCCTGGTCGAAATAATGTATTTATCCAGACACAGGTGGAATGACACCGGTCGCCAGCAGCTTGCACGCTATTTGCGCATACTTTAGGCAGATGACTACTGCGATAACCAATTTCGTTCGTAAAAAGTTGCTTCTTTGACTTTTCGATGTATTTGGCTAGACGGCATATACGTCTTACGCATACGCTCCGGTGTGAGCATATGCTCGGAAACAATGAGAATGGGTAGACAGCGTACAGCTGTGTTATTTCAACAAGTAGGTGCGTTAACTAAAGTGTGTGGTTATTTGTTCACTTGGTGGACATTATATAATTACGGGTTCCTATATAACTAGTTATCTCAAAATATAATGAGATAAGACACCATTACGACGTCGATCGAAATATTGCTGTCGAAATTTTTAACAAGCAATAGCTAGATATGATGGAAGGCATTTATTATAAGTTAATATTACTTTAGAGGCAAAAACAACTGGTTTTAAAATATTTAATAACACGCCAGATAGTACAGACGCAGCTTTAATAGGCGTGTATAAATCTTGTCGATCAACGCAAGGTCCACTATATTGTATAGGTCCGAGGAATAAAGAATAAGCCTCATGTATACGGCACCGCCTCAATCCATTCGATTTTCTTTTATTGAAGGCTCTAAAACGCCCCTTAGCTACGTTCTATGCGAGGGTCGGCCGAAAAGCGGCCCAGAAGCGGCAGAGATATTATCGACTTTAATAATATTTTGTTATAATGCTATCGCGTAAGTTTATGTTCGGATATCTTCCAACTAATTGCTCCGTGGGCTGGATGGGGCACAAAGAGATAACTTGAAATTACCGTCTAGAGGCTCGCGCGAGGCTTCCAACTCACAATGATGATTGTTTCGCATGATTCATGTATTGAACACAAATTAAGATCGTAAATGGTATTCCTTTGCGAATTAACAATGGCACAAGCCGAAAGGGTTGTATTTAAATATCAGAAGGGAAAAATATTCGCAAAGCCGAGGCGTTTTGCATGGAAATGCATACTTATATCTAATATGCATATAATTTAGTTGGATCAATCGATTTACAAGTCGTGGTGTGTATGCGAGGCTTCGCGGACGGTCCCTCGCCCCGATCGCAAGTCATGGGTGTAAATTCAAGAAAGCCCCCAATTTAAAGTGGAATGTGTAACAATGGCGTCCGCCCCGCTCTATGCCAATTTCCTTCCCCAACGACGCTCGGTATAAAGCAACGGAATAAAATTATCATCTATATGACAATGATATTCATTTGAAAATAACTTTTAAAGAGGCACCGAGAATATAAAAAGTTAGTACTTGATATACCTATATTTAGATGTCTACGTTAATTTTTCAAGAGATTTATAAAATATTAGGGTTTTGTAAGCATTAATAAAATAGGTATATAAACGAGCAGCGTTCAATGCGTCTCCATTAAACGCAGTCGGTTAGACACGCCCGAATCCCTCCTGTTAATAAGCCCGCCTCATCGAGGCCGACCAAACCCAACGGATTTAATTAAAAAACATTTGTCAAAATGGTCTTTTAAACGGGCATCTTGTATCTACCACGAATAGCCAAGTCGATAATCTATTGCTTTATTAATTACGAGTTACTCGTTATAAACTACGCAATCCATGACAGTCGATTAAGATGGTAAGTGACTCTAACCGATTTAAAAAGTTACATAAATACGTGTCGATGAATAAACAAAATGGCATAAAAATACCTTTACAGTCAGTTTTAATTTAAATTGATTACGACGTATTCAAGAATGCGATTAATTAAGACTTGTTTTGTTTTCAGCGTCGAGTTTGATTGGATGATGCTAAAGATATGGGTTTTGGAGTTGGTAAGGTCGTTCCTATTCTTAGGTCAAATAACAAAGGAATTTAATGTAAGCGCCACATCTTGGCAGAACCGTTAAGGTGGAAGGTTAACGCGCCGGCATCCGAGCCCGACGCAACAAACACTTCAAAGGCGGAGATGTTTCTTCTTTTAGAGCGCGAAATAAATTAACGAACCTAATATAGACTGGATTTCAATGATGATTTGCATAATAAAGCAGCAACCGCCTCAGGATAAAGGTATGTAGAGAATGTTGGCGTTCTCATTTATAATGAAAGTTGTGAGATTTGACTTTAATAAATATACGAGCAACTTGCACCAGCTTCGGCCGTATCGGATCTAGGAATATGTAAATTAGGTAAACAAACACATAACTATAATATAATAGAAAACCTATATTTAAGGCAACGAGGTCCATAATTACGTTCTCACATACATAATTATGTAAAAGTTAAAACCTTACTAAATACGGTGTCTTAGCTACGGCTTCTACCCGGCGGCCACGAAACCGCCGATATACTTATTCGTATGACACCCCTCGGCCATAGTTTCAAGTTTTAACCACATAAAACTTTCTAGAAACATTTTCTAAATAATTATAAATAAGTTTTAAAGACTTGAATGGACAAGCATACAAACAGAAGAAGCGTCTTTTTTTAATACTAGCTTTCGCCCGCGACTCCGTCAGGGTAGAAGTCGTTTATCACTGCTCCCTCAGAAATTGTCAAATTTTCCGGCATAAAAACTGTCCTATGTCCTATTCCAGGACCTGACCAATATGTGTACCAATTTTCATCTCGATCCGTTTAGTGGTTGTAGCGTGAAAGACGGACAAACATACACACTTTCACATTTATAATATTAGTACGGATTTTAGACATTTAAATGTCATAGGTGTGCCAGTTCAGATTTTTTTTTATTGATCCAAGAACTTGTCATGTATGCCACGCTCGGTGTCGGGAACACGCTGTAGAGTGCAATGCAAACGTGGTATGATACAGCGATTTAAATACTCTCGGATTCGTTGAACTCGGCACTCATATTAATAACTCTTAAAGCGCGGTGGTTGTTTTACGCGTCGGTTAGGTAATGCTGATTCATGAATGGGAGAGTAGCTAGCGCAACGCTCCCGCTTATATTTAGCAAACTTATTTTCTTGGAAATATATCAAACGACGGAAGCTCTAACATTTGAATTTCCAAGCTGCATCTAATTAAGCGGAGTGTTATTGAGGATTTCGTAAATGATTAATTTTTGCACTAAAGGAATCGGTGTTGCTGAAAACTTGCCAACAAAATGTACTCGCGACTCAGTTTAATTAAAGACGGCGAATTTCTTAAGCTAAGAATATGACCGGTTAAGCTAAGAGTATTACATTCAGTTGGCCAGGGTATAGCCGAGGATAGGTGTAACTAATCTCTATGCATTTGCCGGTGCGCTCGAGCCGCAAATGCGCCCGGAACTGGTTTATCGCGAGAAATGAATGGAAGTGATAGCGAGTAAGCGGCCAATTACTGGTCGCAGACTGCGAGGACCCGCGCGTAAATAATTCGGAGCGCGCATAAACACAAGCTCGGTGAGGCGACATGCGCGTGTGCTCACTTGCCGCACGCTTCGACCAACTTATTCGATACGCTTTGTAAATACTACGAGTTGACTTTACAATGGTTGGTATGTTTTTTGTACAGTCAAAGTCATAAAAATATAAGCGTTCCCTTGACGTCAGGCGTGACACGCCCAATAAGGCCTGTGTATACATTTAATTGAAGGGCATTCCACGGTTTTTTCAAGAATTAAAGTTATACTTGAAGTACGATTTAATACATTACAACGCAATATTTAGTAACAAGTTTAACTAAAAAGTAAACTGGGACATGGATCTTTGTATCGTATTTTCGTCACAAACATAATTATTTAAACATATTTTAAAACGGCACTTCCATAATAACGCATTAGAAAAAACGCCGCAATGTATTTACAATAGCATGATAAAATTAAATTGCAATTTGCAAACATAAAAATGAGTAGAAATCATAGTTGTGACTATTAAGAAAGTTTCCAAAGTGAAGTACTGATAACGCGGAGTACGCTGCGGTGATAGTAATAAACAATTTTCCATTAGCCAGCCGGCCGCTAGTTCCCGCTCATTTCCAATTTCCATACCCAACGTCTAACGGAGAGTGCGATAGCCTTTTATTACCGGAGTTTGTCGTTGAGGATATAATTATGGTAATACCGTGGAATGTAAATTAAGTACTGCAATAAATACTAGGCGTAGTCTAAGCTAGGCAAAAACGACGCGCCTTAACCTCACACCGGCTAGGATTAGCAACACTTGCTACGGCAAATCAGTAATCCTATGTATTTATTCATTGATTCCTAAAATGGCAAACAACACTTAATGTCAAATATAACTAACGAAATATTCCTGTTTTATGTCCATCTTTTACGAGTCCTTAGTAAACGGTTATTCAAATTTACCTTCCCTGTGAAATGGCCAAAGAGGCTTACAAAAGCTTCTCAAGGAGAATTCATAATTAATAGACAATAAGGAGACCATTATTAAGTTAATGATGTCCAATTGCAAAAGGAAAACTTGGGCTGGGCTTAACTTAGAGCTAGCTGCTTAAGCAAATAGCCGGAGGACATTCATTTTTATCCGCAAACATGGCATTCCACGCTACGACGCTAAACTAAATGCTTGCCGTTGTTCATCGAAGCGGAAAAACAGTTTTGCAGGAGATGCCTCCCTCCGCGGCCGCTCGTATTTCACCCGAGTTCAATATTATTTCGACAGTCGCCGGCACAAAGAGTAGGAAGGCCGCTCCGCCGCGGGCGCCTCGCGTATCGCTCCACAATATTGTCCTCCCGCCCGATGCCTCGGGTTACACTGTAAATATTTTTCGGCGGTTGCCTGATTGAAAATTTTTATCGCATTCCACCCCCACTTCTTTCGATAATGGATTGTGCCCGCTTTTAGGCACACATCTGATATGGGTGGCAGAAGGTATGCCGGCTCTGCGGCTTCTGTACACATACCGGAACGTTTCGGATATACGGACTGGGACAGTATTGTTGTGGATCTGAAGTTACGAACTCACAATATTGATTAGCTTTATCTGACGCTTACGCTTATGTAATGTTGAAATTGGTACTTGCTCATACTTCAAATAAAACTTTAATAACTAAGGTAATTGAGATCCGTATTCTTTGGAATTTGTATCAAACTGTGGAAAAAATGTGCTTTCATCGCCGCATTTGGAAAGTGAGTTGAGCTGAATGATCTAGGAGAACACTCCGCTCATACGCCTTTTGATAAACAACATCAAAATACGGACGCTCAGACCGGCTCGGCCGCGAGCCGGAAAACTTTTGATGTATTATGGTATTACTTTATAGTCGGACGCATGGAGGAACATTGGAAATATTTCATCATGAATATTAAATGAGAATTTCAAAACACTTCCTTGACAAACGAGTTGTTCTTTGAAGTCATTTCTTGGAGTTAAAAACCGGGCAGGAGCATGTCGGGCCATGCTCAGTGTAGGGTTCCGAAGCCGTTCATACAAACAAATTAGACCTCGCGACAAAACTAACTTTGCCGTTGGAAAACTGTTATCCCCGTACATCGACATAGGTCACGGTCAGTTTACCAACACCGCAAATAAGTTTTCGGTAGGTATAAACATTTAAAGCGTTTATAACTCAAGAACCACTGATTTTATTTTACCACTTTGTTGGCGTGACTAATATGAATATTTATGCCAAATTACCCTAAAAATGCACATGGAGAGGCTCAAAGGCGCGGAGTCAAACTGAGTTGAGTAGAGATTCAGTACCGTATTCGTAAAAACATTTAAAACGTTAACAAATAGTAACGTCGTCGTTACTGTATATAAACAGTAAATTGCAAGTTTTATAGCAAAAAAGTCAGTTTGTAGTATTTGGACATATTTAAGAGGAGCTTTCACACCTTCATATTCAAAACGTATACATACATACATACATACAGCGTGTCATAGAACTTGGCGTAAAAATTACGGATAAGAAAGCCCTTTCCTTACCGGTCTAGAATATACTTTTAACTTTTCAATCTGTTAATTAGTTTAGGAGTTATTATAGTAGTTTATGCAACAGTTGTATAAGAGAGGTCAAAAAAGACGAGTGGTGTGGTCACGATGTGAGCCGCAGGCGAACATCGTAAAGCAAGACGCCACGAGTATTTTTTGACTTAGTTATACACCGTTGCATACAATACTTTTTCTACGACTAGGTTTCAAATAAAATGCAAAATTAAATTAATATACCTAGGTTAGAATACAAACGAACGAAGCACAGAACAACAAACGAGCGAGAAACATTCGAAAACAACAAAATATGTGTCTATGGTTAACTTTGTTTTTAAATTGATGTGCACTTGCCAGGTTTCATATTTTTAAAAAAAGTTGCACAATCGATTTAACTTGTGAAATAGGGACTAAAAAACACCTAATGATTTGAGAAATGAATTCTTTTACCTGATTGGTCGATTTTAATATAGCTGCGTTCTGGTTGGTTGATACCAAATAAAATGTTTTTTTTAAAGAGTTAAATTAGTAAAAGAGTTTACATACCAAAAAGAACCTAACGTTTCGATTGACAGTCAATGTGTATTGTGATTGGTGGTTTAATTTGGTGAAGTATTTTGATTGGTCAAATTAACCTAGGTGTAAGCTTTGGCAGCTAGGCATATCGTTTTGGCTCAAAAAGCACAAGTGCTGTTAAGGGGAATAGACTAGATAGACTTTTCTACGGAATGTTCTGCGGACATATTATCTATATTCTTATATTTAGTGTTCGTGACTATGTAAATGACAGATAAAAGTAGTAGGAAAAGGTTTTAATGATACGGGTAAAAAAAGCTTGCCTGTGGTACACCTTGGTCTCCCCTGGCTAAAATAGTTTAGTTAATAATAATAATATTATAATAATTCTTTATTGTGCTAATAAATGGTACACTGAGTTCTGCTTAAATTTATTATTATTATTTAGATATTTATTTAATTTTCTGCAAATTAGGTTTTTTATAATAAGTATATATAAAAGTAAAATAACAATACCCATACAAAAATATAAACATTATAAAAAACCTAACCTACGGGTGCCGCCGGCAGCGGGGCAGGGCTCAAGCTACCGGTGGTTAGGGCTGCAGAGAGAGGAACCTCCTCACAATGCGTGCCGTGTCGAGGAGTACTGCCTTCTGTATCTGGCCCTTGATCCAGCCATCTAGCGAGAGTCTCTTGAGGTGTTGGTCGAGACTCTTCGCTATAAGACCGATTGCCGAAACAACTATCGGGACAATGATCGTCGAGTCAACATCCCACATGGTGGTCACCTCGTGAGCCAAGTCAAGGTACTTGCTGAGCTTATCCTTCTCGGCCTTCACAAGGTTCTTCATTATGCGGGATGGTGATTTCGACGAGCACTGCCCGGCGTTGAGATCGATCTGTCAACACGATGTCAGGTTTATTGGCGACAATAGTCCTGTCTGTGATAACAGATCGATCCCAATAGAGCGTAGCACGACCATTTTCGAGAACTGGCGCCGGTGTGTACTTATAGTACGGCACTTCAGACTCAACAAGACCGTATTGAAGAGCAAGCTGCTGATGAATAATCCTGGCTACGAGGTTATGTCTGTGCAAGTACTCGCCGTTGGCTAAATGCGAACAACCGGAAATTATATGTCTGAGGGACTCGCCGGGACAACGGCACGCTCGACAAATGTTATTATTATTATTATTATTTATTAATTAGCCAATGTAGTGTCCCACTGCTGGGCAAAGGCCCCTCCCTTGATTTCCACACCTCTCTCTCTGTGGCAATCTTTGGCCATTAAATTACATTAACTTAAGAAATACATAGTAAGAACAAAATGAAAGTAAGCGTCATCTGACCCCCTAATAGTGTGAACTGTATCACAATGGGTCAGGATTATCAGTCATTATTAAACTTTTATACTAATTAACAGATTTAAAGATAAAACTATATTTTGGACAGGTTTACGTCAAGTTCTGAGACACCCTGAATATAGTGAACCGCTTTACCCCAATGCTTTTTAAATATCAAAAAAGTTTCTATTGGTTTATTATTCAAAGTAATTTGTAAAGATCGCAATTGCAGGGTTCAAATCAACGTGAAACTTACGTCAAATTTTCCTTTAAGTAAACATTTCCGAGTGGTGTTCGGCGCGGCCGGGCCCGCGCGTGACACGCGGGCATGCGGCGTGCGGCGTGCGGGCCGCTCGCCGCGACAATATACCTCTAATTATGTTTGTATTGGGTGCCGAGAGCCGCTCAGCCGCGCCAATATTTAGACAGCCGAAGATACAAATGAGGATCCATTACTGGATTTCGTCGATCTGGGACTAATGAAAGACAAATAACTTGGAGTTCTAAGCATCAATAAGGGCGGCTATATTAATCTGATCAACGCGGATGAAACTGACCGATTAATCACGCCGTTACAAGCCGTGGACCGCTCACTTGTTGTGTTTACGCTATATCTAACTACCTACACATTAACGACACAAATATGCTTGAGTGGAGATTTAAGATTTTGAGATTGAAGAAATCAAATATATAATAATTAATAGTCTTACATAGAAAGTGACTGAGGAAACAACTAATAATAATAAATAAAACAATGATGGTACACAGTAATAAAACTTTATAGTCCATATATAATTATCGTGACATTCAAAGAAAAGCTGAGACGAATTATAATAAAAATGCAGTAAAACTAAAAGCTACCACAATCGGTAAAGGGCGCTATAAATATTAAGCGGTTGACAAAATGGCGTGCAGTGCTACCATGTTACGTTGGGAAGCTGATTGAACTTCTCATATTATACAATATAAGTATGTAGTACAATTTTGGACCTAAAGTGTTATATTACACAGCAGAAGTGTCAGTGTTCCACTTCCAATGCAGCTACGGTGGAATAACCACACGTCCTCAGGGGCGCGATCGGCACGAGTAAAGTCGCACTACATTAAACCTCCAAATTTGTGGGACCCTCGTTTGAAACCGCACCAAAATCCGTTCATTTTTTTTCTTTAATCCTTATTATTTGACTATGCATTAAAGGACAAGCCACGAACAATAATTTATCAATTAGACACGGTCGTTTTCGATTCAGAATTGCACCATCTGAGTTACCCACAATTTATTGCTAGCTACATTTTTACGTTTTAAAATGAACAGCAATAAAAATAATGGGAATACATTGATTTAATGTACAGCATTCGATTGTTTCGACATATCTACAGGGGTTAGAGAAATAGAGAGAAGTTTATTGGCATTTTAAATCATAGGACTTGCTTTTTACTAAAGAAACATTACGACGATTGTGAAGAAATGAAACCCCTTGAGTGTTCTAAAAGTAGATTTTTGCGTTGTTGATTGAGAAGTTGTAACGGTATTTTTTAACATCGAATAAAATACAAAATATATTTGATTGATCGTTAAAAAGGTGGGACGCTCCAGTGGCGGTTTCACCCTCCCACTGACTGCACGCTTGACCGGTCTCTCGAAATAATGGGGAAGGGTAATGGGTCATACACTTTCTAGCACAACCGATTGAATTGCAAAGCAGGTCATACATGTCCATTGAATATTTACACGTGTAATGACTGTAACGCCAGCAATGTATCAACTGGCATTTAGCTCCTGTGTGGAGTCATATAGGTTGACTTGGGGAACTTTTTACTGGCGAAATAATGTGAGGAGCGTAAGACATCTGACAAAAAACACTCAGCTAACATATACGTTCAGTGATCAATGAACTCTGAAGCCCGTATCGCGGGATAATAAACGCGCCTAGTGCTTCTTGAATTATTTATTCTTCATAGGTACATCCAATTAAAACGTCGAGATAATTTACCTTATAAATGATATGTCCATTAATCTCATCAGTTTCAGTTTAGTTTAATGGGTGCTTAAATACATATCACATATAAAATAAAAAATGTACCTATCACGATAACATCAAACTAACACGTCAAATATAATGCTCCAATAAAACAATTCGAATAACAAGAGACTTAAGCTTAGCTTAAAAAATCGTATTTTGAAGTTTATAAGTTGTAGGTAATTCTGTATTTCTGCCTACGCCACTCTGGGAACGAAGGCGTGAGTTTATGGATGTATGTATGTATTATTTGAAGTTAATATTTTTGTGGATTGTGTTGTAAATTAATACGAACCAATCACATGGTAAGATTATTAACAGTGATATTTGAGAAACAATAATGAGGCTTAAAAAGTATGTAGAAGTATCATGTAGACATCATAATATCATATCATAAAGTAGACTGTAATCGTGAACTTTGTTGAGTGCCGTTATTTACTCTATACATGTACGTATCATTTCACATAAGCAATTATCACACGTAGTAGTAATTTAAGTACATCACCAAAACGACACAAACGTTCTATTTTAATTTACGAAATTAACTTGTTTTTCCAACGATCTTCATTTGGAATCGCCCACGCGGACACGTATTAAATTTTATAGAGGCAGGCAGGTCGGCAGCGAGTTCGTAAATTTACCACCAATACTTTACAGACGATCACGTAAAAGTGTTTCGGTATCTCGCGGGTCACAGGCGTGTTTGATGTACGTCTGGCCGTTAACCCTACTGAATCAGGAGGGATTAATGTGTCTCGGGTGTTATTGGTTCCTCTAATTACGTTCACGGCTCGGACAGAGTTATGGTAATGTTCCGCAGCCTTCGTAGATACGGCCCAGCGCCGTGTCACTGATACTTACGACTCAGAATTTAGGGTCTGTAGTGCGAGCCATTCGTTAGTCATGCCCGATGACGTGTACCTTGGACAAGACCAAAACTGTTATTAGAAAGATTCCGTCGAAACCTTTTTTCGGTACTTGTCTTAAAAGGTTTTTTATGCTCATATTGTGAAGGCAGTTAATGCGTGGCTCGGTTTTGATGTTTACTTAAGAAAGCGGGGTTAGGTTAAATAGGGCAAGCGTATTAAGTGGCTTTTTGCTTTCATATGTAGCAGTAAATTTAACCAAAAGACATTCCATTTGTAGCGTTTGTGTCTTCTTTTAACTGCACATTGCGGCGAAATGCATGAATTTCTGGGCATAAAACAAAGGCACTCGTCACGCGAAGCATGCAGTACCACGAAGTCCTAAAGGGTAGAAAGGGCGTTTTGTAGTAAAAAGTAAGTTAGGGCGCTCCTTTGTTTGTAAATGGCGCGAGTTAAGTGTTTAGATAAGTGCAGCGGAGCAGTGTGCGCGTTTGTTATCTCGGAGCATGGGAGCCGGGCGAATGGAGCCACCCTGTGTGGTCCGCTGTTCGGCCAGCTCTCGCCTCGCACTCGTCCGACACCCATATAGACTCGTTTCTTAAGTCCAGAAATTACAACTCTTCCAAGAATTACAATAAATCAAGATATTTTCTCGTAGATGACAAAGGTACGGTTTCCACAGTCACATAAAAAAGTTTTACAGGAGTTTAAGTAGGTAACCCTTGATTCATTGTGATCATGTTAATGCCTTTTTAGTAAAAGTGTAACGTGTTCGTTAGTCATGCGCATGCTGGACAATGTGGAATGAGGTCAGAGCGTAGTCATGATTAAAGCTACGAACGCTTTCTTGAATGGGAACTCGTACTTCGGAGTTGGCAACGACTGTTATAAATCAAACTAGCTTTCGTGTTCCGTACGGAAGGTATGTATGTAGCCGAAACGCTTCTCTCGTTTAATAACAAGAATGTAGTTAAGTTTACGTCCACTTTGTCCACCAAATAGCCTGCGTTTCTGGGCACCGTTAAACTCTGTCGTGTTCGTACAAAGCTGTTGGCTATTTAACAAGGATTTTTTATTGTTGGGGAACGAGTCACGCTGTCCTTCTGAATTATAAAATATTCAAATAAGGAGGGAATAAATCCACGCGAGGAAACGTCGACATTACATATTACTGCGGGAATGCCAGCCGCCCATTCATTACAGTTATTTATAGGAGGCAGTGTCAAAGCGAGGTTTGTATTTATCCTGATGGCAGTTTGTTTATTTTTAAACGGGTTAGGCTAAAATATCCTAATCCGATAAGCGTCCGGTGAGCCGAGTCGAGCGATCGCCTCAAATAGTCCGCCGGCGCTGAATCGCTCAATACACTCGATGTCACTGTCACTGGACCAGTTTCGGGCCTGTCATGGACTTTAACATGATGAAATATACAATTTCTATAATAAGATTTTCATTATGACTTGACATTTAAATAAATAAATTAAGTAACGAACACAAAAAATAATACGAAATGTTTAAACAGTTTCTGTTGAAAATGCAAGGCGTGTTTTATATTAGTTTATCCGTTCAATGGTTATAACTTATGTAAATGTCTTGTCACTGAACCTCCAAAGACAATTTCGTCACTTCAGCTTGAGTAATCATAATAGACAAAGTCAATCAATATTGTGCGTAGACAATAGACATCTCTTATTCAAACGGAAACTATTACCGTCTTGCCATTGTATTCAGGGGCCTCACCTCAAAGAGAATATTATTCAAACGAAAAGTGGTTTGTTTACAAACGCCAGAAGATTATATTAAGGATAGCTGGTGACAGGAGATTAGGCTTGCGTGTGCGAGTGCGGCGAGGGCTCGAGCTCGAGCGCTGCTGTCGATAGAAGTCAACGTGAAAGATTTATGTCCAACTTTGTGACAGAGGAATCACTGTGGACGTTCCTGGGATTATCCTTTGTCCCAAATACGATATCATACATTGTTAATAAGCTTTGTTGTGGCTCAATTGATGGATGACCTAAATGGAGTAACTTGGTTCTTCGATCACGTATTATTTATACGAGGATGCCGTCAGCCTGTTGTGACTTGTGACTGATATCCATGAAAATAAACGTTTAGATACTAGTGAGAACATTCTCTACGAAGCGTTAAATAAGTTTTTAAATATTGTCCGTGCTTTATGCTATTCTGGTTTCGATCTTGGCTGTTTGTGCTCTAGTACGTTATCAAGATATTTATTTAGTTACGACTATAGGAGGAGTAAAGCATGACGTCACAAGCTAATTAATCTGTTTGATCTCCCATCGACAACGAGTGCAGTAGAGTTATCTTTAATGAAACAATTGTATTGGTATTACACATTGAAGTTAGAGGAAGATAATTGAACTTCCTGCAGCGGGCAAGATGTGATTGGCTCAAAGCGAGCGATGCTCGGCGGCCCTCGCGCGGCCGGCCGCGTATCTGCTCGATGGGGTGTTTCCTCTAATTATACGACCTATTAATAAGATGCTCCTCCAGCCCGAACAACAATCGATCACTATGCTCAATAATAATGACTTTGTTGAACTTTAAAGACGGTTCAAAGTTTTACGACGAAGGGTTGAAGTTGGATTAGAAAATAATTAAAGTTGAAAATTAAAATTTTCCAGGGTCGTGCAAAAAACTAATCCTTTAGATGAGAAAACGATGCAAAAGGCTAATGATCTAGGTAGCTGCAATTGCCTCGAAGGAGTAAAAAAATAAGAAAACTGTTTAAGTAAGGTTTTTTTAAGATTGGGACAGGCCCACCCTTAAGCAATTTATCAATCTAGAAAAGAAAGGTTCTCTTCTTAGATTACTGGTTCGAGTTAAACCAGTAAAATTGATATAATCCCCATCTAGTTAGTGGTAATGTACTGCAGGCCCGGGAGCAAAAGGACGATCAGAGCGCGCACCGCTTTAAGCAATCTCAGTAATAACAGGAGAGGGTTGGTACGATTGCCAATATTCTACAAGCCCCGGCTGCAACTTATCTCCAAGTAAATATCACTACTGTTCGTGTGCCAGCTAACTAAATATTGGTGTGCGAGCCGCGGGCTCATAAACATACGCCCTGACTCGGTGCCTAATGCATAAAGAACTTTATAACTCCGAGCTGTGATACGGGTTCGTACTTAGTTGCTCGTTCGTTTACTAGCGAAACTAATAAGATTCACATTCTACGTACTAATGAAGCCTGCGTTATCCTATCCTAAGCTTTATGTTGCGTCAGTCGATTCACCATTAATTACACGTAAACTCTTTATTGCACATAATAAAATACAAGACATGCTAGCGTCAACATACTTTGATATTGCAAATATTTATTTCTGCCATAGCAATACTGAGGATATGAATGCTTTAAATTGAGTAATTACATCGCTTTAATTTTCGGAACGACTACTTAATGCACAGATGAAGTTTTAGTAGATGTTGATACAAAGCAGACCCGTATGGGCGCCGGGAGCGGCTTGCGTCGGGAGCGATCGTCTAAACGCTATTAACTAAGTTGCAGGTTTGTGTTGGAGTTGGATGGGTGAACTCTGTTTGCGCTGTCCGGGCCGTATGGAAATCATTTCTTGCTCAGTGGAACTTCCCGGCTCCACGCGCGATCAAATATTTACCGCCAGCCCCAACTCTTGCGCGCACTCCGGAGATCGTGTCTCTGCAGACGTATCACGCATTTGCTCCCTACCCAATTATGAACATATTTAACTCCTTATTTTAATTCTTATTCATGGTTTTATCAGCTCGCTAAGGCGTTTAATAATTTCCAATCAACCTAATAGTTATATTAAGAACCATGCATACTTAACACAAGTTATTTAAGAGCTTAATTAATTCTATCGCTAACTGAATTTACATAAAGTTAATTATAATTGTGTGCTTTGTTTGGAATATTTTAGCGGAAAAGTATAATAAGCAGCTCTCCGTTGTTTTGCGGGAGCGTAATCTGTATAGTATTAAAACTGAGAGACGTCCTTTCAGCGCGGACCATGACCGCTGGATTAAACAACAAACAAAACAATACCTGTCTGAGAGCCGCGATTGAGATTGAAAAGTTGTGGCGGGAATATGGACAAAGGGGACTCCAAGATTACAACTTGAACAAGTTCATAATTATTTTGTATCCTTTGATGTCCGCTGCTGTTTTTGTTCAGTGAATACATACCTACTGCTTCGGGTTTTAGGTGACCTATCTAAACCACCAAAGTCAACAGTGTTCTCCACGGGCGGCCAATTATTGAAAAAATGCGGAGTATTTTTGTGTAGTATTGAAAATTGCGTAGAATACTAAAGTAATTTGAAAAGTTCGTGACTGATAACGTTTCATTTGTTGGTGCAGATACAGTTTACGGAGTGGCGCGGAGTGGCGCGCTTCGGGCCGAGGGGCGCCCGCCACGGCGATGCTATCTGCCCGCCATTGTTGCGTGCACTTAACCGTCATATAGCTTTGCCTGCCTTCTTGTATTCTAGCCTTGTTAACACATTGTAAAGAAAATTACATTCCGTATCTACTTAACTCAAGCATGGCGTTAAAAAGTATTTCCGGTATCGATTATCACTCTACCATGTCGAAATGCTTGCATCGGTTAATAGTTGTTGTGGGTTTGATGGTTTAGATAATACGCATTATAATTTCTTGCGCATTTAAGGGGTTGTAAATACAGTTTTTCGGTAGTTTTAAAAAATACATGACGAAGACATGTTGGTTGAAGTTCGAAAAGTTGAATAGGTATATTATGGTCACGTAGGATTTTTCAAAGGAAATTTCAGTTGCGCGGCACAAAAATTTACATACAATTTCAACTTCGGTCTTTATATGATTAACTACGGCTTACTATTTGCTGATTATGCCCAACTTATTAAATTCCATCTTCACCAAACACCCATATACGAATAGAAGGTTTTAAGATTTCCCGCTCATAAAGGCTACCTTACGTCCATCGTCCACTGCGTGATACAGTAAAATTTAAGGAAGGAATCTCAGAAAACAATATTGGGGGTAAAGATATCATGAAATGAACGGGAAGGAAACCGTATTTTTGCAATAATGATAGACATTATGCTCGCATGTTGCAATATTAATAGTTGGGATCCACCCTTGAATCTGAGGAAATTAAACAGAGCAGCGATTGGGGTGTCGCAGATGGCAGTAACTGCGCTCGGAGCTGCGTTCGAACTTCGAACGTGCGGCATTTACGTAGAAAAATAATGATTTATGGCGGTAGGTACAAGTGGACGTTACGAGCTCGAGGTCCGCTCGAGTCAACCGCAGCCATTAGCACGCGTACTCTCCTGCATATTGTATCCCTTATCCGCAGAACTGAATACATTTCGGAACGAGATTGCTTACTGCGAGAACTTCGATCGAAACTCCCAAAGGACATCCCGAATAAGAGCTGCTGAATTAGTTTTGTGTAGTGCCTTACTTTAATAATGTTCTAAGGTCTTTGGAGGTTTGTGGGGATTCCATGCCGCCCGTGTTTATGTTGTCGTGCGATATTATATGAAATAGATGTTTTCTGGCTTCAGGCTCTTTATTGTTACTTTGAAGAGTACCTACAAATACAAGGGGTGGGCGACTATTGGGGTCGGGAGGGTAAACAAGTGCCGTCAACTGATTCAACTAGGTAGGTAGTCGATTGTATTGAGTATTTTCCTGATTTCGTTCGCTTTTGTTTATTTCATTACAGGCGACCTGCCTTGCTTTGTCTGAGTTCATGTGAGTTTTCTGGAACACCCGTTAATAAACCAGAATATAATATTTACTGATGGTGAAAATTGCATAAAAATCCGTACAGTTCATTCATACCTTCACGCCTGTAATCCTAGAGTGGGGTAGGCAGGGCTAAAGAATTACCTACAACTTTAAAAACTTGGTGATAATTCTGTAACCACATTTTGCACAAATAGGCTAAGATGTTTACCAGCGTATTAGTGACAGGTTGCAAGCCCATCGCCTAAAAGTACTACAAGCCTAAATTCCCTTAGTCGCCTCTTACGACATCCACAGGAAGACAGGCAACCACACGGGACTACAGTTGTTGTTTGTTGTTGTCCGTACAGTTGTTTTTGAGATTATTAGTATTATTACATAAAGATGTCCGTGTGGTTGCCGGGTTAGAATAGTGCCACTCCATGTCTTCCCATAGATGTCGTACGAGGCGACTAAGGGAATATAGGCTTGTAATACTGTTAGGCGATGGGCTTGTAACCTGTCACTAATACGCTGATAAACATCTTAGCCTATTTGTGCAAAATGTGGTTACTGAATTATCAACAAGTTTTTAAAATTGTAGGTAATTCTGTAGCTCTGCCTACCCCACTCTGAGATGACAGGCGTGAAGGTATGTATGTATGTATGTACATAAAGATAAACAAACGAAGCGAGGGACTTTGTTTTATTTTCTTCTGGAACTTAATGAGTCGGCTGAGCAAAAACAGTAGTAGGACCAAATGTGTAGTGTATTTATGATCTGTTGTTTTCGTTTGGTTGCTGTTTATATTTGAATGTATTATTGATAGATGTTTAGTTTTACATCCAATTTATTAGTAATTATTCTCCTCCTGACTTTAGAACTTATGATTCTTTTGATTGTTTACAGTACAAATCCATACAATAAGCAGATATACTTAAGTGTAACATGTTTGGATATGTAAGCCCATGCTTAGCTAAGGTAGGAGCCCGTGTTAGTTAGCAGGGATGGCAACTTACCTGGTAGGTGTTAATCGGCGGATGGCTACGATGGAGAGCGAGGGTGGCTTACCTCGGGTCGACGAAGGGCTCAGCGTAGATGTTGCGCACGGGCTGGCGGCGCGGCAGCGGCGGCGGCACCGGGCTGAAGCCCTCCATCATGTCGTCCCGCTCGCTGTACTTCAGCGACTTCGTTGTCATCTTGCTGACGTTCTTGTTCCTTCTCTCCAGTTTACAATCCCATTATGTTTTCCATTTCACTTATTAAACGTCCGCTTTTATCACTTACATATCTGTTTACACTGACGTACGATCGTTCGTAGACATCGAGATAACTTAATTGTAATCACTTATTGTCGAGACATTTTGATTCACTTTCAATCGAACGCTTTTAAAATGATTCTGAAAGAAGGGTTGTTATGGTTTAGCCGTGTCGCGGCGGTGCTCGGCGACCTCGCCCTCCGGGTGCGCGCGGCGGACTGCGGCCCGCGACCCTCGTCTCGGCTCACACTACTCGAGCTTTTGTCGTTTTTTGCGCCCGCGCCGAGGTGCCATAGAAAAAGCTCGCCAACTTAATAGAGTATAGAAAAAAAACATACGAAAGACGAGGGATCACGGTGCAACAGACCTGACGTAACTGAATAAAACTAGATCCGATCCGCCCATGTTCAACATGATGCGGTTAAATTTTTCATTTTAATTTAGGAGCTTTATCTATTGTGTGTGGTGTGAATAAAAGCAGCTATTCGAAAGCAGACAAGGGTATTCTTTGAGTGTTGCCAAATTGCAAAAAATATGATATTTAAGAGATTAAGTATAAATTGTAACTTCAATAGGTAGTTATTATATTTGGGAAGTTGTAAATGGAACTTATTTTTGGAATAGTGGGTTTAGAGATGTGAAGGCCTATTTAGGTAAAGTTAAGAAAGGAACAGTATCAATCGAATCGATAAATGTTATTATCGGTTCGGCCGAGACCGGGGCAGGGTTCGTTCGACTGAATTACAGTCAATAATAAAATGGCGGCGACCGCGAGGGTGAGCTCGGCTGAATAATTAATGCCCAATGAATTTATCTATTTACGAGAAGAGTGGAGCCCCGTGATAAAACTCGCGCTTTTACGAGACTAATAACTTCCGGCCTATAAGACTAACTAACTGACAAATAGGGCGTTGGATTATTTTCGGCTCGTACCTACGTACTCATTTTTTGCGTGGGCAAATGTGTCTACTTCGATAATAAACGATCACAGGTATAGTCCAACAAAACTGGTCGACTGTAATCTATGTAGTTTAATTTTAATTAAAAAAGTATGCAAAACAATTGATTGCATTGCTGAGCTAATTTAACAGAAATTATGAGTATGATAGTCATATTAAAAATTAAAAATAGCATATTAGAACGTGTGTCTTCGTAAAAGTGATACTGGCGGCAGAGATGGCCCTCAGCTGTGCGCGGTGCGCGGCGCGGCCCGCGGGCGGGCGGGTGATCTCAGCACTTTGCATGTCAAACAATTACCCCGCCGCACCACGCACGCTCACAACGAGCGCACCCTTTAACGTTTTTGTTCTCTAAAATTGTTTGTTTTACAAAACTCTTTACCCCCAGCTCAAATTTTTATTTATGGCCAACGTAATTCTATTACGCGGCCGTGATTTATTGAATGTTTACTAATTTACTCGACGCGGTGCCAGTTCCCGTGCGAGTTCGACGCGTGACCGTCAAATTCACACAAAAAACTGATTCCCGAAAAGTACCGCGAATGGAAAGGACCGCGGTAAAATTATGTAAAAACCTGTCCTATGGGCCTGAATTATCCCGCAAGGATAGAAATAAGAATATAAAAGAGGCTTAGAGTTTTCCTTGAGGCTTTTTGGAGGAGCAACGAACGCGAGATTTACATACATACATACAAGTACATGTAGGTAAACATGCCCGCTACCGAAGTGTCTCGGGTACTGTATAATAAATTGATTTAAGCGCTCCTGACAGCTTTAAGTGTGTTTTGACAAACATTGGGGAATTTAAAGCCCCGGTGACAAAACTTTGTTCCGTGCCTCTCCGCGAGTGTCTATCGAACGGGCATGGACTGAATTTTGGTGAAGTTACTGTGAAATGAAAAGTTCGTCAATTTTTATACAACGGCGGCTCTGAAAAGGTTAGCCGATAAAGTATTATTGTCGTTGCATAAAATGACATTTGGTGCGATTTTGAGGCTATTATGTGTAAATTGTGTTAATTATTGTAAATGTTAGCATCCATCACGCGTATATTGAACTGTAACGACCGCCTGCTAGGTCCTTAGGAATCGTAAACTTCACTATAAATTTCTAAGTGGGCGATTTACATCGGAAACTATAAAAGGAAAGGACATTAATCACTCTAATAAAATTGAATGGAACAGTAAAATATCTTCGTACATATTGAATATTCGCGTGAATGTAGAACTATTGCAAACGGAAAAGGATCAGCCGCGGCTTTAGCCGGCATCGGAGAATAGGATTGGAAACTTAAATTCACTTTAAAGACATTATGGATGGTGTCGTATCGTCTATAAAACGATTTCATAATTTTGTGTATTCAGAAACGGAGAAAGCGCTAGAGTATAAGTTGTCTGCTGATTTCAATTGAGGTTTGATTTACTGTAAAGCAAATCGTAGACAGCAATAAATTTGCTGGGATCGTGTGCTAGCGGGTCTTGTGCAATAGCTATCGCTGCAAATAAGGCAAGTAGGAAGCTTGCCGCATCGCAGCCGAACGTTTTCCCATGGCGCGGAGGCTGACTGATGTATTCCTGAGAGGACTGATGTATGGTGAAGCTAGTTCTTGTACTTGAACTTGTATCTGCTACGCTCGACTCATAGAGTAGCATACTGCATTGCACGCCGCATTCACTGCGATGGCAAAATAGCTGGATTTGCGTGTAGACTATTGCAATAATTTTGTATTGAGCTTAGATGTGAACCGTACGATGTATCGGTTATTCATCAGAATGGCTTGAGTGTAAAATTTGTAACTTTGTTAAAGGTATTGTATTACAACTCTCGGGAAATTAACACGGTGCTGTGTTTATAAGTTAGGAGCTTTGTAGTTCGGTTTAAGAGAGCAGTTGACGACTAATAAACACGTTTCAAGCCAGTGGATTTACATTTGCTTTAACAAGGCGCCTGTTCGTTTGAACCATATTAATGTTCGTTCCTGCCCCAGATACATTTCGACATCCGTCAACCGGCTGCGCCACAAAAAACTAAACTATTTTAATTGGCGCAGCCTCTACTAACAAAAAATTGTGGATGAATCAGTTCACATCACACTTCAGCATCTGTTAGTATTTTGTTGCCATTAAGTTTAATAAGAAAATAAGAAGTTTTAAACCTGTTACAGTAAGTGTTAGCCACAAAGTTATTTTAAATGAGTAATATCACGCTTCGAAAGCAAGCTCTAATTAAACCTCTCCGGTTTACGGACCGCGTGAACAAACACGTGCCAAACATGAAGAAATTTGGATTAATTATCGCCATCTTGGCTCATATTTGCTCATTTATTCTTGTGCGTTAGCAACCCTAGGCAGGTGGTGGTGTGGGTGATGTGTTCCTGCGGCCTGCGAGTGTGTGTGCATGTGGAGCACGTTTCATAAGATAAAAGACGATATTGATTCCGTGACGAGCCGAGAGCGGGCTGTGGGAAACGATTCCTGTCCGTTTAATAGATGCCCCGAGGAAAAGAGTGCTTCAACGCTCTTTGTTCAACCATCAGCATTTTAAGAAAAATGTATTCCTCGAGTCGGATTGATAAAACGATCGATGTCCAAACTTTTCATTGTTCCGTTTGTGCTTTCCAAGTTTTGCTTCAGTAGCAGAATTTGTAACATGTTATTGAGTTTCCAAGTGTAATTAACGAGTTGCGGGCACCGAGCACTTTATTCCCAGTTTAGTGACGCGGTCGGAGGCTGTGCGGCCGCAGGACTTGCCACATTCTCGTCGGGTAATTACGCACGCCACGTCTCGTTCCCAAGCCTCAACTATAGCATTTTATGCCTCATTTTGTAGTGTATGATTTGCACAGACAATTAATTATCGTGGGAGGAATGTGCAGTTGCGGATTCAGTATATTCAATGAACCTTCGTTGATAGCTTTATAGTTAACTGTTTACCTGTCATCGAGAGTGTGTTTAAAGGCTTTTTGACTTACGAGTATTCTTTGGATTGGATGAGCAACGTTGAGATTGTTAGGGTTGTGTGAATGATTTTTACAAACGAAATTGATGTTAAGTAGAGATCAAAGGGTGTCAGAAAGCGGTGATTAGATCCGACAGCGGCGCGCGGCCGCGGTTGTTTCAGGCCGCTCGAGTCCACTCGGAGTCGTTCAAAACAAATGCTGTCTTCGCAAAACGCCTCGAGATAAAAGTGCCGGCTGGTCGCCTTTTACTCTTATCGTTTTTTCTCGTCGCGTTGCCTTTCCGCGAGTTTTACACGGTTAATTTGTCATTAGCCCTGCATCTGTCAGCGTAGACAGTTTCAGCGTACTGTCGTAAATTAATTGCAGATGTCTTTCTAAGAAAAGTTCTGATTTTTATAATCACTTCCAATTAAACTTTAACGATCAGTACATTATATTTGGTTACTTATTTTATAAAACAGAGTTGTTGTTAGTTAGTACTTATGAAAATAATGATCCAGGCCTCTTAATAGTTTCTTATTTTCAAACTTTCATGTTATTCACTTATATTTTATTGACCTTTCTGTACATGTTACCGTGTTAAGACCCGCTTAGCTATAAATATGATTAAGATTAAAGTTGCCACAAGAACTCGAGTTTATATATACTTACAAAAGTAATTAAAAAAATATAATATGAACCCATTGTTAGTTTTGAGTTAGATGATAGTCACAAGGCTAGGTTGAATCATTGACTTCTTGAAGTAAATAAAAACGACAAAAGAAAATCAATGTTTAAGCGGCCGGTAATGGCACCGCGGCGTCATTAATGATTATAATGGGCAGGGAATTGTTTCTAGTGCGTAATGGCGGGAAGGTAGGGGCGGGCCCGGAAATTGTCCTCTTGTCGGCCACAGCCGCATTAGCCCAGGACATTAGGCCTGGCGCCCCACCAACAACGTGTGGCGTATCATTCGGCGTGACACGTGACGCGCACCTTCACCGAGATCTAATGTAAAACGGACAATGAGTCAACAAAATTATGATGGATTCCACGCGTGTGAACATTGTGTACGTTTGTGTCGTTAAGGCTGAGCCGACCATTAGCGCGATCGACGAATCTTGAAGCAATTTAGTTTGAGCACATAATTGCGAGAACAAGTCGAACCTAATTGATGTCCGGGGTCCGAGTTCAAGTTGCCGTTAGCATCTTTATCGCGCGGACAGGTTCTGCCGTCGTGGGACCGGCGCGATATGCCAGCTTTTATTGCAATGCTAATTGCCTTTTATTTATTTCATTAATATCAAACGATTTGATTAGGTATTAATAAAAATTGGTAATTCTGTAGCTCTGTCTGTCTGTCTGACTCTGGAAATGAAGGCGTGAGTTTATGTATGTATGTATGTAAAAAATTAAAACATGTCTTAAAGAGGCATTTTGCAAAAATATCTAAATTAATGATCCGCATATCTAATATCCTATTTTACGGTAAATTGGTTGTCAAGCTAAATGTCTAATTTGTAATTATGATTCGGCAAAAAATGTTTTGACAAGTCGCACTGACACGTGATCTGAGTTTGTTGATTTCAAATTACTGTCTCTTTAACAGTATAATGAATTTTAAAATACCTGTGAGTAGACTTCACATTTTTTTGTAAATTATTTAAGTAAACCGAGAATATCTATCGCCAATTAAACTCACCTATAGCCTGGGCGAAATCCAAAATCAATAAATAAACCGAACCGGCTTAAGACACGATAAATTTAAATCACAATAAATCTCATTCCAAAACACATTAACGACATCGGCTCCAATCAACACTCGATTGCGTTGTAATTGGAGCCATAAAGATTACTCACCATTCACAACAAAATAATGAATCGGTGATAATATGAATTTCAAATCGTATGCATCCATCCTCGTAGTGAAAGCCATTAAAAGTATGATAGTAAGAGCATTCCATCAAGAACTCACGAGTCTGACATGACATATGCGATGGTCGTAACTCACAGTTTACACAGCTCCCTATGTAATTTGACTACAGTGAAAGCACATTTTAAGGAAACAATAAACACCAAAAACAATAAAGAACAAATTAAAGTCAGACACAGAGTAAGCGGCGAGTCGGTATATTGCGTCGTTTATAAAAATATTGCTCGGTATCACGCTAGCGAGGGCCGGGGGTCGAAGCTACCTGCCAGTGCATGTGGAGCACCGTGTGACGGGCGTGCGGGCCGTCAGCTAGTCTTCGGACACGATTTATGAGGGCGGAGGTCAGATTTGCGGGTCCGAGGCAGTATCGGTCAGTGACCGCGCCGAGCACCGAGCGCCGAGCGCCAGCCGCGAGGAGTCGGACGGCGTGCGAGCACGGCGGCGGCAGCGAACACGCGCGGACCGGGCGCCCTCCGCAGGCGGTTTGATGCCCTCCTCGCGACGCCGATGCGCGCGCAATCTACGCGACAGGATAATGCCGCCCTATCCCATGTCGAGCTATCGAGTTATCCACCATCCACCATCCAACCTAACCCTGTCAGCTGCCCCGATAGACGCATGAAAGCTAAAGCGGTATTTACTGAGATCTTGCGATCATTTTACTCAAGAAAAGTTTTGTGTTTTTTTTGCTTCCTTTTGAAATAATCGCTTTCTGTTTGGTTCAAAACGACGTTCATACTTGAGCGTGATTTCATGATGATTAAAATTTGTTAAATTTTATGATTGTAGATAAATCTCAATCGACAAACGACATCCCTAAACGGATTATGATTGGAGCATGCGTGGTAGGAGGAGGGTTGAGGGTAGCAGCGGCGGCGGCGCGGGGCGCGGGCGCGGGGCGTGTCACCCGCGGCGCGCGACGCTCGACGTGATCTTGACACGACGTATGCACGCCGCTGCACGACGCGAGATGCTCCACTAACGGCTCAAGGGTGCAAGTGAAAATGCACCAGCTGATTTCATTAACAGGCTTGTTTGTCTGGCAAAAAGTCTGGCCCGTCATTGAGTATTTTATAACATTACTGTCATGTGATGACAAAAATGTTTGAGATACCAAATTCTGTTGAATGCCACTTGCTACTTTTCTACTTGCTACTTAAACTTAACATGAAATATCAAAGTTATAATGATGATCTGATAAACACACTATAAACTTATTATAATTCAGGGACTTTACGTGCGAGGAGATATTTTAACATCCTGAATAAGACTAAGGCAGAGCTACAGACATACCGAGAACTCCAAAAACTTGTTATTAATTCTGTAACCACATTTTCAGACTAAGATGTTTACCATGTGTAATTACTTGAAAATTTAAGAAAATCTACTTTAAAACATATTGTAGATACTCCTCACAGTACCTCCCTACACTTCAAACCATTGTTATTTCTATTGCGTGTATCAAGTTAAAGAAAGCTTTATAGTACATTGCGAATGATAGAAATGTGATAGGTAAGAATGACCATATCATATCGCTCTGAGGCCGCTTAAACTTGTGAGCGCTGCAGCAAAACGAACAAGCGTCGTCGTCGGGACGTGTGGAGCCGAAACTCTCGGCGCGTGACTCCTTCACGCTCGATCGGCTGTCGGCTATGCCCCTATCGCCGGACAATCTATGACCATTGTGATCTCCAACATTCAAATTCCTCGTTGGATCAGGTGTTCGATGTGTTAACGTGCTTCGCAAAGAAAGTCAAGTGCGAGTCGGTATTATAGCGGGGTCGGGACAGTAATAAGATTATGACAAAAATCTTGGCGATTGCTGTTACTTGGTACAACAAATGCTGATGAGTAAGCGAATTACACAATTGTGGTTAATTTAATGTAGTTTTCGTAATTTAAGCACGAGTATGTTGGTGTGTGGTTTTGGAGAAATTACAAAAAGTTTAACACCATATTCATCAAATGAAAAGTGTGCATATACAATTGGATAATTGAAAAAAAATAATTGAGGGCAATTAAGCTTTCACTCCTAAAACTATGTGAGACTCTAAGTATGATATAATTTGCTTTTATATAGGTATTTCTTTAATTTACGCTTAGTACATACATTGTTGTAGTATTGTTTGAAGTTGTACGTATAGCGAGCAGTTTAAATATAACTCTCTTTGTTATGTGCATTATGTTATGTCGCACGGAACCCTGAAGCCCCTAATATTAGTCAAACCAGCTTCTGAGTTTTTCAATTTGTATTGGTCACAATCCTATAAAAAAGTTCACACAAGAGCTTGTCACGTGTTTAATTAAAAGTGTAATTTAAGACGCGAATGTAAATTTGAAAGCTTCACTAATATTAATGTTATCTTGAACAATATTCCGCGGTGTGTGTTCACGGCTGAGCGCGGCGCGGCAGGGCTTCGCGGCCGGCGGTAAAGGGTTTTGTTTTCTTTATAAACAAGCGCGAAGGTGCTGCTAACGACCCCACGAACAAATACGAAATTCGATCTTCTATTACGCATACAAATGTCTCCCTCCGAGCCGCGCCTCGACGCGCGCGCATTGTCTCCGCTTCAATCCGATTGCAGCGCGAGCCCTCCAACTACACTTCAACTATGTCTATTAATTTATTCAAACCGCATCTTCTGTATTTGACAGGCTTCCTGTCAAAACGCCCTTAATTAAAACAAGTCCAGAGCCCGCCGCCGTTTTGTCTTATCGTGTTATTGAATTCCTTTAAAAGGAAATTAATGAAGAGTATCAATTTCTTTCGAGAATCTGAATAGAGCTTATCACTTTGATCTAGATATTTTTTACCTTTTCAATGCCTTATTCTTATTGTAAATTGAAAAACGGCAAAATAAATTACTCGATATATAACATTTAAGCGGTATAAAGGACTATTTAGGGGGTTTCATTTGAAATATTCTAGGTACGTGTATAGGTTCAAAATTTAAAAAGGGAGCCAATCAGTTCTGAAGTCTTTTTTAAAATCTTTAATTTTTCTTTCACTGTAACAGACAATGCATTAAGTTATAGAACGTGTTAAAATATCGTGAATCCTGCACACTTTTAGAGTGCACAAACAGAATTCGATTAGACTCGGTCCGATCCGAGGCTCGCCCATCAGGTAACCACCAAACACCAAACATGGAATAAAAAAGACGTCCGAGGAAAGCGGAGGAGGGAGGTAAATCGAAGCATTTCTATTGAGGGGCATGACGTCGCATAAATGTCAGGCACGAATGTTGTTTGTCACCGCGCGGTTAGGTCGCGGCTCGCGGGCCGGCCGCCGCGCCTCGATCGCTAGATAATATGCCACAAAAGGGCTGACCGAGCGTACATCCAATACAGAACGCACTTACATTTATTTAATAATTCACTTCATGAGTTTTGTGACAAATGTGTCTGAAGGAAGCTTTTTATTTCAAATATTGTCGTCATTGAATAGGCTAATTGCATTGTTTTTATGGCTGTAAATCGATTGTCAATTTTAACTGAAAAAAGGTAAAAAGTTAGTTGCTTTGTTTCCGGTGCTTTATAGCAAAGAGTACCTAAACAAATCTATGCGGGTGTAGTTCCATTAAATTCCTTTTTTCTATTTAAGCAAATAACAGCAGGGTGGTCCGGTAGCTCCGGGCTTAGCCGGAGTGCCGGCGTGCATCTAGATTTAATCTGCGAGTCGACGCAGTGACCTCGGTAATTGCTAGGGAATGCTACTATTTTGAAACAGTATTTTTCTCTTCGTTCTACGGTTAACAGGCAGTTTTGTACTTAGTTTGAAATGAGGCCTGGATTATTAAATCTTAGAACGTGTAGCTGTTTCACACTGAGCTTACTGCAGGTAAGCTTCGTTTACTGCAAGTAGTAGGTAAATAGTGTTGTAAGAACTGCTAATTTAGTAATAATATGATATTATGACACAAGGGGATTATTATTTTTGTGTAGCAAACGTTAATTGGATGAGGAGGAAGTCACGGAGGTTGACATCGATAACGTGGTTCAATGTATTACATTAAGGATATCTCGTAAATAAGGATGTTGTTGCTGTTTCTTCTGCATTGATTAACTAATAAATATACAATCAGTGATTGTCAGGATCTGGTCATTGTATTTGAGACCTTTTTCACAAAGTAAGGTTTGATGAGAATAAATAATAAGGGTAACTATTTCTGACTTTGCGTTCGTTTGATATTATTTATCTAGAAATTAAAAATAAATGAAACGAATATACTAACTGTGAATTAAAAAACTTAAGCATTAAAATAAAACTGACTGAGCGTTACCTTAAATAAGGTAATCAAACAAAGGCTTTACCGTTGTATCGATCTAATCGCCGTGATCTTTAGATGCCGCCTTAAGACCGAATACGTAATACCCAATGTTTCACAGAAAAAAACTTACAATAGTAAGCCGATAGATAAGTCATCTAAACTGTTCAGTAGCGATGGTTGTTACACGTAATAAAAAACCAAATCCAAACATCAATAGACTGCACCAAAATACGACTTGCATACCTACAAAGGAATCTTAAAATTGGTTCGCTTTATGTAAACTGATATTTTCATGATGGATTTTGCTAATCTGAATAGGATTAACTTATTGTGATTCAAAGCACATAGAGGGCTAGATGTTAAACATGCAATCGGATCACGAATCTAAGAAGTAAAAATAAAAATAAAACGTGATTGTAAGTGGTATTTTTTTTACAGCGCTAGCCAGATAAGAAGTCAATTTGACACATTGCACACACAAACATACATACATACATACATTAAATCACGCCTGTTTCCCAGAGGGGTAGGCAGAGACCACTTCTTTCCACTTGCTACGATCTTGACACACACAAACAATGCTTAATTTATTAGTTGCCTGTGAAGGAATACTACCTAATAACCATACATCGGGGTTTTCGGTGCGGGAATGATTTAAGAAAGAGTAGATATCAACAGATAGGTAATCTGAGAAAATATCATATTATGCCTAATGACTAACTACCTCTCTGCGAATTGCTTACACTATGATACAAGTTTATTTTAACTCATGTAGTACTTCAGCTTTACTACCAAGGCTATAATGATATGAGATAATAATAAAATTAACGTTAATTAATTACCTGCAGTAGGTAAATTTAGTAGTTGACACGATTTTCAAAATAAACTATTAATGATTTTTCAATATTTGGAACAGTTCATCTGCGACGTCTTGCTGTAAATATTATCCATTTCAATGAACTGAACGATCTCTCTAAGTCGGCAGTTGTAATAGGAGCATATTTAATTTTTTTAGATCGCATTTCTATTTCCTTGTAAAAATTCGTTCATAGTTTTTCGACATTTCTTTTATAAAATACTTTTTTTTGTTCAATTAATTTTTCATTAGGTAGAAACCTAGAGTAAAATTTTGTTTTTTAACCTTTGGCTTATGTCAAACATTCCCGCACCGAAAACCCCGATGTATGCTAATAACAGCATTGTTTTACTGCGGTCAAGATTATCAATATTCAGAAACTTCATGTTTTGCAATGTGCCAGGATTGACTTCTGACCTGCCTAGCACTATATTCAATAGCCACATCAGGCTGGATCGCAGGTGTACGTACCTACTTAAATATTTCTTAAAATGTGTCTTATCAGGGGGGTTATTATGACATAGCCATGCAGTTCAGTTTTCACTGAGAGAAAAGGACTGATCTATATAACTACTATAGCTCTGTCCTATACGCTCGCCGAAAATTGAACTGCACAGTTACGTCGTAATAACCCCCCAGTAGATATTCAGGGATTAATTAGAGAAAATAAAGTTACGGATTATAGGTGTATTAAAATGTAGTGATGGAAGTTGGAGTCGGGTGGTATGCGCGCGGGCAGCACCGGCGGCGACTCATGAAGAGCGAGTCTGATCACTCGTCGCGGAGCTCCGCGTGCTCGCGCCCTGCATGCTCCGTTTACGTACACAAACGGGTTGTATGGACGTAAAACTTTTATGCCTCCACCGCGTTTTACAGCGGGCCTTTTATTATTTAGTGAAAGGAGCGACGGTGATGTCATAAATCTCTGCTCCTGCTGAACTTTCGCCTCTTATCTCGGCAAAGAAATTATGGAACTTTCTGGCTTCCTCTAGACAAAGTGTTTGGCTTTTCGGGATCGCGGGTCACTAAAAGCTTTTAAGTTTACACAAATTAATGAGGGATTTTGGCGCCGCGAATGATTAAAATTATACTAACGTCGTGATCAATACAAAAAATAATTAGACAGGAATCCTTGTCAGCCCATTAAAAACAGTTTTCCTAATTGCGTCTACGCCCGACGTCCGATCCAATAGGTATAGAAGAAATCTTAAAACTAAATGATAAAATAAAAATGATAAGAAATACTAATTAATTATATTCGAGTTTTAATAACGACTAAAACAGATTCATTTCCATAAGAGCTCTACAGAAAACAGTCAACTATAAAAAATAAAACAAACACAAACTCCCACAATGAGGATTGAGTTTAATCACATAAAAGTACTGAGTAATAATCGATGTAATGCATTAATCTTGTGTTAACTAGGTTCTGTGTGGGCTTGACAAGCCTGAACATAATTAAATTACGTTTAACGTCCGGAGCGGACTCTAAATCATTATCAGACATGAAATTGAACTCTCAAACAACTCCGATATGATATGGATAGGGCTTGGTAAGTTTAATAGCCATCCGCTTAAAGGATAGATCGTTTATAAGAGACGTTTCGTACATGACCATATAGTCAGAAGCGATCCATCTGCCTACTAGATACGAAAAATCTATAATAATATTTTTTTGTTCAAGGAACCGATTAGCAGCGTAAAGAGATATTTTCAAAAAACAATGAATCTTAGCAACTGCTGAGCTTAGCGTGATTCTTTAACATATTTTTGCTAGAGTAATGAGATTGTGCAACAAACTTGAATTGGAATATGTTTGTATCAAAAGTGAAATCACTAAACAATTGGGAGGTTCGTGAAGTCACACCGTGGCGCTGCCCTGCAGCACTGTCGCTGTCGGGCATAATTAAACAGATAACATAAAATTAACGAAGCCAACTCGTAAATACGTTCACTTTATTATCTAATAAATGTCACTAATTAATTAATTGAGTAATGATTAAGTGCTGTCTTGTGTGATGTAGGCCGAGCCTAATATCAATGGCCAGTTTATGCCTCAGTTTATACCGCGTAACTCGGTTGTCAGCGGGTCTGGCGCATAAACCTGCCTTATGGCCGCACAATCGACTCAACTTGTAGATTTTTATGCTTCTGGTTGATTAATTGCTCTTTCACTAATTAAGGATGATCCATCAATTTATGGACGGATAACTTACTTAAGCCAGTTTTATTTTACGAGTCATTAATAAGATCTAACATGCGATAAATACAATAAAGGACCTGCATGAGAACTACTGTTACGAGTGCTACTTGCATTAAATACAGCAGTAATTCTAGTGCACAAATGACACAAGAGCAGAAGTTAAGCTAGCCTAGCTTTGACTGATAACAATGTAGCAGCTTCTGCGGCCGGTCGTTAAGCAGTCCGGCGGTTCTATAATTATTTAGCAGTGGGGATCTTTGCAGCGGCGTTAGTAAATCTCAGCTGGCTGTGACGGCACTTAATGCAGACTACCTAGGCTCCGAGAGATAAGCCAGCAAGCCTCTTTAGCTAAACAAGAGGCGGCCGAACAATAAAGGCGAGGTAAGCGTCGTGAAATATGGCAGAGACGAGGTGCGATAAGTCAGCGGGCTCGCCGGGCCGCTTCTTTTCCCTTAATTAGCCATTCAATTCCCGTAATCTTGTTTACTCGTCAGGCTCCGCGCGGACTGCCCAGGTGCGATAATGGCCGGGCTATTTGCATGCCGCCATATTGTTTCCCATGTTCGGATCTCTCTCGTGCCGCCGGTGCGAGTTGCGACCCCCCGCTATTTTGGCCGGGCTTATTGGATCCGCTTGCGATTACTTTGTATTGATCCCGCCGTACATTATCTACATTCGTTTATTTTGGTATCAAAGTAATGATACCGGCTGATCCGCAAATCCAATGGACTACTATTTTGTAGTGTTCGGGTTACTGATAGTTACGCCGACTAACCGGCCGTGCCGATAACAATGTTACGCATAATTTACAATTTGTCTTGTGCCTTTTTCTTCGGTGTCTGCTGTCTGTGTGTCACAGCGGTTTTTCTCAGCAACTATTGAACCTATCAAATTAGGCATAGGTGTGTAACTTGCTTTCATGCATCTATTTATATATACACAAATAAAACGACAAAAATAAAATGAAAAAGTTTTATAGCAATTGGAAATGGGGTCTAAAAGGTGGTTTAAAAATGAAATTTAAACTTATGAAAGCGCTTGATTTGCATTTTTTTTAGCTTTTGGGCTTTTCGGATTTTTGACCAAAAACGTGCAAACACTGACCATTCCACCCAAATCTATTATTTGGAAAAAATCACTTGAAAATATTAAGGTTCGAGATACGCTATTATATGCATTATATGTAAGTACTTACACTCTGTTTCATCTAGGATGATATCTGTCACAGAAGTAATTCGTAATTTCTATCACTTACTATACTCACAGGTGAGGTATTTAAAAATAGGCGTTTATTTATTAAAATTCCTGAACGGCGTCACTAGGTTTGCACTAATGTAGTATTTATGTAAAGTTACAGGCATCATCTTAGTAGAAAAAAAACGGTTTAGTGCGAGTCGGACTCAAGGGTTTCGTATTTACGATAATATGGTTGGAAAACGCAAAAGACAATACTCATTTTTAATGAACTTTATTGTCAGGTCGTTTTTGACTGGTCTAGATTTTTATACAATTTTTTAAAGTTTTTGATTATTTTACAAAAACTGTAAATCTTCATTTTGATCTTACAGATTTTTTTGGTCCATAAACTGCGGAGATAAGGAAGCACCAGATATATATTATTTTTTTTTGCTATAAATAAATCAAAAAGTCAGGGAAAATTATTTAAAAAAATAGTTTTGAAATGCAATGTGTAGACTTAGTTAGCCCTTTCATATTATGACACCCCGTTTGCTATAATCAAATCACTTTCATTTTTCAACCCCCCATTCTAGACTCCTTTTCAAATATTTAGAAAAATTATTTAATGTTATACAACTATGACCAATTTCAAGTTGATAGCTTCTATAGTTTTAGAGGAAAAATTCTGTGACATGTAGATAGACAGACATACACCGAAGTCTCACCTGTTCCCTTTTCACCATTTTGGTACCGAACCCTAAAATACGATTAGGCATTATGAGTACACATTATATATAAACTGATATTATGTATCGTATAAATTAGACGTACCGAAATTACTTAATTCAAGTGATTATGAACCGTTACATAAACCATTATTAGTTGATTCATTAAAAAATTAAGTAGAGAATAAAGCCATACGATAAATAAATAAATGGGTGAAGTGAATAAGTAATTATGACAAGTGATTTTAGACAACCTGAAATTATGCAATTGGGCATTATACAAAGAATTGTGAAACGAATTATTAGACATCAGTCTTCATTACTAGATAGTTAGTGATTTCAAGGCAATATTTACTGCGATTGTAAATAAATGAGTATCTTATGTTTTTCTGTTCCGCCTACTGGTTGACTAGTGAAGAATGTCATTGGGAATTAAGTCTGCAATTTATACTTCTCAGTGCAATTAAGTTTAAATAAATAAGATGTACTATTATTATTAAGGTTGGGCGGGGCTATTCCGACTGAGGGGTAAATGCGTCACTTATATTTTTTCAAGATAATGGTTTTAAGTTTCTATAAAAGGGAACAAAAATAGTTTTGGAATATTTTATTCCTCTAAAATGTTTAAATGACGTACCCCTCTGAAGGGGTAACCCCGCCCGACCTTGTTTTTTTAAATCAAATAACCTTTTAACAAAAAAACGAGCTTAAGATCCTTTAAGTTTATTTGAAAATTACTTCCTGTTGCTAACAAATACTTGTTTGTGTAATCAAAGTTGCCTAAACGATATTTTACGACAATTCGTTCGTAATTAAATTATAGCAATGTATTACACCATTTAGGTGAGTAATTAAAAAAGTTAGAATAAGATTTTCCGCGGAGGCGCGATTCCGTTCTTATGTTAATTGGCGAATCGTTTTATGATTCCAAGGAAGTAAAAGCTTTATTACTTAGAAATAAAAGAAAGTGTAATCTCATGGTAATCTCATAGGTTGTTCGGATATCCTTCCTAACAAGCTGTTTGATAAAAACACTCGCATACTACGCTTACAAAATAATTTCCTAATTATGGCTAAGAAAATTTTCAATGCATATTTAGTGTCGCGTAGACAAACGAGCTGTGGCGACGGGGGCGCGACGACGCCGACGCCGCCGCTGGCGTCGCGGCAACTTTAATACAAAGTCAGCCCGATCGAGGAGCTAATCGTAATCTCCAACAGTAAATTGAAGGCGATCCGTGCAGCGAGCGAGGCGGTGCCGGCACATCTTCTATAAATACATTACTGAACACGCTTTATTACTTCGCCATCTTCATCCAATCCTATTAAGTGTCTGTTCACGAACAGCTTTCTTGCGAGGCGTTCAGTTTTAGGATGGCCATTTTTTAAAATAGTATTAGGGTTCGATAATGGCTTTAACACGACGGCCCTGGCTAACGTCTATATTACGTCGCGCGGATTTGGCGGCTTCGGAGATATGCTAAACGCGCTGGCCCGCTGACGCTGCGTCTGGCCGGGCTTTCGATGAGATGCGATAATTTAAAGACAACGGTTTTAAGAGATTTTCCTTCCCTTCGAGCAGTTCCGCGGCGATATTGCGTTCTAACGTTTTTCTGCCGACATCTTCGGATTTTGATAGAATTTGCGCGACCGATGCCGAAGCATATGTAGTATCTACACAGAAAACTTTTGTTATGCTCGGTGATCTATATAGAGCGTTTACGTTTTAATAACAGAAGTTCTCTTTCCTCTCGCACATTATCGTAAGTATAAATTTAGATAAATGTGGCACTTTGTCCCGTTTCTCCACCGTAGGAAGAAAAGTTGGAGCAATTCATTAGTTGTAAACTGACGCCGGCCATTGTTATGGTATTTTAAATAGCAGTGACGAATGTCGGCGCACCAGACAATTTAGTAACAGGAATAGGGTGGGCGTGATTTATAGAATGGAATAACTTGCGAAATCGGGGCCATTTAAATCCGCGACGCACATTACGCTAATTACCCACCTCCCGCCTCTAATCTCTGCATATCAGCGGACCTGTATAATTAGGGGCGACATAATGTGCGGTACACAATATGTCTGCACAAACCATATGTCAATTTAATTTGACCCCCGATGCAAGATGGCGGCCAACCCTCGCGCGGCGTCGATCCGACAAATGCCTATGTGGTTTACACCCGTCAGTTAATTGACGTGTTTTAAAGAAACGCTACACCGGCTTCTGTGGCATGCCGTTACAATGGGTAAAGAAACATTCCATGACAAATGCTAGCTAAATGGTAGCTGGAATAAATCGCAACTCTAGACACAATTTAGATCCAGCGCTCAAAGGTTCATAAGTTAGCACTTTACGAATAGGGCTTCATTTATATGTTTGAGACTAAGGATCAAAGACCCTTTTATACGCCGACCTTAAAGATGGCGAAAGTGAATAATGTCAAATAAACAGCTAGCGAGAATTACGATGTGAGTCGCTTTATTTAGATGCATTCTACTACGATACAGTGTACTAGATTAGGGTCAAAAATCTTTCGTTCGTAAAAAAAGAGTTGTGTTTTGGTATTCGAAATTCCTTTTTACCGAAATCCCATAAACTTTTACAACACCACAAAATTCAAGATGAGCTTTTCTTCACATGTTTAGTTTTGAAGTTAATAAAGCTCACTGAAAAGTCTTTAAAGACTCTTCGTTTGAAGAAGCCGCAATAAGAGCCACTTGTCTATAAATATAATTCAAGTGGTTTTACAAATCTTAATGAATCAGACGATTAAATCTGATCATTACATTTTAAAGCATACAATGTAAAACTGATTTACAAATTTTTTAATATAATATTTTTAGGTTTCCGTACAAAATGGTAAATAAGGAACCCTGGTGAGACTTCGGTGTCTGTCTGTTTATCTGTATGTCACAGCAGTTTTTCTCTGAAACTATACAAGAAGCTATCAACTTGAAATTTGGTAAGTACAGTTGTATAACTTACTTGGCCGCATCTGTTTTTAAATAGTAAAAATAATATGAAATTATTTTTCTAAATATTTGATAAGGGGTCTAGAATGAGGGGTTGAAAAATTAAAGTGAATTGAATTGCCATGCGAAAGGGCTGAACCTGCAAATTTCAAAACCATTTTTTTATAATTTTCTGTGACGCACTTTTTGATTTATAGACTACAAATATGTCAAAAAAAATGACTGCTCCCCCCTTATCTCCGAGTGTTTGGACCAAAATATATGAAAAATTCCGAATTTACGGATAATTATTTATATTTTACGCGAAAAATAAAATTAAGTTTTCAAATTTGAAAAAAATATTAATTTTAAAAATCTCTACTAAAATTCAAGCTAGTCAAAATGGACCTTATTTAATAGCACATGAAGTTTATAACAAAATGAGGTATTTTTTTGCGTTTTCCCAACAATGTTGTCTTAAATACAGAAGGTTTATTAGGTGGGTGAGGGCGATTGGCACTTGACCGGGTTTTTATATTAAATTGCAGTGACCGGCACTGATAAAAATCTGTAATCCTGTCCAGCAGTGAAATTCAGTAGGTACTATTACGAAGTTTAAGTTCATAATATCTAAAATATTAAAATCAGCAATTGTTTTGTTATCGTGCAGATTAAGGACCCCACGTAAGTACCTGTTTTCAAGTAGATACAATATTAGAAACAACCTTGGGCAACATACGACCTAACTTAATTTATTGCCAGCCTAAATCCACCGGCGAACTAAACGGTCGCAGGTAACTCGGTAAATAAACTCCCGACTGAGGGCCCCAACAGTTTTTAAAACGACGAAAGAATATTTAACGACTTTTCCATGGACATTAAAGATACTACTTTAAATAACCGTAGGTATTTCGAGCTGGTTAATAAAAGTCTTCTTTAGGCCATAGCGCCAGTTTATTACGTTATTAGTATGTCGTCGAGCGGCCGGTTATGACTATTTAACTGCTATTTAAATCATTTTCTAAGAAAAGCACAATGTTTGTGGGTGCGCCGCGAAAGTATCTGTTGAGAGGTAACTTTATATCGTACTTTATTTGTTAGAGCATCCAGAAAGGACGTAATGTTTTCGCGCGGGCTATAATGATATCTATTTTTAAATTGAGAGCGCGGCCGTCAATGGATGGGAATGACATTAAATTGGTTAAATTGCTTTGCCGAGCTTTGTTCTGCGAGTCCTCTGGGATGTCCGTTCGTCCGTCGCGACGGCCGGCCTGCTGCGCCGCCCGCGATCGATGCCTGCCTCATCTATTCTTCCCCCTCTTCCACCATAGAGGTGTGTTACTGACTTGTGGTATTCGCTCTACGTCGACCAGCTTTTACGTCCACGTGAGTACAAGACAATACAACTAAACGTTAGTCACTTTATAGACGTTTGAATTAAATTAACTAAAGCCACAGGTAGAACAATTGCCATTGAACCTCGAAGCGCTTCAGTAATTTAGCGTTGTTGGGTAGACGTGTGGTGCGGTGTGTCTATCAAATTGACGGATACAAACAGGGTCAAACCAATCAATCAGTCCGATGGAGCGTCGCGCGATAATTGAACTCTTCCCTCGAAGCAAAGCAATTCAATAGATAATTACAATCGCAAACCAAAAATTACACGCAGCATTTAACCGTAGGACCCTATTACGTTTCACAAAGCTGGGTGGGTCGCGTTCGATCGGCGATCTTTGCTGGCCGGCGGATTAACTCGCAACGGCATACAATGAGGGCCTTGAGAGGAGACGAGTGGGGAGGGGATGTATTAATAATGGTCTATGTAGTGAATGGAGCACTTACACGGTCCGCCGAGAGCTGAATGTGTGACTATCGCGTTAGAGCAAATCGAATCGGCGCGGCCGACCGCTCACAGGCGCCGAATTTACCGTCTGACTGGAAGCCCGCGCAGGAAGAAGTCCCAAAACAGATTTCTCCCGTTAAAATGAAAATATTGCTCTCCCAAATCAATCCGCTCGCCGATGCGCTAACTGTGCTCCTATTGTTGGCGACCGCTCACACCGATTTTTTGCGGTATTAGAAATAAGATCCAAATGTTCTTCTCTACACACTCCTAATACCTAATCGGAACAGAAGATACTCTGACTGCGAACACAGATCTTGGTTTGATGGTGTCTATGGGTGACGGTAATCGCTTTCCATCAGGCGATCCGTCTGCTCGTTTGCCTCCTATACCATAAAAAAAAAAACTTCTCTATTTGATTTGAATAATACGTACCTAACTATATGAAATTAAATACCTTAATATTATGACTATGACTTTAAATTTTATACGCAAAAATAGCTATGGTCCGTGGTCTACTGACATGAAAAAATTCGTCAAGGAGGTGTCGGAAAAACTGGTGCATGTCTGTGGCGATCTTCGGGCCGGTTCCTTTTTTGCCCAGAGGCTGAGTCTAGCGGTGCAGAGAGGAAACGCTGCGAGTGTCTTAGGCTCGATGCCACAAGTGAGTTCGTTGGAGGGGTTCGATTTGTTTTAATTTATTTTTATTTTAGTTAATATTTGTATTTTATGATATGTTATGATGTACATATGTTGTGTTGAAATAAATAACAAAATAGCTACAAATATAATTGTTACATTTTTTATACTAAATATACCTTTTCATACTAAAAATAAAAGGTACATTAATTATGCGTCTAGATATGCCAGCCGCTAACGTTTTTCTATGTCGTTGCAATTCCACGACATGATTAATATTGGGCAACTACTGATTGTATTCACGATTATTCAAGCAAAAAGTTTGATTAATGTTAGGTTTTTAGGTCTACGCCAGTCTAGCTGCCACTTTGAATTCTATTTTACTTTATGTAAAGTTATTTTAGTAATGATATCATGATAAACATGAATATTTTCTCAGACGTCGCAGTGAGTTTGAAGTTAAAATGGAAAGTCGACGTGGAAAAGAGGAGAAGTTCTATTGAAAGTCGATTTTTGAAGTTGTTCGTAGACGCGACGCGCACCTCGAGGCGGCGAGCTCCCGACGTCTTTTGCATACTACGTGTTTGCACACCTTCGATTGTGATGTGGTGACCTTTGTTCTTATTATAAAAGTACATATTTTATTTATATTACTGTGCGAAATTACCTTCCTTTTCAAATAAAGCATCGAATATTATAAGATAACTCTCATCCAATGAATCAAAGAATCAGTTAACTGATCCTGTTTGTCATAGTTGTCTCAGTGATTAAATACGTCGTTGTAATTGCGATCTTATTAAATTGGTATATTATTATTAAAGTAAATACAAAGAGACCATAAAACAAAATAAAAACATGGTATTGAGAACTGCCTCGATATTACGTTAAAATGTCATACAATGTCTAAATAAAGTAAATAGGCATCAAATGAAGACGAAGTACAAACTCTCAACAGTCGGCTGGGCGTTTGACGGCAAGCATCATGAAGACGTATTATAGTTACAGAAAATACTTAAAGCACAGCCATTTCCTTTGCAATACGAGCCCCGTCCGCAATGAAGCTAGACAAAGTTTTTCTATTAAAACACGAAGAGAACACGTAGGTACTCCATGAATAGAATATGTACACAGTTTTCCATTTCATACGTAGACACGTGAATGTTTGTGATTACTAAGAGAGAGAGTTTATTTAAGTAATTTACTTGGAAGGTGCTAAATTCTTTTTGAGCGAAAGAAACTCATTTTTTATGTAATGAGTTCTGAATGTGACAAGTATTAGAATTTAAGTTGTGTTGTAGATATTTGTAAATGTTATTATTCGAAAAATGGGGGATGTCGAACAGGTTTCGTATGAAAAAAAATAAAAAGCGAAATTTGATTTTAAAAATTCATTGGGTTTTTCCGGAACGGAAGTTAATTTTAAACCCAAATAATGTTTTATTTCCAGCTGCGATTTCTGAATTTGTTTTTGAGCGTGTAGTACCTATCGATGTGTACTGGTACACAAGTGTAAATCCCAAGTTTAAAACTCATGTTAATCTCGTCAACAGATAAATAGGGGTCGATAATATTTCCTTCATACGAATTAAGTAAAGCGACCTCTCGAGAGAATCTAAGAAACTAATCTGGCGACTAGACTATTAAAATTGACATCTAGCGAAGGTTACGAGTACCCCTCAAGACGCCTAGATGGCGCTGTTTATTTATTCATACAACGCATGATAAACATCTGTTGGCGATTTAATAATATTCAGACAATAAACAAATTTAATTAATTTATTTTAATAAAATAAATTTAAGAAAGGATTGCACAAATTCTTTTGTAGTGAGGCAATATTATTTATTAAAACCTAACAAAGAGTGTCCAGGTAACGGAAGTCGAATAAATAAAAAAGATAGAGATAAATTCAAGGGAAAGTGAGCACTATTTGCTACTCGTTACGTTAGGTTTAACTTTGTACCGAAAGAGTTAAGACTATAAGTGCGGGAAGGTTGGCGCACTGACGCCTGGATATTCGCACAGGTAGCGCGAAAATTAGGAAATGGAATACAAACGGAAATAATCTCTAATAGTAGGTGATACGGATGATTTAGCATTGGTCTATGATGTCTCGAAAGTCTCGTAGTGCGCATGACGAGAAAAAGTCTAGATAAGGGCGGACGGAAAATGGTAGCGTCACTTTTTTACAGACTTCGAGGGGGTGAGTGTGGAAAATTGTCACTGGGTATTTGTATCGTCCATTTTGTCTCGTTTATTTTAATTATTTTGTGCCCTGTGTTTAATAGGTGTTGATATGTTTGTGTGTCGCTTCATGTAGCGTACGGGTATCGCTACAAGTTAACGAGAATCGCTAGCACGAAGATGGTTTAGCTCTTGTATTAAACAGTGTCTATGGGAATGTGTTATAACATGGTGTTTGTGTACTTTTGGTATGTTTTTATAAGTTTATTAACTCTATTTTGTTTTCCAGAACTCTGTTTATGGCGCCTTTATTGGTAGCCAAGTACACAGAGCTCCAGGCAGCGTAATATTCGGAAAGGAAAACCTACGCTCACATTTTGGTTATGTTATGAGACCTGAAGGTGTCCACAATCAGGAAACGGATGGTTTCATCTCATTAACTGAGTGGGTCTAGAGGGTTCGTGTTACAAGGTCTCTGACGCCTTTATTCGGTTAGTCAGACAACGCTAGTGGTATTCCGTTTACTCTCTTCATAGGAATCCACGTAGACGAATCCGAACCAATTCTGGTAGTGGAGGTGGTACGTGGAATACCTCATTGCGTTGGCCCCCTTATCTATATATTTATATATCGACCACGTTAGGTATTATCTCCACCTGGAAGCCAACTAAAGGTTAGCAATAGCCGGCTGATGGGTGGACGGCTGATGGGGACTACACACAGGAAATTTGGTTTTCCAAAGTCGTTATTATGTTAGGTCTTAGTTGGTCTAGATGGTTATTATTGCACCTGAATAGCCATACATCACTCACACGTTTAACGTAATCGTAAAAGTCGTAGGTATTGGACTTTTAGTTGAACTAAAACAATATACCGATAGGAAGCTAGGGTTATTAGGTAGTTAGAAGTTCTTTCATTACACCGTGAGAGACTTATAAACACCTAACGTGAGTAGCTAGACGTATGTTGACAAGGTTTGTTTCACATCGCCGCTGTCGATGACGTAACAGTCAAGATTATTGAAGTTGGTAAATATAAACTAGCATTTCAATTTCGGATACTTAGAAATAAGCTATAAATATTTAGTGGTTATAATTAAGAAACGTCAAATTAGAATTAGGTAGGAAATAGTGTTTAAATAGTGTTGCGTTTGTATTCGGCTAAATTTTACTGGTATGCCTTTGGAGTTTATCTATTATAAAGCTTAAGGTAGACCTCTGTTTAGAGCAAGTGGAAATCTAAGTGGACGTTTAGTGGATCACTAGTTGATAAAGGGATGCTAGTTGCCCGAGTGTGTAATAAACAAAACGTCGAAATTGGTACCCTTCAAGTTACAGTAAGTTGCCATAATTTGTCCACACCAGGTTGAAGCTAAATAGGGCCGTTGAGATACGTACTGAAACATTACTAGGCAATAGGAATTGTATTTGTGGTCGGAAAATAGTTATATTTATTTATAAGATACTAGGAAAGCAAATAATACGAGGTTTACACAAACTATCTTTTGCATTAGCTAGGTCTAGGATCTGAGTAGTACTTACGGGTTGGTCTGTTCTCTTTCAATTCATCGTTAACAGTTAGGGATGTACAGTACAAACCAAAGCTAAGGCTTTCCTGTTACTGGTTAAGGCCGTTCAGAGGGTCACTGTACTTACATGTTTGCTAGATGGTTCCACGGATCCTCTAATAAGCGATGTGTAGTTTGGGTACATTCCATCTTGTGAGGATGCTATGATAATTAGGAACTCCAGATAGTGATGCGACCAAAGGACCACTAGACTAGACCAGTCTATTTTTATAGCAAGCCACTCGGAAGCTCACTGCACTAATTATGTGTGTTATTCCTAAACTCGATAAATCAATATCAGGTTATAGGGTCATTTATACATGTACTGAAACTACCTACTTGTTTAAAGGTTGTGATTGAATTACTGTGGAGCAGTACCTTTATGTATGTGGATTTTACATACTTTATTTATAATTATAACAAGAAAGTTATTTGTCGAGAGATGGCATTTCTGAGAAAGGTTAACAATAGCTGTAAATTTAACAGTTTGTACTATGGTTATAGTGCTAAAAATGGCTATGGAAAGTGATTTCATAACTCATGTTCTAGACCTGAGAGTTAAAGGTTAACATACCCATAATTTGGGCTACATTAGGTTTACTGTTGGTGTTTGGTTGAACATTGATAGCTATGATTATGAATTTTAGAGAAAGTCACCTAAGCTTTATTATTAGGAAATAATATAAGATACTAGTTTAACTTAGAGATGTGGTTAAAGAATTTATTAGAGATCTGGACTGAACTTTATGATAATGTTTTGTCTTAATACAAATTCCAGTTGATGAATTTGAATCTAATTAATTATTCTAAAGGAGTTTGACCCTTGAGTTTGTTTCGGCATATTCTTCTCAATGGGGATCCTCAGGAAATGCTGGTAGAGTCAAAGTATAATATAGACTGGAACAAGTCTACAAGTATTAACGCTAATAAATTATTGTGATATACTAAGTAAAAATAGATATATTAGCGGGCGAGCTCTATAGCAATGGCCGAGAGCAGCGGAACGGGCGGAGGAGGTGCCCGACCTTTACCGCTAATATATATTTATTCTTTTCCAGTAGTGAAACAAGTAGTTACTAATCTTGTCTAGTGAAGCAACATAATTGTTCTATTTTGACTAAATCATTTTAATAGCAATCAAGATCTTCCTAGAGGATCTAATGGCTCAATTTAAGAATAAATTAGGCATTCACTTGGTTACAATTAATTTAAGAGGTAGTTTAGTTTCATAAGTTATAACAAGGAGTCCTTTCCCCAAGTATCTCTAAATAATAAGTTTAACCAGTAGGAAGGAATAGGTACTTAGCCATTAATATAAGAAATAGTAATCTCTTGCTCATTAAAGTACTTAGGTTACTAGTCAGGTTCACAAGGTAGGGTTCGCATTACACTAGACGATCACGAGGCCAAATCACGATGTAGTATGTAGTAGTACGTAGATATTACGAGGTATAGTCTAAGTTAGGTTTAATAAATTTAAAGATGTAGGCAAGACGTATCTACTGGGGGGGTTGTTACAGATGGATATAAATTGTGTTAGTAAAGGTATTCGTTGTACAGTACATGGTGGTTACAGGTGTAGCCAATAATCGTACGACAACGTATTTGTTTGGAAAAGTTCTTATTTATCTTGTTTTCTAAGTCAGCTTCAATCTTGCTTTTTCAGTGCACCTAACGATGGGTCATTATATAGCAAATTGAAAAAATACGATGTCGTGTTTACGGCCGGTATTCTAGGCGGTAAAAACGATATCATAGTTAACATGTTATGGTATAGTTATGACGTCAGTCGCCATTACTGTCAAGTAAATAAGAGTCAAAACGGTGAAGCTATACGATAACAGCTCAAACACGATATGGTTTTTACAGCAGAGTAAAACCATATTGCCTTTGCGTGCTATCGTGTTGGATACTTTTCATAGCTCTTCTTTACTTTTCAGTATCAGCCGAGTTAAAAACAATACCAAAACATGTCTAAATCAATATGGTTTTACCTTGTAGCATCTCAGCCAGGGCCCTCTATTCTTTTTTACATTAACAACAACGATTTCCGATTACGCGACCGTTAACTCTATACAGTTTTGATCACAATAATGGTCAATGGCCACAGGATTGTTATAAAACCAACCTAAGCTCACTTTTAGATCCTACAGATGATCCATTTAAAAATATTTATAAATTAACAGTTAAGTTTTACTTAGAAAATAATGCTTTTCTTACTTATGAAAATTAGGCAAATGAACCAGACTTGCCCGTAATTTTATTTCTTATTTAAGAGGAATACTAAATTAACCAAAGATAAAAGGTGTACGAAAGTCCTTTGACGGACATTCCCTGGCATTAATTTCAATTTTACAATGTTTCATTCGTATTTGAAAAGTAGTGCTTTGAGTTATTGTCTCCTGTCGACAATAGATAAAGTCGCACTGCGTTTGAATTGGATCCGAGAAAATACGGTCCGAGATTGTTTTATGGCGATGACAGTCAGAAATCTGAAATTTAGTGCGCTCGCACAAGTAGCACTAGTGCCACTTCGAATATGGCTACGGAGTTTTGGATTTGGATTCGGATTGGATACCCAACGCCTAATGCATCGATTATGACATACCTACCGTCAACCAAATTGATTCCTAGGCCATGCATGACTATGTAAAAGTGACAGTGTCAACCAAAACGTAAGGAACTTCTTATGATTTGATTTACAACTTCACGTTGACATTCTGTCAGATGTAAATGTCAGAATGCCAGATAAGGACAAATCGAACATACATACAGGGTGACTGGTAATTCGCCGTATTCCTTGAAAGAGGTTATTCTACAGCTCATTTGTAACGATTTAAGTCCAGTCAACCAGGGGTCAAAACTCACTGGTTATCGAGTTATTCACGTTTTTAGAATTTTTAAAAAATACCCGCCTTTCGACCTAAAACTAGTCATTGTGTAAAAACTTCGTCATTTAGAAATAAAAAAAAGCATTTTTCAAATAGCCAATGAATTACTGATTACGAAAAATAGTAAAAAATGCCAAAGAAATGCAAAGTTTTGCAAATAACAGGATTTGAAGTTGAAAGTTCAAGTAATTATTTTCCAAATTTTGTACCATTTTAAAGCATTACTAAAAAAAAAAGTATGACACTTCGCGTACAAATGACAGGAATAATTTGTTCAATTCATAAGCTTTCTAAAAAAGTACAATTTATGACCTTTAAAACTTAATTTTCATTTAAAAATGTACAATTAATAAAAAATAGCAGAAATTTTTGCGGTTAAGCTCCATCGTTTCAACTAAAAATCGCGGAATCGTTATCGTTTTTTAATTCACCTAATCGTGTTCTTTTAAATTTGCTTTTTAAAAACATAAAGTGCGTTCCATTTTTAACCGAAAAACGCGGGTAGTGTTGTAGTAAAATGAATAAAACATCGTTCTCCATTTTAAATTCGGCTAATTGTGTTTTATTTTTAAATAAATTTGCTTTTTAAAAACAAAGTGCGTTCCATTTTGAAATTTCGAGCATCTCAAAACTTTTTGAGTGACCTACGTAATCAGTTACTTTCAACTTTCTTTCCATTTCGGACGATATTGATAACTAAGCTTCTTTCTCAAATGCCTGCTTGCCAATTCGAAGAATACGCAGATATCATTTATTGTTACGGATTCTGCGATGGAGACGCGGCTGCAGCTAGAAGGGATTACCAACGTCGTTACCCTAACCGCCGTTTACCTCACGCAAGCGTGTTTGGTTCATCGTACCATCTTATTCGGGAAAGAGGATCAGTTCAACGCCGCCAAGCTGATGCTGGAAGACCTCGACATGATACTGCTCAAGATGAAGAAATCATTCAGTGTTTGCGGACAGACGGCACTAGTTCGACGAGAATTGTGGCTAACCGGCTCGGTATGTCTCAGTGGAAGGCGTGGTTTACACTGCACTCAGCTCGGCAGTACCCGTGTCATTAAACTCCAATACACGCTATTGAAGAGGGAGACCCGGCGAGAAGGATCTCATCAAAGTAGTGCCGTCTGCCCGGAAACACTGAAAGATTTCTTCATCTTGAGCAGTATCATGTCGAGGTCTTCCAGCATCAGCTTGGCGGCGTTGAACTGATCCTCTTTCCCGAATAAGACGGTACGATGAACCAAACACGCTTGCGTGAGGTAAACGGCGGTTAGGGTAACGACGTTGGTATTCCCTTCTAGCTGCAGCCGCGTCTCCATCGCAGAATCCGTAACAATAAATGATATCTGCGTATTCTTCGAATTGGCAAGCAGGCATTTGAGAAAGAAGCTTAGTTATCAATATCGTCCGAAATGGAAAGAAAGTTGAAAGTAACTGATTACGTAGGTCACTCAAAAAGTTTTGAGATGCTCGAAATTTCAAAATGGAACGCACTTTGTTTTTAAAAAGCAAATTTATTTAAAAATAAAACACAATTAGCCGAATTTAAAATGGAGAACGATGTTTTATTCATTTTACTACAACACTACCCGCGTTTTTCGGTTAAAAATGGAACGCACTTTATGTTTTTAAAAAGCAAATTTAAAAGAACACGATTAGGTGAATTTAAAAACGATAACGATTCCGCGATTTTTAGTTGAAACGATGGAGCTTAACCGCAAAAAATTCTGCTATTTTTTATTAATTGTACATTTTTAAATGAAAATTAAGTTTTAAAGGTCATAAATTGTACTTTTTTAGAAAGCTTATGAATTGAGCAAATTATTCCTGTCATTTGTACGCGAAGTGTCATACTTTTTTTTTTAGTAATGCTTTAAAATGTTACAAAATTTGGAAAATAATTACTTGAACTTTCAACTTCAAATCCTGTTATTTGCAAAACTTTGCATTTCTTTGGCATTTTTTACTATTTTTCGTAATCAGTAATTTATTGGCTATTTGAAAAATGCTTTTTTTTATTTCTAAATGACGAAGTTTTTACACAATGACTAGATTTAGCTCGAAAGGCGGGTATTTTTTAAAAATTCTAAAAACGTGAATAACTCGATAACCAGTGAGTTTTGACCCCTGGTTGACTGGACTTAAATCGTTACAAATGAGCTGTAAAATAACCTCTTTCAAGGAATACGGCGAATTACCAGTCACCCTGTATACGCCTGTCTCCCAATGGGATAGGCAGAGACTATGGAACGCCAGGTGCACCGGCCTAAACTTACAAATCCAAATCGGTTTAAGGTGCTTTTGATTTTGCCCTTATTCAGTACATCGCGATCTGATGGCTGTATGTGCGTCTAGGGCGTCCCCCCCCAGAAATCTCCACTCATTCTCTTGCCATTCATCCTTTCTGAATGATCAAACCATCCTTGCATACCCTTTTCGATCTTTGTCACTAAATACATCTTCTTTCAATCCACGTCATTCTCGGATCGCTATTTCTAACTATCCATCATACTAACTCCACACAAACTTCTAAGAGCTCACATAGCAACAGCATTAATCCTGTTTTTATTCTTCTTCTGCCTTACCCATGATTTACTATCATACATTAATGTTGGTGTCATCACTCCCTAAACGATGGCAAGGTGAGCTTTGCTTAATATGATCTGCTTTGCCAAGATGGAGTGTAACGCCCCATTGATCACATTTCCTGCTTTTATTCTTTTTTAATAACAATGCATATTTTAAGTATATCAGCTCTTGTATCAAATTGGTTTAATACCTAGAAATGAAAAAAACAAAACAAAGGTAAAAATAGTATATCAGAAGCCGGTTAAGTGTTGACCATAGAAAGAAGGCTTACACTTGTATGGTTTGTAGGCCGTATTGCGCAGGTCACGGGGCCAGGTGCGGCGCTTCCGTTTCCGAAGGGCTACGGATGCCCAGGCGCAGCTGCCCACACATATTAATACGCTAAAGTAAATATTTAATTACGCTACTTTTCAATTACGCCTCTACAATTTTAATGACCACCAACGCCTTTGTTACGTGACGTCCCTTAAATATACACGCGTTTTTTTGTTTAAGCACTCAGTTTGTATGTATAAACCAATTCAATAGAGGGACTGTGGAATATTCGTTTAAGTTACACAGTTGGAATTTAATAGGTTTTAATGTAATCGTAAGTAACTAAAATAAACACAATCATTTACGAAACTCTAACGCTCTGACTTTGAAACAACATATCAAAAGACTGGATAGGTGTGTGAATAATGCATAATCGATACCATTTCATCTCACATAACGAACATCTAACAAGGTTCAATATCAAGTTCATTATTTTCTGTTCCCCACTACGTATATTTACTTATGTGGACATCAAAAGACTGAAATAAACTTCATACGCCTCGGAAATAGACTGTCCCTACTTACAGTGAGGAAAATAAGAGCAAAATTTCCGCTGGTCGCTATTGCAGCGAGTCCGTATGTGTATTGTTGCAATTTCAGAAATTCCCATTATCGTTCAGCGTGAAAAGGAGAGAAATAAGAAGCGGCGGACAATAGCAGTTATGGGCAGCGTAGCGCGTGCGAGGCGCGGCGCGGGCCGCGTCAGCGGAGGCGGCGAGGGCAGCGCACTGGATGGGGTTTCCACGGACAGCTACAGCTGTAAACCATGCCAGCGACTTTGACTTTGCAAAATCCTCAGTTCACCTACACTTGCTTTGCATAGTTACTTTTTTTTTTTTTTTTATAGCGTGGGAAGGCTAACGAGCACACAGGCCACCTGATGGTAAGTGGAAACTGTGACCCATAGACATTCGCATTCACAAGACTGCAAATGCGTTGCCCACCCTTTTTTTTTTTTTTATTGCATGGGAAGGCAAACGAGCACACAGACCACCTGATGTTAAGTGGAAACTGTGACCCATAGACATTTGCAATAACAAGACTGCAAATGCGTTGCCTACCCTGAGGACTAAGATGGAATGCCTCTATGCTAGTCATTTCACCGGCTTTCTTATCCCCAAACCGGAACACAACGATGCGAACACTGCTGCTTGGCGGTAGGGTAATGGATAAGATGGTGGTACCAACCCGGACGGACCCTGCACAAGGTCCTCCCACAAGTACTTATAACTGTCTTATAAAAAAACTGCGTTTTAATGCATCTCAGGCTGTAGTGGTTGACAATTACGTTCGCCTCTTCCTCTGCCAGGTAAGAACTATGACCCAGCTCGTATCTTCATGTGCTCAGTAGCCAGATGTATAAGTATCATCGTTGCAAGTTTTAAGCGGCGTTTTTGACATAGATATGGGATACTATGCGCAAGGACCCTCACCTCACAGTACAACATAACTTAGCACGACATCCATTGATGTGCTGTTATCCAATAATCGATAACCAACCTAACGTAACCTAAACTTAACAAGCTCACACTTTTTAGCATGTTCATGCATATTGACGATTGTGTTAATATCCGTATGTGTATGTATATTGGATACATTTCTGCTAGCTGCCGGGCGCCGGCCGGGCACGGCCCGCTGCCGCGTGTGGCCCGCACCTGCGGCCGAGCGACGTCTCGGCGTCCGCATGGCCGCGTCGCTTTATACTACAATCAGCACCGTGTATCACACCGCTGAATGAGATCCTTTGAGCAATAATTAAACCTTCATACTTTCCGTTAGTTGCGGCGACTAGTTCTCTGCAGAGAACTAGTCGCTACTGATGTTTACAAGCTTCTTTATTTCGGAGTAACATTATGTTAGGAGTAAATTGCAAACGTATAACAAGAAAATGTATTTGATGATTGGGCTTTTTATTTTGTGTAACTTATCAAATGCTACAAAGGTCATAAATGTAAAAGGTTTTAACGATATTAATACGTGTAGAAATAAATATAAAAACGTCTTTAAGTTACAACACTCAACCAATTTGATCCACAGACCTGAATGGAACTCTGTTGAAATGTTATAATTCAATTCTTAAGTCTTAAGCCCCGTATTCATTGTAAACATTTGTTGAGCAACCTTGTTTAATCAACATGTTGCTGAATTGCTGGCAACATGTTGCAGGCAACACTGCGTTAATAATATACTTTTCAGTATAGATAATTAGAGGCTTTTCAAATAAGTACCTATTAATAAGACAATCTTGCGCGGGCGAAATCGCCGTCTAAACTCGACATGTTCAGTCACCAGCATAAATAAGTGAGTTTATGTATCTTGTCGCTTTCAATCGTTTCACTATTTTGTATAGCATTTCAAACATAACGTTAAAGTGACAAGGTACATAAATGATTACTTATTAATGCTGTTGACTGTACGTATGATTGAGTCTCTATGCATGAATGAGGCGAATCTCAGATTACAATAGTGATCTAGTCACTAGATTCTAGTGCTGTAGTAGACTCGGCCGGTGACAAACAGGAAATTAATGAAATGGCCGAAAGACCGCCGCCGACGGCCGGTGGGGCTACACCTCATGATCTATTTCTGGCTCATATTGAGTGGGTATTTTCTGCCATCGGTACTGATGTTATATTAAATTGTGCGGCTTTGATCAAAAATTAGTTTCTGTGATCTGACAGATGTTTTGAGTAAAGGTTATTATTGAAACTAGTTACTATAGGAAGTGTTCTAAAACCATCCATATGCTATAAAATTCCATTGTAAATTCTAGATACCAGTGCACTGTCTAGGATGTGTATGTTTGAGTATAAGGGCCTAATTGGAGCTTTTGAAGAAAAAGGTCTATAGATAGGGAGGGATATACTTTTATGAAAAAATAGTGTCAGAAAATTTAATCTTCATAATTTAGTTTAAGAATCAGTAGGTACCTGGAAGACCGAGCGTCGCTTGGGTTGAAAACGACAAGATTTTCCTGAAGATGACAATTTTCATCGAAATTGTTAAAGCTGTTTTAAAGCACGTGATTACTGATTACAAATATACATTATAATAATAATACATTAATTTTCCGTAACAAATAAAAAAAACTAATACCGACTGCATTTTTTGGTATTGTAGAATATATCAAATCAATATCCACGACGTAAGCAATGTGCAATAGGATGTACATTATACATTATAAGGCAATTTAATTTAAACTGTATTTTAATGAGAATAAAGTTAATTTCCCTTCTTCATAAATTAAAAATGGCGTTTTCGAACAAACGTAATTGAACTTTATTGCCTTGATAGTAGATTCAAAGTACCACTGATAAAAAACTGTCTGTTTGTAGTAAAATGGGCATTACGAGGATATACACTCGAAAAACATAACCTAAAAAATACCTTTTTAGGGATCCCTTTGACTGCTATACATTTATTTTTTCGATTATTGAAAGTCAGACTTTTGTACCCATATTATTTATGTTCATAACTATCGGAAGTCATACAAATTTTAGGTCATCATAACGCTTTATAATTCGGACGTTAATTATCTATAATGTAAAAGATTATAATATATAAAATTCATAACCTAGAACCCTATAACATTCAAATGCATATTTATACCCAGCCAGAAATATTTTAGGACATATTTTCTATAGCATCAATTATTTTTATTCATACCTTCATTTTGGTTTTAATATTCATATTTCTATAGGTACTTAATTGAAATCATTAAAAGGCAACACTTAGTGGAAGCGCAGTGGGGTACGGGGGGTGGTGCCCCTGCCTAATCAAAAAACCTCTGCTGACCATAAATTTAGATCAATAGGTTAGGTTATGTTAGTATTGCGTCAAGGCCGAAGGCTTTAACTATCCAGAAATAGGAGGCGGAGCTTCGTCGACCCTGTCACATCATACATGTCTATTGTAAGTTGTAGGTATGTGTTGTACTTTTATGACTTACAAGTTTTGACCTAATAACATGTATTACAAGCAATATTATTACATTTGACATTATTAAGTTTAATTATTATGACATAAATTGGATTGACTATGAATTTTATGACTTTCAAGAAATATAAGCAATAATTGAAATTCCAATTTATACTCTTCAACATTATGACTAATAATAAGTATAATTTAATACGTTTTGGACCACAATAATCGAAATATACATAAATAGAAAGAAACCCAGACGGACAGCGAAGGTTTAGTTTTAGCGTCCCTTTGGCACATTTTGGTTACGGTTGTACTCTCTCATGAATAACCGTAATGAGTAACCGTGTGTATTTCTATTACCGCTATAATAACAAATAAGTAACAATAATAAAAAAGGGGCCTCCATTCAATAATGTACACAATATAGGTGATGGCATAATGAATGGGACTTGGTTTCAAGACATCATTTCTGTGCCAAATTTCAACCACGGCTGATTTTTCAATCTCCAGATAACACTATCGGTCAGGTAAATTGTAGCTCTGTCCTTTTCTTTGTCATAAGATAAGGACAGAGCTACAATTTACGTGACAAATAGTGTTATCTGGACATTGAAAAATCAGCCCTCAGTTGTTTGTTTCTTGATCATCATACAAACATTAAAATAACCATACATTTACACAAACGTTTCATTTACATATCCTTGTAACGATACTAGGGACCCGCTCTCGCTTTCGGTTTATGTGAGTTTTCTGTAACACCCGTATATAAAACCAGAATTAACTATAAATTAAAAAGTTATCTAACTAATGCTGAAAACCACATTAAAACCCGTTGCGTAGTTTAGGAGGAGTTTGCGGATATACAGACAGACGTGGAAAGCGACTTTGTTTTAACGTTTGTAAAGATGAATGTTACTCGCATTATTTGTTGAGAAATATTTTTCTCGGGATCCTGAGAGCGGAGAAAACGTATTTAATAGATCATCTGATTCGATAAGTTACAATGTAACTCTCAATAGGGCTATTTGATTCATCATATTAATACCTTTAGAATAACGATATCATTACCAAAAAACATTTCTATTTACGATATTTCCCAAGCGCTTACAAAGGGTCTAATAATCTAAAAATCCAAGTGAGTTTCAACTTAACTAAGTTAGCGGGATCTTTACACAACCTACTGTGGAATTACAAGCTTCAATTTAGCTGATAGCAACTTACCACTATTATAGTAGGGATGTTTTTGTTTGTATTAAAGATATGGATTATTGCTTTGTAGAGAAAAAACAAAAGTGACTTTTCGCGTGTCATAATAATTATGTATACTTGTTCAACGACAACGTAGCCGGTTTTTATTAAGTTATATGTAAATGTTACAACAAAACTAACCATAAATAAGTATACCCCTTCCTTTAATGTCAGTAAGCGCATTCCTTTTGTGCCTGCATTCAAAAACCACAAAGAGGCGGCTTCTATCTCATACCAAACCTGGGTAGCGGCGGTGCAAAAAGGCTTTCTGCGAGTAAAAAGCCGCCGATCGATTGGGTATTCCTCCGCTCTCTAATAACATTCCGGGACGATATTTCACGCGCACCTCGATCGCAACCGTGTACACCACTTAGTTCGACACAAAGCTACATGGACGATTTATTGTGTACAGCCTTCTGCCAGATAAAGCATAGACAATGGGCTGTCAGATGGCGATCGTCGGTCGGCGGCAACACGTGTATGCTTTTAGCTCTAGACTTCAACACCCAATTACGTGCTCGCCGTCGTCCGCGTCATTCATCAAGAGCAAACAAGCGATTTTTTACTAAACGAGCGACGATGTGAGGGAAAAACAGGGAGATTCTAACGGGCAAATGATACGGGGAACTTAGTAACTACCGGTAGATAATTAAGAAGATGTTTAAACCTGAAAGTGTACTGAAATATGATCAAATCTCTAACACAGATCAAAATAGAAATCTGCAACCGAACGCATTCCACAAGACTCATATTGCCGTTCCGCTTGCTGCGTGCAACTAATTATGTCACTTTATATTAACAAAAAACTTAACGGTTGGCTTTTGTCGTGTACTTTTTCATCAGGAGGGGTGTGAGTTAACTGTGTAAGGAATTTCATAAAAGCTGTAAAACTCGCATTTTGATACAAAAGGTGAAGTTGAAATAATAAAATGTGTGGGTGCGAGGTTTGCGGCGATAGGGACGTCATTAAGCGCCACGCGCCGCGCCCGCCGCGGTAATGCGTTCACGTTTCACACGCCAGTAGTTACATTACGCGACATTTGCACTACCATGGATATGATAAAATCTTGGCCTGTCTATGCAAATAAAGATTGAGCTTTATTTTGCGGAAATACTTATCCACGTAATACAAGTGAACTCGAGCCATCCCCGTGGGAGCTTGCGAGTATAAACCTTTACTTCTTACTGTACTGAAGACAGTTGTATCTTTTAGTTTGTCTTTTAGGTTTTATCTTTTTAAAGTAAATAAGCTACTGTTCAAAATTAACACTTTCAGAAATACCCTGCTAATAAAGTATACTGTTTATTATTACCGCAGTAAAGCGTAACTAGATGATAGTTTCAAACTTTAGTACTATTAGTAAACTATTTTAGAAAGTATTGTAAACTCATGTTACAAACATGTCGCGTGTCAAATCAAGAGTCATCAAAGGAATCCAACAACCGTACAAAGGTCGAAGAACAATCAATTTTGTTTTGTAGTACGAAAATAATAGTCGGTTCGTCGCCGCAGCCTTTTCCCCCGTGACATGTATCGAGCCGCGTCGTGTGTCACAATGCCGATAGACATCAGTACCCGTCGCTACGTAATGCTAAAGTGATTTTTATTACATTCGATTCGGTTGCTTTGTTCATATTCCGAGCACTTGTATCACAATAATTCTTGTCGGGTATTGTGGTGGAAAAACGTATTTGGAAATTGCTTTGAACACAAGAAAACACACGCCGTATTGTGTTAGCTATATCTATTTCAGCTACTGTTCTCGTTTTGGTAATAACGTCAAATCATGTCCATTATTGTGATCTCGCAGTTAATGTATATTAATGGTTGTTCAACGGTTACAATGTTAGCTTGTGTGTGTTGTCGGGCATATATAGAAGGTTTTTTTGCAAGTTAATAACTAGCAGCTGGCTAGTAACACTGTTAATAGCTCGTTAAAACCTAAAGTACTTAAGGTTTGCCTTTAGACGTGACATACTTGCAGCAGATGCAAAGGCACGTGTGAGCGCCTGCGGGCCTTGTGGCCGCTGCATTCTGCAAGTTCGATACGGTTTCTGTCGCTACCCGTGAGTGCATGCAGGCCATGCAGCCTTACGGTGCGTCGGCACGCGACCGCATTTTACACGCTTTGACGACCATGGTTTCAGTCTGTCACATCAGACCGGCCAGGATTTAATTTAATGCCAATCATATGCCATTACAACAGAAACTAATTATTGTAAATGACATGTCATTTACAACAATGACTTAAGAATATCTCCATCTCTTAATTCATTTAAATCCGTTGTTACGCATAAAGCGAGCGCGGCGAACGTCTGGGGCATGCCTAGTCCGAATGGAGGCATGTTACTGAAAGTGGCAGTTGAACATAAAGGAATGGAGAACGGTGTGCCTCGAGATAGGCACTCTATGCAAGCTTGTAATTTTAGATATCGAACCTCCCCGCGCGCCCCCAGCCTGGCTCCGAGGCGGATTAGGATGAAAATACAACGCTTTATTATCTTCCCTTTGACCGTATGTCTTACCTTTGCCGATCCACTGTTTTCTTTATCCGCTTAACTGGATTTATTCTTGTTTTTGAAATTCGAGCTCCTTTCTTATTTAATTACCTTCTGGTCTTGTAATGTAAGTCGAGATAAAAGCTAATTGATTTGCAAAAAAGCGCATGCTCAAGGTTTAACGGAGCTAAATACAAATACCGTCAGGGGCATGTTTTGAAACTTGATCGGTTGGTATCGCAGGGCAGGGCTCTGGTTCTGTGCGGAGCGGGATTGAGAAGGATTTTTATTAGGAACACGTTTTTACTGACAGTGGATCGTGCTACCGGCGACATTTATCTCCGCGCGGCGCAGGGGTGTCTCTTTGTAAATCGTTTGCGGATGAAAGATTTCCCTCCTTTTATTATTTTACATGTAATTTATGGCACTTCTCAGGTTTATGGTTTCCTCGATTAAACAGTCTTCAAGCTCAAAAGTCGATTCACGGCTACGGCTCCATGAATAACGTTCTCTTAAATTATTATGTTTTTCTGTTTGAATTTCTTTTGTTGCTTTTACGAGAAATTTTTATACGGGAAAAGAAAAGGCCGAGGGCAATTTAAATATTTTCAATGGAAAAAATATAACGGAACTTACCTATGTTCATTTTTGCAATTCATAGTACGCAATCGAAATAATTGCAGACAATATAGACCCTTACGTACCTATTATATAGTGCAATTGCAACTAGTCTCAGCTTACTACTAATAATGCTGAGACCGATTATTATTGTATGATTTACGTACCAAGCGAACACTTTGTGAATTTATATAAACTAACAACTACGAGAACAATTATTTTGATTGCGTACTATGGAATGCAAAATTGAACATGTTCTGATATAAAGGGTCTATATTGTCTGCTATAATTATTTATAGTCATATCTGTTTAAATTCATATTTATCGTTACTCATAACTTATATGATAACGTATTTTTGTAAGAAACTGTTCCATTTTCAGGCTTTTATAAATGAAACCTATCCTAACCTAGCTTTGTCTACACGTTAGATATTAAATACATTCTAAAAAGTTAAGTATAAAACATTTAAAACGAGCGCTCAGCTAGTGCTCCCGTATTATACGCAGCTACACACGCGGTGTTCCTTATTTCAGCGATTTAACGCGAGCGAGTGCGGAGATCAAAGGGCCCTTATGCATCATATTAAAGTTTTATTCGGCGCCGGCGCGGTCCCCCAACAAGGCAATTTCCTTTTCAATTACGCCTACTTGAAATAAAAATACAATTTTTATTTAGGTCGTGGTAATTAAAAAGGGATTCTGTAATCAAAAGGTATACCGTCAGTTCCGGGAGCGCCGCTCAATTTCCCTTCCGTTTGTTTGTTACGGCAGGCCCCGCCTTCGGCAAGTAAAGGGTAGTTGAGCTCGTAGCACGCGGCCGCCCATAGATGATCATGCTCCAGCGGGCATTTAAAATGCACGGCCACCTTAAGCCAGCTTTGTAAATATTTAAATAGCACCCAAACATCAGGACAACAAAAGGCTCATTAACATTTGCTACAGCGCTAAACCGTCCGAGATTATTGCGCATACTTCAGCGGCAACAGCGGCCTTACACAAATATAATATCCTGGGACAGTGAACACACACGAAACTAGTTCCAAACTAGGTATCTATACAGGGTTATTGGTAAGTCGACCTATTCCCCTCTATGGGTTATGGGGAGATCATTTGCAATCATTTTGGTCCTATAATACCCTACGCAAAAGTTACAAAAATGTTCTGTTGTTGTGTCACTTATGTTGGATAAACTGATAAAAAAGCTTGTTTTTTACTTTTTGGTCTCGCATTCTTAATCGTGTAAAGATAATTCTACTTTTAATATTTAATATACCTTGTACAAAAGCTAATAAAAAAAAAGATTTAAAGTGCAATTTTTGTTTTGTAAATTTTTGAAGATTTATTTCTGTCTTTTTTAGCAAGAAACTTAAATTTTGATTATCTCAGAAATGGTTCACTTTTGCATCGGGTATTATGGGACCAAAATGATTGCAAATGACCTCTCCCATAACCCCTAGAGGGGAATAGGTCGACTTATCAATAACCCTGTCTGTATAAGGATATTCATTAAATTGTAGACAAATAGAAGTAGAAAAAATTGAAATAGGTACTCGGACAGCTGACCGGGCCTCTCTCTACAACTGGACATCTCTTAGAGTCAGTTATTAATTACCGTTAGTGGTTTATACCTTATTATCTTTAGACTCTGATCGAGTGATCACGCTTTACCAGATTTATAAGATTTTGCAAACTACATAAAACAGGTACCGCGAAGTTGAGGTGTTCGAATAGAGTTACAAACCTGTACTCCGCGCTAAAGTCGGTGCATGTTAAGCCAGTAAATTAAATGGGAATTTCGACGACACTGTTCCTAACGTTTCAATTCTGCTTTCCAAGTCTTTTATGCAGTGAAGTTGAGTGTAAGGTTGTTAGGCAACTCGTAAGAGAGTCAACAAAGATTCTGCGACAAGCGACAGTACAAAGTCGGTCGGATGTGCGACCGATTGCCGCCGACTCGGTCGTGCTTCCTGCGCCCCGGGAAACGCCATGTGCCGTGTGTACTAATACACTGCTCTTACGCGGCTTCCGGATTAACCACACAAAACCTTTACAAATATCTGTATGGGCTGTTTACTTCCTAAGAAATGTAGGTATACTCAAATCACGTTGTGCAAAAACAGCCTTCAATTGCGAAATATTAAGTCAAAATTTAGAGGAAAATGTATCTTTTGTGGCGGTTGAGTTTAGAAGATTAGTTGTTGGTATTTCTTAGCCTTCTTAGCCTTTTAAAAAAAAAGATTTGTTAATGCACTATGCTGAACAGTTCTCCGATGATGAACAATAATAATTTTAACGAACAAAAAGGCATACTCAAACTATTTCATTCTAATAGAGGTAGTCCCGAACCATTTAACTGTTATCAAATTGTATCGATAATAGCTTAGCAATCTCTAATGCTCTTTTAAGTATAATAGGATTATTCATGACCGGAGCTCTGTCCATGATACGTGATTTTACGTGAGTTGAAGGTTCTAAGTAAAATACATAATTCAATTGATCATGTGTTGCCAGGAATAAACGCACAGACAGAATTTATGTAAATAATTAAAAAAATAACACAACAACAGTTTGGTTAATATTGATAGATACGATTCCAACTTACAGCCAATTACGGAATAACATTATTTCATCAAACAAGGGTAAAGTCGAAGATTATAAGTAAATATCCTATTTTGAGGATGAGGAAGAGGGTGTTATATGAATTATTAAATTATGTTATATTATTAGAGGTAATTAATTCTTTAACGAATTGATCTAGTCTTCAAGTAATCTATAGAGGATCTAGGATTGTATTATGGAAACTATACAGCGAGAAACATACATATATGTAAGCGTAGAGGAATACAAGTGTCGGAGAGATATAAAACTTGAGAAGTATGTTGATATAATAAAAAGACTTAAATAAAGCTTTTGATAAAAAAATATCATTTTTCATCTATTGATAAAATACAAAAATGCGTTTCTTGTCGGTTGTTATCGTCGCTTGTTTGTATGGACAGTATCGTGATTCTTTACTGATAAATCCAATTTCTATGCAAACAGTGGCTGGCAAGCGCTATCGAGACCAATATAGATGTACCACATCCCAATATACAATCTTTAAAGGGACGGAATGTTGTAAGCTTTTTTTTGGTGTTTTATTTCCATATTGTAAATTCACCAGACGTGTCAGTCTCTCAGACATAGAATATGCTCTTACATGGGCAAGCGCAGCGATTGCAGCGCTAACAAACATGGAAGCAGTGTAGGCACATCGTAGTAGTTGGTACCATTCCTTCAACTAATCAATCTATTTTCGGCCGATGGAGGAGTGTGATGGGAGCGATTTATCGCGATGACCTGATTGAATTTATATTCGTGTCACTTATGAAATATGCTTCACGCTTCCAGATGTTGATGCGCGATAATGCTCGGAGATGGATTTGATCTATTACCAGGAAGTTTTACTGCCAAGTAAGTACTCCGCCGAAATTTAAATATCATGCAAAGTTTTCAGTGATACCTACGTTATTCAAGACATTGTGTAGTGTTGTTTAAAAGTTACTCGCTTCAATGCAATGTTCTGTTTATATGACTATTCTATGTATATGTATATATACAGGGCGTCGCAAACTTATGGGACATGAAGGGGAAGTACCTTAAATATCTTAGATAGTGTATTTTGCTGAAAGAAGACTTTATGTTATTTTTAAAAGTTAGTAATTCTGCATTTATAGATTTTCAAAAAATTACTTGGTTCAAAAAATGCCAATCGAAAGAATAGCTAAAAAATTATAACTCTGCTTAAGTAACATTGTATTTTAAAAGAAAGGAACAACGTCAAATTAATCATTCTAATCAAATTAAAAACATACATGAAACTGCCGTAGTCAATTAAGTGGGTATTTTTTTGTAAATTAATTAATTAAATGCTCAAAATATGATCCGTCTTGCCTTACGCAAATCGCCAATATTTTAATGAGTCCGCTGCCTGTTGATTTTCTTATCATTTTATGGTGAACACTCGATGTGATATGGCACAATTCTGTTTGCGACTCGCCCACGTTCTCCTATCGCTTTTTGTATAGCATATCTTTCACGTATCCCCAAAAGAAGAAATCTAATGGTGTAAGGAACAGGCAGCGGACTCATTAAAATATTATTTAAAATATTATTAGTAGGATGATTGTTTTTTGACATTTAAGTCGGTTCGATTTCCAGACGAACCAAGTAATTTTTAGAAAATCTATGAATGCAGAATTACTAACTTTTAAAAATAACATAAAGTCTTCTTTCAGTAAAATACACTATCTACGATATTTAAGGTACTTCCCCTTCATGTCCCATAAGTTTGGGACGCCCTGTATATACCTAAGTATGTGTTTATGTATAGTGTAGACAATCTTATTATTAGTGATCGTTATCAACGTGCACTTTTCGTAGCAAAAACAAATGTTGGCAGAAAAAATAAATACATTTGAATATTCATTTGTGTTCTTACCTATAAAATAAATTCAACATTATTGCCAAGTCAATTAAATTGCTGGGGGATCCTAAAATAGAGCTTAAAGGTTCATTAAAAATGGTTTCTGACTTGATAAAAAAATGCAGTTGAGATGGGCAAAGCAGTTTATTTTAAACTAAAAAATGACATGAAGAAAAACCCCGGTTACAGTACTGTAAATGTCGTGCAGCAGTCGATAGAGGGCAATGAGGTGTTTACGCCGGAGGGCGTCAATAAAAATTGTGTGCACTATTTTAATTAAATACTTAATTTTTCTTCCTGTGACTTCTGTTAACTTAGAAATATCATTTAATAACTTAAAATGGTTTGTATCTAATCGACGTGAACGACTGCCGGACAAATCTGTTGAACTAACTTTTGTCATTCAGTATAATTTGGATAAATGATTATAACTATCTATCTATGTATAACAATCTCATAATTTGTGAAATACATACATACATACATAAACTCACGCCTTCACTCCCAAAGTGGGGTAGGCAGAGCTACAAAATTACCAGCAACTTTTAAACCTTGTTGATAATTTGTGAAATAGGTATATAATGTTTAAAATACTTGTGTATTTGTTTTTTTGTCGACCATACTTTGCCACCAATACAGCACGTTGATAACGATCACTACTTATTATAAATCTATACCGAAAGTTCTACTGGCACGTGTGTAAAATTATTGGGTTATCTTTGTTTCGGCGAAATATGATTGCCAAATTTATCGTTTCCCAAAAGTTTCATTTGCCAAACCGCTTTTTATTCTGTAACCGTTAATATTTCAGGATTTTATAGAAACTGACCTAACATAACCTATAGGGACGACACGATATATCCTGATAAATATCCTGAAATATTTACAGTGACAGGAAAAAAAATTGATTGACAAAGGAAAAGGTTGGGAAACGATACATTTGGCAAACATATTTCGGCCAAACGGAAGGCTCCCAAAATTATTACTTTTACAAACATCGTAAACTTGGATAGAGCAACGGTATTAAGTTTTAATTTGAAAACACAATGAAATACTACGCCGGATCTTGAATTTTATGAAGAGATAATGTCCTCCAAACGCCAGAGACCCTCTTGAAATATTCTAAGAAATTTGCGATTCAAATGCGCAAAGCCGTTTTAAACGCCTAACAAATTAAAGTCGGACTCGTTAAAGCAATAATTACTTACTGTATATATGATGGAATACTATCGAGTTTTGCCAAAATAACCAAGATACCTGTTGAGAAACGTGATTATACACTCCATTATCCTTCACTAGTTTTTTGTTCGAACATAAAAGTCAAAAGCGGGACCTAGGGATTACCGTATGAACATTTCAGCGAGGAATGAGTTTTTTTGTAGCGATGGATGAAGTTAAGCAGTGCGCTTATGTTTTAATATTTTACCAAAAGCCTCGCGCTGAATCGTCGAATGCGCAAACAAAGCAACTCAGTAATAACCGTGTCGCGGCACAACTGCGCGGCCTGGAAGCCTCATAATCCGACCCTGCATCCACCAGCCACTCCGCGCCACTCCAACCCGCTCGAGCATTTTAAGATATTCCACGTTTAGATTAAAGCTGATAGAGATAGATAAGTCGACTCGTCATCTTTTTCTCGCTTCCTGAAAGTCCGTCTGCAGGAAAAATAGGCAGTCAAGAGATTTAATCTGTTAGCGTTTTCCTGTCTGTTTAAACAGGAGTCACAGGAGACGGGGTCTTATCGACGCGGCCGTGACTATTTGCCGAGCCGCAGCCGGGCCGGCGCGCCCGCACCGCTCCTCCGTCGCCGTAACTTCCCTTGTTTGCAAACTCGGATTGGATCTCGCGTTCTACTTTCACATCCGCAATCTAGTTTTATGACTTTAAAATGTTGACGCCGCTGACCTAAACAGTGCTCACGGTTGGTTAGCTCCCATTCTCAGCTTCAGCTGATTAAGAGAAATGAGCATCCCATCTTCGACTTGATAGTGTTATTAATCATGTGGACGAGTCATTGTTGTATCATAACGTTCGTGTTTAATTTAATAAGAGGACGTGGATTATTCCATTCTGATAATATAACTGATCAGGCGGCGGAGCGATAGGATGTCGGCGACTTCACAGTGGGAGTTCGACATGACAATGAGATTCAAAAGACGTTTCTACGCGACAGCCGTGCCGACCAATGAATGCCTCTGACCAATTGATTTTAACACCGCTTTGTATCACCAGAGAATAGAACGTGTTGGTGTTGCAGGTTTGTTTCGCTAGTCTTTCAACACGCGATGCGACGCTCCATATGGTTTAGGCATCCATAATTGATTTCCATTATCGTTGCTCTCTTTTGGATGTACGAGTATGTCTGATTAAACTTTACTTCTTCGGAAAGTTTATTTAAACTCTGAACAGCGTATTGTAAACATGAGTGGAAGCATAAACAAATGCACTTGTAGACATATGTTGTGGAACAAGTGCAGCGCACCGGCCAGTGTTCTAGCGTGGGTTGCGCCCGCGCCGGGCCGGGGCCGGGGCGAGGGCGGGCGGGACGCGGGAAGCGTCTCACAGCCTTTGTTTAGAGCATTAAATTATACGACATCAGTAAATTCTTTGTTTACTCAATAAATGAATGCACCGATGCGTCGAGGAGAGAGTGATCGACCCCGAGTGTATATAATTAGGGTTTCGAACTGAATTAATTGTTTTCAAATATTTATTATTATATTACCATTAAGGTTAATATTGAATTACATAAGCAGCATTGTGTTACTTTTTATACATAATTGTTTTTGTTAATATTATTCAGTTGTTACCTTCATTTTAATAGTTTAACACGAAATACTTCTCATAACCATAAAAATACATTATAGTATATTGTATTAAACATACATTCTCCCTAACTACCTAATTATCTACCCAAGCGAATTATATTTATAAGAGTTCTTGATTAAAAATATCCTTATTATTAAAACTGTTTACCGTGGAATCCGTTGAGAGACAAGGATCTTAATAAACCGTGGCTCCAAGAATAAATCCCCTAAATAAACTGGCATTGTCAAAACACTCGACTCCGCAAAAGTTGAAAGGAGAAATGTCAACTCTTTCTCAGATAATTCCCATTATCTGGTATTACCTGAAGACAGATTTGGGCAACAATAGGAGCGTCGGCAGATGTCTCCGCAAAACAAACTTCACAACAAACCTAAATCATCGGGGATGAAAAAAATTTAGCATTAATTATACAATATGGAGTCGGCTGCGGTGGTGCGTAACAATAAATCGTCATCAATGACGTGGATCGCGGTACAAAATGTTAATGCCGCGTATTATGTCGCACAACAATGACGCATTGTGCGGGGAGCCGTCCGCGCGGAGACAAAACTTACAACCGTGTGTTTGTATTTTTTGTTGAAAGATACCGTGACGAGCGCTGAGACGCATCAGGAATTTGGTCTTTGTGCAATATTTGTTCGCATGCGACGTGTTGTCAAATACTTAGTGAATACGTGTACTCAACTTGCATCGATACACTTCATGACTTGTATTTTGCATTTGACATTATGAATTTATATTGGCACAAGATTATAAACTGTGTTTTAACTATACCTAGCATAATCATATATTTATGCATAAATAAGACACATACATACCGTCACGCCTTCATTCCAGAATGGGGTAGGCAGAGCTACGGAATTACGAATAACTCTAACAACTTCTTGTTAATTCTAATGTTAAGGGTAGACGTGAATGGAAAACGATCACCTGGGTCTTTGGTCAAAATGGGCGTACCACAGGGCTCAATTTTGGGTCCTTTTTTATTCCTCATTTACATAAATGATTTACCATACCTTATAAAGGACAAACATGATATAGTATTGTTTGCTGATGATACCTCACTCGTATTTAAAGTCAAACGACAACAGGAGTTCAATATCGATGTAAACAATGCTATATCAAAAGTAGTAGATTGGTTCAGTGTTAATAATTTATTACTGAATGAGAAAAAGACTAAATGTATTAAATTTATGACTACAAATGTGAAAAATAGACAAACTACTGTAACTATAAAAAATGATAGATTAGACCTAGTTAATGATACAGTATTTCTTGGAATAACGTTAGACTCCAAACTCCAATGGGGTCCTCATCTGGCTAAATTAGCGAATAGACTAAGTTCTGCAGTTTTTGCAGTTAATAAAATTCGGAATATAATAGACTTGAAAACCGCTCGATTAGTTTATTTTAGTTACTTCCATAGTATTATGTCATATGGTATTTTACTATGGGGTAGTGGTGCTGACGTAAACAGCATCTTTGTTCTACAGAAGAGGGCTATTCGTGCTGTTTACAAGATGGGTCATAGAGACTCGCTTAGAGATAAGTTCAAAGAAACGAATATATTAACCGTATACAGTCAATATATTTATGAAAATATTATGCATGTTCATAAACACATCGGTAGTTTTAGAAAGAACTGTGACATACATAATGTTAATACCAGGAATAAACATAAGCTCGCAGTGCCCTTTACACGGCTTCACAAAATAAAAAACTCTTTCATGGGTAATTGTATAAGGTTCTATAATAAGCTCCCAAGTAGTGTTACTCATTTATCAGTAAATAAATTTAAGAGTTACGTTAAACGTCAACTAATTTCTAAAGCGTATTATAGTATTAAAGATTATATAAATGATGACAATGCTTGGGACTGAATTATTTGTATTACAATTATTAATGACCGTGGAGACTATATACATCTCCTTGTATGCTTATTATTTTAATTTGACATCTGGAGACTCTTTACATCTCCAAAATTGACCGTGGAGACTTTCTACATCTCCCTTGTTTGTGTTTGTTGTTTTGTTTTTTTGTTTAATTACCTACTTACCTATATTTAATTTTAATTTGACATTTGGAGACTCTTTACATCTCCGGAATTGTATTATTATTTTAACCTGACATTTTTATTAATTTAATTATTATTACTACTGGGACCTGTACATCCCTGTGACATTTAAATTAGATAGCTTATGTTTAGTATTGTAATAAGTTCTTTATTTAAAAAAATGGCTTACTGTTGAGTTTCTTGCGGTGCTTCTTCTCAACAATGGTCTCTTGAAGCGCTGGTAGATGGTAGATTCAGACTTGTAAAAGTGCCTACAGGGCCTACTTACAGAATAAACGATTTTATTTTATTTTATTTTATAACCATATTTTGCACAAACAAGCTAAATGACCAAGACCAAGATAAACCAGTTTAAGTACAAATTAGCATTATATTATGTTTCACCAAAGCTAAGCCAAAAAATCTTTTGTCGCAGGTCACAGAAATTGTCTCTAACGTAACGTAAGCAAGGTAGGCCCAGAAAAAAGGCAGAAATCGAAAAAAAATCTGAAAAAGGCTTCAGGAGTTATTTTAGTTCGTTATTCAAAAAGATCTTAAATTACACAATCGTGCATGTCGCGAATAAAATAATAGTAAGTATTTGAGACATAATTTATTGATGACTCTGGTCGCTACGCCAAGTCAGAAGCGGTAATGTCCACCCAGTTTAGGGATATCAATATTGTATCAGGCTATCCCCAATCAATTGTGTAAGCTGCCGAGCTTAGTGCAATTAATTTGAAATCCCTGGACATTTATCAATTTCTTCAGCAGTAGTTGGGTCGGCCGCGTGCGGCGGCTTCCCTACCTGGAGGTCGCGGCTGCGGATTACGAATTGTCCTTCAGTCGTCTTTATCCTTTAAAGGGGCCGATATTGTTGCTTATGCACGGCCGCTCGCCGAAACCTCGCTTCTTTCTTAAGAAGGATTCTGGAATATTTGATTAGGGAACTCCTTATCTGGCTTTCACGAGCTATTAACATTCTTTCCGGTTGGACGAGGAACTTCTTAGAAACATAAGTTATTCCCGTCGTGGACCGCAGGTAATGGGTCGCATTAGACGTTTGGATGATTAATTGATGTGTTTGGGTGATGACTGACACCGGCTGTTATGCCAAAGTGGTTATTTTTGTATTGTCGAAATCAATACGCACGTCTACTGTTATTTATGTTTCAGTGATTATCTTTTGAATAATGGTACCGGTTTCGCATCCTAGAGCTTCGCAGACCTAGGAGACGAGTTTTGAAGATTAAGTCACGCCTTAGATCCCGTTTACGAGTGGTTTCTGGCTGGCATTCGTCTTTGATATAGTATATAGGCGTGATGCCGATTTGAATTTGATTTCGAATCGAATTAGCGCCATCCCAACTCACACTTGACCGGTTTTCGGTATTTGTTGTTTGTCTTTAGGATTTGTACTAATTAATCATACCGAATTTGACGCTTGTACGTTTTACCGTTTTTACGATACAACGTTGAAAAAAACGTTTACGATGACTTTAATTATTAAGTTTCTTAAAACAAAGTTAGAAAACCCGCCGAAATAACACATTCTGGAAAAAAAACAATCCGCTATGTCTTACAGTACAAAAAATACAGCTCTTCACCGTTAGGACCGACGGACGGACGGACGGGCGGACAGCGTAGGCTTGTAGGGTCCCGTTTGACACGCTTCGGGCACGGAACCATAAAGAAAAGGAATTGTAAACCACGTGTTTTGCTGTCGGAAACCCAAACGAGGGTAGTATTGATAACCGTTATCATTTTATCATTAACAATAATTACACTACGCTCCAAGTTGACATCACCCCGGATCTCGTATTCAAATGAAATCAATTCAAACTACGATATTTCCCTTGACCTCCTATTGGAAACACTTTTGTTATCTCTAATAGCTGGTGTAGCAATGTCGTTAAAACTCCCAAAACGATAAAATAGTGAGTCACTAAAGCTCTGACCACGACTAAAGTCTGGCAGTAAACTCCATGCTAATAAAGAACTTTTAAAAGTAAACATAGTAGCGTGCGCCATTACAGGTCGGTAAAGGAAAACAGCCTTGTTATTAGCGGAGCTCAGGCAACAGATGTCGCCGCCGTACTTGCAACAAATAACTGCTATGGAGCTTCGGAATACGCACACAAACACACCAACAATGCCCAAACTATAATAACACAGCTGCGCGGCATTGAAGGATATCTCCTGCCCTATTAATATATCTACCTACGAGTGCGAGCTCCGCGCAGCACAAAGGATTTATCTCGTTAATTCACAAGTATTATTTACGATTCGTTTCGCCTCTTTAGCGAGATGATTTGACGAGATCGAATTACGATACGCCCAATATTGTCTCATATTACGCATTGTCAAGCACTCGACATCGCTCGCGAATCCTATAAATTCATTTTATGTGAACTTCTACGTAGAGTTCAACTCAATTACCGAGAGTGCTTGTAAATTAATTGCATAAACTAGAAGCAATGTCTTAGAGTTATGATTTGGCACGCAAACAAGGGGAATTGTCTACAACTAACGTTTATTTGAAAGGTCACTTAATCACTCAAGGGCACCGTACAGTTCAAACACAAATATTAATTAATGTGGCGATTCTGGGTGACCCAATTCGAGGAGTTGGCGGTATCTAAATAAACAATTAAACCGGAGCAGTGTCCCGTGCCGCCGGCGCCGGCTATTCCACCGCTCCGTCTTGCTGCCCGGTGACATAATCCTCATAGGAACCGCGATGCGCTTAAGTCGAACCGAGTTGTTTCAAATATTCACACTAAATTAGTGAGTTAAAAATTTACGCCACAATCTTAAATGAAAGGGTTACACTACCCTAAAACTTTCGTGCCTTTCACTAGCCTTATTAGCACTGGGGTAACATAACCAGCGGTGAGAAAAACTAAATATATTGCGCGGCACACACACAACTAACAACTCACAATGCTTGTAAAAGTAGAATTTTAACTCTGATTTGAATGCTTCATCCATCAACCGCGGTGCCCTAACACAACGTTTGCCATATAAGGCGCTATCAAGTTTTATTATCAAAAAAAAAGCTGAGAGTATCTAACCTTTGACGATACGATACGATAGCCAAGTTGGTGACCCTGACGCTGACGGTCCGGGGTTCAAATCCCGGTGAGGGCAGATGTATGTGATGACTGTAATGAGCGCGAGTATTATTCTTAAGTCTTGTAAGTTCTCTATGTATTTAAGTACGTATCGCTCTATTTAAGTAAGTTAATCGTGGTCTAGTAAACATAGCACAAGCCTAGAGCTTTGTTTATTTGTTGACACTGTTCCCAGATGTATTTATTTCCCATTAGAAAATATTTATTCTTGTCGAATTTCTATTGTCGAACAGAACACCTAAAGTATGCGAGGTTCAGTAAAGTGTTTTATGAATGGTTCAATAAATTAATAATTCGTAAATAGAACATTAAATAACAATCAACCATTTCTATGACAGAGTAACTCACGTATCGTCCTTTATCGTCTATTATTATAGGGAATGCCAAAATCTTTATTCAGTATCAATATTTGATATTTGGTACATAAATGGTGTCAGGCAGTGCTGCGGTTTATTGAGTAATTTACACGTGAACGTATCTTTCATTTAGGGCAATAGGTCATACCGAAATAGCGTTCATTTTACACTCTTCTCTTTGTGAGTACAATATCAGAAGCGGTGAATAAAATATGTAATATTCATTTCATTCATTGGTTCAGGTAAAAAACGCGAGTTCAATTACGTACAGCGGGCAGTTTCCGAACACAATATGTACCATGAAATAATTTACATATTCGGTCAAATAGCATTTTGAATGAATATTTTTAACAAATTTAATTACCTACCCTATCATAAGCCTGCCGCAGAGCATCCGGATTATCCAGGATATCTAATAAAGGGTGAACTGAATAAAGCTCGGATAACGACGCCATCAAACTTCTCTCATATCACTGGATACAAAGTACTCAGGTTACCGAAACTATTTGTCAGTTACTACATTCTATAAAAGAAAAGGATTATGTTTAAATTGTCTTTTTATAGTTTTAGTAAGTTGGATTTGTGACATATTATGAACTCTTCAATCGCATCGATGATAAAAATAATAAAATACAAAGAATGTTTTTGTTTATAAGCTTGATGTTATTTGAGTTAATAACATTGAAAGGTGACCGAAGATATTTGTAAATATAGGGTGCTCCGAATAGGATAGGGCCAAGCGTGTGCCTGACGAACCGTGCAAAATGATAATTAAGAGAAACCGCTCAGTCATCGTTAATGCGATAGCCGGCTTGTAAATTACAACAGCGGTGTTTACAACAATGCCCGCGCTCGCAGTCGATGGCTTTCATTAAAATTTGATAGTTATTATGAAAATTCAAAAGCAGATATGTGAGACTACATCTTTTGTTCATTCAACAACTTATAAAATACTGCAATTTAAACACTGCGAAATACAAACTAGGAGAGCAACTTATTAATTTTCAAGTAAAAAATATTTTTCAAAAGTAGGTCCCTTTTGAAAATATTTTTCATTTATGTTTAAGTGACACCGCAAACGCAACTGCATCTAGCTGCTCTAGTTAGCATATGACACAATCGCAGGCACCGGCTGACACGACACACAATACGAGCACCATCCCTAAACACTCAACACGACGGCGGCGCCGGCACAAACAGATATGGCTAAAGTCACACATAACAAAGACGTGGCGTTGATTGTTGGGAACTTCTCTCCTTTATCTCGTGCAGACTATTCTGATAAACGGATTAGCCTCCAGCTGGAGGGCGAATCAAAGGATCCGTGCCAGTAGAGCCTAACGAGACGGAATATTCATATCAAAATGAAATACCTAAAACAATGTTCATTGATATACTCGTACTCATGACCTCTATGCTGCTTCTATGGCAATGAGGCAGGTCACATTGTTCGTACATTATGCTTTGTGTAAAACTGAAACTAAACACTAACGACGTTATTTATAAACGTGGAATAACCGTGGGGTAGCTAAACCATGCTTTGTCCTTATTGTGTCATCGTGACATTTGAATTTAACACTGAAAGTAACGCCGTAAGAGTTTCAACTCCGGTATGTTGATAAATACCACTACAACGTGATTGACGTGGAACATCATTTGAGGGGGTGCTCTGCATTAAGCGCGAGTAGCGAGATAATGGGCGGCTGCAGCCGATTCGCGAGGCTGAGCGCAATCGCGGCCGAACCGCGCGCTATTCAACACAAATTGTTCAGAATAATTGATCGCGCATTAATTTGTTTGCACTTTAGTCTAGCTATTGATTTATCACTGAAACTTTTTAACGACGATCTCGTGGAAATAAAGTGTTTTTTAACAGTTAATGACACGGAAAAGGCAAAGTGGGTGAAAAGCTCCCCCACGTGTCCATATTTTTAAATTAACTAGAGTGAAAATTCTTAGGGTTCTGCAAAGAAGTGCACGCGAATCCGAAGGTTGCGAGGGTTGGGCCGTAGTGGCACTGGAGTGTCATCTCGCTAACACATTGTCTAGCGTCATTGTCTGCCGCGGCGGCGCGGGCTCTCTCGTTACACCGATGTTCAACTTTTTATTTACGTCCAAGTGCACTCTGCGTCTGTCGCGTCGAGAGCTGAATTAAGGTTCTCGGCGTTGATATGGGATCATTCAACCCGAGAATATCGAATTACGCAGCGCACTGGGCGCTTTGTTGGTTACTTGCACGTGATATTCCTTTTGTGGAGACAAGGCCGCGAACTACCCGCCTCCGTCGCTCGAGTTATGAGCTACCTAGCGAACTTTTAGATCCTCGGCGGCGTACGCTTGAAACACAATCCGGCGATCGCTTATTAGGATCTATTTTTTCGCGCTTCAAAGAGCGTCTGAACTTTGTTATGAGCTCGACAGTCTTCAGCTGGGCTTAACGTTCGGATCGGATTACCTGCACCTTAGACGCTTAGGATTTTCGAGAGTCAACGCTTTGATATTGAAAGTTGGTACTTGGTTCACTTGATCTGTAAGTCTCCCCTCACCCCTTCTTTGTATCATTCAGTTTCCGCACACTTCTCATGTTTTCGTTTGAAAGCTTTTGAATAATATTTTCAGTTTGGTTCAATAGTGGTCTTATTAGAAGACCGGTTGCGGAAATTGAGTCTGGAGCTACGCAGTTTCCGGGCGGCATCGCGCTTCCGACTCGCTTGCGCTGAACAACCTTCGAGTTATTATTTACCTTTTATTGTTCGTCTGGTTCATGTTATTGCGTCCTTCCATTTCAAGGATCTAATAAGTCAGAACTGCATGCTACAATAATTCCCCGTTTATGGATAAGTAGGTATCTTTATGGGGAGACTTTGAAACAGAATTCATATTTTAAATGTTCGTACTCAACAAGGATACCCTTGTAGTTTTGCCACGGCCGTCGGTCCGTCTATCCATCTGCGGCAATACTCAGAGACTCTTGGTTCTTAAAAGCTGTAATTTAGCGCTTTACCCGTCAAGTGAGCGCCCGCTCATACCGTTCGGAAGTCTTTTTTAAGAGAATAACACCTAACTTCATTGAGGTATTCAATTGAAAAAAAAAAGATTTTGGTAGTGCAAATTGTTTTGTAGACCTATTAGCCATGGAAATATGCAACAGGTAACTTTTTATAATGGTAATTAATGAAGTAAATCATAATGTTGACATGGATTCATTATTTCACTAAATAACTAACGATTCTAAAAAAAATATTAAATGAACGAGTATACCTACCGTGTGTAAATTTTATACGAGCAAATATTAAAACTTAACGTAAATTATAGCTCTACAAATCATATAAAGGAGGAAATACGTTAATAACTTCAACACATTTTGCGTAATTAATTATTTTCTAAAGGATCCATCGAGCAGCAATGTATTTGCGCAGTTGAAAATTCACACTTTCGTTCAGAGCTGCCGTATATCGATATCTAAACTAGTGTTACTGTAGTTTTAATCGTAGATATGAACTCTAGTCTTGTAAAACTGTTTTATTGGTTTAAACATGTAACGACGACTATTCATGCACGCATCTATTTATTTACTTACGTATCTTACTGTCCGTCCAGTTCATCGTCTACCCATTACATCACACATTATTGTCACATTTTAAGGGCACTGTGGTTTTATTGAGATTCATACGTACGTCCTTCGTATTTATTTAGTGGTTTCTTCTTCTTCTTCTTTCTTTGATAATGGCGGTCCACCGCAGTATTTCGCAGTGATTTCGCCAGTGTCAAGTATGCAGAGTAAATCAATAAATATAATAAATCAAAAATACCAAGTAGTTTCTTCTTCTTTAAATTAATGGCGGTCCACCAAGTGATTTCACTTAGTCGTACAATTAAGGCCCCAGTCTCCTGTTAATCAGTATTCTTGCAGAATTACCCGAAAAGAAAGGTCTTATTTTAGTTATTAAGAAAGCAATAAATGAAATAAATTTAACATTAATTTAAAGTGTGGAATTTGAACATTTAATAACATATTTTTTTATTTACTTTAATGCTATTTTTAATAGTTTTTTTAGGCTTTAAACATACCTGTATTTACGTTTTACGCGTTGAGAGTCTCGTTCATGCACTCGCCACGTAAAAATTATGACTAAAACAAGAAATCTATTCAGGTATCATTTATTCTCGTATCTTCGACAATAATCTTATCTGGTTACTTTTTTGGATAATGCTTTAGTTTTCTTATTTCGAGTGCTTTAAATACCTATAATTTCATGAATTCGCCCATTGCTAAAATTTTTTTTTTCTCCTAGAAAATTATCGTGTAGCGTAATCAAACTTAAAACACGTAGAATATAACTATTAATAAGTCAAATAACATTTTTTTATTTTATTATAAAATATTTTTCAGACCATTTATCAAATTGAAACTTATCGTCTGTTTAATACGAAAAACGCGTCGAAATTTCCCTCTGGGGACCGATTTTTGACTTTCGAGCGCTCGATTTCAAAAGCGAGCGGTAGAAAATATTCGAATGCGAAAATTTTTCACGATTTATTTTCGAATGGTCCCAAATTCCATATTTTTGAGATTCTCACTCGAAACTGAGGGATTGACTAAATAGTAATGTTAAGTTGGAACTTGTTTCATTATACGCAGAAAGTCGATGTTTTACCGGTTTTTTTAATTCATATTTTAATTGCGAATAAATGTGTGAAGCTAACAAAAGATGAAATCATAACAAGCAATTTAATATTTCAGTGTCAATAAGATTTTTTTACGCTTATTTTACAAATTCTTGACTGGTTATAAATGTAGGAAAAATGAAACGCTTTCTCGTCTGTGGATGTCTTGTCTATGGCATTGTGCTAGGTTTGTTTATGCTTCGTGTGTATATACCCAAAAGATTTGAAAGATGTCAAATTATACTTTCTATCGATAGAATTCAAAACGAATGCCACAGACCACTCGTGTTCATATTTTCTATCGCTCGCAAGTCAAAAATACCATTTCATTGTTTTTTGTCACTTTCGAGTGAAACTTTCGAGCGCTCGAAAGTCAAAAATCGGTCCCCAGTTCCGCTGTGACATCGCAGCGTTCAGACGTGTGTCGTGTAGCTCATCGTCATTTCACCTCCTGCTCGCACGGTTAGTCCCTTTCCCTCGCGCAGATTCTTATGGAAAAGCTAAGTACATCGTGACAGTTGCTCTACTTGAATATTTCACTTATCAACTAATAAACATAAACGTTAACTATGGATAAGAAAAGGAAGAAATATCCCTGTGTTGCTAAAAAAAAGTCTAAATCAAAAGTTGAACTCATGAAAAAAAAAACCATTTAAAGAGGTAAGTTGAATACACACATTAATAATTTGTTACTAAAACCTATTTGTTCTGATGTTAAAAATAAATTATTTATCAGTTTAGTTTAGAACCGTACTCTAGTTATTTTTAGATATTTCCAATATTAAAATGTATTTTTTCAGTGGTGTTAAAAAGGTATTACGGATAGGACTAACCATAATAAAAACAGAAGACTTTATTACAAAGCCAACTTTTGTCAGTCAGTACTTTGGTATAATTACGACATGGGAGTCACATGTGCGACGACAAGTTCAAAGCAGCTATTGCATTTCTAGCACTATTTATCTTTATGATACTCCTATTTACGATTTTGTATACCTTTCGTGAGTCTCATTACTTATACCTAGATTTTACTTTTGCAGTAATGTCAGTGCCACTGTATCTTGTGATCGGCGACCGATGTCAGACATTAGCAACAACTACCCTCAATTCAATAATATTGTGCAATGCTAAGAATGCTGTTTTTATAGTTACTTTATTTTTGTACTTGCAACGTTCTTATATAAGTATGTATGTAGATTGTTGTAAGTAAGAAGCTTTTACTTTTAAATTTATTTTCTTTAAATAAAAGTTTGGTGCTTTATGTACTTGCTTAGATAGAAGATAAGGATTTACTAAGAAGACACGCTGAAAAAAATAACTATGTATAAACTCATACATTTATAAAAGCTTGTGCAAAATGTGGTTACAGATTTTTCAAGAAGTCATTTAAGAGTATTTGGTATTTCTGTAGCTCTGCCTACCCCTCTATGGGAATGAAGGCGTAATGTGTATTTATGTATGTATGTATGTAAAAATAAAAGCTTGTTTTAAAATAATAATAAACATTTTATTTTTAATTTTCATTTGTATTTTATTAATTACATTAACACAATATTAACATGATTTACATTTTTTTTCAGTAATCAAGAGGCAATAAGTCAGACTTCCTCTGAAAGAATTTTGGTCCTAACGGAAAATTCTAGACCAACGCTGGCTAATATCGAATCAGATAAAACAGATACAGCAAATGATCCAAACAAAGAAAATGTAGTATGTATAGTATAACACATTTATATAAAAAAACTGAATAGTGACTTGGTCGAGTGTTCTGAGCTACTATGTTGCCGCGGTTTCGTCCGCATTTGTTTAGCTTTTATTAACTCATATCGAAATCATTAATACAGTGAAAACAAAATTAAAATCCGTTTGGACTTATGTAGGTAATTATAATGAGTATGACCTTATGGAACTGCCTGTCTCCAATATTCCTTCCTAGAAAACTGTCCGTTCCCAATAATTTATTTATAATTTATTTTATAGGTAATTAAGAAGAGTCGTAAGCGAAAACCAAACAATGGTCTACCATTTCGAAGGGTTTCTAAAAGAAAGGTAATTAATTTTAAAAAAAAGTACCTACACAAGTAATGTGACTCAGATACATAGTCATAAACACTGATGTTAGCTGATAATAGTTGTTATATTGTTTACCTTAATTGACAATGAAAACCGCTTTTTCATTTCAGTACCAGCAATCTGTACCTGATAAAGATGCGGCTTTGAATTTGAAACGGAACACGAAGATGTCGGCATCAAAATGACTTCTTTGATTTAGATGGACGTAGAATTGTGTCTGTTAAATATTTCTTGACACCTTTGCAAGCAGTTGCTGACCTGAGAGTTAGTTATTTTTATAGTGTCATGTCGTACGGTATTCTGGTTTGGGGTAAGGCAGCTGACATACAAACTATATTTGTTTTACAAAAAGGGCCCATCCGTTCTATGTACAACTTAAATTCCCGTGACTCCTTAAGAGTTACTTTTTAAGGAAATGAATATCTTAACCGTAGCATCTCAATTTATTTATGAGAATATTATTTATGTTATTAAAAAAAATGGATTATTTTACAAAAAATTCTGATATACATAATTTAAATACTTGAAATAAAAATAAAAAAGCTATTCGAAAATTTCGCGTCCTTAAAGTATATAAATCATTTGTTGGTCAATGCATTCATTTCTATAATAAATTACCTGACGTAGTTTTAAAGTTACCCTTTCCAGCACTTAAAATTACATGAAAAAGTCGTTAATGTCTAAAGCGTATCAAAGCATCGAGGACTATCTAATAGAAAAATGCTTGGCCTAAACCTGAAACTTAATCAATAATATCTTATTTTTTCAAATTCAAAAGCGTTATCTTTTGTAGGGGACACCGTTGATGTAGGAAAACATATCGATCTTATGTCGCCGTCTTGCACCGTCTTATATAAACATAAGTAGGTAGGTGTTTTTTTTCCTTTTCTTTCTCTATCTCTGTCTTAAGATTTTGGTGTGTTTTCCTGCAGAAACTACGCAGGTTATTTGATATATTTCATAATTTACTATATTTATAGATTTATATAATGTTAGACTCAGTAGTACCATTGTAATACTAAATATATTTAAAAAAATGACTGACTGCTGAGTTTCTTGCTGCGTTTCTTCTCAGCAGTGGTCTCCTCTTGTGAAGCCGTGACGTGTAAAAGTGCCCGTGCGGCCTACTTACTGAATAAATGTCTTTATCTTTATCTTTTATCTTTAATTAACGGTAATTTCCATAGTTTAATGTTTATCTGATTTTAATGGTTATAATATAGACGATATTGGATCAAATATTATTTATAGTAGTGAACGGTATCTAGCTACATCATAATCTACATCTTTTTTACTGGCCAAGGTGCGTTTACCATTTTTCTGCTCGACGGAACCGGAAAGTGGCAACTTCGTTTAGCGCAGCGGCCAGGGAGTTGCCACTTTCCGGCCGGAGGGCTGAAAAAATCATTACATGTAAAATTTTAAGTAATCAATCGTACAGTATTTAATGAAGTAGAGCAACATTCTCGTGCGTTTCTTACCGAGTTAATGCAGGGGGGGGAGCGCCACTTCCAAAGCCATAGGTAAGATAAAAGCTTAAATGTCGCAAAGGGAGACCGCAGCCTTAATGTATTATATTTACGTTATTTATCAACAATGAACTGAAATAGACATGACAGTTGTGACAATTTCATAATCATATCATTAGTGTTATCAGATAATCATAGAGGTAGACCTAAAAGTTGTAAACTATATACTTTATTATCAAAACAGTTTGCAAAACAGGACAAGCAACTCCATAAAGAAAACAGAATCTGGTAAAACAGGATACTGCAACAAATTTTGACACAGTACTGCTGGAGTTTTGCTTAATATCCTTTGTTTCAAGCTTTGCGTCTTACGGTGATAACAAAACAAAAATGCGGCTTGAAACGAAAATAGTTTTCATAGTGCCAATAAGGTAGAAAACTCTTTACTGGACCTTTACATTTTGGTATACCTGTCATTACTAGTGGCCCTCTTTAGACACACCCTTATAATCTGTGCTCAGTCACAGAACTATGATTATCAAGCGATTTTGTTTGTTGTTAGATTTTAGATTTGCATAATAAGAAAACCGGTTTAATGGTTTCTACAAACAAACACAAACAAACTACAACTACGACAAAGCAAAAGTACTCTTGTGATTCGACAATAAATGTTGCTCCTGCTTTACACCGCGAGCCGCTGGGGTTGGAACATCGTGGACAAACTAAGGATCGAAGACAGTGCTCCTAAATTTTTTTAAGTGAGGATTCTATCCTAGACTTTAGTATTAAATAAATAAACGATTTACCTCTTCTACACGTAACGTGGGGATGTATTTTTTTTTTCGTCTACCCCATAGTGTTGGATAGGTCTTTCAAAAATATTGCGGATTTGTGGAAACAACACAAGGTTTTCAAAAGGTCTAGCAGCGTAAAATTACAAGTTTACTAACAGTCCAAATTCATTAAAAGTGCAATGCAAAGGGAATGTGGTTTGCGGTTATTAGTACTAGTGATTATATGTAATGGACGTGTAATTAAACCGCCATTAAAATGGTAACAATTTTCAGTAATTACCTGCAAATTACAGTCACAAACATAGCTAAACTAAGAAACGGTTATAAAGCGACTCGTTAAGCACCAGATCGTTGATAAACGGCGTGAAAACTCTTGCATTATTTGAAACTCATCTCGGGACCATCAATTCCATAGCAATTCATTACTCATAAAACATTTCCGACGTCTGCCGGAGCACGTTGCTGGAAATCGACAATTTCTCGGAAGCGGGCAATGTGCTGTCCGTTTTTGGTCTATAATACTCGTACGACAGAGAAAAGCTCCCGAGCGCAAGGGAAAGTGGGCTCGCTGGCACCGCGCCAGCCCACTGCCCATCAAACGCTTCAAAAATTCATTATTCCTCCTAATTTGAAGAGATATTTAAAGCGATATTTGTCGACAAAAGGATTAAGGTGCAACCAAAAGACGCACCAAATTTAGTTGTTTATTTCAACCACATCTTTCTCAAACGAACCCGGGAGTTTGAATAAATTATAGCTTTTAGTTTCAACGAATATTAATCAGTATTTCAAATACCGAGAAAACAAAACGATGCCAATTAAATAACGTTCAACTTTAGAATAGCACAGAAAATTAAAATGAAAATACGAAATATAAATCGCGTTTCGCATAACTTAAAAATATATTTAATCGTTTTGTTAAAAGTAAAAAATGTTAATGATTTACATTGTTTTACAAAACAAAAGGAATATTTCAGTTTTCTTAAAGTTACTTGATAAAATAAATGTTTTTTTTCGAGACAGAAAAATAGTGAGGCATAAGATTTAAATGATGTTGAGGTAAGAAACTATTTAAATGATATGCTGTTTATTTATTATTAAGAGATTACAATACTAAAAAGTTTCATTAAATTAAAATAATAAAATAATTTAATGATATTACTCGTCTTATGTGTTTAAACCTATATTTCACTAAATAATACTTTTATCTACTTATGGTGCCATGCATGACGCTTTAGTGAAATAAAGGTTTCCAATCAGACGCGGCGGGGCGCGAAAGAGATTCTAATAACATTCAAAACTCGTCCCCGGGGACGGTGTCAGTTTAATTACGGCGGCGCAGGACTGTCCCGGCATCGCGATGAATTTATTTTTTCAGGACAAAGGGCGATTAAAAAAGTACGTAATGAAAGTCGTCTGGTGATAAGAACGGGTGGACGCCAACCTTTACGAAACGGGATCGCGCTGCTTGCGAACCGATTTCATCAATCAGCCATTTCATATAGAATTTTAATTTTCCCGTTTTAATTTTGTAAAAATATGATAATTTATAAATATTAAAAGAGGTAAGTATTGGTCCAAATTATCTCGTGGGCATTGTTATTATCAAGGCGCGATTAGAATACGATTCGAAAATACCGTTAGCAGAACAGTACTTATAAATAATAAATATAATAATAAGTCCGTCTATGATGTCTTCATACTTAATTTTCACGTTGTGAGTTTTGTTCGTACCCGGTGATGACGCAGACAACTCTAATGACGATAGTGTTATGTCGAGTGAATTATTTTTGATTGTATTTCGGAAAGTAATTACAGCATTTGTATTTTATTTAAATAATATAATGTGATGTTCTTTTACCACGCATTAGAACTTTATCGCACTAAATGAAACGAAGTAAATATTTTCATTTATCTGCACACTCGACCATTGACAAAGTCATTTTGTGTATTAATTCAAAAACGACATATTTGCTCACCCCTAATGGTGGTGAGATAATTAACGATAAGCACAGTGTTTTTTAAAACGATAAGTGAAATAACTTAATTTAAGTAAACTTCTAAAGACACACGCGAAGGTGTTAGATTGTCGTTAGTTTAAGAAAGTAAGACTGTGTTAATAAGTGAGTTGCGTAGGAGATGAACAATAAAGTGCGGAGCGCTGCGGGCGTCAGACAGCGCTGCAGCGAATAAATTGACGCACACAAAGCCGCCTAACTAGTCATATCGCAGAGATGTGAATTTAATTAAGGCTTGACATTCAGGCTATAAATTATAATTAGTATAACTGAAATTATAGCATGAGTTTTAATGGAGTAACGGGTCGTGACTAATATTAATAAAATATTTTAACAAACTTAACAAAATTACACACTCAGCTTAAGTGCTACAAATTAGGAGACCCTATTTTCAAAAGATGAGACGCTGAAAACTAACTCAAAGGTCGCATTTACACGTCACCGTTGTAATAAATTCACCACATCTGACTCATGCTTTTTCACCTTTTACGATGATCTCATTAGCTGTCAACTTTGAAGAAGCGACAGGAACATACCCAACAAAACGAAGGTTGGATGAAATGCTAATGAGAATTAAAATTTGATGGCGTAAAGTAACGAGAAGTGCTTAGATTAGGCTTTTGTCAGGTAGTCGTTACCGTGGTTGCCATGGTCGGTCAGCCGGTGACCCGGGATGGAGGGTGTAATGTGCTCGTGTTTGAAGTGGCGCAAAATAAGCGGAGGGAATGCGGAATTGCGTGGCGCAGGAGCGCGCAGGAACAGGAACAGATAACAGGTAACGCTGCCGGCGCGGAATTGGTGCCGTTATTTGAAAAACGCCCCGATAAGCCCTTCCTCAACCCCAAATAAAGGTCTATCCCGTTTCAACGCCGTGTCCTATTATTTGCAACCGACCTTTAAAGGCTTTTAAATTTTAAGCGTTCATTAAAAGTTACGAGTTCCCGAATCTCAATTATATTTTAAAATAGACGAACAATACGCGTCAGACGTGGGTGTTTATTGTAAGTTAAGATAGCATGCACACATTTTATAAAGTGTTTTATAGCGAAAGGGCTAGCAAACACACAATAAACGCAATAAAACTTAAATAAACTGCGACGAAGCAAATACGAAATGCGCAAGTAAGGGGCCGTAAGCATCAACCTGTATTTATTTGAAAGTGCATAATGCACAAATGCATGCGCAAGCGCTGGTTCTTTCGTGGCGCAGGCGACATGCGTGGGCCGGGGTCAGGTTTAAGATCGTAGAATTTTGGATGCGCGTTATGTGTATAGTTGTTTTGATAAAATAAAAAAAATGTGTAAGCCATATTTATAAAGTGCAAGGCAAGTGTGAACCAAACATAAAAAAACTTAAGCAAAAAGTAATAGAAATTCGTAAGATGCACCTCGTCTAGCTCCTTAAAGCCTTTAAAGTAATGCAATAAAATCCGAATATTAGTTTTAGTCCAATGATAGGTACCTACACATGCACTTGTTCCTGCTCACAACCTTGGCGTGATACCGTGTTATCACCCTGAATTTGGCTATAAATCACGGAGTGATTACCATTATTTTCTTTGTTGACAAAGCCAGACGAGCTTATTGCACTCATTTTTTTAAAGATAAGCCTTAGTTGCCGAGTCTCTATTAAACATAATGACGCTTATGCAGACATACCATTGTCAGATACGACCACTCCAGGGCTATCCTTAAAAGCAGCCAGTCAGTGCTTTTTCACACAGATTATATGAAAAATATAGATGCCTTCTTCAGCGTCTACGCATTAGGTGCATACGACTGTCCCGCCTACGCTGTCACGACGCGACTTGGTGTCGTCCCGCGCAGCGACAAATGACGCGGACGAGGCGACTAACTGCCGCGCTTATCTGATGCAGCCACGTCGTCGTGACAAACCTCCGTGACAACCGGCCAGGATTATTTTGCACTAATTTGAGAAGCGGGTAATTTACAACAACATTTTTAAAACCGATATACAATCTTATATTTATTTATAGATCGATTATGTCCAGCTACTACTGTTATTGCCTAATTTTGAATAAGTCTGCCAGCCATTGCATTTTATTTAATAAAAGATAGAAGTCGTTTGTGTGAGGTAGGGCAAGTGTTTGCTTAGAAAAAACATGCCATATAACCCATAACATTTGAGGAATATTTACATTTGATAAAGTTATCGCTTATACAAATATAACTAGGTAGGCACCACGAAAAAAAAAATGTAGACACAATATATGGATTTTAGTTTGAATTTTCTATAAACTGTTTGCTACACGATTACTTGTACGATATACAAGTAGTATTCCAAAACACAACTCGTTGCATAACGTCTCCTGTTTCAAGTTTTTATTCAGAATCGTTCTTGAAGGTATGCTCGGTATTGATCACAAAAGACTGGCGCGTTTTAATTTCGCCAAACAGTGCCAAAAAGTGCAGGTGCGCGCATAGCGACCGTTCCCGGAGCTTGATATCCGGCGGCCGGGCTAATCAACTGCCGGAATCCGAAGTGCACTCGCCACGGTTAGCGCCGGCCGCCCAGGAATCCGGGGCTCCCAAACACGTTCCGCTCAATAGCACCGCTTAAAATTCTGAAGAGATAATTGCGACTAAAACTTCACAAACCCCTAAATGATTCTACAAATTGAAAAATTGTTTAAATTTTAAATTATATCAGAAAGTTTCGAAAATACTTGCAAAGGCAAAAATACAAAATGGTCACCAAACGAAGCTTCAAAGTTCCATCGTGGCATAAACAGGATTGGAAGGGCGCAATTTGGCCGGTATTCAGAGTCGCGCCGCTGTAAAAGCGCGCCGTATCTAATTATTGTCGGGTTACAACACGACCCCTACTACGAAGTTTGGACTCGACTTTTCAGTATGAAACCTTTAAAATTTAAATTAAAAGTGAAATTTGCATATTGCTGTCGACAACAACCAATATGACAGTCTGATATGTCTGTCTAAGATCCGAATAGGAGACGACCTTCACCGGGCTGTTTATTCGATAAAAGTAGTATCGTCTCCTATTCGGATCGTCTACTATAATATTTTATTAAGTCTTTGCTGGACAATCCATTGTTTATCGATGTACCGAGAACAAATGCGGTTATAATTGAGCGGTGTTGTTTCACCAACTGGCTCGTAATTTACCAGTTAAATTAACATAAACTGCTAGTTCTGTTACTGTCAGTACCAGTGGAGAGCAGCGAGTTCGAGAGACGCGCGGGTCTCATGGTTGGGTCGGCGGGCGCCATACCACTGCCGCCCTAACTGAATTACTAGCGACGTTTTTAAAGCTTTTTGCAACGCCGCGCCCGCTTCACAGCTAATCAGGCTAATACCGCGTGTCAGTAGAGCATCCTACCTCTGCGAGCCCCTGCCCAGCTACGAACCACGTTATTAAATTAAAAAAACACGAACAAAAAGCCATCACAGAAGTGGAAAACCCCGAAATTTGCAGGTGTATTAAGGTAATGATTTTGCTTTTTCGGAGATGTGTTATATGATGGAGTCTTTCGTTTAAGTTTAGTATGGAAAGTTAGTCCTTGGGGCTGTTATTCGTTACACGAGCCAATGTAGGCTGCATGGTTGACTGATTTATCGGTTGATAATTAAATAAACCCGTGAAATTGAATTAAGTATACGGCCGACAAAATTACATTAAACGAAAGCAAACCTCTGCATTCACGGTGGACTTTTTGCTTGCATGTTGGAAAATACGGTCTAAATATTTGGATTAAATTATACCAGTGTAAAATGCTTTAGCCGTTGATCGTTTCGATCAATCACTCTTCAGCAATTTCGAGTGAGCGTCATTTGGCAAATTCGATTGCGTCTCCCATTCATGACGATAGTGGCAGAATAAAACAGTGGCGCGGCTGCCATTGACGGGTTCTGACAGAACGCTCTGCGTCCGTCTGTCGAGCTTCGGTTTAATTAATCTGCTAAACTAAATTTAAATAGTAGCTACCAACTCGTCGATATACTAATCGTTGCTCGTTTCAGACTTAATTAAATCGATCAATAATCGAGAGCACTGAAACAAAATATACCGATTTAGTTACGTTTTATTTGTAGTTATACGAATAAATGGAAAAGAATTCGCGCACTATAGATGCTAAAAAGAGACTAGTTCGTTTATAAGTTTACTTAAATAAGGGCAGTGCAATCCGAAGTAAGTAAATTAAATACATAGAAATGTTCAGGCCTATCCTGATAGCTTGGTGAAATGGATTTGGATCAATTTCTTAATATTTCGCCAGGCCAGGCCTGAACATTTCAATTTTACTTCCTGTACAGTATCAAGAAATAACGGATAAATAAATATACTGACTAAAATGCTGACTGACTAATAAATTATTGAAAACAATATAGGTAATAATTATAAAGTACTACATTAATAATATTATAGAACCAAACAATTGTACGGTTGCTTTTATGTTTATTGCAAGCATAATAAATGTACTTAACCGTACATTTTTACATAATACGATTAGAAATGTGTGATATTTTCTATAATCAAAACAAACCATAATAAAAAGAGAAAATCCAGGACATAGCGTCAACGTTTAATTGCACTTCAGAAGTTTAACCGCGGATGTACAGTAGGTAGGTAGTACATGTCCATGTGTGTGTGTGTGTGTGTGTGTGTATGTGTGAGTGCACGTTTCAGCCACGAAATTCATACGGCTGGCTGGTCGCCACGCGCCGACGCCTCCAGCCGGCCTCATTATGCCAACCCTCGATCGCACCGTTATTGATCACCGATATATTTGATTTATAAATATAACTCTATTTTATGCCGTTTATTAAATGACGCGATGATTGATCGTGCTTAATAGCACAGACGATGTGAAGGTTTTCAGTGGAATAATTACGCTCATGTAAACCAAGATTCTTTATTAAAGCGAAGGGGTAGGTAGTTATTTATTCTGTTCTTAAAATTTTGCTGTAAAAATGTCAAAATGCTGCTATAAATAATAATAGCAGCCAAATATAAAAAGGATTGTTAGAAAATTATTTTAAACTCCCTTTAAAAACATGCTTTTACCTTATGAAAATGCTTTTGCCAAAACACATTGTATGCACTTTTTTAAAATTATTGTCTGAATAAATAATACGATAATAGTACCGAAGATGAGTAGTTTGTAAAAATAAGTGTAATTAACTAATTAACTGCCATCATACATATACATATTGGTCATAATAATACGTATTTTTTCTGCAACCGTAAACTTTTTTGTCATTGTTATAAATCAAACCTAACCCAACCTAATAGCACCATAGCCTTTTAAAAAATGCAGAAAATTTACGGTTTCAGAAATAAAACCAATTGTATAGCTTGCCCATTATGTATTCTGACCCATTATGCATTTTGAACTTCATATACGATTATTATGATACGATCCCCTGTGTAAGATATCATAATAATTACTCAAGGTGGTTGCGAGGAAGGTTGTCAGTTTGGGAGCCGTCGACCCTGCCGTCTGAAGCATGAGGCTTTGCGGAGAGCTATCGACTGGAAACTATGATAATACGCCACATGCTCTCGGCATACATATGCGTGAAACCAATTTTGACTTACGATTAGTCAACGTTGGATGGATTTAAATGGACAAGGCTGCCAAGTAATTCAAGATTCATGTTGATCTTATGCACATACGTTTGAGCACAAACTTAGATACATCCCAAGCAGCACATTAGTGAATTTTGCAGCTTATCTTATAGCTTTATGTTCTAAATGAGTGGTTTAACAGTGTTTGACTACACTTATAGCTTTAAACACAACTCAAACTTGTATACGAGTTCATCCTGTCACTTATAGTTGCTTAGGAACGTTTTTTGTTTCTACTTTATTACTTATAGTTGGGTAAAGTCGATTTTGCTACTTAAAGTTGCATGCAGGTTGTAATTGTCACTGAATAAGAAGCAATAGTGATATATAAGGCCCTAAAGTAACTTATAAGCCACTTTTATTTATAAGTGGGAACATACCCTTATTTGGAACTTTTAATTCCAAATGACTAGTATAATAGAGTAGTGTATCACCAAAAGTGGCTAAAGAGATAATTTTACGGCCCTTTTGGAAACTAAAGTGATTGCAACTTTAAGGCCTAGAAGGGTCGTAAAACTATCTCTTTAGCCACTATTGGTGATATACTACTCTATTATACTAGTCATTTGGAATTAAAAGATCCAAATAAGGGTATGCTCCCACTTATATGTAAAAGTTGCTTATAAGTAACTTTAGGGCCTTATATAGCACTATTGCTTCTTATTCAGTGAAAATTAAAACCTGCATGCAACTTTACGTAGCAAAATCGACTTTACCCAACCATGTAATAAAGTGGAAACAAAAAACGTTCCTAAGCAACTACAAGTGACAAGATGAAGTCATATACAATTTTGAGTTGTGTTTAAAGCTATAAGTGTTGTCAAACAATGTTAACACGTTCACGGACAGTACGTCGAGAGACGTAAACTAAGACCCTCGTGATATGGCATTACGGCTGTGGCCGGTGTTTTTAATTACACCAAAAACGGAACTCCGTCCACGGCCGGCTGTTTCCCATAGCATTTATAGGAAGCACGAACTCTGTGCCGTTTTAGGCTTTAACGCAAGCCGCTAGTGTCACAGCACAAAAGCTCTAGGGCATAGCATTCACTGCTGTGCCACTCTCAAGATACAAATAAGTGATTTTCAGACCTGATAGTTTCAAATAGAAAACAAATAAGTGAAAATAAACACTGTAAGATCTTTTTGTTTCGCCATGTTTACAAATTGGAGTCCTTGAAAATGATTTATTTTAAACAGAACTTTATCACACTGACGCATAATCATAGACTTTTGATAGTTGTGACGATGTTACTTTTACAGTTTTAGTTCTTATCAGTATCAATTCCTTATATGATTTAACACTCTCTTTTTAAATATTCCTGATCTAATCAAAGGCGCATCGAAATTTACAAAGAAACCATACTATAGTTTCACGATAAAAAAGCATTCGCAAGAATTTCGTGCTTATTTCAATGCCTGAACGTGAATTTTAATCACTTACCAAACAGATGTATAAATCCAAAATTAAAATGGCAGATCACATTCACTTTAAAAAACTTACGGACTTAATTGTTGCCACGTCACTCAAAGGAACTTTGGCGTCCCATTTATCACTCATTGACCGAACTGAAATATTATTATTCATTCGTTCAATAATCGTCGTTCACTGCGCATAACTTTCACCCATAGTTCTAATTGCCACTTAAGGTAATCGTGAGATCTCTTATGGATTCAATATAGAACCAAAAATAAGCTGCAATTTTTCTCCCCGTGGTTCTATATTGGTTGCCTAAGGGTTCTTTCCACCTATATAGAACTTAGTCATGGCTATATATTTCACTTAAGTATCTAAATAGATATGATATCCCAAGTAGCACACTGGGTGGGAAATAGCTCGTATATCATATCTATTTAGATACTTAAGTGAAATATATAGCCATGACTAAGTTCTATATAGGTGGAAAGAACCCTTAGGCAACCAATATAGAACCACGGGGAGAAAAATTGCAGCTTATTTTTGGTTCTATATTGAATCCATAAGAGATCTCACGATTACCTTAAGTGGCAATTAGAACTATGGGTGAAAGTTATGCGCAGTGAACGACGATTATTGAACGAATGAATAATAATATTTCAGTTCGGTCAATGAGTGATAAATGGGACGCCAAAGTTCCTTTGAGTGACGTGGCAACAATTAAGTCGGTAAGTTTTTTAAAGTGAATGTGATCTGCCATTTTAATTTTGGATTTATACATCTGTTTGGTAAGTGATTAAAATTCACGTTCAGGCATTGAAATAAGCACGAAATTCTTGCGAATGCTTTTATACCGTGAAACTATAGTATGGTTTCTTTGTAAATTTCGATGCGCCTTTGATTAGATCAGGAATATTTAAAAAGAGAGTGTTAAATCATATAAGGAATTGATACTGATAAGAACTAAAACTGTAAAAACCTGACCTAATGATTGTAGGTTACGTACAATGTTAAAGTAACATCGTCACAACTATCAAAAGTCTATGATTATGCGTCAGTGTGATAAAATTCTGTTTAAAATAAATCATTTTCAAGGACTCCAATTTGTAAACATGGCGAAACAAAAAAGATCTTACAGTGTTTATTTTCACTTATTTGTTTTCTATTTGAAACTATCAGGTCTGAAAATCACTTATTTGTATCTTGCGAGTGGCACAGCAGTGAATGCTATGCCCTAGAGCTTTTGTGCTGTGACACTAGCGGCTTTCGTTAAAGCCTAAAACAGCACAGAGTTCGTGCTTCCTATAAATGCTATGGGAAACAGCCGGCCGTGGACGGAGTTCCGTTTTTGGTGTAATTAAAAACACCGGCCACAGCCGTAATGCCATATCACGAGGGTCTTAGTTTACGTCTCTCGACGTACTGTCCGTGAACGTGTTAACATTGTTTGACAACACTTATAGCTTTAAACACAACTCAAAATTGTATATGACTTCATCTTGTCACTTGTAGTTGCTTAGGAACGTTTTTTTTTCCACTTTATTACATGGTTGGGTAAAGTCGATTTTGCTACTTAAAGTTGCATGCAGGTTTTAATTTTCACTGAATAAGAAGCAATAGTGCTATATAAGGCCCTAAAGTTACTTATAAGCAACTTTTACATATACGTGGGAGCATACCCTTATTTGGATCTTTTAATTCCAAATAACTAGTATAATAGAGTAGTATATCACCAATAGTGGCTAAAGAGATAATTTTACGACCCTTCTAGGCCTTAAAGTTGCAATCACTTTAGTTTCCAAAAGGGCCGTAAAATTATCTCTTTAGCCACTATTGGTGATACACTACTCTATTATACTAGTCATTTGGAATTAAAAGTTCCAAATAAGGGTATGTTCCCACTTATAAATAAAAGTGGCTTATAAGTTACTTTAGGGCCTTATATATCACTATTGCTTCTTATTCAGTGACAATTACAACCTGCATGCAACTTTAAGTAGCAAAATCGACTTTACCCAACTATAAGTAATAAAGTAGAAACAAAAAACGTTCATAAGCAACTATAAGTGACAGGATGAACTCGTATACAAGTTTGAGTTGTGTTTAAAGCTATAAGTGTAGTCAAACACTGTTAAACCACTCATTTAGAACATAAAGCTATAAGATAAGCTGCAAAATTCACTAATGTGCTGCTTGGGATACGAGCTATTTCCTACCCAGTGTGCTACTTGGGTTAGTCTATATTTTATCTATCATATGGTTTATAATTAACAATGTTGATAAAAACAAATATTTTAAAAGTCTAACTGAAGTCTCGATTAAGATACGAGTAGTTAAGCGACTATAACGAAGAACACTTAAATATGACTATGACTTTCCCGTGGCGTTGCTTGCGGCGAGTTTCAAAGGTCTTAGAGTTTTATGTTAATTGAGAAGTGGGAAATTTATTACAGCGTATTATGATCACTGAAAAGTGTAAAAAATAAAATAAATGTTTAAAAAAAATAACGAACGATTACATTGGATAATTTACTGTACTAACTTTTCACCTGTACCGCTATGCATAATTATTGCTTTTTTGTTGTTTGTACATACAAGTATTTAACCAAAAACATTATACCAAAAATTCTCACGTTGGAATCTGTCTGTATAATCTAAAATATATGTAAGTTTTGTAAAAATGTTCTTCTTCTTCTTCTTTCTTTGCCCCCGCGGCGACTTGAACAGCTACTACCGCGGTGATATGGCGTTTCCACGTGAAGTGATTTCGCCAGTGTCAAGTATATACAGGGTGCCTCTGACCTTGGGGCTTTAAATGCATAGATCATTTCTACTCCTGAAACTAAACTTCTTTTGTTCTGTAAGTTGTTAAAAATATGTTCAGTTTAAATTTATTTTTTATCATACAAGTTAAATCTAATTTTCAATGTACGCGATCCAATTCTCCATTTTCCTTTAGCCCCCGTACCAAGGTAATGTCGCCCCCGTACCATGAGATAGTGATTACATGGCCAGTATGTAATACACTGATTTTACAATTAGACTAACATCTTCGTTATCTAAATTTAAGTTATTTTTTCATGTTGCAGAACAAAAGTAGTTCAGTTTAGCGAGTAGAATCAATCGTTGAATTTAAAGCCCCAAGGTCAGAGACATACTGTATAAGTATAAATCAATATAGCAATAAAACACAATCCAATCTTCTCAAGGAAGATTGGGGGCAACGTTGTACGGTGATTTGTAGGTCAGAGGTCAAGATAGTTTTATCCTCTGCACCACTGCGAGTCCACTTGAAACGAGAAGAAAGATGCCAGATACACGAAATAACTCCAAGTCTTCAATCACTGTGCGACACAAAGGGATAAAAAGTACAAATCACTATCAGAAAAGAACTTTGAACACCTAATTACCCAAAAATTAAAGTCTAAAACATATTACACGTCAGCCATCTTTTAACGTTGCAAATGGCCTGTAAAAATGTTAAGAAAATCTTTAAAAAAAGTCAAGTAAAAGCCCAGACCAGATAAAAAACGTTATGAACTGTAAAAATCGAAACTTTAATTTTATTTTAAATGGAAGTGACAAATAATGCTGGGTTTTTTTTTCGTTGGAAACGCGAAAGGGGTGCCAGCTTACGACAAGCGAATTTCATCTGTAAAAGATAAACGAGACGTAGGTAATAGGCACCACGTTTTACTACACGCCGTATTCACTTTTAAGATTTCTAAAACCACCAAAACCGTGCGAGTTAAATGTTGAAGCCGAAAATGTGCTCGACTACCAAAGATGAAATACATGCAAGTAAAAGCGGGCCCAAGTAATTTCTTTTAGAGCGTTCGCATAAAGAAACCCTTGAATTTTATAGACATCAATCGCTCCCTTGCCTCAAGGGCTGAATCCCTATTTCCAAATAAATTAAAAGAATTCTCGTCCTCTGCGGCTTGTTCGGCTGCTTAATTCAGGTGTTCCATATATGGCTTGCGTGAGAACTCCATTGCCGTAGGAATGGGATTTCCTTTTATTAACGTATCCTTGTGGCCGTAGCATATAAGCGACAAGAGTGACGAGAAGTGTACGGTTATCGTTTATTACAGTTTATGATGCAGAAACGAAACATTAAAGTTGAAACTTTTGCGTTATATTTACTTACTTGCTTAAGCGATCACGGAAGTGGCGTAAGTAATGAAACTTTTATGTACTTATTCATATTTCAAATATTTTTTGTCAGATACTTCGTTTACGTTTATAGTTTTCCTTTGACAACATTAAAAATGTCTAGACCGAAAAGTATCCTATGCTATGACTAACTTAACTTAAGAATTAAATACACTTATTTCCGCTTCCGCTGTTACTGTTACCCCATATTCGTAGTAGGTATCATTTACACGATATATTTGTATTAATATTAAAAATATTTATTCCCTTTCGGTTAAAAAAAAGTTATTTGTTTGTAACAATCCGAATTATACAAAACTTACCCTAGTGAGTAGGTATTTTCCGATGACTGCGTCGTTATCTTTCGTTTTGTTTTGCGTCCCGACGCCTTCACCAAGGTTGTGAGCAACATCTCTTGACTCCAACTAGGCGCTCGTAAAGTTCGGATAGGATTATTTCTCCAATGTCAATGTAGTGAGTTTATTATGAGCGTCATATTCACTAATACAATTTAAATAATTAATTTTGTTCTGGCCGCAGCTCAGTAAAGCAATTATTAACCTCGTATCGGCGCGCACACTGCGAAACTTCCCGTGCGCATTTTGTTCATATCCATTTTTTCTCAAAATTTTAACGCAGCACTGCGTTTGGAACGATTTTTCCCTTTCTATTTCCAAAGTGCTGCCAGCATTGCAAGTGACTGATTCTATTCAAAATGCATATTGTGCCAACGTTTGGTATTGGAGAAATACCTTTCATGGCGAGATACGTTGTTTGTGCACCGAAACAATAAACGGGGCTTAAAAGGTTACGTTTAAACATTATAATGTGATTTAGGCATGTTCCTAGCAGATTTTTGAAGCGCGTCTTATTTATATTCTTGGCGCGTCATCACGTATAACTAAATCACCAGATCATCATTTTAGGAGAAGAAATTCTAAAAGACGTCCACCGATGGGCATAGCCCTCAGAAATAAATAAATATCGAAGTAAGATTATCATTAATTGGCCGGTATTTGTGACCAAGATGGATATCAGCTGAGAAAGATCAAGACAAAGTATGAAATAAAGAGTTTCGATCGGACGCAGGCAATCGGCGAATTGGTTCAATAGGCGCTCCAACTGGGTCGGAAGCAATTTAAAGTTTTTCCCGAATAAATACCTACGCCAAGTCAAAAATGCTCGCATGCCTTCGAATCTACACGATTTGAATTGAACAAAAATGGAACGCAATAAATTTAAACGAAAAAAAATATTGTTTCCAAATGTCTGTAGGCCAGATTCACTTTGAAAACTTTTAAATTAAAATTGTCTCAATTCCGAAACTGAACTATTCCAATTAATCATGAATTCGATACTCTCCCTGTGTTTTCATAGAATAATAAAAAATCTAGTAAGTACCAAAATAGCTTTAAAATTCTGACTGCAGGTTTTATTGATATTAAGTTACTTTTGAACTATTTATGGTAATAGCGAATGATATAGCCAATGACATTAATGGGATAAATAAAAATCTATCTAACTATGCCAAAATCAAAATTTGACAAGCCAAACCAACACACCTACTTACATATTTATTTTTGTATTAATATTTTGTACTGCGCTAGGCATTATAATAAGTGCGTTTGTGCGCAATTTGTGCGTTTTTTGTGCAATAACGTTTAAAAAACGTAACGATTAACGATTGATGTTTCCGGCGCGTACTATAGGAACTTGGAATGAGCTTTCCGCTGAGACTTTCCCAATGCGCTACAATATGGGGCTTTTTAAAAAGGGTATTATTGAATTTCTTCGAGACCGGCAACGCATTGGTGACGCCTCCGGCGTTGCAAATATCCATTGGCGGTGGTGACGACTTCCCATCAGGTGGCCCTCATAACTATTAACTTCTTAAAAATCATGATAATACTAAAGTCCGCGGCAACTCTAGTCATACTGAGGTCTGTGGTAGGCAAATAAAGCTGTAGCGCTGTCGACGGAGCTCACCAAGTACTCGAAATAAATAAATTGGATCTATTTGGCGTGGTCGGAAAGTTGGTCGTCTCAATAATTACTTCAATACAATTCAAATCTTTAAACTTTACGGAGAAAAATAATTACCCGAGCTATGGCTTCCATGATAGTTGGAAAAACGAACACTTCAATCACAGTTTTTTTATACGGTTGAAATAAGAGAGCTAATTTATAACAAAACATTCATATTATTATTGTGCAGATCGTGCTTGAAAGTAGTTCTGTTTTAAACACATTGTCGAGAGCGAACAAAGAGAGCGGAGCTGTTAGCGAGGCCTTTGAAGTCGGTGCGAATTTCCAACGGGTCCCTAACGAAATTGTTCTTTTATCCCAAATGTACCAGTACTTTAATTTTTTTACTGCATGAAGGTGACTCAAAGCGTGACAAAGAGCTTTAGCTGAGCTCCTAAAACTGAGAGTAATATGGCAAAGGGAACAAGGGCCGGGAAAGAATAAATTTTCAACTACAAACAAAGTAAAAAAAAAGTTTAATACTTTAGAAAATTAATTATCATTGAAGTGTTTCGTGAGTTTAGTGATGTAAACGATCTGTTTAAGAAAATACATATGTAAAATCAAATACAAATACATAAAATCACGCCTTCATTCCCAGAGTGGGGAAGGCAGAGCTAAAAAATTACCAACAACTCTAAAAACGTGTTAATAGATAATTCTGTAATCAAATTTCGCACAACTAGTCTAAAAAGATGTTTAGAAAATTTATAAATTATAGTAAAATAATTGTTAATTTACTCACAAAACGTGTTCAAATTGAAATAACTAGATACTACATAGTTTAAATGCTGGATCGAAATATGTTTTTCACTCGAACTGCGAAAAAGGGCCGACCTCAAGACAATTTATCAAAAATCAGATTACACAGGAATCTGTCAGGACGACAAGTCATCAAGCGAGCGCACCCTTTTGGCGGCCGCGATGTTAGCGGCTTATCTCGACTTCTGATAGTTTCACTTTATAAAGCCTTTTGTGAAACCTATGGACTACACTGATAAATTCATTCTGAAAAATGGCTCTGGTCTCTTAGTGCTTATCTACATCTATAAGTATAGTCGCACAAGTAGCATTCAGCGAAAGTTAACGACTGCAAATATCACCGTTATTTAACTTTTTTTTTGCCCATCTTGTTTCTATACCGCAATTTATATTATAGCAACAATATGATTACGATAAAAAGAAAGGCTTAAACAAAGTATAACAAAGTAGAATTGACGTACGTACCTAAGTTATCGCGCGTTCGCCTACGTCAACTACGTACATTATCTTTATCACAAAAAAAGGTTTAGAAAGAAACTTGAGTCACCCTGTAGTCACAATCATAGAAAAGATTCATTAAAACGCAAAAGAGGAACAATTGTTTTCGTTCCTCAAGTTCATTTATCATTAAATGTTCATAATAATCATAATACTAAAAATATTATTATCCACCTATCATTAATTGATAAGGAACAGTTTTTTATATTGTAGTTTGTACTGTAAATATAATGTTTCGAACGAAAAAAACAAAACGATAATTTAACTAAATTAAGAGCATAGTTTGTTTCCACCACATATAAGTGTTTTTTTTTATTTCCTTAATTACTTGAACCAATATAAAAAATCTTATCAGTCTCGCCTTGACAATCGACTTGACACACTTAAACAGAATTGGCACTTTATCTTCTTTGTAAACAAACCTTTTTAATTTCCCTGCGAGTTGCGCTAAGCTACGTTAAGCCTCTCGGGCGCTAATTTTCCGAGAGAATAAACTTAAAAACATGAATTTTATTTAAACCTAATTACCCTGTCTCGTAATTGCCTTGTTTTGACGTCTACCCTTTGAGAGCTCGTCGGTTATTTCCCGACTCGTCAAAAGATATTAATAACCATCTAAGTCGCCGGCTGTCTTCTTCTACCCGCATCTCGGTCGCGAGCGCATCGCCCAGGGCTGCCGCATAATGCGATACAAACCAGATTATATTAAAATAACTCTCGTTGAGAAGCGAAAATTGTGCGTAATAACTTCAATCGCGTTCAAATGTGTCAGACTAATAAAAAGGCGTATTCACTAATGCATTACACTAAAAATGTTGACTCTAACGTAGCAGTTATTTGTATAGGTACTTTACTTTGAGCTTATTACAACTTCAAATGTTAATTTATTTCAAAATTGCTTGAGCATTGTTTCCGTCAACCCTAAGCTCCCCCCGCGGCCCCCTCATTCTCGCGGGTCGTGTTTTTCGCTAATACCCTTTCGGAGATGATAAGATGATGGCTTTACAAGCAAGTAGTAATTACGCTCTTCCAATTAAAGCTCTTGGAAGTGTGGTGCCGGGGCGAGCGCCGAGTCATTGCCACCAGAGATTCTATTATTTATCAACCTACGAAGTAGATTAGAGTGTTTTATCGACACGCCATAACAGATTTTGTTGTGTGTAAATGCGCTCGGCATTGGTTAGCCGGCATTGGCACGAGGCATATATTCGGCTTTGCGGATTTTAGCTTGCGACATAATCCACTTTCCGCGTGAATATTTTGTATAAGCCCGTTACGTAAACGTTCATATTCACGCACATACCTCAGTGATGATTCATTTGAAATGCGAAATGAAAACCATTATTACAGCAAAGTTTTTTTTTAACAACATCTCTCTAATACTCGTACATACGACAAGAACTTTAAAAAATCGACTAAGTTTTAAATGACGAACACTGAGATCAAAAGGATGTTTTGCTAACGTCGAAAATTCAGACGTTGCGCAAATTAGAAACCTTCAATTTTAAAGCGAGTTTGTGCTTGAATCAAATCTGTTTGTCTGGCAATCTTTAGTTTAAAGTGGCAGCGAGCGCGGCGCGGGGCTGCTCGGGTGTCGCGCGCCCTGTAATTTGCCGCGGCGCTCTGCACCGGCGTTCGCCAACTAATTTGTCATCCGAATATCAAATTACGCGTGAAATGGCGCGTAACAGTAGACCTGGTGTTCCGATACCAGGGTTTAAAACTAAATTTAATTCACCGTCTGGTTGCAACGCTGTAATTGCAGCGTCCGCTGACAACTAATTTGAATGTAATTCCGACTGAATTTATATTATTTGTTCTTAATTCAATTTGTCTGATTGCAAAATGATGTGTTTTCTTTTGAACCATAATGGGAATAACAATTTATTTGAAAGTTTCCTAAATTAGATTATTAATATTGTCAATTGTGAGAGTAATAAATCTGTTAACATGGTGTAGGTACAATTTGTAAATAAGAGCTATCAACATTGACATATCATCTAAGTGCAGGTATCATCAAGTAATTAGGATGCGAGCGAGCGGAATACGTATCGGTAATACATTTGATTCAATCCCCCGGTACAAAGCGGCAAATCATGGCGGAGTGCATGATGAAAATGGTACCTACGTCCATAAATTGAGTCATATTATCCTCATGATTTTCCGGTGCCCTGTTATTATTGCGTGCCCCCGTGCTCCGACAGCGATGTGGATTCATTAGGGCTCGTCTTGGGGCGGTTTTACGATGCGCCAAGTGAAAGCCATTTGATGCACACGCGGGGTTGCCAGGGAACGCGTAATGCGGTGCCGCGCGGCGATTTATCGCGACCGGGATCATGCTCTTGTTACGGACATTAATAACTTGTCATGTCGAAGGGAGTTCATAATTTTGCAATTCTCCAGCGAATTTTAATGATAATTTTAAATACAAAATTCACATAAAGCCATAATTAAAGTAGGGAGTTTATGCTTTAGCGTTTAAATATTATTTATTAACCACAGGAGTAAATCTCTCATTCATCTTTTTCATCAACAACAAATATGTTGAATAGTAAAAAGCACTAAATTTATTTCATTATCACTGTGCACTGAAAAAGTCACAGTAAAAGCTTTTCGTATTAAATCCCCGTAAGTTTTCAATTGCGAGACTAAAAGCAAAAAATGCGGAACAACAGGAGATAATGCCTTCCTGGCCCCCGGGGTCGCAGGCATCGTTGCCAGGGGGTTCTAAGGGTTATGCGTTCGAAGCGGGGCAAGACGTAACGACATCTAATTAATAACGTCTATCATATCTCTATTGCTATATCCTGCATGCAGGGGCGACGGCTTAGCGTAAGAGGATTGGATATGGACGCATGATTTGTTCAGGAGATCGTTAGCGAGCGATTTTTACGCGACGTACTTGTGATCGCTGATCATTAATTAATTACGGACAATAGATCTGATATCGCGAATACGACTATTTTGGAGTTTTACGTCGAGCAATTTTTTAGGTTTGTTTTAGCTTTATGGTTTCATTTATGATTTTATGAACTAAGTTGGACTGATAAAGTTTTTGCATTCAAAAAATGTATGGTTTGTAGAAGTCTAAATCGGACCTTTCTCAGATTATTTCAAAGATTTTGAACCCATAAAATATTTACTTTACGACTTTCTTTAATTATACGGACTAAAAATACTTACATGCGCTTATACAAACACATTAAGCTTGCATTAGAATGGTACGAATTCGTGACATAAAATAAAATTATGGAATACATTGAACATACTACATGAATACATGAATTTGATATGATTCGTATTCAATTTCTCCAATTGGGTATTGCCATACCTACTCCAGAGCTTACACTCATAAACCAATACCTAAATCAGTATTTAAATGATAATAATATTATCTCTGAAACAAACAATATGAAATAAATGTTAATATCCTGTTGTTTCGCCATGAAACGTCAGTTAATTAGCAATATGATTGAACGTCACAAGTAATCAATATGGCTGACGTGTTCCGTGTCGATTGTGGACGGACAATGGCGGGCGCGTCACGGCTGAACATGCAGCCATACTGCCCGCCATTACCTTCTATTGTTCTCCTGAATACGGGGAAAAATACTCCTCGATTTCATTAACGAAGGCATGCGATGTTCAGGCTGTGCACTTCGATCTAGTGGTTTGTACGAACTCTTAATTGATTGAAAAACATGCATAAATTGTCAACTTAAAATGAATAAAATGACAATTACCGACCTTAAATTTCCTTCCGTGAAAATGCACTCATTTAATAGAAGTATTTCCAAAGTAGAAACAGAACAAATATTCGTCAAATATTGGCAGGCATTCCTTATCTGATGTTTCAATGACTGATCAAGATTAATCCCATTACAAACAGTTCATGCAAATTATCTCACCGACCTGTCACGCGCTGCAAAATAGTATATTCAAATTTGTTGGGATAACTAAAACCAGAACCCGAACTTAATCATAATAAGGCCCCAGGTGGCGCCACTACAAATTCCGATTTAGCCGCGTGAAATAATGTTGCCAACAAAATCATATCGGGATATATCAAGAGTTAAACTGGTGGAAAAATGCGGTGGTAAATTTATTACTGCCTAAAAGATACAATTTAATAATCTGCCCACACGCACTTTCTGGTCCTAAAAGCAACGGCCCGTGATAAAAGCAATTAAAACTTCAACAACATCAACTCGCTGCTTTTACCAAATTATTAAACGTTATAGCAGCGTACTAAACTTTTTTTTGAGTTCGTCTTTATATTTTTCATAAGCCTTGTTTTATAAGTTCTTACCATTTTAGCCCATTAAAACGTATTTATTTAATTTGGAGCACTAACGGCATAGATCTTATTAGTTGGCAAGACAAAATAGTTAATTGACAAACAATGACCACAGGTAAAACACCAAACATTAACTTAGGTTTACTGAAATGTTGTTACGTAAAGTTTATAATTCAGGTTAACTACTCCTTACGGCATTAAGTTCACCTTTTGTATATTAAGTGTATTCTTTTACGCAATAAAGATGAAATAAATAAATAAATAATATCGACTTTCGTACAAAATAGCCGTATTGTGCCTCTTTAAATTAATCTAAGCATTTATTCCTTTACATCGATTGAATGTCCTTTCCTATTTTCGGCTTTTCTGAACGCAAAAATTTACTACAGCAAAACAATCGATTTATACCTACATTACAAATAAAAATCATATAGTACGTAAGCAAAGTGTTCCTTGACCGATCTCAATCTGTGTTTTTGAGTCTGTGAGCTCTAATTATAGCTCTAGTTATAATACCGGGTGGATCAAAGATAACTGATTGTAAGAAGACCCTAAGATCCATCAATTTGAACCCCATGAATATTCAAAAGAGTAATCTAATTGGATGAGCCAAAGAATGCAGTTTTTTTTTTAAATTCAAAACAGAAATATTTAAGATACATACATACATACATACATAAACTCACGCCTTAATTCCCAGAGTGGGGTAGGCAGAGCTACCAGAATTACCAAGCACTCTTAAATAAGTTGTTGATAATTCTGTAACCACGTTTTGCACGATAATTTTTTTAGATACAGATTTAAAAAAAACCTTAATTTTATTCAATGTCTTGATTTGTTAAACTAAACATGGATTACAAGAATGACCTTCTTATTTTCATTGTGTACGGTAACTATACAAGTATGACATTGAAAAAAAATACGAAACACACAATATTAAAAAAATAGCACAAAGGCGAAATTATTTACTTAAGGGTTAAGGGATTTCTTCTATGAATCCATGAAAAAATTGTAAAAGAAATACCCTAATGACAAACAATCAGTCATGGACAAAATATAACTATAGTTAATGAATAATAATATAATAATAATGATGAGAACCTCGTGAAGGCCGAGAAGGATAATCTCAGCAAGTACCTTGACTTGGCTCACGAGGTGACCACCATGTGGGATGTTGACGCGACGATCATTGTCCCGATAGTTGTTTCGGCAAACGGTCTTATAGCGAAGAGTCTCGACCAATACCTCAAGAGACTCTCGCTAGATGGCTGGATCAAGGGCCAGATACAGAAGGCAGTACTCCTCGACACGGCACGCATTGTGAGGAGGTTCCTCTCTCTACAGCCCTAACCACCGGTAGCTTGAGCCCTGCCCCGCTGCCGGCGGCACCCGTAGGTTAGGTTTTTTATAATTTCTATATTTTTGTATGGGTATTGTTATTTTACTTTTATATATACTTATTATAGAAAACCTAATTTGCAGAAAATTAAATAAATATCTAAATAATAATAATAATCGTTTAATTCAGAATTAAATTCCATAATAAGTAAGTTACAAAAATAATGAAGCTTCTTAAGGTACGAGTGCCAAGGTTAGAGCGCGAGCCTGCGAGTGCTCTAATTACAGGAACGAGTACCTCAAGAGCTAATTATGAACCGTTTCATACATAACTTTTTCTAAGCTTAAAATTATAATGACAAAAAAACATTTTACTCGATTTTTCTGCCAGAACAAATTACTTGTCTGCAAAGTCATTTTTATTATTTCGATTGGCGTTAATAGTTTGTGATTTTATTGTAAAGTACATCGTATGTTAACAAATTTCATGCAAAATTTAATAGTTACTGAAACAGTTCTGACAATTTAGCACTAAAGTTGGAATGCCAAACGAAACGCCATTTTGTTTATTGAAAGTAACCATGGCAACCAAATAACAAATCGATGAATATTAACCATATATTTTTAGTAATTAAATAAAAATGTAATTATAATTAGTCTCAGAATAATTTTGTTTTTAATATACGTGATGTATTTAAATATTTTTAACGGTTTACTATACAAATTAGGATCTCAAGTGTTCACTAAACGCCCAGACTGATATCCGGAATGACCGTAACCATGGCATTAACAATGCTATACTAATTATTACAGAACTGTTATTACCGTGGTACGCTTCTGGTACGCTTTAGGTGGTATTCTAATATTAGTGGTTTATAGTAGGCGATAAGAAAATTATATTTGGTATGATGAGGCAGTGATATAATCAATTAAAACTGTTTTAGCCTAACTCAAAGCATCACCTGCGAGGGCTTCAATCCGCGACAAAAATCAATTTATCTAAGTAAGTACAGTGCCCCACTACTTAACTACCTATACTACGTACATTAACGCAATACGGGGCTGCATTCTTGAAAACACAACTCTGTATTATTGAGTATTTCCAAAGTGAAATTGTTTTAGATAATCTTCGGAATCATTTTTAGGGTCCCGTACCCGAAGAGAGCTCAACGGGACCCTATTAATATGCCTACGCTGTCTTCCGCCCGCCGTCTGTCCGTCAGATCTAACTTTAAAGAGCTATATATTTTGAACAGTAATTGATAGCGGGTGGTAGAATATGTTTTATTACGGCCGATTTACTAACAAATAACAAATGAATTAAAGAAAGTATATATAAGGATCGCTATACAAGAAACGTTTTTTTATTTTTGTTTTATCGTAAAAACGGAACTTATTTTGGGGATCCATCAGGTTCTCACTATGATTCACTATGATTACTCGATAATCACGTACTTTTAAAGATCAAGCGTGGTGTTTGCAATGATTTATACACTAGACCATTATTTTTAGATGAAATAACTATTAATTATACTTACGTTATTTTTAATAAAAACACGCTTGGTGAATATTTGAGGTTATGTGTCAATCAGTACTAATTTGTTAACATCGGTCACAAGTTCTATTGACGGCGACTTTACAAATCGTACGAAACTACTAATTCCTGGCCCGGTATTCTACGCGGTAAAAACGATATCGTAGTTGACCTGTTATGGTATTGTTTTGACGTCAGCCGCTATTACTGTCAAGTAAATAAGAGCTATTAAAACGGTGACAATACGATAACAGCTCAAACACGATATAGTTTTACCGTGTTGATTAGATTTACATGTCTCGAAAATAAACCTTGATTACTTTTAATGCCAATCTTACAGTTGCATGATAATCATCTTGATTGAAGATACCTATCCAAGTATTAAATAATAAGAAAGGCAGACGCGAAGAAGGTATCCTAAACTTTTAATATGATATTAACCCACATAAACCAGTTGCCGTTATTGGTATTTACAAAGTTTTCTGTTTCGAAGCAAATTTGTTTTTAGCTTTTATGACAGATAATTTGTCAAGGGTAGCTGTGCGCGAGTCAAAGATAATTTATCTGTCTCAAGCGCTTTATTTATTGCGACGCGTTCGCATCTTTGTTGAGCCCCTTAAAGTTGTGGTTAATGGAGCTTCTTTGCGGCTGAGACGTCACTCACTTTTGCTGGCAAGCGGGGATCCCGGCGCGGTGTGGTCAGCCCGCTGCCGAGACTCGGTTTATTTTTAGCTCTTAAGTGAAAGACTGATGAACACTGGCATGATTATCATTGACAGAGTTACTAAAGCATACATGTGCAAAATTTTGAAGGAAAAGTCAAGTTTTATTTTTCTAGAGTGTTTTTATATTATGAGTCTTGTGAGCTAAGGTGCAAGTCATTCTATAACAATGTACTCTAATCACAAATTAATATTCATTTTTTATTTCCCCAGGCCTAACACGTGCACAAAGATTTAGAAGATTAAAACAGGGAACTATAATTTAATTTGTGAAAAATACCATTGTTTGCTTATCTGTGGGCTTCCATTACCTTGTAAAAAGGGGGTAATTATGATTGATGATAGAATATGATTCGAATCCACTTAACACATCGTAAAAGGGGTTATTTTATTGCGTCCTCCTGCTCCTGCGAGGTCAATGACTAATGAACACAGTGACTCGACTGTTTTAAAGTACTTACGTATGTAGTTATTTTATAATGAACGAGGGATCACGTTAAAAACACTCGAGCGGATAAGCCACTTGAAAAACATCTGTTTTTATGAATATTAATCAATTTTTTAATTATATTTATCTCTCTCATAAATTAAACGGTGGCATGTTTAAAGTTTGCTTTAACCTATTTAATAGGTATAATATTTTAAGACATCCTGTTTGTTCTCTAGTATTCATAAGTTCATAACCAGTGGAATTATAGTTGCGGATTTCATAAATCAATGTTTGTAAAATTTAATATATTTTACTCGTAATACTGTTGTAGTACTGTTAAGCGATGGGCTTGCACCCTGTCACTGATACGCTGGTAAACATCTCAGCCAATTTTTGCAAAATGTGATTATAGAATTATCAACAAGTTTATAAAGTTGTTGGTAATTCTGTAGTTGTGCATACCCCACTCTGGGAACGAAGGCGTGAGTTTATGTATGTGCTCGTAATATAACGATGAACATAATATGTATAATTAACAGCAGAGCAAAAGGCCCAAGTAATAAAATCAAACATTTCAAGAAGGGTTCATTTTAGTCGGGCATATCACCCGAGGATCTCCTCCGGAACGCTCAGTTCTTAAAGTACTCGATTTCGAAATAAACAATCTCTGAAACGTAACAAGAAATCGGAAAACTAAACAACTATTTACGGAAAACTTCGGGTGCTTAGGGTTATCCGTAGACCCGATATATTATTTAGGTTCAATTTGAAAGCTAACTCATTTGGGAATGACGGTCTTGTATAGTGAATAAGCAAAGGCGGGTATGGTCGGTCCCCTTATAATATTAATGACCAGGCTGTTGCACGTTCTCACGGCCCATCCTGCCCACTGTTTGAGGTGCAAATAGGATTACCCGTGCCTCGGTAATATACCAACCCGGGAGACGAGCGCTTATGAATACCGCAGCATTTAAATTAAGCATTTCTTATTACAAAGTAAAGGTGGAGAATTCAGTAAATGTAAAAAGGAGGTAAATGTAGCTGAATGCAGGTCTTGTGACAATTCAACTGTGAAAATGCATCAACATTGTAAATCGAGTTGGCCATAACGCCGTTGCGCTGGTAACACGACGCGACACCGCGCCTCCTCCACGGCGTCGCGCCGCCATCGGGATAATTTGACTGGCCGATGTTTTACAAAACTCATTTTACTAGATACACTAAAGGTATTTAAATAGCGTATTTATTTAATGTTTTGTTAAGAATTTTTACCAGCAATTTTACAATTTCATTTAAAGAACGTCGGCCGTTAGGGTATCTACTCGGGATAGTAAGGACCGAGTTCGAACATATGCGGTTGGTGAGTTTTTTTTCTTTAATTATCGACGAACTATAGTAGATACATCTTACAAAAGATCCTACAAGGTGCAAATGTATCTTATAAGGCCCATTTATACAAGATACGTTTGATCAGATGTTGGTAATAACCTAGCTTAAAACTCATTAAAGCAATATTATTTTGTACGAGTATATTAATAAAGCACGTTATTTATTAGGCAGTAAAACTTAATTTATTATTTTATCAATATTCTTATTTTCTTTAGATCTCGAGACTGTATTTTAATTGTTAATTGACTATTCGTAGTAATTTATACAGAACAAAACAAAATAGTAACTAACCAATACATTGTAATATTAATAACAATAGAGATATTTCAGTACAAAGTCCATTATCCCCAGATGTACAGCTCAATAGCTGCTGAATAGGGGCAGTAGAGCATTTTCATGTCACGTGGCTAGCTCACGTTGCGTTGCTTGCGTCGCAGCCCTACCTACGTTATACACTGCAATAGCTTAGGTACTACATTAATCAGGTCACGGTAGTATTACTCGCCCGACATTGTAACGATATAGTAGGTTAGATTATTACCCAATAATACCTCAACATCGTCATCATAGAGTTATGACCAGCCAATAAGTTCTTTTTTCTTATTTTAGTTTTGCATAGCGCGGAACCGAGCTCCGTCGTGCATCGGACGCTACGCCAGCTAGCTGTTCTGCTCGCCAGGTTAATTATATGAAATTATGACGTCGCAGGGGATGCCAGCAGCCCGCTGCTTCAGATGAAGTTGAAACGTATGCAGTTTCAGAACTTTTCAGTAATTTCATCCCGTTTTATTCGAGACTCGAGACAACGACGAGTTTTTAGACGAGTTCAACTATAGACATAAAATATGGCGTAGGTAAGTTAACAGACTCATAAATCAATTTAGTGGAGGGGCTAATTGGCCTATATGCCCAATGAGGACAAGCGATATGTCACCGGATAGATAATTCTAAGTTTTAAAACTATTAATACGGCAGATAGTTCGAAATCTTTGCCTGATAAAAGTTATCGCCATGAAAAGACAGCGGTGTCTCATAATAATTATGCTAACGTCGTCTATGTAGGCGTCCCGATGTTCCAGATTTTTTGAATAATTATTACAGTTATTTGAGATTTCCCGCTACACAAAATCATTGTAGAATAGAAAAAGGTTATCCGATATAGTGAATATTGTTATTGGTCTTTAGGTCAGAGTTCATACATTTCTGCATATTCTCCTTTTTTATTAGATATAATTTAACCAAAGACACTTTTACTCGTAAGGATTCGGTGATTCATTCATTTCACTGAAACTCGAGTAGCCTTCCAACCAATAAAACTTCCTTCTTAGAAGGAATTGCACAAATAAAATTGTATTACACTGAAAAACAGAAAATAAAATTGCTTCCCCGTTTTAAGTTCGGGTGGAAAGGGAAGGCAAATTTAGTTGTCGGTACGTAGGTGGAACAGTGGGAAAAGTGCAGGTAAAAAAGAATTAAAAAAATGGACACGGGACTCGTTGAGAGAGAAACACGTTCGCTGAGGAGTAATGCATTTTGCGACGTTTGCCGGCGCTTGCTGATGACATTTGTTAATTGCGCTTCTTAAATTACACTAACTGAAACTGCAAGTTCTAAACTCGGCTCGCGGGGGCTGTTCCAACAATGGAACTGAATAATACTTTGAATGTATAAAACTAACCGTTGTTTAAGTTGAGGTTTTGGATGGTTAATTCAAATCCGTTTTAGAACTACTATAAATATAATCTTTGTTGTTAAATGCTTTTAGTTCAGAAACGACGGCAATAATATTTGCGTGCTATGTCTAAAACACTGCTAAGTGAAAAGAGAAAACGAGTTATGGTCAAAAAATGCGTGAATCGATGTTTCTAGAAAATGTGAAACGATTTTAGCAGTTGAAAATAAAAACTGCTTCAAATTAGATGCTTACAAAAGGTTTTTCTTTCAAATATAAATGTAAAAGCAAGCAGTTTATTTTTGGGCATCCCAATTGCCGTGCTTTATCGAAATAGTTTTCTGAAAGTATCTTTAAGCGTGTTGTATAAATATAATTACTGATACAATACTACAAGAAAGCTGAAGTATCATAACAATTATCTAGTTTTGTGTGAATGAATAGGTAGTAGATTGTTTGCAACCAATGACTAAAACATGCCATAATGACACGAGATGTTTACCCACCCAAGCGGAGCCCGGGTGGCTATAGTTCGAGTGTCATTATGGTTGTTTAGTCTCGCGTTAAACACTCTACTTTTCACTTTGAATGCGAGGAAATAAAACAAAAATCTATACAAGATTACAATATTGATTATAACAAAGTTTTTACGTTCAGCGGTTCTTTTTTGTAAAGTGTCGCTTTAAATGCTTGCATATTTAGTCAACAGGTTCAAACTTGTAAATTATTATATATTTTTGCACATTTCAGGTTATTTCCACGCCCTAAAAATTGTCTATACACAATCACTGAAAAGGGTTTTCACCGGGATTCCAAAGCAAATAAAAAAAAATTACTTTAACTTTACTTTTAGATATTAATAAGGAGCTTTAGTCTCGATGAGCAGAGCAGCTAACGATAGTAAGATATGTTAGAGTTAAGCATTGTAGGATAGCAGTTTTAAAGTTTTGGGAATCCGATTAAAAACTATAAATTATAGAAATATGAGTCCTGAAAATATCGTTTTATTACAGTTTCAGAATGTACTAAAAAGTCAAAATTGTCAACGTGTCACTTAGCGGTATTTTAAGCATAGCACGGCATAGTAATTACAACCTAGGGTGTGCTAATGGAAAAGCGAAGAAATCGCCAGCAAGTTCTAAAAATGTAAATATTCTTCATTCAAAACTTTAAACGATTTTGGCGCTAAGTTTTAAATTAATGCAGAGCGTCACTTTCACGAGAGAAGCAGCGAGGGCGAGGAGGTATCAATATTTTATTAGATTCGGGATTCGCCGCCAAAGAATCTAAAAGTTCATATAATTAAGGTTATCAAGGGTCGCTATTATATTTAATTACGGACCACACAGTAGATTTAATTTCGTTTGACACGTGGAAATTTGTCCCGGCGTCGCTTGTCGCCCGTCTATTCAATGCGCGGTCGGAATGCAGAGCATTCTCGATCCTTTTGATGAGAGCTAAGATTAATTTCGGAGGGTTTGAAGAGCTCAAAGCTCAAAAGAAATTTAAGAATTTAAGTGCATTAATAAAGATTTTTTCAGCCACTCGATAGGGACTCTGTCATCTCAAAAAATGTCTTTATTAAATTTGTTATAGGCTTTTACCAGAGGACCCGTAGAGTAGACTTTATTCAAGTAAAAGGTAAAGTGGTCAGAGTTTAATTTAATTTTAATTTAGTGTATGATTCAATTAGGCTTCTGGTGCGTCAATGACATTTTATACTTTACTTACGATTACATGGGTGTATGCGTATGTCTCCAGCAATAATATATTATCTAACATTAGGCTCAAAGCGTTGTAACACATCTCCATTACTAAGTAGAAGCATAAGAGCGTGTCGGATATTTAGATTTGTTATCGATTTTTTATGAGTATTTATGTAAACATGTTTCTTTGTACACTGAACGGCATGACGGATTAAACCCTTAATTTGACAGTGTTCGGCATAAAAAAAAGAACATTATGGTATCTATGTTCACTATAGATACCATAATGTTCTTTTTTTATGCAGATTCAAATTTTGAAAGGGCTTGCATTAACGACCTCTTGTTATTTTTGACAAATTAAGGGTAAAATAGTATACAATGGCTATTTTTCAACATAGATTCCTAAATTCTAATGTTCTAGAGGCAGAGATCGTCTAATCTTAAACTGAACGCCCTTATTCCCATGTGTTTTCGCTCACATGTAGATGCATGTTTCATAAGTCGATTAGCGGAGGTCCGATTTTAAATTAATTATATAGTTAAAATTGATAATGACTATAAATAAATATCAAGGTCCATCTCTTCAGTCTTGAAGCTGCAGAGGTCATCGTCGAATTCTGCTAATGCAGCAGGAATTTAAGGTAACATTTTTTTTTTGAAAATGTAGCTTGTCAGGTGAAAGCATGAACCGTGCAGTACGTACCTGTGGTGGCTGGAGCTGGAGTGGCCGGTGGTGGAGCTGGACAGGGGCGAGCGCGCCGGGAACGCCGCGCCGTGCCCGCCCTCCGCCATCACGAACTCTGAAACAAACAAACCGTGCATAATAAGTAATGTTATTTAGTTTTATAACGGTCTTGCAGTTTAAAATTCTCTTTTGCTCGTAATCATACGCTTTATACTAGTCTAACTGGTTTTATTGCAGAAAAAATTAAATGCCTTTTGTTCTGTATTAACCTTTTAATCGCCTCACTACGCTTATTTTACATAAATCAGACGCCAGGTTAGGGCAACGCAAAATGTCATAGGTATAGAACAGATTACAGGTATGTCAGTGGTCTTGCGTCCACGGCACAGACAAGTACCAGCATTTTCGATTTCGACACAAAAAGTGTTCTATTCTTATCGTGTTCCTGGCACTGAGTGTATATAAGCCTATACACATGGATAGAAGAATAATGGGCTAAGATCATTCTTTATAGGCTTTTTCTCACGTTGAGAAAGACTAGACAGAGATGAAATATGTATGTACACGGATAAAAATATACTTATATTACAGAATATCCATATAATAGAGGGGTAAGTAGGGGATCCTTGGACATTTTGATGTTTGATGTGCGACCCAGATGTTGGATAATTTAAATGAGGAAATATGAATGAATAACTAGATAACATGAATTATTCCTGTAACTAAAATAAAAGTAAGTATGCGCTAAATTATCAATCTAATTCTAACTGTATCAGATCGGGAAAATGACCAGTTTTAAATCCACTGTTCTCTGCTTGAGAGCCGATAACTCTCACAGCTAAACTGCCAACATTTACAAACACAAGCAATTTATACTAAAGACCGCCGAGGGAAGATGGTCGTTTAAACTAACAAGACGTGGACACGCCCTCGCTAAAGAAGCTCCAGTCCGTACAAATTGACCACAAATAGAGTAAAGCCTCATTTTATTCCGCACCGAGCGGCGAGGGGCCGCGGAGGGCCAGCGCCGGCGGGCTAACTATCAATCCTTCTGTCACGCTATCGACAGCGCATTTGTTTGTTCTCACCATTTTTGTCTCAGTGCTTCTCCGCCGCGCCGCTACACTCGTGTTGGTATGGCGTGCGGCGGCGCCGGCGATCAATCTGCCGAGAACGGCCTCTGAGCATGATGGATGTCCGATCGAAGACCGACCGCCTCCTCTCGCCGATTTTACGCCTTGACAACAAGCCACCATACATTTTATTGACGACCATTTTTTTCACAGGCTAGTGGTGGCTCTGTTTGTCTTCGATGTCCTCGCGATCTAATGAATTATTTAACATTGTTATCTTATAGTCTTGGCCGTTGTTTATGTTAGTAGCCTTTGTAACGTATAATAAGGGGTGGCCTAAAACAAAAGTCCATTTTAAATCTTTGTTCAAATGTAGTGGCCGTTACATGAGCACTTAGGGTAACTCTACGTCTTTTGATCAATTCAGTTGTTGAAACGAGTACGTAAACATATGGATGTCATTAAACCACACGTCACCCTTTAAGTTTTATTGACTGTCGCCACCAGGTTTCTTGATTGGAAGGTTTTAAATACCACTAACTATGTATATTGAAGAGTAGAAAATCGATGGACAACATTGGTAACGATTTACATACAACCCATTATTATATTATTTTTGGAAAGATTGAGTTACGGAAATGATAAATTCACCAATATTTTGACTGTTTATATTGTTAAGTGTACGGAAGCGCGAAGTGTTGGTATATTTTTTGACGGAATTTCTTGTCAAGCAGCCATCTTTGCTCAACTTATCCATATTGTAGCCTATGTTCACACTCACGGTTTTCAACACTAAAGTACAGATTGACCTATCTATGACATTTTTGTAATTTTGGGGTTCCTTAAAAGTTCTGTTATATTCATTTTCAGTCATTTAATATTGGCACAATCCAATTTAATATAAATTATGTTAAAATCAAAAGAGCTCATGAAGTTGACAAACTGGCACCCGTTGAAATTCAGCAAAACATAACATGTATACTGCTTGTAATCTTGCAAATGTACGCCTTCTGTTTGTATAATATGCAAATACGCTGAAGCGGAAGAAATGAAAACAAACTCGTCGGATCCTTGCAATTCATTACATACGATCTGATGTTTGTTTACATGTTCCACGAGAAAGAAAAGGTTTTCTTACGCTGGAGCGAGTCCTGGCGCCCATAAAACACTGACACGTGACACGCTGTTGCACTATGGGGTTACTAACCCGCAAACTACTTCTACGTTTCAGTTTTGAAACCAACGAATAAATACCATACGAAGTTATCAGAGCAAATGTAGTCATAGTCTCAGGAAAGAGGGCATCGCCATTAGCAGGATTAAAATAGTGAACATCTACGTTTCGTAATCGACGAGAAATGAAAATTGATTGTCCCTAACCAAGAGAAGTTTAGAAAGTTATGGAGGGATGAAAGCATCTACTCCGTCTGTGAAGAGTCGCGGGTAAACAAAAATGTTCGTCGCAGGTTCGTTTCTACTAATTATTGTTCAAACAAGAAACTTAACGAGTGTGCCCGTTAATCACGATGTTCGTTATTCTTTCCGTACCGCACCCTGCCTCGTGGTAGTTAGCAAATGGATACGCTCAGTCAGTTGTGTTTTAAGTACCAATCCTTCTGCTAGGGTTACTAGATTTATTCTTTACAGGTGTACCCGTCGCGTAAATATCCCTTAACTGAATATTTATAGCAATCCTTTCAAATCCTCTCAAAGCAGCTTAAACTTTGTTAGTTAAGAAGAGAATATAGTAGGTACCTAATTAATACCGAAAAATGTTTGAACATAAACCTTAAGAAAATGAAATCTCTATGTAGGTAAGTAGGTAAATAATGAAGTTTTTGGATATGTCTAGTTTGGCCAGTCTTAAGGCGTGTATTTTTAAAACCTTAAAATGTTCAAAGAATTGTATGTAGTATTGCTCTTTCCAAAGCAATGGGCACTGGGTAGTAGGTTAATATGTACATAGAATAAACTAAAGTAACACGATTTCAGTCCACTCCATTAATATGAATCGGACACAAGTAAAAGCTCACAGAAGAAAGCGATGCGCGGAGGGATGACAGCACTCACAAAAATGCTTCCGCGGAAAGTGTGTCGTGCGGAGGGGCTTTATGAATACCATATGAGGAGACCGCTATTTTTACATAAAAAAATCGGTACGGAATCAAAGTTTACATGTCCGTGGCGGCCACCTTAATTTTCCTCTTCGGCCGCGCGCTGAATATCAAAAGAATGGACGGACATTACGCCCTACTGGAGCGCGACGATCCTTTGAAAATATACCACTATATTCCATTGTTCTTGCTATTACAGATTTTCTGAAAACGATCTTCATTGAATTATACAACGAAAAATATTCCAATTGTACTACCTCTAAAAGTTTGCTAAAATCCCCATGACTTTCTAGAGCAACCGACATTGCTGTCCTAATTTTACTTGTGTAGGTTTAAATTACTTGATCTCGTTTACGGGCCTTTGAACGTTGAACAAAGTTTCCACGAAGTTTACCCCTAATTTATTGTTCACCATCACTTTCTTTTGTTTATTTAATGCAAGTTAAACCTTAATAACCATCACAAATTATGTTACTAAATACAATTTAGAATTAAATTATAGTATATAACTTAATAAATTCAAGCTTTCGCGTACTCTCTGCTCGCATGTAAGGAAGCGGATAAATACCTAATTAACTCCTTCGCGTTCTTTTTCCAAATCGTTACTTAAATAAAATCTGCTAAATGTTGCATAGGTTCTAAAATATGGATGCTTAATAAAGATGGATGCTTAATAAAGATAGATGCTTAATAAAGATAGATGCTTAATAAAGATAGAATCATAATAAGGCAACGATTTAAAAAAAAAGTTGGTAAGTATTTTGTTGTAAAAACAACTTCACACAAAAATTTGGTGCAGCTAACAAATTACAGTTAACCCCACATATATATCACTTGGCACTCGACGCGAACAAAACTCAGACATTCCATTGGGCTAAGAATTTAATCTCAATTTAAATGAAGGTAATTCCCTTAGTAACTTTCCAACACAGTTGCTAATAACGAAACTTGCGGTTAATAGCATTGGAGCCGCAAGCGGAGGGAGGGGTTTGTTGAAATTCGAAACAATTCAATGGGAAAATCTGCTTTTGTCTAAAGTTACATTTGTATGATGTTTTCTGAGCTTCAAGCGATGTATAGGTAGGTATAATATGTCGCACACTTGTATAGAAAACAAGAACGATAATTGGCCAATCATTTGTTTTAAACATCGTGTCGTCAATATTTACAACCTTATCTTTTCATATGGGCAATTTTATATGAACCCCGTCCCCACCCTCCAGCAGTCACGAGATGCATGTTTATATGTTCATTAGGACCCAAAAAAAGATAATATAGGTACCTATTTTAGTTGCAAAATCTATGGGTTTTTCCCCGTGTGGTTGCCGGGTTAGAATAGTGCCACTCCATGTCTTCCCGTGGATGTCGTAAGAGGCGACTAAGGGAATAAAGGCTTGGAGTACTGTTAGGCGATGGGCTTGCAACCTGTCACTAAGTAATACGCTGGTAAACATCTTAGCCTGTTTATGCAAAATGTGGTAACAGAATTATCAACAAGTTTTTAGAGTTGTTGGTAGTTCTGTAGCTCTGCCTACCCCACTCTGGGAATGAAGGCGTGAGTTTATGTATGTATGTGTGTGTATCTATGGGGATTTTTTCAAAGGAAAAAATAGCTTACAAGACAAGAATGTGTTTATTTTTAAACAAATTCCATACGATACGATTATGATTTCCCAAGAAAACCCCAAACATATGGCAATCGTCGTCGTAGTAAAAATTCATCATATTGGCAAGATCTATAAACTGAGATGTGCTTCATCTCTGTGGGTGGGAGGGGTCATTTCTGCCCATCGTCCTTTGAAGATAAGGAATGTGATCGTATTAGCACCAAAAGTTGTATTTGAGCAAAACTTAACGTGACACAAAAGTGAAATGTAGTAAAATGTGCAGTAACGGATTAATGGATACTTTACGGTATACAATCTATTGTATTTATATACATATACTTACAGTAAAAGAAGGCTTTCAGCGCGCAGCGGTGCGAACATATCGAATCTTTATGATGTCATTAAACATATTTTTACGAGGATACTGCGGTGTGTGCAATATTATTACTTTGAGGGAAAGCAAGCGTCATGCTGCCATTTCATTGGTCGATATTTGAACCTTCCTCGGAATTGACAACGTTTTTTTAACAAAGCTGTTGTAGCGGTAACGCCACCAATAAATAAGCAACATTCAATTTTGACAATACAGATTCAGATTCAGATTATTACTTAATATAACACAGTATAAATTACATGGCATGTCAAATTATATGCAGTTACATTAAGGTCGTCAGAAATAGAATTAAATAATAATAGTAAAAGTCAACACAAATACACAGTACATTTAAAATTAAAAGTCAATCTTATGATCAGGGATCGGAAATTCGGATCGATATTTACCTATACTTTCGCACCGGCTTTGTTGATCAGTTGTATGGAGGCGGACTCAATCATAGAATTCATTACTAAAATTTCTGGGATTTTAAAATAAATAAATTGCACCGGCATTAATTCATAATCAATTATTTATATTAACTGTTTGAAGTTATTTTACATGTATAGATTTACCAAATTTTATTTAATTTACCTGTAACTCATTAACCTAACGAGTTTATAGGAGTAAAAATGAATGTTTTATCTTACATGTAAAGTAATTATTATATTAATATTTTGTAGAGTCCCAGAATCCCGGAACTTATATTATTAAAATAATATTTTTAAGAAGCCGACGCCATGTTTGCCTATCTTTTTCCGGGATTTTGCCAACTTTAGGTAAATATCGATCCGAATTTCCGATCCATGCTTATGATAATATTTCTCATGGATTCACTCATTTACCCAGTCCTTAACTAATCTTTATACTTGCAGGTACAGTCATCCACTTTAATTTATTGTTGGTCCACCCTAGAAACCCGTCATAATGACTACGTCAATTCACGAGAAATAAATAACGTCAAAAATAACCGTTGGCTTTCTGTGATATCGAAACATATGAGTAAAAAGGTAAAATACAACGATAAAAGTACTTATTTATAAATGAAAATGTAATTAAAAGACAAATAAAGTTAGTCAAATATTTAGATACACGGAAAATGTTCAAGACTCAGGATCAAAATATCGGGCCCGCTTCATAAGTCGATTATTATTACCTACAAACAATATCGGATCTTACACGCAATGTATTGCGTTTATACGAGTATACGAGTAGGTACTGTTTATTTAATTGTTTTGGTGTATTCTTAGTAAAAGTATTTCGCTATCCTTTTCAGACTTTCACTGTCATTAAGGGGTGTGTTTGTTGGAAATAAATAACAAGTCAGTTCGTCTCGGGAGCTCGCTGGTGTCGGCAGAAACAAGCCTAATTGAGTTAGTTCACTTCACAAACAACTCGAGAAATGTTCCTATTGGAAAGTTCTCGACGAGCTTGAAAAATTACTAATTTACATAGCTGTGTTCCACCGTGTTTTCTATGAACTATTTAATTCTGTTCCGTCGTTAGTTTGTACAAAGTGGCTTGATTGCTTTAAATTTAGGAATTCTATTTTTAAAACCTTTTAACGATTTCTGTGTGGCCATTCGGCATTTAATGCAATAAGGGTACTTGTTAAAAGACAGATTGTAAGAAAACCATAAAGTCAATGGATACAGAGAAAATATATTTAACGTTTTGCGCGCACCGTAAACAAAACTGGCGAAGAAGCTGACAAAATGCCACGTCAATTCACCAAATTACGGAGTAATTGAACCGAATTCCAGAGTGAAGCTCATGTAATGAAAGCAGATAATGGGAAGCGAAGAGAAAGCAGGGGGCTTATTCAATTCGTTCGCGAGCTCACCCTGACACTGACTTAAGTAGATAGTTAAGATTTAGTCCGGAAAGCGCCAAGTAGCGCTCACTAATGTGTAGGTACTCAGAAAGTAGACTCTTCTCAAGAATTGGCGCTTAAGTACCTCCAGCGGAAACTTGCCACCCATTAGTTACTTGTGCGAACACATTACAGTTTAACTTTTGTTTCTGTTAGTTACTAGTAGCAAATAACGACATAATGTAGTACGCGCTTTTGAAATCGAATAAAAGTGGTTTAGTGGGCTAAGCTTGCATTAAATATTGGTCATACAACGAAGCACTCATCTGATTGTGAAGTTCATTGATATTTGCAGAGAACAGAGACATGCTCGGTGAGACGCCCATATCGCGGAGTTGCTCCGCTCCAGTCAACAACCGAGGCGTTTCAACTAAATAACACCACCAAGACGTTCAAACAACCGTGCACTTTACTCGATTGGTTCTGAGGTGGACCCTCCTTGGGACATTACTTCGATTTACACTAACATTCTACATATAAGGTTTTTTAGGTTTACCCTTTTTTCGCCGAAAATTATTTAGTAAATTCTTAACTCGCCAAACTACGTATCCCATATTTTTATTTGGTCAAATTTTTATTTCCCAACTCAACGTTTCGCACTGATATCAATTCCCAACTAATGATTTGATAAATTATTGTTAGACAAATTATTACGTGGGATTTTTTTAAGATGTCAATTATGTTTTCGTCAAATGTATTGATTGGCATACTTTGATTTAGCAACATATTGAATGGCATTATGAAATCTAACCTAGTTTGTTAGAATGCAAGGTTCAATTTGCAGTATGATTTTATTGCATTAAGCGGGTAGGGTAATGCACCGTTCAGCTAAATTAAGAGGGTACTTTTGTTTACATACTTTATGGCTCAAAATAGCAATTCATTCTTGAGTTATCGTTGATAGTTAATGTATTGAGTATTGAGTATTGAGTATTGAGTATCTCTGGGAGCAGTTTCGTTTTACGGGTCATAAAAAATATAACCTTAACCTACCTATCTCTGGGAGCAGTTTCGGTTTTAGAGTCATAAAAAAAATAACCCTAACCTACCTATCTCTGGGAGCAGTTTCGTTTTTAATCCAATTTATATTTGTTTCAGACAAGTTCAAGCTCAAGGTAACGCAAAAAAGTACGCAGCTGATATGACTTTCAATAAACAAGTAAAATGCTTACTAGCACTCAGTTATTTGCCAGAGGCTGACATAATTATTTGACAATATGTTATTTGCCTTAGCAAATCATTTGCTACACAATTATTTACCATATAAAATTTGACAATATGTTATTTGCCTAAGCAAATCATTTTGCTACACAATTATTTATCACATAAAAATTTGACCTAATAAAATTTTGCAATATAAAAATGTAGCGAAATAAAAAAATTACGAAGTAAAATAATGCCAAGGATTGATTTGCCAAATAAAACTTCGGCGAAAAGTTGATTGCCAAATGAAATTTGACGAAACATAATTCGGCAAAAAGGCAGTACACCGGTTTTTTACGTAAGACCGCTTTAAAACAATCTTAAAAGTAATCTTAGACGACCTATAGTTAAAGCGAAATTATCATATAAAGGGAATGCATAATTATAATGTTTCATAAGTAGCACGTAAGTAAAATCAGCATACACATAGAATGAGATCCCTTTAACTCTATTTACGAAAAATTCGTTTTTCATATTTTCCTAAGGATAAAATACTGATCCCATGCATATCTGATTCGATCTTCATTCGTATGTTTGCGTAAAATGTCCTCTGTAAAGGAATCTACATAATCAGAGTCAGCGAGACGCTGTCGAAATACGAAACCAGCTGTTGTGTATGTACCGACGCGCTCTTATCACGCGACTACAAAAACCTATTCGGGAAGCAGGGAAAGGTTTTAGAAATCACAACTTGGATGAACGTGATTTGACGTGGTAGAAAAATGTTCAGCGGCTCACTTGCGATCCGATTAGACCCGCTCGAATTGAACATCCAGAGTATCGAGACAGAAATTCTCGCCGGGAACGTGTTGAAGATATTAGATATTGTATTCTGGTACAGACGGCTTGCACAGTATCGCGGAAGACCAATACCCTTGCGCAATAAAACGTATGAAGCGAGTATTATCCGCTTGATCACATTTCCTAATAAGTTCGATCCCACAACGTGCTCAATGTGGCGCGAACTAACGCGTGAGGCGCGTGCGCCTGGCCGTCACTCCCGTGTCCGCTTGCCCAAACATTTACAGCCTCCTCCTACACTCCATTATATTCCTTAGTTCTCCTTTTACAAAACTATATCCCATTCTATTAATTTCGGCGAGTAGCGCAGTGATGTGTACGATTTATTAAGTTGATTTTATTCTCAACATTCTACGGGTAGGATACCACTTATACCTATATTGACGTGAGTGCATTCAGTAACTTGCAGTAAATAATACTGTTCATACTCAAGGTAAATTTAAAAGCGCAACGTACGACAGTGGGGTTTCTTAAATATACCTACCAGTAAACAACGGGATCCCCTTGGATGGCATAATCGGTTTTAAACTAATATTGTTTCGCACAATTGTTTTCGCATAATTTGTATTGGCATAATAGTACTGTCGCATAATAATACTTTAGCATACTCCTTTTTTATCATATTACGCTATTAGAATAATTTTAATTGGACTAATTTGTATTTGACTAATACACATTATGCATATTATTGTTTGGGCTAATAATTATTTGTCATATTTGTGATTAACCATAATATTAGTTTATTAGTTAGTACACATATTTATGAACTCGAGTCTACCAGAACGGTCTTGCTTGTAATTTGTTTTAATTAACCAGAAAATGCCACGAGCATGACGAATCAGGTCAGAACCGACTCGGTTAGGTTAGGTTAGAAGGCCTAGGCGGGAGCAAAGCGAGGTTATTTTTTTTTCTGCCCAGAACAACAACAATTCATTTTCATTGCAACACGTCTGTTACTATTTTTTAGGACAATACTGTTATGCATTTTGTAATGATGCCAATTAATTATTATGACTTTTTGCAATTATGCTATTTGACGTTAGTCTTGATGACAATTATGCTTACTGTATTTATGCTTTTTAATGTTATGCGTAATAATATATACGTAAAGATGATTATGCACATCATTATTTCGGCTAAAAGCAATTATGCGTAACACTATTATTACAAATAATTTTATGCCATCCAATAGAGAACCGTAAACAACATATAATCCAGTTCACGGCAAAATAAGTATTTAGTTGCGCTTGTGGCTGGCACGTGTCATTCGTCACGGATTTGGGCGTGAAATAACGCGTCAACCAGTGGCTTGCGGTCGCGCCTGCTAGCGACGGGGTGCGGTCACTTCGAATTACCGCTTCGGTAATCAGAAAACCAATAATTGTATTGGTTATAGCATATTAAGTTTTCGATCGATTGTTACTTTAGTGGAAATTTTAGGTCAATCCTCGAAGACGCGCCTCACCATTTAATTTGACATTTCCCGATTGCGTCTGAGCGTTATGAAATTGAAAGAATCACGCACGTAGGTATGTGTACTAAAGCCTCCATAAAATATAGATTTAAAACAAAAAGTCAATGTAAGTTTAATTTAGGTAGTGATCCTTAAGTGGAAACAAACGATACTATCGACAAACCATTAAAAACAAGACATAAAAGAATAGAACGTCATTTTATTGCCAAATGAGTCTTATTATTTATTAAAAGGCAAGGGTTCGTCGGAAATCTGAATAATTCACCTGTTATTTATTAATGACGGGCAGGATAGGCACTTAGAATGTCTTGTTGTTCCCCGATGTGAATACAAATGTCCATTTCCGTCCACGCGAACCTCGCATTAAGGGAGTCCGTCAAGTATCATTGCGGTGCACTTATTGATGGGGACGCCGCGACGCCGCCCACTTGATACTTACCGAAAAACTGGACTAACCTTTGCAAGTTCTTTACAAAAATAAGCACAGTTTTATTTTTTTACATGTTTATTGAGTAAACTTGCGAGGTTACTGTTTTAGTAATATAGCGGTCAATTTGGTTTGACCACTTTTGGATTAAACAAGATTAAATCTCCTAACTGTAATCAGTTTTATAATAGAAACATTATGTAAAGTCACTAAGACCCTATTTTGGTAGTTCATATTTTATTACATATGTCATATTTCCATACGCGCATTTATAACAAAATCGTTACGAAATTAAGTGTAACGTCGTGAACCATCGTCATCAATCAGAATCACTCTTAGTTATCAAGGACCTCAGTGACTTATATAGGTACCTACCTACCTACGTGTTTTACTATTTGGTTTTCTACTATAAGTGAATTTTGTCGTAGCCGTTGCCACCACAATTCAGGCTAATAACAGTTTTTGTGACACTAAACACGAAAAAAGCTTTCCCCATTTAACGGAGCGTAAATGTGTACTCCATGTTACCGCCCGCCCTTAAGCAGACATTATTAGGGGGGAGTCGCACAGCGGACGTAAAATTTTGTAGCGATTTTTTCCCTAATACCTTTAAGCTACACGGTATAGGTCACGTCGGGGACACTGCTCGTCGCGCTGTATGGGCTGTATGTGCGATGCTGATTGAACAAACAACGATGTCGGATTATTGCCGAAGTTTACGACTCATCATAGTTGGTAGTTATCAGCCACAGCTTTTATTTATTAGAAACCGATTGTATAGGTAACTTAAGCGTTGAATTTTAAACATTAAAACGCCAAAATGGGATGCGTATTGTAATAAATGAGTAAAAAAGATTTGCCTCTTAAGGCCGCTTATTTCAGTCGATTTAACAAAATGTGACTTCAACAATGCATGAAAATGTTCGGTTAATTTGTACAATTCATAAAAAAGAGCTTCAATTTGTATAATGTGAAACGTAATCGCCGAGCTTGGGGTAAGAAGGAAGGTGCAGAGAGGCGGAGTTCTTTTTAATAGTAATTAGCAATATTTGTGCGCGGCACAAAGAGAGCCGTGGGTCGCGCCGCACTACAAAGAGCTTAAGGTTTAGATGTCGCCGCCCTGAAAATTTGTTTCATTAAGCGGACCAGCCTAAATTTTCTTTTCCCCTTACACCGAAATTCCGGTTACTGAATTTAATGTCAAATATTTCCTGGGATATCCGTTTACCAAAAGCTTTTTTTGTTATAAAAATACCAAAGGGTAAAATTGTTGGTGGCCCATGGAATGAGCAAAGTGTGGTTTTTGCACTCAGAGACTGTCGTTGGCGGCTTATGGTGCGTGGCCACAGCGGGGCTCGTAAGGCCTCGATTGCTTTTTCATAACCATACATATTTTTTTCTGTTTGTATTTTGTTACCTTATTTCAAAGGATTAAGGTAAAAATAATTAAAAATCTAAGACATATACAGACCGTACCTTTAGCTAAGGATAGAAACATTTCAGAGTAATTTAAATATTTTTAAACTTAAAGTGTGCTTGTTTTGATCAGACACAGTAAAAATATCGGTTTTTGATTAATACCGTTGCTGTTGGGATGTTGTCTCGGGACAGGTGGACTAGATTGACTATGGCAACGCGTTGCGTGTAACTACGTATAAAACGACAGCTCATTAACACCTTAATTAACAAAAGCGAGTTGTTTCCGGATGTGTGATAAATTAAAACAATAAAAAGATAGTAGCAAGTTTCGTATGAAAATTACAGCGGACAACAATACCCACCTGTACGTATCCAGGGATAAAAGGATAGCGGATTACCGTCATCAAAAGCGCACCAAGTGTTGTTCTTGATATAACAGCGTTAAATAAAAAGCTGTTCTCCGCGAACAAAGCGGTACGTGAGGCAAATTATTTATGTATTGCCGCGGTCGGTCTAATTACGTGAGGCTTTTGTTCTGTAGCCCTCGACCCGCCCGCCGCCCGCCTCTCGCTACCGCCTTACCGCCGCCGACGCACACGCATGAGCGCAAGCGATCTCGCCACCGCGCCTATATTCCACTTTATTTCAGCCATTATTGCCTCTACATCTTAATCCTATTGATGACGTTATCATAGTTTATTAACATTATAAATATGACTACGATATAAAGGCAAGACGGGCTAAATCAAATGGGAAAGACAACCACAGCGCTCGTTCGGAACTTGTCACTCAGGATTGCAGTCCTTTATATGTTCGCTATTACACGCTATAATAGTACCGACATTTTCATTGCTTAATGTAAACCGAATATCCCGGGATTTTAAATCATAATAGTAACAATATGTCATGTTAACTTCCATCATGTGGGAATACGGGCGGGTTCAATCTTCATTCTCTCAGCGAGTATGAAAATATCACTTAGTCATCAACATCATATTATCAACAAAATACAAGTCGCTCAGAGGAAAGTAGAGAGGAAGCTCGTGGGAACTACGCTGAGAGACCGTAAGACCAACACCTGGCTCAGAGAACAAAGTGAGGTCACCGACGCCATTCAACATAGGTATAGCAACTCTGAAGTGGCAGTGGGCGGGACACATAGCTCGTAAACATGGCTCGTGGGGCAAAGCGGTCTTGGAATGGAGGCCCTGGGGAGAGAAGCGGCCTAGAGGAAGACCACAGATGCGATGGAAAGACGACGTCAAGAAAACTGCAGGGATGAACTGGATAGAAGTTGCGCAAGACAGAGTTAGATGGCGCAATCTGAAGGAGGCCTACACCAATATGGTAGAGAACGGCTAAGAAGAAGAAGAAGAAGAGCATCAACATAAGTTGAGCAAGGGTATATTATAAACATTTGCAGGTGGATCGATCTACTTGACTTGACTTGATTCGGAATGTGAAGAGGTCCTCATTGTTAATAGAAGCAAACTGTACACAGAATCTTTACAGAACCCAATTCAGGAACTAAAATTTTGATATTTACTCCTGGTTATTACAATATCCTCACTGTTAAGTTAATCAGAGTTACCAAAACGTTACCAAAATTAAAACGATATGGTTTAAGGGAAAAAAATATTTTTAAATGGCTGTGTTCGCCGTCGCTTATGCTTTTCGCTATGTCCCCCGCCCAAGCAACAACGTAACAGTAGTGTACGGGTAAAGGTTGCTTAGATAACGTAACGACTCGGAGGACTCGTAAGAATATCACTTCATTAACATCAATTTTAGACCGCCGTAGTTAACGTTGTGGTTACATTGTTCTAGCGATAGTAATTTCCCAGTAGGTTTAAAACATTACAATGAGATTAGGTACTAACTCTTTATATCAATAGAACATTACACGAGACCATTTCGAATCATATCCGTACCGACGCAATCGTACCGAGGGTTAACTCAAAGCTGCACAATCACACTGAGTCTGTGCCCATGAATTTTAAAATGGGAATTGTTTCAAAACGAATGGAACAAGCGGGTTCGTTTAGCGTGTCATCACTTCGCGGGCGGCCATTGTTCGTATTGAAATTTTCAGAGTAGGTATTTTAATTGTGAACAATCAACGCAAAGCCTATGATAACTAATAACTTAATTACAACTATGAAACAACAGACGGCCTAGTCAAGATGCAGCACGCTGGAGTTAACATACATACATACAATCGCCTCTTTATCGTTGGTCATAATTATGTAAGTATAGGATTGATGTAAGCTGATGACAAATTACATCAACAGCTTACGTTAACTCTATACATTTCGAGTCAATAGAAAATAGAAACGTCAGCAGCATTTATATCTTGGCTAGACCTGCAGATCGATACTTAAACGTAGGTATACGTTATGAATACATGGCTTTCCGTTTTTCCGAATGCATTATTATTAAGCAGGTACGGTAAGTTTATCACCTTGCCGCGCGGAATATTATTATTTTACGAAGGAATACCATTCCCTTTTACGATGAGAGGCGAGAGAGGGAGCAATCAGAGCCGAGGAAAAGAAGTGGCATATGATATTCACACGCAATAAATATTAGAACAGCTGCAGTGATTGCGGCAGGCCCAGGTGTCGCGGCCGCAGCTCAGCGCGACGACGTACCTTTTACTTTAACGATCATTCTAGAATCTTGTCCAATATGGTTGAGAGACGTTATGTAACCGTTATATTTATTGCAAACTAAACATGTTACACATACATTAAGGAGACACATACATACGCATACATACACGCCTTCATTCCCAGAGTGGGGTAGGCAGAGCTTCAGGATTACCAATGATTCTATAAACTTGTTGTTAATTATGAAACCACATTTCGCACAAACAGGCTAAGATGTTTACCAGTGTGTGTGTGTGTTTAACAAATTGCAAGCCCATCGTCTAACAATAGCTACTAAAAGCCTTTATTCCCTTAGTCGCCTCTTACGACTTCCACGGGAAGACATGGAGTTCTGATAAGGATAAATTTAAAACTTTTATGCTTTGTACATTACGTTACACACAATATTACTAAATAACTAAAGCACCGCCGTTTGTTTAAATAGCTCCCAATGCACTTAAATTATACACATTTTTTTTTTTTTTTTTTTTTATATCATAGGAAGGCAAACGAGCACACAGGCCACCTGATGGTAAGTGGAAACTGTGACCCATAGACATTCGCATTCACAAGACCGCAATCCTAAGACTGCAAATGCGTTGCCAACCCTGAGGCCGAAGATGGAATGCCTCTATGCTAGTCATTTCACCGGCTGTCTTATCCCCAAACCGGAACACAACAATGCGAACACTGCTGCTTGGCGGTAGGTTAATGGATAAGATGGTGGTACCAACCCGGACGGACCCTGCACAAGGTCCTCCCACCTCCAAATTGGACAAAGGTTTTTTTTGGACAAAGGTTTTTTTTTGTATTCTCAAATAATTTTGTTCTGGCTATGCGACTACCAGTAGATAACCCATTTGTACCTACACGTATGTATATGACTACCCCCGCTCTGGGAAAACTTTGCGAACTCCCCAAACTACTCGGATATTTCATTACCGGCCTTCGACATCGCCGGTACTACAAACAATCGAAATATGCCAAAAGGTAAATAGTTTCTAAATATTAGTTTCAATGATGAAAATCTGTTAATTTGTGAATTCGGGTAAAAGGTATAAATAGACCCATTTATTAATTAATTCAGGTTTACGGTGGGTTGTTATTTCATTTTCCCTTTATGGTTTTACTTAACAGTATTTTCGAGTAAAATTAAGAAATAAATACTTCCTAAATTTATTTGTGTCGAATTGTAGTATTTAAGAGATTAACTATACGTAATTGTTGTTTTACCTCAGTAACAAGTTCCCTTTAAATTAAAAATAAGGAAGATTGGGGTAACGTTAAGAACCGCAAGCACAAACGCGTAACCATACAAAACTAGTTTCAATTTTTAAACGACACTCCTGCTCAAAGTAAAGCTTTGCTTCTTAATGAAATAGTACACTTTAGCTAAATGACTATTAACCCATTATAGCCTGATTTTCTTTCATCATCATCATCATTATCAGCCGCAAGACGTCCACTGCTGGACAAAGGCCTTCCCCAAGGTTTTCCACAACGACCGGTCCTCTGCTGCTGTCATCCAGCGGTTTCCCGCGACCTTTATCAGATCGTCAGTCCACCTTGTGGAAGGTCTGCCAACACTTCGTCTCCCGGTTCGCGGTCGCCACTCTAGAACCTTTCCGCTCCAACGGCCATCAGTTCTACGAGCAATGTGCCCCACCCACTGCCACTTAAGGTTTGCAATCCGGTGAGCTATATCAGTTACTTTAGTTCTCCTGCGAATCTCCTCATTCCTGATTCGATCTCGCAAGGAGACACCCAGCATAGCTCTTTCCATCGCCCTTTGAGTGACCTTGAGCCTTCTTATGAGGCCCATTGTAAGCGACCATGTCTCGGATCCATACGACATCACTGGCAACACACACTGATCAAAGACTTTCGTCTTGAGGCACTGTGGTATTTGGGACGAGAAGATAGTGCGTAGCTTACCGAACGCTGCCCATCCGAGTTGGATTCGACGATTGCCTTCTTTTTCGAAGTTGGACTTACCTAACTGGATTTTTTGTCCTACGTATACATAGTCGTCAACAACTTCGAGAGTAGAGTCACCAACTTTGACAGATTTTCTTTGATCATTTAAAATTTTGAATTTCAATGCATAGAACAATAAAGGACAAATTTTAACTACGACATACGGTGTCAAACGGCACCGCTAGGCTATAATGGGTTAAAATATAAACCCACGTTATAATGGTGACCTCTTCTTTGTTTTAATCAGAGATATCATCACCCAATTTTCATGAATCCTAGCTAAGAACGATCTCGATTAGACTAACTTTCTCAAAAAAGCGCGCCCAAATCAATTCATCCGTATGTTTATGTATGTTATGCCACAGACATGCACACAGATACACAGTCAGTCACATACACGGATACACACGCTAATATTAGAAAACCCCAACTTTTTGTCAATATATAAAATTCATTTATTTCAATTTTTTGATAGAAAACTTGCAATCGCTTGTGATTTTTTGATGATTTAATTTAGCTTGAATAAAACAAATTCTAGATTTTCATAGATAATCCTTAAACCCTAAATTTGAATAAATATTGTTACATATTATGAGCTAGTTTATATAATTGTGCAAAGATTACTTTAGAAGATGTGTTGTGTCTCTATCAGACGGCGCGGTGCGGGCTCAACAGTTGGTCCCGCCAGCCGGCGCGGACTGCGAAGTGTCTGGACCGCAATACCAGCGCGAAAAACTGTACTCGGGCTTATTACGGGCATAATATACGGAACATAACATTGTAATAAACAAAAGCAATTAAGTCTTTTGATGAATAAGTACAGTCTTATTACAGTATATTTATTTTCAGTGAAGAAATTAAACTGTCTAACAATCAATGTCAATTAATAATTTGTATGAGTAAAATTAGAAAATGAAATTACTTCACCAATTAATAAACACTTCTATTCAACACGGTGAAACCATATTACTTTGACGTTTTTATGTATGACGTATTGTTTTAAACTTGGCCGCTATAATATTGCTGTAAACTGAATAACAGATATCAAAACGTTGACAATACGATAACACTTTAACAAATTTGAATAGAGGCCTTTACCTGACTGCTTATTTGTTTTGCGTATCCACTGCAATAAAAATTGTAATATTCCAATAGGAAAAAATAGTCTTGGCAAATTGTAAACAAACAAGTGTGTGTAAACACGCAGTGAGCACGTGGTGGGAGGTAGCGGAGGACGGAGCGGGAGCGGGCGGCGGCGGAGCGGAGGCGGCGGCGGCGGCGGGCGCCCCCCGAGCTATCGATTGCCCCAGTTGAGAGCGGAGCGGAAGTAATGATAGAGCGGGATGCAACCACTGCCCGATCGGCCTCTCGATTCACTTCCCCGCAACATAGAACAACCGAATCGCGCGGATCCACGCTGCCATCCCTTACAGCGAAACAAGCGGAGTAAACAAGATAGCGCTATCTAATCGAAACCCCGTTGTCCGACGTTGAATAGGCCGCCGATGATACCTAGTAAAAGCAGTGCACTACAAAACACAAACAGTGCTCAAGATAATATTTAATCTTCCGTTTCTTTCATCTAATATAATCCCGAGCGCTGCTGGGTATTAAAGAAATCCACGTTGTTCAAATTATACCTTTGGCTTTGTTTCAATAAAAGTTTCACAAGACTGATATAAAAGTGTAAGTAATTACTGTTAATGTTTCGTATTGAGGTATTTTCAATAAAAAATATATTCTAACAATTTGTTGACAAAGTTGTCATTTCAATGTAAAATAATGTTCGTTTTCAAAAACTTTTAAATTGTTTACTTAAGTAAATAGGTACACTACTTAAAGCTGCCTTAATGTACGAGTATATAACCAGTAAGATGAGAAGAGAGAAGAGAAGAGCACAGTTGACTTTGTCACGTTAATTAAGTTAAATGTCACTCAATGCGAATTTAATCTTAATGGTCTCATAGTATACAAACATGTAGGACCATGTCCGGTCAACCAAGTTGATTTCTACGCCACTGGAGCATGAAGCATGTTAATTATGTTCAAGTCACGTTGTCAATCAAAACATAAGAGACTTCTTATGATTTTGTTTACGTCATGTTGACAATGTCCAAAGTGGTCTAGGAATCAAATTTGTTGACTTACATATGTGATTTATATTTTAAACAAATTATTTCGGCCATTAATAATTTGTACCTTCAAAGGATTAGCAATGAAATTAAATTCAAAAGCTAGTAAAAAAAAAATATCTATTGGTCCTCATTAAAATAATGTAATATAATGATTCGATTTTGAATATTAAAATAATCAACAAAATAAAACTGGCGACTAGCATTTCTGCCAGAAGTTCAAGCACATTGTCTTATGGGTTTTGAATGTAAGTAGGTATATGAAGCGTTGTCTATGAAGTGATATTCAATTAAAAGTTGGCCGATACAACAATGGTAAACCTTAAAGTTCATTGCGTCAGCTAATAGACTTCAGATAAATTAGGCAAAAGTTTGAATCATCAAAGTAAACAAGTTCACAAAGTCGAGCGTGGAAGTGACATCCTGCTTATATCTATCGGAACGGATCCCGTAATAGCTTCCTCAATCTCGGCGTCAAAGTTCTCATAAGACGCTTCTTAACTAAGGCGTTAAGGAAGATAGTTAGTAAGAGGTCTTGGGCAGGGTCTTAAAACTTGGCTGGAGCTTCGTAACTCGATCCCGCGATGGATCAACGCTCGATAATAGCTTGCTCACAATACGTTATTGCGATCATAACATAATTGCTCTCAACGCAAAGTGGGTTTCAATTTTGTCAAAGCAGTAGGTCCGGCATTGAAAGTTACAAAGAGGCACTTCATTTAACTTGTGAAAACTATCTGGAGTAATTACTATACTCAATTTATTTTTCTTAAGCTAATTTAGATTCAAGTCACGATTTAAGCATGTATATGTACTCGTGCATTGTTTCAAAATCTTGTCGTTTTGTTTCACATCGAATGACGGTTGTAAACTTTAGATGTCGTACCACATATCGTGAGTTAACCAAGTCAATATATTGTTATTAACCCTCGCGAGTAATGTCGTTGTGTTGCTCGTGTGGCGAACGGCCCGATGTCCGTCATAAACCGAGTTCATAAGCCATGACGTATCGGACTCGGCCCATCATCAGCGATATCGATTTAGCGATAAACCGCGGGACAAGCGGGCAGCTTCTCCGCGGCGCCGGTGAATTGCGATGGAATCTGAGTCGCCGTTCACATCCAATGATAATAAAGTGTAAAAAGAGTCATCGTTTTAACGTCCGCTTTATGGGCACTTCCGGGGGGTCGTAAGGTTCAGGATGCGCCCAGATATATTGCGGCTGTTAAAACTCCTCAGCCAATCGCCGCGCTTTGTCGTCAGCCGACTGCTGGCTTGGAAGCGATTCGTAAAATTGCTTTACACGGAGTCTATCATTACTGTCCGTGGCATGACGCCTGCCACCTGCCGCCTGCATGCGTCGACCCATCAGCTATCATCCGCGGCGCCGCCAGTGCTGTTGTCACAATAAATAAATACCAAACCAGCGTTTCCTTATTGAACTCAACAATAACATTCACAGGTTTACAGTCGTAAACGGGTTTTCTGGTGCATTAATATAAAATATCAAGTTTTATTTCTTAATATGAAGAAACCTTTAATTAGATAGTGACTTTAACTAAACCTGTCGATATAAAAACTGGAAGCGTCTGTAAGGGAAAATCTTAGGTAATAATTAAAATGATAGTGGCGCAGCAGTACCTTATTAATGTCCGTTGAGAATATTTAAACCGTGGATAGATTACGTTACGTCGGCTTTAAGTTTGTAGGTACGTGGGAAATGTCAAAATGTAACCCGCAGTACCTGTATAATGTACTCTGTATTTGTGTTGACTTTTACTATTCTCATTTAATTCTATTTCTGACGACCTCAAGTAACTGCATATAATTTGTCATGCCATGTAATTTATACTGTGTTATATTGAGTAATAAAATCTGAATCTGGATACAAAAAATCGAATGTTAATTTGATAATAATAGTGGAAATATGACAACCATTAAGAAAATACTTGTTTTTTAATAAATAAAACATTACTGAATGAGGACAGAATTAGCGTCGTTAAACAACCGTTGGTGTTCGGAATCAGTCAATAATAAACTTAAGACTCTAATTAAGCAATGGCTGAAACAAACAAGATTTATTTCAGACCTAATTTAATCATAAAGTTTAAGATCGCTTCGACAATAGTATGTAGACAACCTCCAACTGCCTTTTAGAGAGTCGTAACATAACATAAACTGACTAAAAAGTGTGACCAAGTTTTGAAAACTTCCCTGGAAGAAAATTAATAAACAAAAGTTTATAAATGAACTCATTCTAAAGCAAGAACATCTAACCTGTACAAATTTGATTAATTACGAAATTTATTAACCTCCGGCCTTCGAAGGTGATCGCGACGGAACCCTTCGTTATCCTTCTTTTAGGGCCGACATTTTCTGCTGCCATTAAAATTTTACGATCGAGCTGGCGAAATGAATGCCAGAATTAGGTTAAGGAGAAGCACGGGCTTGGCTCGCGTGCTGACTGCCCCACTCATTGCTAATTTAATACAGCTAAAACAACAAAACAATTAATTTTTCTTCCAACATTAAATCTGTTATTAATGTGTGTCAATCGTGGCCGAAAAGTCCATTTGAATCAATTAGAGTTTTTTTTTGTTGATAAAACTTCTTTACATTCGTTTCAATTTTGTCACCACAAGTAAATCATGTCACCTCTTCCATTACAAACAACTGAAAGCATGAGCAAAATATCGAAAATTCAAATGAAACGTAAAATCACACGAGAAATGTGTTCGTCATAGTCTTATACTCTTATTACCTACAAAGCACCAGCCAGTTAGCTTTCTTGGTCTGCCTTAAAAAACCTCCAACTGTATTAATATTTTTCTCCTTCATGAAAATGTAAAATTATTCCGAGACACTAAATCCATTTAACAAAGCTACTTTACGTGCGCAATGCAGATATAAAAGGTCAAATCTCGGGGAAATAAAAAATAGTGCCGTCTTAGGAGACCCTAAGCAGACATTTCACTTTTTATTTCAATCCCTCGTATGCTCTTATCCCGAGCTTTTAACTAAAAGAACGGAGACAGGTGAAGACCTTTTACGAAAATAAGACTTGCTTCAAATGACGTTGCTAAAACAGAAAACTAATGGGTTGCCGGTTCCAAGCATATTCAATTTGTTCAAGAGTAAATAACAGAGCGTCTGAATATTTGTATGGGATCATTAGTAACGTAGCAGTTCAATTAATGTGCAAGTATTTAATCAATCCTGGTATAAAAGATTATGTACAAAATTATTTAAAATAAATATTATCAAATTTTGGCGGAAGTTGTCAGGCGATTTTATTGCGCACTCGTCGAGTTCATATTAAATTAAATAGCATACCGCTCTACACTGATCCACAGACTTGCAAAAAATCGTAGCATCTAGTTTTCACTGGGGTATTCCAGCATATTTGATCACCGATTTCTAACATTTGCTATTAAATAAGAAGGAATCGCTGTCAGAAGAATAAAATCACCAGTCTAACCAAAATAAATCTTTAAAAGCCTCTTTAATTCCGCGTTTTACATAAGTGGTATTCATATTCATATTCATATTCACTTTATTGCATCCATGGTATTTACAAATAAATAAATAAATAAAATAAATATCATGGGACAATGTCACACCAATTGACCTAGTCCCAATTTAAGCTCTAGGCTTGTATTATGGGTAATAGACAACGATATAAATACTTATATAGAGAAATATATACTTAAATACATAGTAAACATCCATGACTCAGGAGCAAATATTCGCGCTCGTCACACAAATATCTGCCCTTACCGGGATTTGAACCCAGGACCGCTAGCTTCGTAGGCAGGGTCACTACCAACTAGGCCAGCGCGTCGAAGTTCTTAAAGAGTAGTATAGTGCTAAACATGTACCCTATTATGCCCTTATTAATAAACGTGGAGTAACCGTCGAGTAGCTAAATCATGCTTTGTCCTTATCTGTCATATTCAAATGTCGCAATGACAGATAAGGATAAAACATGGTTTAGCTACCCCACAGTTACTCCACGTTTATTAATAAGGGCATTAGGGTATAGCAATCTTAAAACTAAATAAAAAATAACCTAAATGTAACAAAGTAAGTTAGTACTCACCTATAGGTACATTAAAAAGTTACAAAATATAAATCAAGCTCCCTATCTATATACAACTGTAATTTTAATATATTTACATTAACAAAAATAAAATAAAAAGAGTACCTAGTTGAATATTTTCTTACAAATCTATTTAATGAATCAATTTTCTAGGTATTCTGACAAGGTGTAGTAACAATTCTTAATTAAAAATATTTTTAGTTTATTTAGGTACCAGACTCGAGGATCAAAGATTCCAATAGTTATGGCACTCCTTGGAAGACCAAACCAAGGACACCCCGCATTCAAAAAGCCGTCTAGCCGTTTGAAGTCACAACAAAACCGACAAGGATACAAACACCCATACCCTCATACGTACCCTCTTAAAACATTACCCCCTTCTTGGGCAGTGTTGGGTAAAAACGGAGCTCGCCCGATAGATTTCCAGCTTCAGGAGGCGGCGGCGTCGGCGTCGGCATTCCGGGCACGCGCCGTTCTTTTGTTTCACTCGGTTATAACGAGATATTGTGATTCCGCCATTACAACACCGCATACACGAAGATGCGAATATCAAACACCGTATTAGATACACGTTTTCTTATTAAGTCGTGCTACACGTGGAATAATAATGCCGTTATCGAATTGTTAGAACACAAAGAAATATCATAAATATTAATAAGCGCTACAAATATTTTACGAAGAGTGTTGGAGTTTTACTTTTTTATATAATAACTACACTAACAAGGTAAGTTGAAACAAATACTATTAATCACTGTAAATCTCAAGTCAAGAACAATTTTCATAGGCAGTAAAGTAGATTTTAGTTAATAGCAACTTGAGCTTACAATTTGTAACCCATAACAGCGACAAATTCTTTGAAGTTTTTACGGCTCATTTTTATTATTTAAAGAAAAATGCTTTTTGCTGTGAAATTGTTGTTTTAACCATAACCATTTACAAAAAAGTCGAATTAAGTATAAAAGTAAGATTATCTCTAAATTAACCCTAGACCAACGATCATAACCTAGCATTCAGATAGTTCTCATAACGTTAAAATACTGTTTGACGCCTCGAACCCTTCGCACGGATGTAGAATGAAGAAAAATCATAAAACGTAATTGATGTAACACACAGGCTCCGAGGATAATTCAGGAAGAATATTCCCCGCCCGCCGCGCCGAGCGAGGCGGGCGCGCGGCATCCGGCCGCAGCGCAACACAACACGTTACGCAACGCTCGTTACATAACCCAGATAAGCAAGGGTGAAATCCTATCTTATTTGTGCCCTCGGATTAAAATTAAATTTTATAATGCCTCAGCAAATCGCGCCGCCACACCGCACGGTATTCCCGCTTATTGTCTAAAACCTTAATTTAATTTCATGTGACTTTGTAAATATTAACTTCGTTTAAATTTTGTATATTAATAATCGTGAACTCCGAAGTTCGGGTCGGGTATCGAATGTAAAGCTGTGTTACATGTGTTATCTCGGAATTTAATAATTCGCTTATTCCTTTTGCTTTATGCTGAGAAAAGTTAATAACTGTCATTTCCTGAGCTCCGTTTCGTTCTTATTTCCTATTATAGTAAGGTTTACGTAATAATATGTGTAATCAATACTATAAGTTAACGGTGGTACCTAACTATAACTCAATTCAGAAATGGTAAGAAGTAGTTTTGAAATGTGCATTTTGAGCCATATTAACATGACGCCTATCTACTATACTAAACTTTCCTTCCCTCTTTAAGCCTCATTTCCAATAACTTTAAAATACTTTCATGTTTTTCTATCAAACATAGATTTGGGTTAGCATGTTGTATACCTATAAATACTAAATATTAAGTTGATAGCTTCTGGAGCTTCAGAGAAGAGACTGAATTTAACCTTCACCTTGGCTGTGTAGCATGAAGGTTGCGGATTTGATGCGATTACCGCTAAGGCCAAACGTTGTATTTGGCCGCAACCGTTTGTTCAAAAATACATTTTTGACCGATAAACTTATTTTTTTTAGTAATATCTTCTCTAGGTTTTATTCCTTACATTCAGTGTACTTATAGGTGATGAGAATAAACTAGAGGATGTCCGTGACTTTGTACGCGTTAAATAGGTTTTCCTTTATTTGCCCATTTATTTCTGTTAAGTGTGGAATTTCGAAAAATATCACAAGCAAGGAATTTATCCAAATTTCAAGTCATACGTCTAACTGTTTACGTTTTGCGTCTCTCAGTCTCAGTCTTTTAGTGGATGGGTTGTTTGTTATTATGTATAGAAGTAAATATTTATTCAAAAACTGACAATGTTATTGGCTCCTGAAAAGATATTGCTAATATAAAGAAGCTGCGCTACGTTGTGGATTCAATTTCCATACAGAAGTCATAAACAGAACTCAAAGGATTAATTTATTATAGTGGAGCGTACGGATGTGCGATAATACGGAAAGGGAAGCCTCTATTGCAAGTCGGATGTCGATACAGGAGGATAACATGTAAGATCACAAGAGGAGGAAGATGAGGCAATCACATTGTATCGCATCCGGGATACGAGCTGGATAATTTTCTTTGGTAGATATTTCATAATTCATACATCAATATGGAACACGATATTGCTGGAAGCCCGTACGGCGAGACATACGCATGTCCTTTAACATTCGAATTGGTTTGTTTATGTAACCGAATATGATTGGCTGAATGCTCAGCCGAGTATGAACGTGCGAATTTCTGCAATTAATGGTGGTCATTTCCACCTGGTGCATATTTTGAATTTCAAAACGTGTTTGAGTACGTAATGAATTTTACTTATTTGAAAAACGTGGTTGAATTTGTGGTTAGTAAAGATAACAAATGTAACGGTAACGAACAAAAATCGAATAGTCCAGAGGCCTTGGCTAAGATGGAAACGCTAAAAACGTTTTTCTTTTCTATCGCTCAAAAATGTTTTCGATGACAATTGATCACGTGGTTTATCTTAAGGAACAAGGAACTAGAATGTCGTTCCATACATTTTGAGCGATACGGCTAAGCCCTCTGAACTGATCAGAAACATAATGGCACGTAAAATGATATGATTGTTTCGAAGGCCACCCTAAAGTGTTATTGAGGAAGACATACCGTCGAGATGTCACCGACGTACCTACTCATAACACACAAACGGCTCCCCACATGCCTTTACATTTAGATGAAGTATATTAACCTAAAATAAATAAATATCAGGGGACAATGTCACACCAATTGACCTAGTCATCATCACATGTAAATTAAAATTTACAACCACTTACCAAACTCTAAATGCATAGAAAATACCAGGATCTTTAATAAAACCTTAAAACAATTTCTAATAAACAAATGTTTTTACAATTTGAAAGAATTCTTTGATGTTGCATACACATAATTATATTCCAACACGAACCCAATTAGTATAAGTAGTTTTAGAAAATAATTGAATTAATTAATAATTAGATATTATTATATTGTAGTGTATAGCTGCTCTCTATCTTATATTGCTGTGCCCTTGCAGGGCGTCACATGCAGACCTCCCATTATGTACCACCTATAACTAAGTGAATGTGACATGCAATAAAAAAATTGAATTTGAATTTGAATTAGTCCCAATTTAAGCTCTAGGCTTGTATTATGGGTACTAGACAGACAACGATATAAATACTTATATAGAGAAATATATACATAAATACATAGTAAACATCCATGACTCAGGAACAAATATTCGCGCTCATCACACAAATATCTGCCCTTACCGGGATTTGAACCCAGGACCGCTAGCTTCGCAGGCAGGGTCACTAACAACTAGGCCAGCGCGTCGTCCCTACGTAACTAATACAGGATACGTAAGTAATAAAGGATATTCTTACTGTCATTCAACCCCTGTAATGAAGGATCAAATTCTGCGATATGTGGCACAAATGAAGGCTGCCATTCTTACAGGACACCTCAAGAAGCCCCGACCCCACAAGTGTCCATTAGCGCTGAGACTGATGTCTTGTAACCCTATATGTTTGACATTCGGTAAAAGTTTCCATGAAAATGGGCTAGATAACGACTGCTCCTCAGGGTTACGTGTAAAGACACGGAACATGTTTACTTTCGCTCGAAGTTATAGCGTAGGTGTCGGGAAAGTATATTTTTAGCTTTCATATACAGTTCAACGTCGTTTTCGATCGATCTCATTCTCAGGTAAGAAAGTGTTAGTTATGAAATAAATGACATCAATCATAAAGAAGGTGGAATATAGTTTTATACAAAAAGATAATTTAAAGATAGCTCTGCCTACCCCACACTGGGATGCATACCAATGCATGCATGCATGCATAATTTAAAGATTCATACAGCGCCAGTTTTCCTATTAGTACGTATTGTCAATAAACACACTTAACTAATATTTTAACACCGTTTGGGTAATATCAGTAGTTATAATCACATTATTTTACTTAAGTGTATGTGAAATTGAATTTGTGGCAAACGCCATTTTATTTCCAAATGAAAATGCTTTAAAACCAAAAGTATACAAGTGCTCCACCTCCGTGAGCGGCTAAACGAGCGAATGTTCGTATCGTAGATAACCGCATCCATTGAGAAAAGCCTCTCGATTCGAACGTTTGAACAAAGCTTTAAACTCAACACTCGCCGTTTACATATTCAAAACGTAGAAACAAGTTTTGCTCTAGCTCGATTTTCAAGATAGTTTTACCAATATCCTTAAAATCCGTATATTTGACATGTTTTCAAGAGGATTTGACTAACTTTAGTGTCCGTTAATGAATGGGACGGCTAGTGCTTCTAGTTCGTATTTATTGAAGATCAGAATGGTAAACCAAAACAAGATCTGATATAATACAGGTGGAATAATCGATGTGAGGTAAAGGTAAACACACACGTGACATGAGTTTATTTATTTTCTGGTGCATTACGTACTAAAAGCACCAAACATGTATACAAACATCAATTTATTCATCATTAATACTTTACTGTGTCGTGAATAGTCCCGATCTAAAAAAGCAATAACATATATTTCTTTATTGCTCACATGTGGTACATAATTACTTTGGTAGGTATACTTAAGTTTTGCTCTGATCCATGTCTAGGCGTAGTGATACAAGTCATAAATAACACTACTCTTGAAAAAAAAAACTTACAGACGTCTATCTTCAATATCTAGAGCAAAACTATCAGCTACTCTCCCTTAATCAAAAAAAAAATGTTCGGTAAAGAAGTATTTGGTGATTTTAGTCGATTTGCTATATACCTACGTTTCTTTCTTTTTGAATGCACGCTCGAGTCCTTTGATTTATTTTGATTGCTTTATTAGTCTGTGTTTAAGTGAAACCGAATACCTATGAAGTATGCATGTTGTGGAACCCAAGTTGAGCTGCCGCTGCAGCCGAGATTGCGCTACAATACTTCCCAAGTTAGGCTTCCTATTATTGCGAGGTTCGACGTTGTGCCTCAGAATAAATAACTAAGTTGTGCGTAGAAGCACACAAGCACTTCAACTTGCATCGACTTTTATGTACTAAAGTTATTATATTTGTTGTTTAACTCGTACTGCTTTCTCGGGTACAGTGTAATCTAGAAAACACTCAGTCAGATATATTTTTTCTGACGGACGGTCGTTTTCTGGATTTTATTTTTATTTAAGATGTTACAACCACATTAAAGATGAATCCATATGGAATAAACCTAATTCACAATATGCATGTACGTAGTATAGTTAATTCGTTTCAGAAACAGGCATATTGACTGACAGTGCAAATTAACTACTTTTATAAATTGAAAACGATACCTTACATGTAGATTTATTTTGTATTATTATTCCAATATATGAACAAAAATAAACGCAAGAAGCTAGTTTTTTTTACAAATGTATTTAAGTTCTTTGTTTAGTTATATTCTTTTTCCACCTTTTTTTAAGACACTAATAAAACCTGCTCAAATATTATTATATTCAAATACGCTGAGAGCCACAATCGAGATTTCAAATCGACGTCACCGTTTATTGTTTTTTCATAGCCGGATAATACATAATAATTACATAGTTCAATAATAATCCATAAATAATGCATCGCCGGCGAGGCAGTGGGCCGTGAAAGTCGTCAACGGAACGGGAAATGTGCCAATTATCGTCCTCGCTGCCAAAGCCCGGGAGACCGTGGGAACTGGGAAGTTTTTGTAGAGGCCTTCAGCAGAATAACAATTTAATCATGCCAGTAATTGAAGGACAAATAAGTAAACAAAGGTTTCAGTAATCGCATAACAAAATGTTTCGGGTTTCAGACATAATCTGTAAGCAATTGAAATTTAACAACTGAAAAGCTTTGGATGTTGCAGTTAACATGCCCTTTCTCTCTTTGGTGGGTGCAAAATGAAAAATAAAAGCTGAAACTATAATGGCGGATCGGTCGCCGTGTCGCGTCGCCCATACACCGACACTCACCATTAGTTTACATACAAATGGGTGTCGTTTTACATAATCCATCGCATACGATGGCGGTAATTTGTTGCAAACCGTCTGGATAAGCAAATTGATAGCGCCCTGTATAATGCAGATCCGATAGCGTATCCGCCGGATAATAGAAATAAACTTCCATGCGCCTGTTTATCTACGTTAAATTGCTCATTATTTTATGGTTTGAAAATTAATTGGATTTTAATGGAAGTTTAATGAGATAGAAGTTTAGACAGAAAGTTAAATGATTATTACAAGTGAGTTATTAGCATGAGATTCTGAGTTAACATTGTGATCTTTTCAAACCTTTAAAGTTCCAGTCAGTTAAAAACTATAGCTATTAGAGTCATATATTTGTCCTTTTAACTGCCTAGTAGTAGTACTACTACTACTACTTATCAGATTTTGATGGCTTATAATACGGCGTTTGGTTGTCAAAATATGGCCTAAAATCTACTTTGAAAAACCATATTGCTTCTGACATGTTATATGATTGTATTACTGTCAAGTAAATAAGAGCTATCGTAACATTGGCAATACGGTGACATGTGAAAAGTAATAAAGTTTTACCCGTCAGCTGCGCCGTCTCAGGCACAACTAAACTGCATCTAAAAAAAGTGGCGAATCGAGAAAAACGGTCTAAAATATTTTCTACATGTTTATCGATATAGCTTTAATAGTTAAATATCACGAATATAAATGTATGAAGAAAATACGTAAAATGTGTCACTTTACAAAAGGTCTTAAAAATATCGTCTTCTTTTTCATTATTCTAGAAGATAAAAGAGTAATAGACATCAACTTGTTAGTAATACACATCTACTGCATCTCAAGTTGTAGGAGGTGTGCGTGTATTGTGACATGACTATGCGGTTCATTTTACGGTGAGCGTAAAGGACAGAGCTATATCAGTTATTTCTCTCAGCGTCAACTGAACTGCAAAGCTAGGTCATAATAACCCCCTGTTCTTTTTTAATTATATTTATTTAAATATAGGTACAATGAGGCAGACTTGGCTGAAGGGTATCGGGGCTAAACCGAGTTGTGATTTTTAAAATAAGTAGTGATTTTTTGCCGTAACAAAAAAACTTTTGGTATTTTGAAACATATTACCTATAAAAACTTTAACATAATATTTCAAGAAGTTAAAAAATAAAACAGCCAGATCATTTAGTCATGCCTTAAACAGATTCAGTTTTAGAAATAGTATTTTTTTTAAATCGAAAAAAATCGTTTGAGGCATTTTCTCTTCTCGTCGACAAACGATTTTGTGTCATGTTAGGGAATCACACTACTGAGGCTGTGTACCGAGTTGTTAATACTTGTCTAATTCTAGTAAGTAAAGATGATAGAGCTATAGGAGTGTTATATTTGTCACCCTTACACTGCCTGAAACTTGTCAGTTTTTGAATGTTCATACAACCTTTGATCTGAAAGATACTAAAAGGGTATCGTGCTCCTACCCTAATGTAGCCCCCGTGGTATGTTATCTCGTCTAATGCAGATGGGCCCTTTTAGACACTTCGACCCTGGTGGGATCTTTTGTACAATTACCCCCTTACACATAATATATCGTTTACTGTTTTTTTAACAGGTTCCAAATTATGTATTATTGCCTAACATTCTTATTTTAAGAAACTTTAAGCCTTGTTGAATACTTGTTTTGTTATAGCGTGCTATAATCAGTGGCGTGCCTAGGGTTTCAGAATAGGGCAAGCCGAGAGATGTTTTGTAGTATTTACGGTTATTATGGATAAATTTATCTTGTTACCACATTACTAATCAATCTTCACTTCACTCTGCATTTGTATAGGCATTTGCTTACGTGCACGAGCTCACCAAAGCACCCTGAAGGCATGTTACCACTAGATATAATTTTACAGACATATCAGCAATTGCATACTTTCGGTGGCCTTGAAAAAAGCCGCTTGGTTTGTTTGAGCGAATAAAATAAAGGTTCAACTTCTTATTTTAACTTTGCTTGCCTAGGGAGAAAGCAATAAGTACTTTCTTTTATTTCAATTACCTACCTAAAAAATTACATATATATATTACACAACATAGTTAAATTAAATTATTATTTGTATACTTCGAATGTGTTTTTTTAAAACGCCATCGTATTTCAAAAGTAGCGTCACAAGCTCTAAAAAATTTCCCCTCCCCTATTCAATGAAGTTTTAGACTCATCGTGACCTCTGAAGGGAAGTTCTTGTTGTGCTAAATGACAAACAACATCGACTAGTCTTTGAAAAACGCCACGATTATTATCAACACGCATGTTATATTTTGTAATTTCCTCTGATAATTGGCGCGATAAAGATGTCTCAATTCGCTGAATTTACCAATATCACTAAAATAAATTACCGCGACACATCACAACTCACAACACCACAAACAAAATACTTATTACTGCACTGACCGCTCAAAGTTTTAAACAAAACAATTCAACAAGTAAATAAAAGTATTTGTCAACAAATAGCAATGAAGTGAAGTTGGCCGCTAACGCGGCTCAACGCGCGCCCCGCGCCTGCGCGAATTTCGCATTTTACTATGGACTCGTGTACAACTTCATACGCAAGCAGGGCTTAAACTCTCGTACTATTTGCTATATTAACTTACGAATAGTCATATCTCATCAGTAGGCCGTTTCGGTGGGTAAGACAGAGAGGCACCGGCTAATATGAAAGCCCGATTGCAAGCCAGTACGTGCGAGCGAGATACGAGCTAGGCGCGTCATAGTTCGACTCGTCGCCGCACAGCGCTAGTAGTGCTTCGGGGGTGGCAGCGGTGCGCGATCAAATTTAGTACTACTGTTGCATGTAATTTGATTTGAAGAATTTAGTGAGAGCGCGCGGCGCGCGAAGGTGGAATACCTACCTAATACAATACGTGGATTTTATGAATAGTTATTTTTGTAAGGCAAGCCCGGCTTTTGGGCTTATATGGCAGTACCGCCACTGGCTATAATATTACTCCGTTGATTCACACGATCATTAAAAAAAGAACCGGTCAAGTGCGAGTCAGACCCGCGCACCCAGAGTTCCGTATTTGAGATAATATGGTTTTTAGTGTTATGGACTATAATTATATTTGCAATTAGATCCACTCTCTTTGATATTTTTTCAAAACTGTAAAGTTTCAAAACTTTATTTAATTTATCACTTTAAATATAACTAGTTATCGATAAATCAGGAGTTTTTCAGATTCTTTGCTCCATAAACTTCGCAAATAAGAGGGGGGGGGGGGGGGGGGCGGCGGTAATTTTTGGAAAACGTCACGGGAAAATATAACAAAATAGTTTTGAAATGTGCAGACTGAGCCTTTTCATATGACACCCGTTTGCTACACTTAATCAAATCACTTTCATTTTGCAACCTCCCATTCTAGACCCCTTTTCAAATATTTAGAAAAATAATTTCATTTTTTTTTACTAAGTACCGATGCAGGCTAGCTAGTTATACGATAATGTCAATGTTCAAGTTGATAGCTTCTATAGTTTCTGAAACCGCTGTGACATACAGACAGACACCGAAGTCTCACCATAACAGTTCCTTTTTTACCATTTTGGTACAGAACCCTAAAACTCTGAAATCCAGAACAATACTTTTTCCAGTATTATTTTATTAAAATAAGTAAACTTTATTGAAATCTTCTGCTATTTTAGTGACGTTTCAGTTGGCTTGAATGGAAACCGCCGAATTCACCAATCGTGGTGATATTGACTAGGGTCTGTTGTAGTCCCAGGATTGCCCTGACTGATTTTGCATGGGTTAGTACCGAAAGCCCCCGTTCTGGTCGTTGGGCCGAAGCTTGGGCCCGAACCTTGGACTCCGGGACTGCAGTCCTAATATTGACTATGCACTTCCTTATACCCATCTATTTTAGTGTTTAACATAGTAACATGTTTTTTTTATTCCTTATTACTTTTAAAAAGCTAATTTATGTGAGCTCTCAATGATTTTATAATAATTAATCCCGTGTGGTTGCCGGGTTAGAATAGTGCCACTCCATGTCTTTCCGTGGATATCGTAAGAGGCGATTAAGGGAATAAAGGCTTGTAGTACTGTTAGGCAATGGGCTTGCAACCTGTCACTAATACGCTGGTAAATATCTTGGCCTAATTGTGCAGAATTTGGTTACGGAATTGTCAACAAGTTTTTAGAGTTGTAGGTAATTCTGTAGCTCTGCCTACCCCTCTCCTATGTAATTACCTAATTACCTATTATATAGAGCCCGATATTACTTTTATGTTTATAGTGCCGTTACATCAATATTGTGGAATTCCTATCGACGGGTGCGGCACCAAAATGTAAATATGTGTGAAGGTAGAACAGCGGCGGCTAACGAACGCGCGGTGCGGCAGCGTCGCGATTTGTCGTGCCCGGGAGCTCCGAATAACTTGTTAAGCTCACGTCTCAGCAATAAACACTAACTACAGAAGAAAAAACTTACTTACCTAGCTACGTAGCAAATGAAAAAATAAGTCAAATCTGTTTTATAAGGTGACAACACGAAGAGCTTTAGTTGCAACATTCTAAAAAGTATTAGGTATACATTAGTCGTAAAAGGAGAATAGAATAGAGTGGGCATTGGACTATGTACCAGGTGGGAAATCTGACATGCATTTATACATAATTACATATGTATAAACCAGACGCACTTACTTTTACCTGTCACAAAATTTTGTGGCAGACAAACCTGATAGCGGATGCTGGATCGCTGTTTCCGGAGTTTTTTCGCAAAATACAAGGTACAAGTATAAGGGTAAACAACTAATAATTTCAAAAACGTCTCCTAGTCACAGTCATAGCTGGGCACCGTTAATCAAATAGTTAACTTCGTTAATCGTTAATCCGCTACAAAAAAAGTTAGCTTCGTTAAACGTTAAAGCGTTACATTTCGGAAGAATTAACGCAAGTTAACGTTAATCGTTAATCCGTTAGTATGAGTAAAAAAATGCATTTTTATATCGTTAGGTTCCGGAAGTTAACAGGAACAAATCAAAACACAAAAGGGCATAAGGTGCATATTCCCTTTCATGAACATTAACATGTTGTAGGTCTCGTCTGAAAGCGAGGCTCGTTTTGGAGTTAAAATGTCTTTACCTGTGGAAAACAGACGTTTAATCGCAGCGCTTTAGGGTATAGCAGTATTGTATTTAATGAATAGATTTATGAATATCTGTTCCCCGAGGAATGCAGCATCTTTGAACCAGTCTTTTGATTCCAAGTCCAGCCACATTTTAACGAGACTTTGCGCTTTACTCTTTAAAGAGTTGGAGCTCTTTGGTTTTTCTATAGACTGAGTGACAGAATTGTAAAAGTCCTCCTTGTCATCATCGTTGTTTCTCACACTACACACTCGCTGCTACGCCGCTACGTGCCGCCCGGCACTTGTCGTTTCATACTTGTCTGAACCTGTTTTTCTTGCCACGCCGCGGTGCCGTTCGGTAAATAGTAGGTATTGGATTAACGATTAACGGACTTCTGCATATTAACGGAAGTTAACGTCTCCGTTAACATTTAAAAAAGTTAACTTAAAAGTTAATCCGTTAATCAAAATGTTAACTTCGTTAATTAACGATTAACGGATTAACGAGTTAATGCCCAGCTATGGTCACAGTTTAACATAAAAAAGGATCGATTTTCTGTTCAGATGTATCGTATTTTTCTTCCGCTAACCGTCCGATTTATGTTGATAATGATAATACCTACACGGTAATCCGTGTCATTTAAAAGTAATTGCTGACATTTAAATTTAGTCGTATACCTAATACTAATTTTGTGTTGTCATCCATTTAAAATGCATTTTACCCAACAAACAGGGTAATATATAATTATGATATTATTGGGTATTTAGTAATAAAACAAGTTTTTTTATTTGATATAGTGTTTTTTTACGAATTAACTCTTATATTCCGTAAAATTTTTACTTTTTACACACGCAAACTTTTAGAATTTTTTTATTATTTTTCAGATCTGAAGCAAGGAAGCTTTGAATTAAAACTACAGGTCGCTTAAATTGGTAACGAACAAAGTTTTCTCGTTTCTGCTCAGAACACTTCGAAGCAAATTGTTAATAAATGACTGTGAAAAATATTTATATACCTAAATAAACATTTACTCAAACATGTAGTGGCATTTTAACCGTAGGCATTTCAGACCTAAAAATATATTAGTATTGTAGATGTTTTGACCGTTCGATATTGTAACTTTCGATATTCAAATACGTACACACATTCGGAGGTTAGGTGGTCGCGAATGTGATTTAAAACAGTAAGCAACGCCGTATGAAAATATTTTTAATTATGTTCTAAAACAATGTCACAAGCACGAATATTATATTTCCTATTCGCAATTGACCGGCTGTTGAAGTCGGGTAAAAAGTGGCTATTGGGGAAATTTCGCTTATTGTTGGCAACTCAGAATTGATTGGTACCATATAGGTACAATACTTATATGTATAGATACTATCTCCATCTCAAAGGTATACGCGCGGGTCAAGTCTATTCTATACTCTGGTTTCGACATTAGTAGATATTTCAGGAGATCCGGCAAATAATCTAAAATCTGCACTCGTATAGCCGAACAATTGTTTGCCGGTAAACAAAATCCGTTTTGATTTAAAAAAAAGCGAACATTCCTGCCGCTCACACGTAGCAAACAATGCCCAAAAACGCCAGCATCTAAAAAAATAAATGTTATCAAAGCATATCGGGTGTGACATATCAATTTGCACGAGCACCGAGCACAGTTCGTGGCTCGGCGCCCGCGGCGCCCGCGACGCCTGCAAGTGGCGATATTTCAGCGCGAGAGCCTGTTTGTGAAAACTTTATTCACGTCAACAACACCCTGTCTGTCAACTCAGACTAAATTTGCACCGTTCGAATTGCACCCACAAAACTCAGCTGGCAATCAGCAACCAACACAAACACCTGACGCCTGCCCGACGCTTGCTCCTAACGCTACGTAGTCGCGAATAAATTTTGTACTTTAACTTTAAGGGAATGCTAAATATAACTTGCTTGCGGTGACAACTCTCTTACGAAAACTTGACACAGGGAATCAACTTGTTTGTAAGTGAAAATTTCTTGCGTGCACTAACATTATGTTTATGATTGCAGTAGGTATTAAAAATAAACTCTCTACATGGCTATAATAAGGAAAAAGAAGTGTTAAGCGAGTAAGTCATCAAAATACTTAAAATATACACAGATTGCACAAGTTGCAAATATTGCAATGCACACAAGTTACATTGATAATAGTCCGTGCAGCAGCTACATTCTAGGATGACACTATCCCCCTCAGTGAGTACCTCGATAACTAGCCAGAACAATCCCCCGCTTGAAGCTGTGGCCTGCAATTACCTCATGTAGTTTCGTGTTTGTGGCCTGTGTCTGAAACACTGTTGACACCTTAAATTATATGTCGTGCTTGAAATATACATATAGAAGGAGTATCTATTTGACTTTGATTTAACTTGGTTTATAATATACATTTGTATTTAAGGGATTTTGTAAATATTCTTAATTCGTAATATTTACTTAAAATATGTAAAGCGTCCACGTACACACCACCAGTAAGTTTCATAACATTATTCTTTGGTTGGTCGTATCCCAGAAATCACTGTCGACGGCTGGCTTTAACAGTGACATCAAAGGAGTTCATTACAGAGTGGTTTCAGGCTGGATGATGCATCGCGGTGAGGGCGAAGGCGCAATACAATTACCAGCAGGTCGGGCTCGTCAGCAGCGCCACCGGCCGTGGGCACGGCTGGCTGGCTCGATCGCGCGTCACTATTTACATATAAATGGACGTCGCCCCGTAATCCGTCTAACACAATGCCATTAATTCGTTCCCTGAATGTGTGCGCAAATGAAACCTGAAATTGGTGCAAAGGCGTGTCATATGCAGGGGCAACCGCGACTAACTATTGTTCGGAACGGGCGAAACTCGTTCGCGGTTATTTAGTTTATTCTAAAACTGCCCGTCATAATGTGGCCATTGTTTTAACTTCGTAGCTGCAGAACCCATTTAGTAGGCTGTATGTATTTCCATGAAACTTATGCGAACTAAATGGTAGTATTAATTTAATCCTACAACCGAGTCATGTTATTGCATTATGTTTATAATAACATAAATACGAAATGTCTTCGTTGTGTGTGATAGCGAAGGTCGGTCGCAGTAATGTTGGTTTTACTCGCATGAGCCAGAAGCAACGCGGCGTTGTTTAGTTTGACTTAGGTCGGGCGCGGTGCAAGGGCAGGCGCGGAGCGGCGGCGCCGCGGGCTCCGTTGACGGTGGGCACTAATCGACTGCGCAACCGCAACAATGGCACAAATGGCGAGCTTCTGGCGGAACGATAACGAAATTTTTCTCCATTGTGACTGAAAGGAATCAATTTACGCAAAAAAAACCACTAAACATCACAAAATAAGTGAAAGTTACCCCGAGTCGAAAATTAATTTCTGTCAAAACTTAAGAGCCCGATGATAATTATTTGACAATTTATCCTCTTTCCTCGTGATCAGTTTAACACATTGAGCATACACTCAGAAAGTTAACTTCTAAACTGTAACATCAAAGCTGGTCGTTTTAATCAGTGCTAAACCTTACCCCGCTCCCGCTAGTGTTCACACCGGACGTAACCAGAGAAGTTAAATTAGTATTTCCAAATGCAAATCCTGTGCAGAGCGAGTGGTGCAGCACCTGCACCGACGTTTGCGTAATAGCTCGGAACCGCCGAATTAATTTACAAAACTCTGACCTGTCTAGAACAACATAGTTTTTGATCCCCGCCCGTTAATTTTAACAGAACTCTTAGGCACGTTCTTTTGGCATCTTTGAGTGATATTAAATTATCTCCAAATCATCAAAATATAATAAGTATGGAAGAGTAACTGACGCTGACAGTCGGCCCCACTGACTTAGTGCTGGTGGGGGTGGAGCTAATACTTAGTGTCAAACAGTCGTTTATAATTACAGCAAAAATAATTCGATTTTAATGATTACCGGATTTAAATAATACCGCAAAAATGCATTTGCGGTATTCGTTGCATTGTGAATTGGTGCAGGACCACACATGCAAAACAAAGCGATATTTATTTTCATTGGTAGGTCATTGAAATTTAAATATTCCCATACTTAAATGTCATGGCCGATGTTATGCAATATATCTTTGAAAAATGTGAATTAAATTATTATTTGAATGAATAGGAAATTCAATTTTATGTCATTTTTACTTTACTTTCATAATAAAACAAATAGGTAATAAAATAATGATCTTTGTAACTTTTCAAAAAATGTAGAACGCCGCACTGTGGATCGAAAATGGCCTCTCCATAGAAATAGGGACTTAATTTTCTAAGTGCCTACTTTTTTAATTGAAATCGAATCAATTCCTCATAATTAAGTAAAAAAATGAATATGGGTCAATTTGGCTGGAAAACCGCCGAGTAATAATTTTTTTACGAAAATTTTGTATGGAGCGTGTATGAAAAAACGGAATATCTCAAAAATTGCACAATTTCCCGTAATATCCTTCCGCATGAATTTAGTACCAATTATTTATGATTTTTTGGCGTACTCGAAATTTCCCGGCCAGGTGCACTTTTTTTTTTTTAAATCAGAAACATTTTATATAAGGAAATCTTGGTTTTTAGTAGGTATTTAAGTTTGCAAGACACTTTTAATCATAGAATAAAATTAAATAATGGCATTAGATGAGTTGGATTTTCAAAAATGAGTTCATTTGAATAATGTCATTATCTTACTTTTTGGCCTTTTATCTCCCTGCCCCCTATTGAGCACATTCAGTGCTCATTAGATGTATGATTAAAATTAAAAATTAAATAAATTACTCTTAATTATTCCTAATGAGTTGGTATTAAGTACAAGTATAAACTAAATATTATCTTATTATCTTTAAGGATGATAATTACCCAGATTTCAATGAGAACATCATTAGTAATATGCAATAAATAGGTTGCAGTTTAATTTTATTGTTTATTCCTTCTGGAATCAGGAGATTTGCAGTAATAAAGATAAAGGGCCAAAAAGTGAGATATGTCATTATTCCAATGAACTCATTTTTGAAAATCCATCTCATCTAAAGCCGTTATTTAATTTTATTCCATGATTAAACGTGTCTTGCAAACTTATATACCTACTAAAAATCAAGTTTTCCCTATATAAAACGTTTTTGTTTTTTAAAAAAAAAAGTGCACCTGGCCGGGAAATTTTGAGTACGCCGAAAAATCATAAATAATTGGTACTAAATTCGTGCGGAAGGATATTACGGGAAATTGTGCACTTTCTGAGATATTCCGTTTTTTCATATACGCTCCATACAAAATTTTCGTAAAAAAATTATTACCCGGCGGTTTTCCAGCCAAATACACCCATATTCATTTTTTTACCTAATTATGAGGAGTAGATTCGATTTCAATTAAAAAAACAGGCACTTAGAAAATTAAGTCCCTATTTCTATGGAGAGGGCATTTTCGATCCACAGCACTATGGTCCCGCTCATAGGTCATAAGTCCAAATAATCAACAATAGCCGAGCTATGATTTGTACTTCTCTGATAACACATTCATTACCAGCCTACTTAAAACTATAAATAGTTTTGAAATAATCAGTCGGGATCATTGTTTTTCAGACCTCCGAAGTGAACACACTTAAACCGCGTAATTAGTCTTATCAATAGATCATTAAAGTGAAAGTTGTTTGTTGACGGATTTCTAAAAACTCGTTGTGATAAACTCTATTGAATCATCATAGAAATTAATGACAAAGGTATGTGTTTTAATAATAATATTTTTACTAGCTATTTTTACTATACATTTTATATTTATTTGAGAGCTACGAGACACCTAATTTTATAAAAATATTTAAATTGTTTGTGTATTACCATTGAGTTTTATCAATGACGCCATGCTGTACCATTAATAATTTTGATTGTTTAAAAAGCATATAAAAGTCTAGTTATTGTGCCAATAGTCATCTTCTGCTAGATTTTGCTAGATGTTTTATTAATTCGTCCTCTACGCTGTTCGTAGAAGATGCTACGATATTTGTCAATTTCTAATGTATTTTGTTTTCTTTCTAACAGGTTCTTTTTTGCAAGTTCAGTTTACAAGAATGCACATATTTGAACTATGGCATCTTGCTAAAGGATCACAGGTGGAAAAATATCGAGTTTTGGAAATGGTCCCGGAAGCTGAAAACGTTGAAATCGAAGTTCTAAGTAAACGCGTTAATGGCATAATCCAAAGGATCGCAGATTACTGGAAAAAAGCAGAAAGTAATAAATATGAACTAGTCAGAAAACATGAAAAATGGTTAAATGTCCTTGAAACTATAGATATAGCAAAGAATGAGTCGGTATCTGCGAGAGAAAATTTGTTTACTGGTCAAGAAATGACATCAAATCTCGGTCGACCGAAGAAAGATTTTGAGTCTTGCAGTAAACGAACTCAGCGAAGGAGATTAGTGGACCTCTCAAAAATTGATAACTCGGCCGTCAATGCTTTGATAAATACTTCGTCAACCTCGAGTTGTGGGCCAAATGATAGTCATAAATGTGAAGTGAATCCAAGTGAGATCCTATCGCTAATCACAGAAGCAAAATTAACAAAACACCAATACCTTTTAATTAAAGAGTTCATTAATAGTAAACAATATCCAGTTTTGCCTTCGTATCATAAGGTTTTAAAAGCCAAGAAACAGTGTTACCCTGAAAAATTAACTATTACTGAAAAAAGTGCCGAAGTAGAGTTACAAAATTTGTTGAACCACCAGGTTAAAAGAATACTGGATTCTCAAAATATACTGTTATCAAGTATCGATCCCGAGACCATAGGTGATGTTATGTTAGTTGGTAAGTGGGGTTTTGACGGTAGTACCGGACACAGTGAGTATAACCAGTGCTTTTCCGATGACCCAATTTAGAAGATGGAAGTTTATTCGTCATAGTTGCAACAACAGGAGAAGAAACAATATTATGGAAGAATCCTCGCCCATCATCAACTAGGTACTGTCGCCCTATTCGCTTCCAATTTGCAAAAGAGACAAAACAATTATCTAAGAACGAAGAAGATTATTTTAAAAAGAATTAAAAAAATAAATTAGGTCTGATAGTGGACAAGCCGCGTAGCGGAGGAAGCGGCAACTCGAATGATGGGAATACAGCACGTAGGTTTTTTGCTAACTCTGCCATTTCTGCTGAAATTACAGGAATTAAGCAAGAGCTTATTGATAGTTGTGGTACAATTCTTAACTGTCTCAATTCCGGTTACAAAATTAATTCTGAGAGATTTAAATCGTTTGCTTTAGACACGGCTCGACAGCTTGTTGAGGAATATCCGTGGTACAATTTGCCAGCGTCCATTCACAAAGTTCTGATTCATGGGTCTGAAGTAATCGATCAGTTCGATCACATGATGGTATCCATAGGAGAACTATCAGAAGAAGCTGCCGAAGCTACAAATAAAAATAAAAAAGCGTTTCGGCTCAACAATACTAGAAAAATGTCACGTGTTGCGACGAATACCGATGTTTAAAATCGACTTTTATTAAATTCTGACCCACTAGTTACGGGTCTTAGAAAGCTTCCTAGGAAAAAAAAGTGTTTCATCTAAATCTGTCATTAGTTTATTACATTATTGCTAAGCTCATTAAAGTTTCACTAATGAGTGTTAGATAGTTTAATTATAGTATTTTTAAGATAACAACTCTTTACGTGCGGTTCATTCTACTGCATGAATTGCACATAACGAAAAAACTTAGTAAATATGTTTGCGTTCAATATAAGTTGTTTTTTTTTAAATTAAATAGTATTAAGGTATTGTTTATTATATTTTTAAGTGAAAACATGTTACTTACTATTTATAAGTGTTAATTATACAGTATTGAAATATAGTGAATTTTGAAACGTTTTTAATTGTTTTTTTTTTATTATTATTCAATAATATATACACATAAAATTAATTGTAAGTCCTTTATTTTATCAAATAAATTCATAATTAACAACAATATATGCATTTCTTCCCAATAATGTTGGAAGTTTTGGACAAATCGACTTATGACACTCTCTCCATACACGCTGAACCACAGTGCACAGTGCGCCGTCAGGCTCTGGTGGATGCAGTTCGTCGCGAATTGCGTAGCGAAAATTGGATGCTAGTAAACATTGCAGGATTTGCAGCATCCATTTTGATGAATGGGATTATGTAATCTCAAAAACTGGAAGACATTTTTTCAAAGTCACAGCAGTCCCAAATTGTACAGTACGTTGTCAATATTTATTTACGGTAATATAAAAAATGTTTTAATGACATCGAGTATTTAGACGTAGAGTGGTTTATAACACTTTTATTAGTTACCTGAGCCTGCTTAAGTTATGATCGATATGCATATGCATGCTTGCTTAGTTAGGTATAACCTTATTCTCGCCAAAAAAAAAAAACTATGATGATCTTTGTAATTAAGCTGTTATCAAAACCACCACGTATATATTTTCACGTATCTACTTAAACTTAAACCATCTAAATCAAATGTTGAAATACTTGGCCGCGTTCAAGTAAACATAACGAAAATAAATATTGTCAAATAAAATTCTTGTGCCAGAGAGCTTGTAACCAATTGCAGATCTTTGTCTTAACGATATAAAACCTTACTGAAATTACTGTCTACTCAAACGTTATATCAATATCTTACATAAATAACTTCGAACCTTAACTCAATAAACCTTAACTTAATATTTAGTTGATTATCGAAATCACTCGATTACATAAGATCATTTCAAAAAGTGGGTGCTTTGGATCGGAATTGGCTAACTTTTTTGTTTGAGGTTACCCTTCCATGCTTATATTATTATATTTCGATGCTTCAAATAGGACACTTGTAGGTTTTATTGCGTATTTCCAAACTCTGGTTGTAGTAACTACAGATGTAGCGCTGGTAGATTTTTGACGTGTAAAAGTGCCCGTGCGGCCTACTTACTGAATAAATGTCTTTTATCTTTTTTTATCTTTTTACTAAGTAAATAATTTCAAGATATGATTTTTATCAGAGTAATAACGAAGTTACATATACCTGATTTTATAACTTAAATAAAAAATTCAAAATGTCATAGAATGGCTTATCCCAAAAATAGAATAAAAAAAAGGTTTTTTTTTTGTTAAAACACCACTCACATTTATGTGAATGGAATTAACGAGTTATAAATGCAAACTTTGTAAAACCTACACATTCAGATTCGCATGTGCACAACGTTTGGAATTTCAGATCCAAAAATCGGGATGGGCTCACGAAAGACTAGTAAAATAAAAATCAAACTCATGTTAGTTTCACCGGAATATCTCTTCGAGCGTGAATATTTTTGATGCTCGCTTTTTATGACACGTGGTCTAGTCGCCAGGAATTCGATACCTACGAGTATGTGGAAATAGCTACGTTAAATAAAATGTAGCTGGTAGGATTTGAAACTGTTATACAAAGTAATAATTACTAGTTTAAAAAAAGTATTAGCGTTTACATTTTTTTAAATTACTGGAGGAGCTTGATACCCGTCCAAATCAAATTACATTATTTATCCTGCCATCTATGTACATACATACTCGTATGTACATAAGATACTTAATACAACATGAACGTTAGTTTCTTATATAACATTACCTACTTTTGTTTAAAAAACAATTTCAAAAACTGTAATTATTATCAATTAGTGCATAGTATAGAGCTATCTCATAATACTTTTAAAGACAACTCATGAATACGCGAGCTTTCAAACTCCCACTAACTTTACATCAACTACTTGGCTTATGTTCAACTTTTCTGCACTGAATAATAAAAACGTCATAAAACATTTGGCATATCTGATAGGTGTTGAAAGGAGTAACTTTCCAGAACACTGGGGTATATGTTTTTGTACCCAGTGATACTGTGACACTATAGCAAATCTAACACAATAGGATCTACCTGCAACAGTTTTCGCATTGTTGTGTTCTGGTGTGGGAAAAAGACCACCGGTAAAATAACTAGTATAAAGGCATTCCATCTCAGGGTTGCAGTCTTAAGCTTGTAGTGTTAAGAATAAAAATGCCTATGGGTCTCAGATACTTACCTCTGCGTGCTACGATCTGTGTGCTATTATGCCTTCTCCATGCCATAAAAAATACTTTTATCAAAATGAGGCTGCTTTCTTTAATCATTCAGATTAACATCATAAAGGTACAATTCCTCTTGGGCATTGCTGCTGTCGGGTAAAACAGAATGCCATTCAATTCAGTTCCTCTCACCCACATGCCCGAAAAGGTTTATTTACATTCGCAACATTTCATTGTGTAACTGACTAAAGTAGTTTATCCACCTGTCAAACAAACCTCGACATTATAAACATGAGCCCGCATTATTTAAAGTTTATCGTATAAAGGCCGAGTCCACGTTCAAATCCCAGCTGACAAGCCCAGAGAGCGCGGTCCGGAGCGAGGGATGTCTGTGTCTATCCAATTAAAACTCATATTTCTCATTCCATTATTCCGCGGCAGGTGGATCGGGATAAACATCAGCATGTTTAATAAGAGCGATCTCTGGTGCGCGCCGCGAACAAGTTTGAAAGTGGCCCGCCCGCCCGCGCCATCCACGCGGATGGGGATGACATCTCTTTGAAGATAAAGACGCGAGATAATTTTGCAATTTTCGTGGCGAGAGACTAGCAATAGGTATGTACCTGCCTGTCATGTTCCTCAAATTAACTTTTGATGAAACCAACAACCTTTATGTTTGCGGTGACGAACATTCGGTCGAACTTTATTGATGGAGGACACAGTTAATTCCCAATTTGTTTGAACTTTCAACGTTGTTAATGTATTTGAATTACTTTTATTTTAAGGTAAGCAATTGGATTTTAAGGAACATAGTAAGTGCCATACTAACGGTTTTCTTTTTAAATTGAAATAAATGTATTATTTTTATATTTCTATAAAAAATAAAGTGTAACACAGGCAGAAAAATACAGTAAAAATTAAAAGAATTTGTTTTACCCTTTTTACTGACGGCCGGTGCAAATATTTTGCCTGAATCATATTGAATAATGGAACAGTTTCTTGAAATCGTGTTCGCTTTGAACTGCTATTGATATTTTAACGAGTTCTTGTAATGTAATAGTGAATCTAGTTTAATGGATTCAGCAGCGCTTCTATTTTAGGCGGTAAAAATCATATCGTCTTTGACCTGTTATGGTATTGTTTTAAATCGGCCGTCATTACTGTCAAGTAAATAAGAGCTATCAAAACGTTGACCATACGATAACGAGTCCAAGACAATGTGGTTTTTTGCCGCCTAGAATCTCGGCCGCTCTATTTTACGTGAACATGTGCAGGGTAAGAGCAGACGAATATACAAACTTATTAATCCTATTACATATTTATAAACTTGTTCGTTAATAAAAATATTAACTAGGATTTTTATTACTTAATAAAAGGCAATAAAATCAACAGCTGATAACACATATTATTTATTATATTGCTCTCTGTTTGCTTTAAAATAGTTGGCCAAATATATTAGCGTTTTAACGCAATAATTTTTAAGCAATATTTAAAACGATTTCGTTTTAAACAGTTAAAGCATTTTTATATTACTAGGGCGCAGAACTTTTTAATACGCTTTAAAGTTGTTTTCGTTCAATTTAATAGTTTGATTGATTTAAAAATGTATAGTCACAAAAGTTTAACTATCCAAGAGAGATTTCGTCTGAGTCGACATAACAATAAAATAGGTGTAATATTAAGTATATCAAGGTAGAGGGAGCCCGTTGTTTCCCTTAATCGTTTTGGTCATAATGTCACTTTTGACATAATTATTGATAGTTATAATTTTGTTGTTGCCGTAAGTAAACTTTTCAGAATTTCTTAAATACCTAACTTGTAAACAAGGATAGGTTAGGTTAGGTGTGATTTTTAAAAATCATGAAGTTTACAGTTTCTTGAAAAAATACGTCATGACTTGGGATAATTATGACCTAAAACACATAATGACCAAAAATTATTATGGCAGACGATATACGACGATGTACTAAGATAACTTGCTGTTGTTACTACCTTCAGTGCTCTTCTTACACTTTAGTTTAGCATCTCCGATCTTCAAGCGTCAAGGGTTTCGAGAAAATCCAAGATTTTATTTCACTAACTTCAGTATTTTCATTGCACTGAGGATTGCGTATTAAGTTTTAGAATCGTAAATTACACAAATCAAACGATAACATTTTGACGAGTGTAATTAAAATTTCACTTTATGATACTTTCCTTTTAAGAAGTCGTAAATCATCATCATCATCGTCATATTTTACTTAGGTACATGTTTTTTTTTGTTTCTCTGCGATTTGCCATACGCCGTGCGATGTTTAAACATACCTATATAAACGAAAGCATGTACCAACACGAAAGTTCATCAACGTATCTATAGTAAGTTTTAATCCTGCGACAGCAACCATTTTGTGTGGTCTTTTCTTTTCACAGGGCTCAACAATCGAATGTCATGAGCGATGAATGCGGAGCTTTGGGCTATAATCTCACTCGACCCCACTCGGGCGGCGGCCACGCGGGCACGCGCTCTGCTCTCCTTTCACTCATCTAAGCCACAATACTCATCCCACTCCTAATATTATTTTCGAACTTCAATATACAATAGCCACATGTAACATCTGTCGCTGTCATTCATTATTATCAAAATTATTTACTTTCGCGAGGAATTATGTTTTTTTCACTGTATTTATTTGATATGTAATAGGTTTTTAAGATAAATAAATGCACAATAAACCCATGTAGCTACATTTTTGTTAAATTATTTTCAAGTTATTTATGATTCCATTACTTCAAAGAAAATGAACACGTCACATGTGACAACCCTAAAGATAAATTTGTCACTATGATTATGTCAAACACAAAAATAATCCCGTCATCTATTTGACGTGGCGCACCCCTGCATCGCGACTTGCAAATGTGGGGAGTTTTGTTCGCAAAGTAGGCAACTAAAAATGGCAGGAACAGGAAGATTATAGACTCTATAGGTGATCAGACGTCGTCAACAGGGCGATGTTTTGAAAAAGTTTACCGAGGGCGAGGGTTCGGTTGCCATGGTTAATAATACTCGCGTAGGAGATATAATTCCCTTTTGCCATGTTGGTAATTCTCCCGAAGTCGTCACCAGCCGCCGCCGTCGCTCTAGCAACAGGTAGCCTGCTACATGGTAAAGCTTTTTATAAGATATTATTTCTTACATTCATAATAACTTCACGCGGTTGGAAAGAAACCAGATATATTACTGAACTTCAAAGAGACAAATCGCTTTCTGATGAATACTACTGTAAGTCAGACTCATGATTATATTTTCGCTCACAATTTTCTTATGTTTGTTTATTTTTGAACTGGCAATTGATATGATAGAGACGTGGCGTGTTGATGGAAGTCAAAGTCAAGAATTACGATATTTTTTAGGGTTCCCTACAAAAAATGAAAAAACGAAACCCTTATAGGATCACTCGTGCGTCTGTCTGTCTGTCCATTTGTCACAGCCAATTTGCTCCGAAACTACTCGACCGATTAAGCTGAAATTTCGTACAGATATGTAAATTCACCACTACAAAAAGAGCACCCCCTCTAGCAAGTCCGCTCGCGGCATGGTCCCTATGACACTGGCTGCAATACCTCTCGGGATAGCTAGCCCAATATGTTACTTATTTCACACAAGAATTATGTAATTTGTTTCAAATGCCTAAACGATAGTAGTGAAAACCCTAAATATTTTTTAGCCTGTGTTTAGTGTCCCACTGCAGGGCAAATTATATACCTAATAAAATACTTAAGACAAATCCTTTCAAAACTTTCAAAATTATTACAGCATAGTAAAATCAAGATTATCAAAAAAAAATACAAGATTTCTTAACCACCTGGGTGCAGTAGTACTTTTACTAAGCCAAAAGGCAGTATCCAGTTAGTTAAGAGATTTCACATACTACCGATGTTTTATAGAAAACTGCTATTTCGTTAAATAAATAGGAGAGTAACCTCAGCTTCATTAATAACCCTTACAAAGTTTTTTTTATTAGAGTTTACTTGGTTAATTTATTTCAATTATCTTTCAAGTGCAAAGTACTATTGTATATATTTAAATGATGCAACGTTTTCATTTGTCCACTTAAGCCAGGCATGAATGTTATGAATGTGCTAATAAGTAATCTTACATAGAAGTCGCGTCACACAATCCCCGATGAGCTGACTGCGGCGTTATTTAATAAACCCACACGTGCATGACCGGGCAAAAGTAATTAAAACGACGTCAGCGTCACTGCGAGCAGCAGCATAAAGCCTTCTTTGTAAAAGAGGGCGCGGGTGCGATTCAAAGTTACATTTTTAATCAAACGTTGACCACGCCCGAGTGTCATGTGCCTATTCACGAGTTCTAAAGGCCCTTCCGACGGTTCACTTTGCGAGGCGTATGGTAATGGCGTGGACGCAGTAGGTATGCGATGTGCCTTGACATGTGTCGGCCCCGAAAATTAAGTCCGGACATGGTGGGCGACTGTTTGCACGCCGACGCCATACGCCCAGCCCTGCGGGATTTATTAAGCTAAGGCCTGTTAGGAATGGCACGTATTAAAACATCTATTATATTAACTGACCAGCCTATTAAAATTCTGAGGCTTATTACATAGATCTCCATTATATGTTTTGGTATTAGGTACTCCAATTAAATGAAAGTATAAAGTAGTTATAACCAATTTAGTTTGCTTTTTAATTACTAAAACACACTTGGTTACTTAAGGAAGCAAACAGTAAGTGGCAAATTAAAAGTTAAGTTAAAAGTTGGTGCTTTATTATTTGCGCACGTACATCAAAAGAACTAGCGAAGCTCTTTCAAGCCGAGTAACTGTTCCGCTTAGTAAGCACATCACTTTATCAGCCGCAAATATGGAAATTCCTCCTCGTATATGATTATATGCCTGTACACAACCTGCAGATACCTATGTGCCCGCCCAACCCCTACCACATTATATTCCTATGAGCCATTTCATTTGGGATAGAGGCAATTTTCTGATGGTAGCACATCATTATTGTCCGAATATGACATAATGGAGCGTTGTAACGTGTCAGAGGGGATGGAATTAAGTCGGCAAACAGGGAAAACGTCATGTTTGTTGGTAAATAAAGAACTGCTTAACAATATTACGCATTATATCTTGATATTAAGCTTTTAGCGTGATGGCGTAGTTTTTTACGCGCACATTATACTGAAAGATGTTTCCGAATTTACGCGTAGAGAAGTTAGTAAGGCGGCTCATTGCTTTTTCAGTTGGTTACACAAATGTAGATGGATGAGGTCGTTCGCGGCGGCGCCGAAGACAATCGTCACCGATCGCTCAGTGTCCTCACTAATTGAAAATTCTCGTCAGCTTCATTTAAATCTCGATTGACAATAGAAGGGGCACTGTCACTCAAAATTAAACCCGACTACAATTTAATTGTCTTTCACCTTCGTCACAAATCGGGACGCAAATAGAACCAGGAGGCACTTGCTACATAAGTACTCATACGTTGTAAAGGACAACTCTACGTCTAAACTTAATTACTGGTTAAACAATTCATAAATGAACTGAAAAAGGCTTACCTGAAATTGTACTTGTTGTAGTTTTTGTGAAGCAATTATGGCTATAAATACTAAACCTAAACACTTTGGAGGTGCCTATCGCTACAAATAATAAAGCGACGCAATATTGTTATAAAATAATATTTTTAATACCTGTAGTAAATCTTATATTTAAATTATATTGACGACACGCGCTGGCCTAGTTGGTAGTGACCCCGCCTGCGAAGCTAGCGGTCCTGGGATCAAATCTCGGTACGGGCAGATAATTGTGTGATGATTGCGAATATTTTTTCCCGAGTCATGGGTGTTTTCTATGTATTTAAGTATATATTTCTCTATATAAATTTTAATATGGTGATCTAGTACGCATAGTACAAGTCTGGGGACTCGGTCAATTGGTGTGACATTGTTTCCTGATATTAATATCACCCACTCGGTCTTGCCCATCACTAAGAGTTACTACGTGTTATATTTAATAAATTAATAGATTTTGTCTCACTTTTTTTTCGTCGTTGCATAAGAAATTATTGGTAATTTTAAAAAGAAATCTACGCTTAAGACCATAGACAATGGATCACGGTGTGCGGAAATGTGAATGTACTGTGACCCGTTTTCATTGCTTTTTTTTTCTTTTTTATAGCATGGGAAGGCAAACGAGCACACAGGCCACCTGATGGTACTAAGTGGAAACTGTGACCCATAGACATTCGCATTCACAAGACTGCAAATGCGTTGCCAACCCTGAGTACTAAGATGGAATGCTAGTCATTTCACCGGCTGTCTTATCCCCAAACCGGAACACAACGATGCGAACACTGCTGCTTGGCGGTAGATTAATGGATAAGATGGTGGTACCAACCCCTGCACAAGGTCCTCCCACAAGTAAAGTAAGTAAGTGCTAGCGAGAGTACACGAATTTAAGTTTATTGTGGTGTTTAACTTAACGCCAGTCAAGGCAGAATTTAAAAAAAATGCTGTTTACTGGTATACCTACATTGTAATTATATTGATATGGTATCAATCTCAGCCCCAGGCCCGGCTTCAATCAATTTTACGTTCATGCTAGAGTTACTTGTACGTTTATATGAGTAAGTATAATATTTCACACTATTGTATTTTTCGTTGAAATGAAGGTACTTACCAAATAACGTGTTAATTGAATTGAATTGATTTATTCATCGAACAACAAACATTCAGTATATTAATTACAATTTAAGAACATAAGATAAAAAGATAAAAGATATTTATTCAGTAAGTAGGCCGCACGGGCACTTTTATACGTCAAGAATTTACTAGCGCTTCCCAAGAGGAGACCACTGCTGAGAGGAAACGCCGCAAGAAACTCAGCAGTCAGTCATTTTTTAACCATATTTCATACTACAATGATACCACTAAAGCTATAAATATTAAATTAAATATAATATCAAATATCATGCGTAGTTTAGCAGAAAAGCATGTCGAAAATATTAAGAGAGAGATAGAGGGAAAAAACGAAAAATAAAAAACATAAGACGACCACATAAAAGTTTCGATAGTATTTTTTTCTACATCAACAGTGTCCCGTAGACAAGATACTACTTTTGCATTTGCACTAATTATTAATGACTACTTTTCGGGTTTGGGCCAAGCATTTATGTCTGGTAGATAGTCCTCGACCCTAAAGTACGCTTTAGTAGCTTTTTTAAGTACTGGATCTCTAAGTGTCTCCCCAGACCTATCGACGCCGAATCGGCTTGAGCCAGTAAGAAAAAGTTTTATGTCCATGCAATAAGAGCGAAAACGACGTCGTTCCGTTCGTAACGCCGGATCGAGCCGAGCCGAGCCGAGCGACGTCGTTTTCGCTCTTATTGCATGGACATAAAACTTTTTCTTACCGGCTCAAGCCGATTAGGAGTCGATAGATCTGGGAAGACCCTAACTTTAAAACTTCGTCAGGTACTTTATTATAGAAATCAATTCATTGACCAACAAATGATTTATAATATTTACAGGCGCGGAATTTTCGAATAGTGATTTTATTTTTAATTACAGTATTTTATATCGGAATTTTTGAGATAAATATCTAAATTTTTAATAACATAAATAATATTTTCATAAATAAATTGAGATGCTACAGTTTAGATATGATTTCATTTTAAAAGTTCTCTTAGGGAATTTAAGTTATAAATAGAACGAATGGCCCTTTTTTGTAACACAAATAGGTATAGTTTGTATTTGAGCTACTTTCCCCAAACCAGAATACCGTATGGCATGACACTATAGAAATAACTATAATAAACTAAGCGAGCTGCCTCAACATTAGTTAGTTGTCTAATTTTCCTAACGGCGTAAGCTGCCGAACTTAGTTTACCTGCCAGTTCACCTATTTGGGGACTCCATTGTAATTTTTAATATATTGTTACGCCTAGAAAAACGGCCCGATCTACCATTTGCAGACATCCGCCAGTTAGAAAAATACTAGCATCTACTGGTTTAACATTAAGCAAAAGTAGGGGATCCGGATAGGAGAAAACCTTCACCCAGCTGTTTATTATATAAAAAGTATTTTGTCTCCATTTAGTTTTCTTAGCAATGAGTAGTAAATTATTACTAGTAAACCAATTTAACTAGTGTGGTTTTATTAATCCTACTGTAGTCTACGGACTTTTTATCTACCTTGAAAATTAATGCAGTACCATCAGCAAAAAGTAAAATATCACAAAGTTTATAGTTTTAAGTATAGTTTTAACTGTTCGTGATAAGTCATTGATATAAATCAGAAATAAAAATTAACCTAAAATAGAGCCTTGAGGCACACCTAGTCTCACTGTAGCTTCTATTGATTGCGTTTTGTTTACAACAATGTGTTTTAGTTATATCACTTAGATAAGAAGATCTGAGACTTAAAGCTTAATTGGAAAGTCCATAATGTTTTTATTTTGAAATAAGGATCGTATGATCTACGCAATCAAAGGCTTTAGAAAGATCACAAATTATCCCTACCACATCACAAGCTTTCACCCAATTGTCATATATATATCTAATGAGCTTAGATGCCGCATCAATTGTTCATCAACCTCTAGTAAACCCGAATTGGATACTGTTAAGTAGTTTTTAAGTTAAAATTTAAATCAGGATTATTGGAAGTTTGAAACCCATTAAATACTCAACTAAAACGAACGTACTATTAATAAGCACGATTGCTATTTATTGGAGCAGCATGCAGTGATCCATGTAAAGACTACCGAACAAACTTACTTGCTTTCAAGTCCAAGGTGCCGTAGCCGCTACCACGCACTATGGTCTAGTAGTTCGTTATTAAACAGATGTGAAACACTGGCCTAGAATAGCATATAAATACCTAAAATAAAATAATAATAAGCAGTGCATTGTGCTATTTTTGCATGTACCTACTCGTATCATTCACATATTACTTTTCCATCCGGCTTGAATGGACTAATGCCAGCTAAAAGTACAACATTATATAGTAGAACTCTTACTGTATGAGCATTTCTATTTACAATATTTTATGCGATGATATAAAAAAAATGCCCTTAACTATGTTAAAACGTAAATTTAAAAGTTGTCTACTGCAGCACTGTTTCTACTCCGTAAATGAATACTTTGACCACTTCCATAGGTTAAAAATGTGACGTGTTAACTTTATTATTATTGAAATTATTAATGTAAAATAAATGACGTTTTTAATAATTATTGTGGCATGTTAACACTGCCAATTGGTCCTTTTTGAATTATTTCAATTTCATACATTCATATTAATTTTACATTTTGCATGCCTGACACGGGCAAACTGTGTGAATCGATCTTTTTCAACAATGCCACCTGTACTGCACCACATTTTAAGCAAAATAAAGTTATTTGACTTTGACTTTGACTCAATAACTCATGCGTTTAATATGTGCTTAATTAATAAAATTAAAAAATGTAGTAAGATTTTTTTTTGTCATAAATTAAACACTTAATTACAAAAGCTAATTAACTATGCAATTGAGATACGTCGTTCATAGTCGTCAAGACGGTAAGTGTATAACTTTTTATTAAAGCACAAATTGGGTCGGAAATTCATAGTCGAATAAATTCTAACTACCTACCAATTAAGGATCCTTTATACGTAAATACGTGCCCCTCAGTAGAGTTGAGGAAGGAAGAGGGTGCGAGCGGAAGAAATCTTCGATAACAGGGAGTAAAGAGTGGAAAATTATAAAACGTTAGCGTGAACATCGTCTTAAGTGGATATATTTAAAATCGGTCAATTCTAAATCGACATCGTTGTGATAATAGAGCGCAAGTAATATTTATACAAAAATATTTATGAAAGCGTTGAAATTTTTGTTTTTTTTTTCCGTCATAGCCCTTAAATACTTTTTTACTGACTGAAATATGATGGGCTTACAATCAAAAGACTGCCGAGTCAAACATCCAAATTAAATTGACGTTGTGTTTAAAAAAAAAACTGCGAATGACTTTGGCCGTCAAATATTTCAATTATTACAAAACGAATTAAACATTTGCAGAAAGCAGTGGATGTGGGTGTAAGGACGATCCGTATTAAAATATTTTAAGCAGGCTATGAATATGCAAGAACACGCCGCGCGGTGGCGGCAGTTAACGATTTGCACGTTTTTGGACCACTCGCTAATTGCAAATGTGAACGAACACTTATGGCAAATGTAATTGCTTTTACTGATACGAGACACTGTTTGCCGTTTGATTTTGCACACGGGGAGTAATAAAATGATACCGTTTCTGTTGACGCAGGTGAAATAATAAAAATATTACTGCCGGGGCTCCTGGATGTCGGTTTTATGGCCAGAATAATTATTCTACTCGCCACGTGAGTGTGGAGCGGAGGCTTAAGTAGAGCGGCGTTCGGTCTAAGTTGTAGATAAATGGATCAAACACAAAGTGCGATACGCTGTAGTTATTAAGCTTGCTTGTCGAGGAGCCGGCGGCGCCATGATTCCATGAGGCCTTTTCAGCTGTGATTAAGGTAGGATTGAAGCGGGCAGCGAACGTATCTATTCAATTAATGCTCAAGGCTGGAGTTAGTGCCTCTATTTATATTGAACTCTGTAAATTGCCCGCATTTGTGCAGCCTCTGCCAACCGTGAACGTTCGTGACTTGATTGCAACAAATTGAAGTATGGCCTTTTGAAATACGATTTAATCGTTAATTAAGAGATATATGCTATTTGTGTCAAATTAATTCTACTGTATCCATTTAATGTACACTTACAAAATGTCTTATAAGAAATATAATAAAAATGATTTCAATAAAATATAGAAAACCGACCATGCCGCGAGCGGACCTGCTAGACGGGGTGTTCTTTTTATAGTGGTGATTATTATTTACACGTTTAATATTTGAGTAGCTTAGTTTTATTTTAATTTAAATAAGTTTAGTTTTAACTTTTAATTGTTAAGGATAAAAAATAAGGCAGGGATATATTTGAACTGGATATATGTTGAGATTCAATAGCAGAATAATTTCAAAGAGGCACTGTCTTCTGACACTTTTCCATGCCATTTTATTTGGAATCTTTTTAATATAGGCACGGAATTCGACCACAACGAGCAATCTCTCCAAATGGGCGCCGCTTAGCGGGCCATTTTGCGATTCTGGTGCATTTCCTGGCGAAGATTACTATAATTTTGTAGAAGAATGGTGACAGTCAATTGTTTTGCACTTGAATACTTAATGGGCGATGAACAGAATTGATCCGGGGATCTATTCTTCTTTGTATAATCATATTAATCATATTGCTTTGGACATGTAACCGTATCGTCAACGTTATGATAGCTCTTAATTACTTGACAGTAATGGCTGTCAAGTTAAAAACAATACGAAAGAACGTCAAGAGCAATGTTGTTTTATCGAGAAGAGAGCTCGATTCGTATTTGACTTTTAGTTTGACTTATTCATTAATTTTAATAGCAAAAAATATTACCTTTTCTTTTCAAAACTATTCGAATATCTAGCATGATGATTTTTCACTTTAAAAGGTCTGTTACAACCGAAGGCATCAAAAACTATTCAAGACACTGAGATGATTGAATAATGCGTAACTGGCTCCGTGGCTTAGGGGGTCAATTCGTGATCGTAAGGTACCGCGTGAGTGCTAATTATTATTTGCTAACTTAAGTACATTACACAATGCTGTTATGGTGAAGGAAAAAACATCACGAGGAAACCTACACATTAGAACAGCTGAGTGTGTAAGAGGGTAATTGCACAAAAGATCCTGGAGTAGTAGAAGCGTATCCGAAATTGCTCATCTGTAAATTAGATAAGATAAGATAAGAAATGATTTTATGAAGTACTTTTTGCCTTTAAGTTTTTTTTAATGCTGCCTTCGATCCACGTCATAGTAGTAGTTTCAAGGTAACCGATCGCAAGTCCAAAATTTTGTTTTCCAACTGTTTCATTTCTCCGAAAATTAATTTTAATGTTTAAATATATATCCTTAGGCAACCATAGGCTAGGTTAGATCTGTTTAATTACAATCTATGAAAGCTAAAACTATTTAAAAAAAAACAATTTCTTACTAATGGAAATTGGGATAAGTAAAACAGATACAAGTGTCGACACGTCGGGGGAGCGCTTAGTACCTGGGGTATTTTATATTATTTAATTTACTTAACCGTCCCCCGAAGTGTCGACTCCTGTACCAAAAATTATTAACTACATTATAATGAAATTTATGGGGCCAATACTTATTATTTTTTACTTCTTAGAGGTTTTTTACTGACTGTTTTGAGTAGGGGGTTTTTTAAATTTTAAATTAAATTTTAAATTTCATGATTTTTAAATTCTCTAAAAACAATACGATTTCAGATAGCAATGTCTCTTTAAAAACATGAAAAAATATTACTTTTAATACCAGCGCCAAAACTGGAAGGACTTTGTCGTATTACATAAATAAATAATAAAAGAGGGGCGTTGTAGTTAGTTTATAACGTGTGTCTCTATGTCTATGTATCTGGGTGTCTGTTTGTGGCATTGTGCTCCCAAACGAATGAACGGATTTAGATGCGTCGGGGGTTAATTGTAACACCCCTGCTTTTGCGTCGGTGGTTAAAAATTCGGTCGGTCTTTCTAGTTTTAAAGTAACTTTTCTCAAAAATGCTATGTAATCTTGTCATAACATCATCAAATAGGAGCCAGTAGGTTAAAGTTCCTGGAGCACTCTCAAAAATGTCCAGTAAGTAGAGTGATTTTGAATTAGGAAACCAAAAAGTGTCCAGTAAGTAAGTATGGAAAATCCATAACATACCATATTATTTGAATTTGGATCTATCTGTACAGACCTGTGACAGCCTTCAAACAGACCACAGAGGTAAGCAAGAAAAGGTCACAAGACACAAAAAAATGAAAGTGTAAACAATTTTGACGCCATTAAAATATCTGCATAAGTACCAGGGCATCATAAACCAAAAGCGTTATCTCGTCCAGAGCAGACATCGCGCGATTTCTCTTTACTGACAAGAACGTCACTCGCACCATCTCAGTTTTATGCGCGCCTAGTACCTACATCGAAAGTGAATCATTTAAATTCATTAAAAAAACCGGCTAAGCGTGAGTCGGACTAGCGCTCTGAGGGTTGTGCACATGTAGTCATCAATATTATACAACTTTAATTTATTTAACTTTTTTTAAATCATTATACCTATTTGTTTTATTTTTGAGAAAAGCACTATACAGTGTGTCTCTGACCTTGGGGCTTTAAATTCAACGATCGATTCTACTCGCTAAACTGAACTACTTTTGTTTTGCAAAATGAAAAAATAACTTAAATTTAGATAACTAATTGATGTTAAAATCTAATTGTAAAATCAGTGTATTACATACTGGCCATGTAATCACTATCTCATGGTACGGGGGCGACATTACCTTGGTACGGGGGCTAAAGGAAAATGGAGAATTGGATCGCGTACATTGAAAATTAGATTTAACTTGTATGATAAAAAATAAATTTAAACTGAACATATTTTTAACAACTTACAGAACAAAAGAAGTTTAGTTTCAGGAGTAGAAATGATCTATGCATTTAAAGCCCCAAGGTCAGAGGCACCCTGTACATGCTTCGCCCATTAAGAGCCATCCTGGACTCGTATCTATAAAAGGCCTCACCTGGCGGTTCGGCCTTTTAACTCCTACTCGTCCAGGAAGGCTCACTTACTGGTCTTTGCAGTAATGTACTATTACTGCGATACTTTATATGTACATATATATCACTTTATGCCTTATCTTCGCTGCGATAATATTTCCCGTAACGAGGTGAAAATTTTAAAAGTAAAAGAACTAGGGCTTATGGTAAGTCAGTAGAAATAGTCGTGTTACCGGCTTAAGAATAGCAGCTTACCACAGTCTTGCACCGGTTGCCATTGTGGACGCGCGTGCCGCTGGATTACCTCCGTGAATGCGAGTTTTATAACTACCTACCGTGTTATTGTTAGTGGAACGTAAACAAAACCGTGGTGTGCAGTGTAAGTGCAAGGGCTCCTGTTAACAGGAGTGCCTTAAATAAGAAATGAATCAATCCCCAATGTCTCAAAACCCCACAATGTCCCAAAAACCCCCAACATCTGAAACTACCCCAATGTCCTCTCAAACACAAGTATCGAAACAACAACAGCCAAACTCTCAAAATACTGTTAGTTATGCAAACGTTACCTCAACTGCAAGTTTCCCCAAGAAAGATCAAGCAATTATTGTTGACGCCGTTGACGGTATTACAATAAAAGACTATTTGGTGGTGTTATCATCTATCGTACCATCGACCTCTATTCGCTTCATCTCTCGTATATCGAATGCCCGCATATGTATATACATGGATTCCAAGACAACTGCTGATAATCTCATAGACACAAAAAAACAATTGAAAATACGAGATAAACAGCTGGAGATAAGACCATTAGTAACCAGAAATAAAAGAATCGTTTTATCGAATGTATGCCCCGTCATCCCGCATAACGTTATAGAAAACAAGTTTGAAGAACTAAATGTGAAAATAATGTCTCCTATCACCTTCATGAAAACCGGTGTAACGGAACCAGGTTTCTCTCATGTGTTAAGTTTTAGAAGACAATTATACGTCACCCCTGAGGATGAAAAGCATCTACCTGAATCATTCCAAGTAACCTTTGAGGATACAAATTATTGGATATATATCTCCACTGACTCACTTAAATGTTTTACCTGTAACAGTATTGGACATCTAGCTAAAAACTGTAAACAAAACACTGCTCAAAACAGTGAAATAAACACAAAAGAAGTCGCAGAAGAATTAATAAATATTTTTGAGAGAAATGATGAACTCATTCCGTCAACTCCACAAGGCATTAAACGGGTTCATTCACCTAGTACAACAGAGTCGTCAAAATTAGAGAGTGTGGCCTTACTTCCCCCTCCCCTCCCGCAAGAAATATCGATGACACCAAGACAAATGGATTATGATGACCTCGAGACTGATGAAACTCTTAGTAATGTATCCCTAGATGAAAATTGGACAGAAGTAGAGGGAAAAAATAAGTTGAGGAAAAAATTGAAGAAGACTGATCCCAGGGATGAAGAACAGGTCTGGAAAGATGTAGAAAAAGAAATGATTAAATTGAACGAAGAAGTAAAGTTTCCGTTAAACATAGACCAATTTAAAAGTTTACTGGATAACACACGTGGCAAACAAAATGTAAAGGATGTAGTACATTCATACTCTGATAATATTAGAGACGTCATTATGATGTGCAACAGCCTACATGCAAAAATGAACAAAAGCCTGAAAAACAGATGTTCGCGCTTATCAAGAAAACTTCACGAGATATTAAATACAGGAACACCTGTTTAATGGTAATTGTTTACTTAGGTTAAGTTAATATCTATATAATATATTTTATATTAAAAAATACATATATAAAATATAAATAATAAATAATTATGGACATACTGCAGTGGAACGTGAATGGGTACTTTACACGTTTAGAAAATATTAAGTTGTTAATTAACCAGTTAACTCCAACCTGTATTTGCTTACAAGAGACTAATTTCTCTTCTAATTATTGTGCTTCATTAAGAGGTTTTGAACACTTCTTTAAAAACCGGTTGCAAGGTAACAGAGCCAGTGGCGGGGTAGCTATTTTTGTGAAACCCTACACATTTCCAGAACAAGTTCTTTTAAATACACATTTAGAAGCCTGCGCAGTCCAAATAAGGTTTCCCTTAAAAGTTACAATATGTAGTATATATCTTCCGAATAGTAGTTCCTTAAATGCGAATGATTTAAATGACCTAGTCAATCAACTACCTCTCCCCTTCATCTTGTTAGGCGACTTTAATAGTCATCATTATTATTGGGGATCAGAAAAATGCGACACTAGAGGACGAAAAGTGGCTGATTGGTTGGACTTTCATGACAACATAGTCTTATTAAATACAGATCAACCCACACATTTTGATAGTAGCACAGGTCGCACAAGTAATATCGATCTAACAATAGCTTCACAAAATATTGCTTCATATTTTGAATGGAATGCTTTTGAAGATCTATATGACAGCGATCACTTTCCAATTCTGGTCAAATCCTTAGTCAATGAAGTAACACCTATCTCCACTACTATGATAAAAAGATGGAAATTCCATGCAGCTGATTGGTCGCAATTTCGAGAAGAAATTGATAACAATATTAGTAAATTAATTGACTTGCATCACGATTCAGACATTACTATCAATGACATAGTTAGCAAATTTTGTAATCTTATTTTAGAAGTAGCAGAAAAATGTATACCAAAATCTTCAGGCAATTGTAAAAGAAAGAACTTAGTACCATGGTGGAACGAAGAATGTAAAATAGCTATTAAAGAAGCAAAAAAGGCCCAAAGATTATATAATAAATATGCTAGGAATGATCATGATTCAAAACTAAAAATTGATTATAAGAAAAAGAGATCTAAAGCTAGAAGAATACTTAAAGACAGTAGTAGAAATTATTGGGAAAAGTTTATATCATCCATTAATAGTCAAACACCAATAGGTATTCTGTGGAAAAAAAATCCAAAAAATTAATAAAAAAAATATTAGATGGGACACTATAGTATTGCAACACTTAGACGGAATTTTAAGTGCTGATCCTGTAGCAAACGCAGATCTACTGGCTAAGACATTTGCTTCAAATTCTAGTTCCACTAATTATGATCAACAATTTAATGATTTTAAAGCTTCACAAGAGGTTCAAAGTAAATTTGATGTTACTGATAATTCTAATAAAATAAATAAGGATCTGTCCATGCATGAATTGTTATCAGTCCTTCCGCAGTTAGGAAATACTAGTCCAGGCCCAGACAATATTCCAAATGCCATTATAAAACATCTTCCGATAAGTGGCCTGAATTACTTACTAAACCTCTATAATTATATTTGGAAGAAACAAGTGTTTCCAGATAGCTGGAGAGAAGCATTAGTCATCCCAATTTTAAAACCTGGAAAAATTCCGAGTTCTTCAGGAAGCTATCGCCCTATATCTTTAACGTGCAACTTATGTAAAATTTTTGAGAAAATAATTAGCAAAAGAATCAGATGGTACATGGAATCAAATAACCTTTTATCACCTTTTCAATATGGATTTCGCCAAAATAGATCGACGATAGATTGTCTGATGAATGTTGAAAATGAACTACTAAACGCCCTGGCTTGTGACAATTCAGTAATAGCTGTTACCTTGGATATTGAAAAGGCTTATGAAATGGTATGGAAATACAGAGTGCTCGAGCTTCTTCAAAATCTTGATATCAAAGGTAATACCCTGGCCTTCGTTAAAAACTTTCTATCAAACAGAATTATCAGAGTCCGAATAAATAATTTTCTATCAAACACAATCTCTGTAGAAAATGGTTTGCCTCAAGGGTCAGTTCTGAGTGTTATTTTGTTTCTGATAGCTATAAATGACATACTCAATGTTATTGATAAACCCGTAAAAGGTTATTTATTTGCAGATGATTTAACAATCACCTGTAGTGGTAGAACAATTGAACCTACAGCGAAATTAATTCAAAATACTTTAAATAATCTACAAAAGTGGTCCAGTAAAACCGGATTTAAATTTTCTAAAACTAAAACTGAATTCATTATATTTACAAAAAAGATGAATCAAAATAAAGCGATTGAATTATCATTGAATGAACATTTGATCAAGGAAGTTAATAATGTTAAAATACTGGGACTAACGTTCGACAAAAAAATGTCTTGGAAAACACACATTAATAAATTAAAATCTGAGTGTAATAATCGATTGAACATAATTAAAACATTATCCTCTCTATCTTGGGGTTCTGACAGTAATTGCCTTTTAAACACATATCGGAGCATAATTAGACAAAAAATAGACTACGGTTCTGTTTTATATGATTCTGCAAATATTGGAGCCTTGAATTCACTTGAGAGTGTACAAAACACGGCCCTGAGACTTAGTATTGGTGCATTTCGTACAAGTCCTGTAAATAGTATATTAGCAGAGTCCGGGGAAATGCCACTTAAATATAGGAGAAGAGCACTTTCGTTGATTTATGCTTCGAAAATTGTATCACGCCCAGATTGTCCTACATATGATGATTATATCAAACAATCTGTTACTGATGACGAATTTAATTTTCACCCAGGTTTACATCAACCTTTCAAAATTAGAGTAGCAAGATATCTAAAAGAATTAAATCTCACTATTCCAGCATTATATCCAATAAAATTACTTACTGTTCCACCTTGGGAACAGCTTCAAATGCCGGTTAATCTAGAATTAACTGAAAATAAAAGGTGTGACACGGCACAATATATTTACAAAAATCTATTTAACGAACTTAATCAGGGCCTTGAAAACTGTAAAACTTATTATACTGATGGATCAGTTATGGGTGACAAATCTGGATGTGCAGTTGTATCTAGTAATAATCACTTCAATTATAGACTCCATGATTTTAGCACGATTTTTACCTGTGAAGCGATAGCAATTCTTAAAACTATAGAATTAATTGAAAAAGATACTAACCTGGTGAAACATGTAATTTACACTGATGCTAAATCATGCTTAATGGCCCTGCAGAATCCCAATAACTCCCATCCACTTGTTTTACACATAAAACAAAAAATTATTGACCTATTAGACAATCATTTCAGAATTGAATTAATCTGGATTCCAGGACATCAAGGGATACTTGGAAATGAAAAAGCGGATATCGAAGCTAAAAACGCTACTAAAAATCAACAGATAGATTATTCGATTAAATCCAGCTACCCTGAAGTTAAGAAACTAATCAAATCAGCTGTCAAAAAATTTTGGAACAATTATTGGAAAAGTGGTAACTCAAGTGGTTTATCGTGTGTTAGAGAATCAGTTTTTAAATCCCCACCAATACTCTCCACGTGTAGAAGAGATCAGATCGCTATTACTAGGTTAAGAATAGGACACACAAACTTAACCCATTGCTATCTTATCACTAAGACTGAAAAAAATAAATGTGATAAATGCGGTTTGGAGTTAACTGTGAGCCATATTTTAATTGAGTGTTTAGCATATAAGAGAGAAAAAGAAATCTGTAAGTTGCCTAACAACTTAAATGATTGTTTAAATAATGGATATTTACATGTACTTAGATTTATAAAATTAATTGATATATATAAAAAATTGTAATTCCCTTGTGGTCGTTAATGACCTTGTTGTTAAAAAGCGACCTTAAATAAATCAAAAAAAAAAAAAAAAAAATAGCAGCTTACGACCACTGCGCGCTATAACTAGCCCTAATTACCTCTTTGTGTAAGATTTATACAAAACGCGGCACTAAAACCCAAGTTGTAATTTAAGTTGTTAAGAAGACGTTAAATAACTAGTAGCAGTAGAAGGCGCGAAGCAAAGTCAACGAGGAGAATTTAACTTAATTTGCATTGAAGTATATACTATTCATTACACTTTTACAAGACGAATAACTTAAGACCATCATTTCAGCGCTTAAAAATATATTTTACAAAAATGACGAATTAAAATAAATGTTTTTTTATGAAACGTCTATCGAAATAATAAAAACTTAAATATAAATGCTCGTGGTTTTAAGAGAGTTTATTTTTTGACGACACTATCATTTCAAATTAACTTTTATTTGAATAAATAAGGGCCTAAGGGTTTATATTAATGGACACAATGTTATTCGAAGCTTTTTACTATAGCTTACTTTAAATGTAGTTGCAATTGTACATCTGCTAAAGTTATACGATAAAGGTAATAAAAAAGTACTTTTTGTAGGCAGTTTAATAATAATATGTAATATCACGACATTTGCCTGAGAAATCTGTAACCTAGCATAAAGTTTCTTTATGGCTGCTTTCTTACGTTAAGTGTGGTAAGTAAATAACAAAAGTAAGTGCTTTTCAGATGACCCATTCACTCCTTCATAACCAAGAAATATTCCCGAGATTAAAAGGTTACAAAAACGGAATTTACATGAACAACAACACTTAAACATATATAGGGGCACATATAAAATTGAAGCGAGGGGCATAATCTCACTGGAACTGTCTATAAATGTGAAACAGTGACCGTAAAAGTAAATCCCAGCAATCAAATCGGGAACGGCGAAAAAGTAAGGTTGTTTGTTGCTATTTCAGGGAACATGCATGAGAAAGGAAGGCAGAACTATTTCACAGCGGGATGAAAAGGTTCTCGGACCATGAATATAAATATTATGTAGGGTATTGGTACGACCCTATGTCGCATAACTATTCGCCTAGGGTTGTATCTGTTTGATAAATATAACCTACAACTTATTTATGTACGTATGCAACCGTGAATATATTCGTAAACAAATACCAAGAACTTCAGCTAGTAAAAAAATACTAAGAAATTAAGTGTAGCAAGTGTAGTTAGTATGCTACGGCGTAGATATCGTAGCACAACCACTTGGTTATGCTACGAACGCGTAGCAGTTTCGCAATTCGAGACAAAAATGGCAATGTATACTGAGATAATACAAAACATGAACAACTTGGTGAATAAAAGTATAACTTCCTAGCACTTTGCAGCAGTGCAGCCCTACATCAAGGGGTAAACAGGAACAGTTGAAAGGTTATAAAAATGCAAAAAGCCGGAAATGAATACGCCCGGCACAATATACGCTTGTATGTGATACGGGTTCGTAGAGCTAGTAGTTCAAAGCCCTATACTAGTATTTTATATGACCTATTGCGTCATCGCATCGTGCATATTTAGTCCGAAACATGCAAGTTGAACAAGTAGGGTTAATAGCCAATGTATGAATTTTACCAATACTGATCCAAAACAATGTCTCAAACTAATAATCGAATAAATGATGCAAATAACAACAAGATTACCAAGTGATCCTTGGTGTAACAGCAATAATAGATCAAAGATTATACATCTATGGACCGCACGCGTAACGCTCGTATTGCAGTAATAGCGAGAGAAATAAAATCAAACATCCGGCACTACCGAGGAGCAGATACTAGCTATCAAGTGATCCCGCAATGAGCTCAAGTTACGCGGGCTCGAGCAGAACAAAATGGCATCACATTTTATTGTTCAGCGTTATTCTTGACGTAACAGATTCAGCGCAGTGACGCTTAAAAAGGTGTTTGCTAGATTTATTACCTTCCATTTCGATTTGTTTACTCAGTTGTTCAGATCCAATTACTTGGCACTGTTTCTGTACTTAATTAAAGGGACGCTTGATTACTCGCCCGCTGTGGGGCTTTGTATAATTGCTATTGTTTAGCAAATGAAGACAAATGAAACTTTAATTTAATGACACTGTCTCATTCAAGAGAAGAATCCTGTCTCCTGTCGCCGCGCCCCTCCTCCACCCCCGCCCCCCGCACGACCATAACACGTTTGACAAAAGGTGAGTTACAGTCTGTAAGCACTTAGAAGTTGTTTTGGCTTTGCCTACTATCATATCAGAGCGAGTGAGAGATAAGTTAAAACACGAAGCACCTTCTAAGAGCTATGGCACTGTACTTGTATTCGTCGGTGTAATTTAAAGTACTATAATATCCTCGTTCTCTCTCTCTTTAATTGACGCTTTTTTTTTAATGTAATTTATTTCGTCTATATTGAACATATTCGGTCAATGCGAGATCAAAACAAAAAATTTTAACCCCTCTGACTATACTCCGTCTGTACGCGCAGTTACTCAGTCAATAAATAAATAAAAGATGTTTTCTTTTATGATAGTGGATTGGCCAGAATATTTTTCCGTTCATAAGCTACTGAACGAAGCTAATTTCATCATTTTTGTTATTCTACAAGTCCTCTGAGAGCTTATTTTACATCCCACCGTCTCTGCAGTAATGAAAATAGTTTGCAAAAGCACTTTAAATTATCCCGCATTCTTTGTTATTTGGGCTCGTCTCAAGGCTCCGCAGCGGCGGTAACTAGATTCGAGTCCCGGTGAGAGTGGCATACTTTTAATTGGCTGTAACTGCGTTTCCCTGCAAGCTATATTAAATTTGCGTAGACCTGCGCCGTGTAGCCTCGGAGGCACAAAAACTGTTTAATCTCGAACCATGTCTACTCTACCGACATGAAACAAACCATTTTTTCGGTTCTGTAGTCTACATAAAAAACGTTGTGTGTGGAATGGCAGATCCATCAAACGATAATAAATACTGCATTTGTTGTTGTTCACTATTCGGGTAAAAATATCAAGGTTACATATAACAGCAACAAAAACAAGTATTTAAGCTTATACAAAGCAGATACTATATCAATTTAATACTCGTATTAATGTGTTTTCTTTCCCATCTTTACAGTTAAAATATCGATTTTTTCAGATGGCTACGAACATTTAAATTATGTTAATTAAGAGTTTAATGCTATATTTTCAAATTAGACACAGCACAGTTACTTTGTTATGCTTGTGGTGGCTGATCTGTCGACTGCGAAAGCTTCTATGAAACTGAATTTTTTAGCTTTTTAAAATTGGGCTACATTCGACCTAGCAGATATTCTACCATCATCTGTAGCTACAAATAACCTGAAAAGTTCATTTTATGCGAAACTCAGTAAGTGTTTTATTCTTATACTCAGTAGGTATGCACTGGTTTCTATGTTATACTTAGTACGTTAAATAGCTAGTAACCAAATGGTCCAAACGGTTGACCTAATCATTAAATTTTTTATCGAGTGTCCTTCCCCACTTTTAAGTCGTATTATACTATAATTTATTTTCAACGTCATCTTATCCAGGTATCCAAAATGGAACCAGTATTAAAGCTTATATTTTTGACACAAGAAGAAACTTCCAACATTCCTATTCTTTCTGCTTTGTCAAGCCGCGACGGTACGTCAAATACTCGGCCGACCTAACCGTAATTAAATATTTTAATCACTAAAGGATATACTGCGGGGTCTAACGAGATACTGACAGAGTTATTCATGCCTTGAGTTAAGAGGACAAGGACAAATATTTATTAGAATTGTACATAAAATATTTAAAATCAAGAACAAGACTACTACTACTACTACGAGTATATGTATATTATACTAAAAAACAAATTGATGGAGTTAATTTTAAGGTGAGATATTTTCTTTTCGTTGGTCAAAAATAGATGCTGAATCAATTATACGAATACGTATTTACTAATATTTTTAGAGATTTAAAGAATAAACTTGTAAATAAAGCGCAAAGAAGTAAACATATAAATATTTATCGTAAAGTTCTACTTCTAACCTGCAAACTGTTATCGATAACAGTATTGATCCCAAGAACCTGAAAAGCCCCGAAGTGTTCATTGAACACCGGTCAGTGTATTAGGCGCCCGCCGTCCAGGCCCCCGCTCTAATTACATCAGGGAATACGGCCGAGGTGCGCTGACTGTTTTTGCCCCGACCTTGCCGGCGCTCCAAACATGCTCTGGCGAGATTAGGTTAACCTGCGCTATTACTGAGCGAGCGATCGATCTTTATGATGCAGTTTGACGCAAACAGATAGGCACAGGCGCTAATAAAGTAAATTGTTTATGAAAAACCGATAGCTTATTTCAACAATGTTTTTATTACGGCGTAAACTACAAACATTAAACGACATTTATCGCTCCTAAACGAGGCGTTACGACGGAATTATTTTCAAGCAATAAAAACGAACCTTGAATAACTTATTATTTGCTAGCGAAAACGGTACAAACAGAAACTAGCCGAAATAGGGGTAGAATAAAAAGTGAAATTAGTGAGGCGCGGACAGGGTGCGTTTTCCGGGTCTCGGGCATCAACACATAATTCAGCGCGGGATTAAATGCCCGCTGGCTCCCCGCCGGAAGACCCGGCTCCATTAGACAAGCGCCCGCCTATAACTCCCACTACTCTTTTGTAAACACTGTCCTTGTATATCTATTTACACGCGTAGAGTCAAACATAAATACCATTTTCGAGGATTGTTATTTAAAAAACATCATTGATGTTATAGTTAGTTAGTGGAGAATTTATTGGGTTTGCAATCACCGGATTTTCGAAACCGATTTTGTATACTAGTATCATAAATCCCGGTTCTGACCACTACAGGAATGTAAACTCTAATCTGAATGACATTATAGTTAAGCCAATCATAAATGACCACAGATGAAACCAACATGGTACAGTTTAAATTAATCGCAAGAATCAGGTAAAAAGTTAAGAGTTAAAAAATTAAAGTCAGTTAAGGTATAAATTTACCATCGACATGTTTATGGTTTTATCATCGGTTTGAGTCATCAATGAACTGGGCCGATATTCTACCCGGTAAAACGTAATAGCTTTTAACGTATTGTCGTATTGTCCACGTTGTGACAGCTCTTTTTTACTTGATAATAATGGCGGCTAACACGTAAAGCATAGTTCATTTAGAATTGGTACATATTACCAGGGTTATACAATTTTAAATAATTAATGAAATAAAACAATTAGTCTCATAAATTGAAAAATATGTATTATTATTTTACATTTTCACTAAAAATATTCAGTTGTCAAAACCATGTATGTAATTCCGAACTTTCTTCGTAATAGATCCTATCATCTTCTGAACAGTGCTTGTATCTACTTTTTTGGCTTGAAGATTCCATGTAGATCGCTACGAATTTACATCTTTGACCATTTTGCCACTCTTTTTTAGTTTCCCTTTCATAATTGCCCAGTAGTTCTCAATTGGTCGAAACTGTGGACAATTTGGAGGATTCATGTCACGAGGCACGTAATCGACCTGATAGGTTTCATACCACTGTAGTACCTTTTTTGAGTAATGGCAGCTAGCTAAATCTGGCCAAAACTTCACAGGAAGACGGTGGTTTCTAATGAAAGGTATAACTCGTTTTTGCAGGCAAGGCATGTAAACATCTTACGTCATTGTAGAAGACGTAACGAAAGTTTTGGTCTTTAAGCCACAACTACAGATCCCTTGCCATATCATGTGTTTTTTTGCGAACTTATATTTTTCTTCAACATTTCCTCTAGCATCAGCCAAGTAATACTTTGAACCGGGCAGTTGCTTAAAATCGAGTTTAACATAGGTTTCGTCGTCCATCAAGAAGCACCCTTTGAATTTGGTTAAAACTTTGTCATACAACAAGCGAGCTCGCTTTTTAACTTGAAGGTTCTGCTTCATGGTGCGATTTGGCTTCTTAATAGCTTTATAGCTCATATAGCCAGCTCGAAGGCGAATCCGTCTCACAGTACTCCGATTTTTTTTTAATTTAGGGGATAGATCGTAATTGGACCGCCCTGGATTTCGTTCAACAGCTCTCAATACTTTATTTTTAAGTTCTCTATCCCTGGTACCCAATTTAGGATTGATCTGTGTCTTTCGGCGGCAAGACAGGGTCTCCTTGTATCGTTTTATAACTCTACAAACAGTACTTTTGTGGAAATTTAGTGCCTTAGCTATCTGCAACCCAGACCACGATGGATTTTCCAAGTATTTGTTCACAATTACTTCTTTTTTCAAGTTCCATTGTCGATAACTATTAAATGCATTGATCAAAGTCTATATTTTTTGCACAATTTAAACATCAAAAGGTTGTCAACAAACCAAGGTTGTCACTTTTGAAATAAGAACTCTAGAAACATTTTTTTTAATTCATTTATGCGTGCCAATTCTACATGAACCATGCTTTAAAAAGCAATATTTTTTTAACCCAGTAGTATAGAGGCCCTTTAGAATTTTTAAGGCATAGTAAGTAGTCTCTTTTTTTTATTGGCTGCAGCAAACATTACCTCGTTGCATAGTTACGTAATTTAAGACTAAATATATACTGGGTTGTTTAATGTTTTGGTATGTACAACAAGTAACACTATTTCTCGCCAGGCTTTTTTTCTCGAATACGACTAGGCATTAACCTTTTCCTAGGCTAACTTTGTCCTGCCTTCTCTTCACTGCGACATTTCCCTTCAACTTTCCCCTAATATCTTATTAGATAAAATTCGACTCTGTGTTTTGGCTAGTTAATAGTGCGAGCAGCAGCCCTAGGTGCCATTCAGGTTGATAGGGTCGCGCCCGTCCCAGGCTCAGCGCACATACATAATCAATTCCGGGGATTTGCGACAGGACCAAGCAATGCACTCAAACCTCCTGTATACCACACACGTGTACCCAATTATAAGACCGCACAAAACCATACTCTGCAAGCGTACGGCTTAATTATCACGACCGAATGATAGTAATCACGTGAAATATTCCCATGCATAGTGATTTGTATTCGTGGACAATAGGAATTTATAATTAAATGATTAATAACGTCACACATTTCACGTTAAATAGGCCGAATGGGAATGGGAGCAATCATTTTATTTATGAGTTGACACTCAGGGGCGACAGTTCGATTTTGACTTTTCATTGAAGTTAAATTTTTATACTACTTAGAATTTTTGAATGGGACATCTAACGACCAATTAATAAAAATAATAAGATATAAAAAAACTTAGCATGCAATTCTCATGCTCCTTTTCCTATAGTAAGCATAAACCCATAGGTCAATTTAGCGGTGCTCCTAACATTATTATTTTTAATAGGGTGGCATAATAATGTTATGGCGAGCACTAAGGCACAAGGGCGGCTAGGTAAATACGCTGTATACGGTATACGGTAGTCGCGTAATGGAATGTAAAGTTTCCTCATCGAAGTTTACGCGACCGGCAGCTAATACTGAACTTGAAAGTGATTCTGCCATTATACGTCCTGGCTTCCACAGATTCATTACATAAGCACCTACCTAATTAGGAGCTTGGCGAGGATTCGTGATACAGTTCCGGTGTATAGACAATATTTAGGCTGTTACCGAGAACACGAAGCCATTATTAAAGTATTTCACGGATTCAACGCCATGCTCTTTGAGAAGCAAGCAAGATTAGTTTATTATTCAGTACTTACTAAGAACCGTGTTCTAATGTGGGAAAATAACTATGTCCATATCAATATGAGTTGTATTTAAAACCCTTTTGACGGAGCCTGACAGTGATGATAATGATTTGTGATAATGAAACAAACGTCTTACACTTGTACCTTAACACCGCCAAAACTAAAGCTTGTGCCTTGAATCAAGAACAATGTGGAATATAACACTTCAAAGTGAAACTTTGCAATTCACCTCACAATTCAAATTATGGAATTAACTTTGCATAACTTACATTTAATAAAAGAATTCCTCCTTTGTCGGCTATTGATTTATTTAGTTAATTTGTATTCCAGTCATATCGTTGTATTTTAGGGTTGAAATGTAATTGGACGCACCGCGACTGCATCTGGATGCAGCCTCGGCTCCTGGCACCCAGCCATCGCTTTGCATAATTTCATGTTCTACTTAAGATACGTATAAATCTGTTTTTGTGATATTTCTTACTTAATGCTCTTCTCCAATGAATCACTCTCCTCAGTGCTTACCTGAAACAAATAGGAAACCAATTAATGATACGCTTGCGAGGAATCGGACTCAATAACAATAATGGCGGCATTTATTATTTATAAACAGATGCCGAGCGAAACACATTTTCCACGTCCGTTGCTGGGTAAAGGCTTACCTGCAGAGTAATTTATATTTTAATTGATTATGCAAATGTCGCTACTTCGCGGTTATTTAGAACTCGTATCTAAATGGTAATGGTAATTACTTTATGCCAGTTAGCTGCTCGATTTTGAGGTAAACTATTAAATTTGACGCCCTGAGATTGAGTAATTTCGCAAGCCATGCAAATACCACCGCGCTCCGCCGCCTCCAACCTGTACGGGCTTGCTGATAATTATATCCACTCTTAGCTTTTCGCTCTAATACCCGCTGTTTAAAGTTGACTACGTTCATGTGTTATGATTTACGTTTGTACATACATACATACATACATACCTTCACGCCTTCATTCCCAGAGTGGGGTAGGCAGAGCTACAGAATTACCAACAACTCTAAAAAAGTTGTTGATAACTCTGTAACCACAATTTGCACAATTAGGCTAAGATGTTTACCAGCGTATTAGTGACAGGTTGCAAGCTTGACGTTTGTATTGTATATAAATATATAAATAACTGTGAGAAATAAGTATTTGTTGTGCAGAACACTCCTCCGATATCCCTACATGTAATTCTATTTCGTGTAGACGACTTCTTATAACGTAAGAGTAACAGGCAAATTGAATTGATTCCAAATATTCCCTGTACATTTTTCCTTAGATATTTTCGTACCTGTTCTACATTTTACATAAACTAATTTCCTTGGCAATATTGGTCTCTCGACAGTTCCGTAGGCACGGCCGCCTCCCTCGCAAAGAAACTCCTCGAGTCGGGCCTTCGACGACCAAATCAAATCACTCGACCTTATCGATCTCTGAAGAAAACTTGCAAGTAAATTTGTTTGCGTACCGTTCTGCTAGCATGTAACTACGGTAACTATAGTCGGCGCTGGTTTCATGAAACCTTTAGCGTAATTGCGACATACACATTAAAAACTACGTACGGATATGATACACTTTTAATCCAATAGAGCTGCTGATTTAACGCAATTGCTGAGGTTGCATCCCCTTTGTGGCCGCAGGGCCACTCACCCTCGACTGAAGGGGAAACGCTAATATGAGGATATGAGAATTTACTGTATAATCCAGCTGCAGGCCAATTTGTTAATATTTTCATTCAATCCACTCAAACAGCAGGTTGATATGAATATTACTCGGAATGGTCGTTGTAAACGTTCAATTATGTCATTTATTCGGAATTTTGAACTTTCAATAACTTTTTATCAATAAAATCATATAAGTACTTATTTACTGCACCTACCTACGTCAAAATAAATAAATGTTATATTAAGCAAAGTAGGCTCGTTATTACGTAACTCAGAGTATTGGTTCATACGAGTAGGCCCACATCACATTTTTCACGTCAAATTATAACATAATTAAAGAGTTTCAGAGTTGGTTCACTATTCTATACGAATCTATAGTAATATTAAAAAGAAAAAAAATGTATATATAATGTGCCACTAAACCGATTTTGAAAATTCTTTCTCTGATAGGAAGCTAAATACATTACCTGTGACAGACAGTTTGTTGGTCAAACCGAAGCAAGGGTCCGATAACTCGGTTCAAGTCTAACAATACAAAAATAGTTTGACGTTTAGGGTTAAAGATATTTTACATTAAAGAACACCGTTTCGAATTATCCCCATTAAATGAGTAAAAACAGAGTTCAAATTCATTTTACGAAATCCGTTACGAAATGAAAAACATGTATCCAATATCCATTTATATGAGATGAATGAATGTAACATAAAATGGACATGTAATAAAATATGAAATTATCTACTAGATTCTAAATACTAAATTGCACAAATATAGACATGTTGGAAAAAAGTTTATGAACACAGAATATGATGCGAATGAAATTGAATGAGATCATCTTTACTCTAGTATTTAAGGCTAATCAATTACTTACTCATATTTAATGAAAATAACATGAGACGATTAATTTTGGTATGACCGCCGAGTATAATGTCATGAACTACGGAAAAAAAGGCATCCGACTCTCCGCGATAATTTAATTTGAGACAAATTGTTAAATCAAAAGTCACATTCTTAATTCACTTTATAATCTACACAATACATTTTTGATAAAACTAGGGATTGATCATTAATTTAATTGCTTGAATTGTAAATAAAAATATAAAAACCTCTAAATATTTCCCGTCACACGTAATAACGTTTCTAAAACTATCGAATTACCCTGCCGCTGGTGATTCCCCACGTCCTAACCGTTGTGACAAACCAATTCAACGGCGGGAAATATGTGGCAATAATTTCTTACTAGCAAATTTGTCAGCGAGGGCCGGCGCGCAAACAAGAGAATGTTGGGTGCAGCGTTTGATGTGGTCCGCCGGGATGGCGCGCGCCCTTTATCAATTACGGCTAAACAAGAAAAATGACCGCCCGTAAGCCTACACAAGCCTAATTAAAGCAAGTAGGTAAATTTCGGCAAGAGCCAGTGTCCCGGCTGCGCACCTGTCCACCCCCCCCCCCCCCCTGCTGAACAGGTGATTAAACTTTTAGCTAATTTCATTAAGAGAGGCGTATATTTTGATCAACACCCAGGAATTCCCTTTTTTATGCGCCAGACCATCTTTTTCTGTGATTAATTTTACGATTCATTTCAATTTGGTTAATTTGATTTAGTGAAACTGCTCTGCTATGGTTCGGGTCAGGATTATCTTATGTTGCTTAGCAAAACTTATATCATATTCTGGAATGGCTTTTGAATATAGTCTCCAATCTCAGTTTGTAATTTTAGCAAGTCTATTGTATTTAAATTTTAGATTCCCTGTTCGTCACATTTTAGAGTGACTTCCCAAAAACCGATCTGTTCGTAAAATTGGCCAACGTAAATGGGTTTGGCAGCGCCGTGCCTACAAACGCCTGCCCCTTGATAAAGCCAGCTCAAAATCCTTTGTGAGCTTCGTACGCTGCAGGTAATCGCAAGTAAGGTATTCCGAGGCTCGGACTAGAGCATTCACAACTTCATGAAATGGAACCGTTACCGGCGTCATAAGTTCACGCTGAGCTCTTTTTGAGAACCAATTTTTGGTATTACTTTGCTTTATTAAATTCCAAGCTAATTCAGTACAATGTATACTAGAACTACCGGCGTCGTCAGCTTAGAATGGAGTATACTCGTATACAAAAAAACTTACAAAAACCTGTCACTAATACGCTGGTGTGTCAGCCTAATTGTACAAAATGTCGTTACAGAATTATCAACAACTTTTTAGAGTTGAAGGTAATTTTGTAGCTCTGCCTATGTATGTATGTACTTATGTGTAAACTTACTAAAATATATGCGACACAATATTCACCGTTCTTATACACAATTTACCAAAATAATGACAGCAGCAGGAAGTTATTTCCACCAGCCTCACCCCATGTATTATTATCGAAAGTGCAAAAAGGGATCATGAATTCATAAATGTACGACGGCTGGCCAATTAAATCCCACCGGCCAGCGCGCAGACTCTTATTTGGCGTTAGTGGCACAAATTCGTTTAGCATTTAAATCATATTCGGAAAACCGATTCAAACAACTGTGTCCTGAATTAATAATGTCTAAAATGTTTAGTGGCACACAATTTCGCTAGATTTTCAGATTGCAATTTGCATGTTAAACGTCAATGTGACGGCGATGCGTCGAGCCCTATCACTGAATATTAATGCTTCGTAGAGATTTTGTTTTACTTTGTGGAAACTCGATTATAATGCAAAGCAGCTGACGGTGCCTGTGGACGTTAGCTACGTTGTGGCGTCTTAATCGAATAGATATGTAAGCCCACTTTCTCGACCTAAGCGGTTTTTATCACAGAAAATCAGGTGAGTTACCGCAACATCTAAAATACCCATTTTACAATGCTATCTAGTGTTGGCATTAGAAAATTATATTCAGCCAGGTCTGTCTTAAAAACAGAAACTTTACAATTGACTGAACCATGTGAAGGAATGTAAATCAATTTCCAAACCGACATAACCAACAATTTATCGGCCTATACGCTGTAATGGGTCTCACCAAATGATCAACTATAATGCGGTTAACGCAAAACACATAAACCTGATCCTCTATAAAATGTTATAGCATTGCCATTCAGAATCATTCGCGATTCATCAATAAAAATTACCAGACTAGTGTGATTTTTTTCTCGTGAACACCCCTAGATCACTAGTGCCCTAATGGTGTTTGCTCTACGAAGGGAGAGGTCAACTACTATTTAATCTACCGTGAATGATTCATGGATGTTTTGAAATACACTGCAGAGTGCGGCCGCATTCTTGGACGGAGCCCGCAAGTGCAGTCATGCAAGGATCGATTTGACACCCCTCACTATCGATTACATAAACCCTTACGTTCAAATATGCGTATCATAATTATGAATAAGAAATGTCTGCCCTTTCTGATATAAAAAGTATTCAATGATTACCTGTTTGCTAAACAACAGTTCAGTCGTTTTGTGTCAATCAAAGTCAAACATTCAAAACCTTTCGGTAATTGTAATCTATAATAGTAGAGATAAACTACGGTAAGATGGCACGCCCCTCCAAAAGCGTCATGCTGCTAGCAATGAGTTTATTAGTGACACCACAAGTCAAGCAACTAATCCGAGTATTTTCTTTTGTTTGACTGCCATCTCAGCACGCACACATCTAATGTGAATCTTTGTGACACTTTATAAATACATTCACAAATACATTCAACCGTTTTATATTTTGGAGGGGCGTGCCATGTTATCGTAGTTTATCTCTACCCATCAAATAAACCTAAAGTTTAGTTTGAGGTTAGATGAATTTGTGGGTTATTTCCTAATACCTATTCATTTATTAACTTTTACATACACTTTTATAATATAAGCGGGATCAACTATGCGCAATTTGTGATAAAATATTAATAAAAGGAGAATAGCGCTAGCAATTATTTAGTTCCGTTTAAAAATGTCCTTGCTAGAACATTTAATTGGCTGGCTGCGAGTGCAGAACGATTAGACAAAGAGGGTAGACAAGACGTCTCAGCTGAGTGTGGACGCGTGATGGATCCCGAGGATAAATCAGCGCGCGGCACTCGACCAGCTGACCAGATGCGCCCTCCCCTCCAGCCCCGGAGTAATGTATCGCTGAGGTCATTTGGTTCTTTCAACTTATTGCTTTTCGTGAACACGTAGTTGATTGCTGCCAAATTTGTAAAACTACACGGGGCGGGGGGTATCCCTGAAAAAGAGTGATAGATGTTTCATTGGTCGTGGTTAATAAATATGCAGTCAATTCAATTAAATTTTTCGTTTATAGCTCTATCGATACTATCGATGAGTCCGTCAATGTCAGGGTTAATAGAGACATGAGATTAGCAGTATGAATTAAATATGCAGTCAGTAGTGGAGTAAAAATATCTGTCTCTTTTTACCCCACTACCCGAAAAGGAGGATAATATATTTCGGGGGTAGTATGTAGGTATTCATGATTTTATTTCATTCGTGAGCTCCTGTAGGCTACTTGGCTTGACCATCCAATGAGTGTCATACGCTATATTTCAACATTAGACCCTAAAATTCTGACGCTGCTGTATAGGTACTGCCTACTTAAACAACGGGGATTAGGGGTTTCTTATTTTCAGGTTGAAAAATAAAGCTAAGTACCAATTTCTCCAAACGATGTTAAATGATGCACTTTGACAGCTGTTATCTTCATCAAATCTTCACAAAATTTCTAATTCAAACTTAGAGAAACTAATGTTCTGATTCTACGAATTTTATGTAGCCAAATAGCGCTCATATTGTAATTCAATAACGCTTCCAAATTTCAAAGTGCAATTAGCGGACGTGTTTTATTAATGCCATTAATCTGCATGTCGCCCAGGCCCTGTTGCGGGGCAAGGAAATACCCCTTTAGGGTGTATCCTAAAGTTAATTTAGTAAACGAAAACAGAGACGTTCCCACTCGGTGAATAATAAGACATCTCCCCAGTGACGAAATCACGTGCCCCTGAATAACGCCCCACCGGCTTCACTAAAACAATGTTATATTAATATGACAGATATTACAGTAGATCCACGACGTCTGCTCCTAAAGATCTTGATAGTTTAGACAATGCTGCATTGTGTTGTATCAAAATAGATTTTAGCTTTACTCTATTAAATTGTTTATTTACCAACCAATCTAATTACCAGTACGGGGACTGATTACACTAAATAATTTAATCATGAAACTATGTCGATCCGACACGTTAAATGGCTAGTATTAAACGAAGGTATTTTCATGTTGCTGATCAACGTCGAGCCAGTCCAAAAATAATAATCTCATTGTAATTAAGTTTCTGCGAACAATATATATATGTACTTAAATAACATTTCTTAAAACAAAGAGCTATGGACGAACCGAACGTTAAAACAAAAGTTCGCAAAATAATTCAATCTCGACATAACAACAAACAGCCTGTACGGATAGTAACGTACAAATATAAACGGGAAATGATTCATTCCGAATTTCGACATATGGTCGAATTGAAAGGTCGGCTGCTCGTGACGTATTTTTAATTACCTCCGACCGCGTCGTCGGCTCGACTCCATATTGAATTTCTATAGTGGACAATAAATAAGAGGAGAGGTACCTCGGCTCGGGTTAACTATCCGACTCATATGCGATCACTTCCTCCGTAATTAAAGTCCGCTCCGAGCCACTGCCACTTTATTATAGGAGTGATATTAAAAAAGTTTCATTTATTAAGTGTACGAGTGCTCCAATCATTGGTATTGGTACTTAATTGCGACGATAAGCTTGGAGGAGTAGCAACGTATTTTGTTAATACTACCTGATGGGTTGCACTCTGTGTACCTATAGATAAAAAAATGGTATTTTAATTACCCCAATCTTGATCGAATCTCCGTGCGAGCTTGATTGAATTTCCGGACGAGGCTATCTCTCGTATTTGCGGAGCGCTGTGGGCGCGCCTCGCCGCCCGCCGCGCCGGCTCACTGGGCTGTGACGTCACACCGTCGATTACTTTTTTTTATCTTCTATCGTAAACAGCCGGTAATAAAGTCTCCTTATTATTTTTTTATTAGCCTTCGTGGCAAAGCCCATCAGAGGAAGTCTTTGAACGTGTCTGCATTGCTTTTAAGGTAACCGAGCAATAAAATGCAATCATCAAGACCTCATTCAAGTCGCTTATTGATCTACATATTTACTAAACATAAATATTAATTACGAAACTTAATTAACTTTATCTCTAGACAAACAAAATTAGAGATCGATTTATCTGAAACTTACTACGAAGAATGAATCACGTCATCATAACCGAACGCAACAGGGCGGCTCGCGATTGAGAAGCCTCGGGCGTGGTACGCTTTAGGGGTACCATGATTGATGCGACGGGTAATAAGGCTCCGAGTATTGCAATTTGTTTACCCTTATCGCCGTTATCCACCTAGCGGTGCAGCGGGACAGGTTGCCGTCTCGTATTTTATACCGATCAACAATGCCGTCCCCAGTATTTGCCGATAATTGGAGAAAAACTCCCCAAGGAGCCAATTTTGGAGCCGCCGCTTGTAAAGTGGGTGCGGCGAGTAGGTGGTGTAGGTAAGTAAATAAATTATAAACGATCCATCACTATCCGCCGCTGACAAAATGTATGGGACTTGTGTTCAATATTACCGAAAATGAATTGTTTGAGCGAATTTCTTATTTTGATTTCGAGTTCGACCAAGCAATATCGCCATTAAATGACGCGAGTAAACTTAAAATATGTATAAAGTGTATATTTTTAGAATACAGGATTATTCATTGATGATAGTAGACTAGCTACACCACAGAGTAAACAAGACGCCAACCCTCACGAACGGAGATGCATTTAATGAAGTGTGCAGAAGTGTCAATTAGGACCTTTTATGCTATAAAAATAGCGAAAATATTTATTCCCCGTGGAACGGATAGAAACAGGCAGGCAGCGACGCTACATAATGTCTGATAGCTGGAAAAAATGGCGAGCACTATTTTTACACCTACATAGGGGTAGCATGCGTCTATTTTCACGTCGAGGCACAGCAACGTGAGCTCAAAAGCAAATTGTTTTAAGTAATGATGAGCAGATTTTTCAATACCTATATTAACCATTTACGGTCTAATCAGGACATACGTTAACAGCCTCAGATTCCAAACCACCCAAATGTAAAGTATTTTCCTGTGCTACTAAGTAAGCAGCCCACGTGTATGTATTGGTTTTAAAACAATAAATCTCTGGACTTAGAGAAAAGTAATTTGGCATCGCTTTCCGGAAACGCAATGAAAGTCATTTGCATACGTTACCGAGGTAATTTACAGCATTCACAAGTCATGCAACTGGAACTCTACAAGTTACCGCAAATACGGGCTTTAAATGGGACAATAATTTTATAATGGCGCGGTGGCGTTTTCTGTGTCGCATTAATATAACGGAAAGCGACCATTTTAGGCGATTGTTTCGGTATATATGTACTGTCGTAAAAAACCTACCTTTGCCATTAATTGAAATCAACGATTACGATTATAAACACCTTAATACGTAGAAACCTACCTACGAAAAAATAACCATCTCGACCGCGTTTCTATTTGTAAAGTACAACTCAATGTGTCAATGTGTAAAGCATCAAAAATTATCGAAACTCTCAAAACATGCCAAGCGTCTATCTTTATTTATTCAATTAGCTGCATACCAAAGAGCAAAGCAAAAACGTTATGTTACTTTGTATTTACGTACTCATTACGCTGACTCGCCCACTGTTTATTTGAACCAGCTCCATAAAGAAAACAGCTAGTGCGAATTTTATTGAAGTCCATTGCCCTTTCGTGAGGTTTGTAGTACATTCTGTACATTCGTCTTCTGGGGCGACACGTGTTCGTCATAAACCTGCTTTTACAAGGACACCAACCCCGCCCTGGCCGTCTGCACCGAGGGGAAGTAACCCACATCGCAGTAAAAAATAAATTTGTTACGGTCAATTTTAGATACGTTGAGATTTAACAGTTTATCGCATTACTAAGACTAAAAGTCGTTTGATAACTTGCTCCTTAAGTTTAGTCTGTCAGTGTTATTAAACAATAATAATAATGTGATCCTATACAGATCACAAGATCGGAACAAGTTAACATCAATTTGCTCGTAATGAAATGCTCATTGAGGTACAGTAATATTGTACTATTCAGGATGTTTATTTTTCCTCTCCACTTGTTATCATATTTATTTTCAATAACATAAAGCTCCACTGCCTCATAAAATAACATTGGTGTACCAAGAATTTTCATCGTCGTCGCCGTCTTGCAGGCTGTCTTTGCAATATAACCGTGACATTCACCAGACAGAGACGGCACTATCTTACTCCTATTGCGTATGACCTTAGTTGGAAAGAAACAGCTAGGACTTTGACAGCCCGTCTTGAATTTCAAAAGGTTTTATTGCATTCCCAGCAAGCTCAGACACTTAAACTTTATTGCTCTGGGATTAAAGTAATATTTGCAGCGACTAAATGATGTCGAGGCAATTTCGTGATATTAAAAGTTGTCTATGTGGAGGCTCGGGTCAATAGTTTGGTGTTCCGAGGATGTTTGCGCGATATAATGGAGGAGGAACTTTCTACCGTTGACATTCTTGGGCAACGACGTGCGATAACAGTACGTTCCTTTTCAACTATTCACCTTAACAGCATAGTTCGAACACTATCAAGAAAAATTAGCAATGTAATATACCTGAGTTCTATTACGCAAGTGAATATATTCCCTTACCCATTTTTTTATGTAGCGTGAAAATTTAGTTTCATACGAAGTTACGTATCAGGGTGCGCTAGACAAGTTTACGGTCCAATGAGTTAGCAAAATTTCTCAGTGAGGCAACGACAGATATACTGAAAGACGCCATGTGAGCGAGACGCGGTATAAAAGGGATCGGAAAAGTGCACCGGCGGAAGTGGTTCGGCTATTGGTGTCGTTTCCGAATGCAGCGAATCTTTGTTGCACTCCGGGAGTAACCGACACGTTCCTTTTATTCGATGAATACTACACCTACCTACCTGTGATACAGTTGTAGCAGTAATATAATATTTACCTTGACGGATTTAAAAGTGTGGGATATCGTTTTATTGGTATTCACCGAAAGATCTATTCATGATCTATAATATTAGAACCTACTCAGCCCTGGTGCTGCAGGAGTAGCCGAGTTTTCAAAACTTGCTATTTTTAGGCTTGTGTTAGCCTTGTTTGAATAAGAATAAGAAAATAAAAGACCGTTTAAGAACTGTTATTAAAATGCAATATTGTATACATCAAGTAATAGTTTAATGGTAGTTAGACGGATAATTTGCATGAGGCCCATATTATACAGGATATATAGGTACATTACACGGCTGAACGCCGGACCCGTCGCACGGCTGAGCAGGCAGCGCTAACAGACTTAACCAACTTCGTTAAAGCGTGCTTCGTAGTCATCGAGTCCTATTTTGATTTGTAGCATCAGTTAAGATGCACGAAGGGGCTCCGATCGATCCGCTCACGCCCTCCAGATATGATTAGCACCTAATTGAATCCCGGGGTGAGATCCGCACAGTTTAGTTTTCCAATTTACGGGACTTTCCTTTGCTCGAGAGACTAGAAGGGTTTAATTTAATTATCTCCACGTAGACGACCCTCAACTAAAACTCACAAAAAATGGATTAAATTGCATCTCCATCCGAGAAAAGCTTCGTAATACTTTGGGCTCTCATTATTCAGGTTTGTAGCACTGTGGTGCAGACAGAGGCACTCCTGGCTCCTCCGAGCACGCAGACCTTTTGCGTCGTTATCGCTAAGTGCTATTTGATATCGCAAAAGTGTTAGCAATTTCTTTCTCTAATAGAATTCTTACTCCCAAAGTAAACATTTCTTTAGGTTACTAAAAGTTCCGCTTGGATTCCTTGCTTGATTAAAATTCCGTTAAGTTACAGGAAAAGATTCTCTTTTGCACCTAAATAAACGTCTTTCAAATTGTTGCGGTCATTTTGATACGACATACTTCGCAACAAGGGTTGTAATTTCCGTCCATTCTGAGAAATAAATTAAAATAGAAAATTCGACAAGTTCATCGGTTAAAAGTATCAACATCACATAATTAATTTGTGTATAGTGATAAAAATATTTAGTAACTAAGTAGATATTATTAATACTTACTGAAGATCTCAAGGCACCAGTTTTGTTTGCTATTAGGTACACCATTTTAGATATTATCCTAAATAAAATTGTAAACTACTCCTAAGCTTTCTCTAGCCAGCCACCCGTCGTTTTATTGCTTTGTTAATCGGGTACTATTTTTTGCATGGAATTTGCTGATAATCACTTTCAAGTGGGAGTTTGTATTCCGCCGGCGCTCCTCCCTGTACTGCGAATTTGATAATGAAAGGGCCCCACTTGTGTGCTGCAGAGATAATGTAAATAAGTATGCAAATTCAACACCGAGTTCCATTCAAATGAACCTTTGCGGCTCTTTAAAGTTTGGCTTAAAGCTAATCTAGCTGTGTGATACTCGCGTGCTAAGATTTCTACCCCCGACGTGTCTCGACGATACACAACATCCACAACTGTACACGTGCATGTACACATACTGACTCACACATAGGACGTAAGACGTTATTCTTAGTTAACATAACCACACAAGTTCATGTAACGGATTTCTTTCTTAAACCTTTTTTTATATAGAAAATATGGGCTAAGTGGGAATGAAAATTAAGACGCTTTATGAATACACAAAATTAAGGTAAGTACAATTAATTCAAAAACAGGTTTAATATTTCATATAATAATTTAAAGGCAGACGGGCTATCAGATAGAAAGCCATCGCTCAAAGGCGTAAGCAATAAATAATACTAAGGGAATAGTCAAGATACTGCCTTTCAGTGAACACACTTTTTATACTACGTTTAAGTGAACTTGTCACAGCCCTAGAAAACTGCGCTAAAGGAACATCAGAAATCAAACTAAGAGCTCGTTCTATAGTATTTAATAAATCGAAGAGAGAAGAATTAAAAATAAACCACTTCAGTATAGAGGCAACGCAAAATCAACGTTTGTTATAATATAAGGGATAGTCATGTCTAAAAAAGCGTGGTGTGCGGGGCGCGGGGTTTGAAATATTCGTCCGTAAGTGAAAGTCGCGTGATAGCGCGGTCCCATCAATCATTTATCCGCGACTCGCTTCCGACGATACCGCGGAAAGCTCTAAAGCAACGCCGCACCGATAATGTATTACTTACGTTTAAAACCGACTTTTTAAAAACTCCCCTTCCCTGCTATTATTGTTACGAGGCGTGCAAACAAAATAGATTGATACCGGATCTCGATAAGCGCAAATTGAGTTTATTTTTTCACAAATTTTATCAGTATCAAAATAAGGTACGGGCGCGCTTTCTTCTCCAAAAGTCTGTTGTTGTTATTAAAAAAGTTTTTGGCATCTCTTGCATTTTCATTATCGTGGTAACGTAAAGAAGTTATGTACAGTCACGTACAAAGAGATTAATTTTAACCTAATCGCATTTTAATAAGGTCCACAAGTGGATACATGTACTCGTAGAGTCAACTGAAGTATAGTTTAATTACTTCAGCGTCTCGTTTATATACGGGTGTGCAAGCATGTACAAATTGCATAACAAAATACTTGTAATTTACATTTATTCTTACAGAAACGTCGTTTAAGAAACCTATAAGAAAAATGATTTAAACTATCGTTAAGAGGATGTACTGTCTAGTGAATGTAAGCGAAAAACTGTAATTTTGTGAATCTTTAACGAGTATTTATTTTTGTAGTTATATCTATATCTATAAAAACCTACCGGTGTGGTTGCCGGGTTAGAATAGTGCCACTCCATGTCTTCCCGTGGATGTCGTAAGAGGCGACTAAGGGAATAAGGCTTGTAGTACTGTTAGGCGATGGGCTTGCCACCTGTCACTAATACACTGGGAAACATCTTAGCCTACTTGTGCAAAATGTGGTTACAGAATTATCAAGAAGTTTTAAGACTTGTTGGTAATTCTTTAGCTCTGCCTACCCCACTCTGGGAATGAAGGCGTGAGTTTACGAGTATGTATGTGTGTATGTGTGTGTATAAAAACCTTAAACCCGACTTGCAGTTTGTATAGTCATATCGCCAAGGTAGTGGTAGGTGTGATCGTTACGCAGTTTGTTAGTGGCTCGCACCACTCAGGCGGGATACTGCTCCGTTGCTCCGTGGGTAAGTACGATCCAATTTGTGCAAGTTGCGCGAAACGACACCCGGAAGAGCATCGTATGATAAACCACCATACGAGTACACCCCCTCGCCGGCGGCCCAGTCATTTTAGTTTGCTCAAAAAAATTATGTACCTATGAATCAATATTACTTTCTTATGAACTTACGTTGAAATTGTTTTTTTTTTTATTGCATGGGAAGGCAAACGAGCACACAGGCCACCTGATGGTAAGTGGAAACTGTGACCCATAGACATTCGCATTCACATGACTGCAAATGCGTTGCCAACCCTGAGGACTACGATGAAATGCCTCTATGCTAGTCATTTCACCGGCTGTCTTAACCCCAAACCGGAACACAAACAATGCGAACACTGCTGCTTGGCAGTAGGTTAACGGATAAGACGGTGGTACTAACCCGGACGGACACTGCACAAGGTCCTCCCACAAGTAAAAAAAACAAACGGTAAATTGTTTTTTCTTATTGCAAGCGGAACGTCTCCTGACAGTTTTTCGCCTGTTTTATTTTATGAAGTACATAAGTAAGGGTTAAAGAAGGTGTATCGTCCTTGTTACTCGGTGCTTTCTTACAATCTCGCCGAGCAGCAAGCTGGGACAACGCTCCTAATGGACCAATATATCAAATAGGATTAACTAGAAATGTGAGTAGCGCAACCGCCCGATACTTTGTTGTGTGACATGACTTGAATTGAATAGATAGCTGGATTGATTTTAGGAGTCGATTGCACACAATCTAAAATGTTGAGCAGAAACTTACGTAACAAAATATTTACAGTGCGAAAAGCTGCGGCTACTTACTTGATTAAAGGTATTTTTCCCTACTAGGTCGACATCAATTATAGTGATGTTGTAACTCTTTAACTTTACGAGTAAGTGTCAAACGTATAAGTTACTGATATAATTAAAATATCAGCAGCCCAAGAAAAAGAACAGTCGTCACTAAAATTGTTGGGAATATTACAATTAAAAAAAAAGTGCTCTATGTTTTGCACGATAACGTTTGGTAGTCATTTACTAAATTTAGTCCACTGAGACAATATAATGTGTTAGTCGTTTTCTGAGTTGGCTCTCAAAGATATTTTTGGTGTTCATTATATTGTTTGCCGTCATTAACGTGATAAACTTTTCATTCAATTAGACAGTGACCCAAAATGTAGCTTAAACATTTATTTGATTACAGCTTAATAAAGTAATTACGCAATATAGCTTCTTTCGAGATATTTCGCACGCAATTAATGTGCCAAGGGCAGCTCCGACACGCAGACCTCTCCCAGACGTCCCTCCATGCGGCTCCTTGATTAAAACTCGGCATAATAAACTGCGAAACAATTTTCTTCGTCGTCTCTGGAGCAACGCGGCATTGAAGCGTAAAGATGAAACTGCAATCTGATTTTGAGATGTTGCTGCGGGGATACCAATATTATACGTCTGAAGACGACGAAATAAAAAAAAAACAGTCTGACTGTTTATTTACAGTGATGTGTGATGTTCCGTCTTAATTTATACGGTATAAAGGTACCATATACCTACTAAAGCTTTAGCTATTTACGGTAACATTTACAAAGCTTAATTAATTGTAATAAAGAGCCGATTGACGAATAAGGATGTTTATGTTGTCATGAAAAGTGGATCAAAAGTGGTTTGACGGTTGATGTTATATCACTTGTATTGTACGAGTACAAAGATAAAATAATTACAACCTGTAAGTATACACGTGCCTCGAGTATACTATATGTATTTCAACGATAAAAAATTGAATTTGCTGACATTACCTGGCAATCTGAATTTCCCATGCACAAGGCTTCCCCTTATATACAGCATCTTCGATAAATTAATTTTAATAATTTAATACAGAGAGGCAGGCGGAGAGAAATGAATATTTCCCTTATCGTCCTGGCACGTCATTAGGCAGTATTCTGTTTGTAACCTGTACACAAAATCATATCCTATTTAAATTCTACAGACATCCCTAATAGCCTAACCCTTGCACAGCTGCGAGGGTTGGACTTTCACAATTTTAAATTAGTACGTGTACGACGCCGACTCCAGCTGAGTACGTTAGGGGACCACCTTATTATATTGTATTTTAAATAAGCAGAAAAAATATTTTAGTTGAAAAACATCTCTTTGACGAGTTGCGTTTATTTCACTTACTAATTTTAAAATTAGGCTTGAGGACAGACACGTGGCATTTTTTTTAAATTGCTGTTAAAAGAACGTCGAATATTAGAATTTAAACTTAAAAGCTTGTCAAATTATAGTATAACAAAGTGACTCCATTTTGTTCACTGCAATATAATTTAAATTTTCTAATAATTTAAGCTTGTGCGGACTTTTGAAGAAGTATCAACTTTATCCATTTCAAAAATAGCAGGTTTTGACAATAAAACTGACACAAAGTGGGTTTTCAGTATGGAACCCTAAATACGTTTTGTGACTGACCGAGGCTTATATTATATTGATCAAACAATTGCTGATTATGATTACATGCGTTTATATCAACAATGAGAGGACAAAACCCTAAAAGCCAGATAATAAAACGCCGACTTACTTTGTAAAAAAAACTCCGCTGTCATTGATATTCAACTCAAACATGATTGTCATGAGTCGATTTTTTTCCTAAGAAAAGTTTCAAATAATCCTGATCCATCGTTACATAAAACTTGTAAGTTGTTCGCGTCTCGGCGGATAATCGAGTTTATACTTGGAGGGGCCGCCATCAATCATTTATTCCTCCGTCCGCGATGGATCCGTCCCGCGCGACGCGGAAAAACTTTAAAGTGCTCCGTGTAACTGTGACGTATCGCGCACTCGCTCATTTGTGGCCCACATATCTACGAGTAGCATGGTGCATGGTTACAATTCAGTAGCCTGGCTTTTGAGACTACACTAATTGAATGTAAATAAACCTACTCGTAAACTTCGGTGGATGCGAAAAGCGGTCCGAGTGGAGAGCCTTGGGGGAGGCCTATGTCCAGCAGTGGACGTCTTTCGGCAGACATGATGATGATGATGATGATGATGACTCGTTACTTTAGAAAATTAGTAAGGCTGCTCCCTCATTCAAGTAACTCACGCTATGATGGGTTTGAAAGTGTCTTTACTCATTTCTAAATCATCCAAAGATAAATGAGTTATAAGCAAGACAGAAAAGAGTTATAGAGCCTGTTCTACACGGTTGGAACAACCACATCTCAATCAAAGTCAAGTTATCTTCTCAACTTGATTTCATTGGATTTGGTTGTCCAGAGGCGTGTGCACAATTTTTTGTTTAACTAGATCAAGGACAATCTTAACCTTGGTAGAGTCGCGTGGTTGTTCCGACCATGTAGAAGGGGTTTAAAGATAACATGTATGTATTCTAACCGAAATTATAAACGGTTCAGAAGAATAATGTCTTTCCTGTTGCGCCGTAATCTCCCGCAATAAAACGCAACCAACACAATAAACTTCCTCAACAGGCGTATGATGAGTATCCGCAAAATGCATATAACATAAAGAAGTAAGACAGATCTCGAATAGTCGACTAACTCGTGAGTGTTTTACGAGCACTCGGCTTCCGCACGGGACGAGTATCGCATCGAGTGCCACTCGGAACATGACAATGTCGGATTTGATCGCGGCGAGCATACTTTGATGGGTGGTAAAAGTTTACTTATGACTGTATAGGGCTTATTATTGATATCGCTTAGGCGAGATAAAAAATAATTTTCATTGCATGTTTCTATAAAACAAATCTAATTTTCTATCTGCTTAATTATTTTTAATTATCCCTCTTGCGTTATTAGCCACAGTAGCCACTCACTTAGGCAGCCAAATTACTTGGGACAGTAATTAATACAATCTGGAATTATTACAAAAAATGCCACAGAAAGGAAAATCGTCTTAGTTACATAACCGGTAAAGCGCCTGCACTAGCCCTGATAGCGACCTGAATACGTCAAGACACTCTTTTCTAATAAATAGTTAACCACTGCTTAAAATAAATATCTATTCAATCATAAGATGATGTTTCAGACTCAGACTGGTCGATAAATTAGTGTAGACATAAGACACGTATACATTTTGCTCATGATGTCACAACTTGCATGTCAATAAACAACGACAAATATGCTTAAAGCTTATTAAATTGTACGTGACATTAAAACAAGCCGATTTTAGTTTTTCTAATTCAATGTTTTTTCAAAAATTGTAGGTAAGGCAAGAATCACCTGTGTCAGTTTTAAGCCAGAACATTCTAATAATGCGACGAGACAATTCCGTTTGAGTTTTAATTGCAAACAACGCTTCCGGAAGCTCTAACAATACGGCATCATAAAAATTAAATTACGGCGGATCTCCGGGGAGGTTTCAATTTTCAAGCAAGGAGGTAGTCGGGAGCCGAGTCTTGCAAAATAATATTGCATCCGCAAGAACGGTAAACAGAAACAGCCGGCCGTGTCGGTTAGCGCCGTAATTGCTGCTTGAAACCTAATTATTTACCTAATCACGGTACCTATAGTTAAAGACGCGTTGAAAAACCATGATGCGTGTTATTTTCAGTAAAAGACAACAAAACACTTTCAAAGGATACAAATGAATTTTGGTCCTAATCTCTTTATCGCTGTAGAAAACCGTTTTGCAAACCATTGGCATTAACATTTCTTCTGAGTTTATTTGGCATCGGTCGGGTCAATAGCATAGTATAACTCACTACACCATTAGGAACGTAACTTAATAGATTTAAAAGCGTAAGGCAATTACTTTGTATATTTGTTGAATAAACACTAAATGTAATCATTTTATTCAGAATCATGGCCACCCTACATACTTAATTTCTTACTCGTCTGATCGATTGATTTTCAAATAAGTTTTGACATGAACATGAAAATGTTAGTTGACCATAATTTTATAAAATGCTAAACTTTTATTGTTCCAAAAACCACTACCCTAACAGAATCTTAATCAATTACTGAGTTGGGAAAATTAAGTTAAGATTACGACCCCGCAGTGACCCCGTATACGTCAAACTGTTGTGGGACAAGAATAGAGTTGTTTGTTATCAATTCGTTTCAAGTCAGAGTCCCCTTCGGAAACCGCAGCCTACCGCAAATAATTGGTATTTCAGAATTTACAATATCTCCAAATATGTGGATTATCTAATACAAAATATGTGACGTGTTTCAAAAGGTATAGCTATCATATAACAACAGAACAGGAAATGTTAATTTGATACTGTAAAGAGTACCCCAACGGCGGCCCAGACAGGAGGGCAAATTAGAGGGAATGGAACATAGTTTACTTTAAGTTAAACTTATTACGGTCCTCCAGAAACAAGCACTCGGAGGCCCGCTCGGCGGGTCAAGTGCCCAATTTGTCACCCGCGCAAACTTCCGACGACTTCGGCCCGGCCTTGTTCGATTCCATTAAACTTTCAAGACCTTTTGAAGCTATTTTCTTGTTTGAATCGAGATTTGCCTAGTTCATTTCCATACTCTAGACCGCAGCTTGCCGTCCTCTTCCAATCAAACGCGCCCTTTAAATATACTTTAACATTACCCAGACGTAACCTCAATCTCGCTTTAATATAAATGTTTTATCGCTCTCCAATTTCATTAAAATGACTACGAACTCTTTATTGATACCTATTCGTGCGCCGAAGTGCCTTTCCTGAGTGAAAGGACAAATCAAAATAAAACTCTCTCCGGGACACTTACAATGCGCTATCATAAAAATTAAATTACGGTAGAGTTTCTGTGTAAGTGCGCGCCATTACCGGCGGGCGCGGACGGTGCGCGGGAGCCGGCGCCACGCCACATCAAAGCGCCTCATCCTGCGCCGGGCTCTCCTCCAAATCAAATTTAGCAGCTTTCTTCTTTCGTCATGGTCCCGAAGCACCGCTGAGTATATAACCCAACGGGTGCCACGGCTCCCTGACATGAGACTTGGCAGGGTTACTATTTGCTATTTTCTATAGGCACTTTCACAATTCTTTGACAATGGCCCTCATGGCTTTAATGAAAGATGTCATTAATTAAAGTATCGATTTAAACAAACAACGTTCTAAAAATAAACATTTACATAAGTGAGTTATCTAGAAGTTTCTTTGCTATTCATTTCTTTATAGGCCTCGCTGTAACATGTCGCTCATCCAATAGAATAATGACATAATTGCATTTTCAGCATGCATGTTATGTCATTGTTCCACGCGATAGACCTGACCTTTAGAACACTTATGACGGTAAAATCTCATAACCCGATTTTTTGCAATTATGTCATTATTCTATTGGATGAGCGATGTATGAAACAAAAAACCACCCTCTTATTCGTTCGTTTCGGGAAAATTAATTTGACCTCCAAACTTTCTCTCAAAGAAGCCTCGTAATAAACCGGCCACTATTTGCTTAAGTTTATAATGTTATCATTCTGCCCTAGTCGCTGACTTCAGATACTCGTAGATGGGTGAATCAAATTTTAAGGTACTCCCCATTTTTCGACATGTTTTACCATAAAATAATAAACTCACGCCTTCATTCCCAGAGTGGGGTAGGCAGAGCTACCGAACTACCAACAACTCTAAAAACTTGTCGATAATTCTGTAACCAATTATATGTTTTTAGAAAAACTATATTTTTGTTAATGACGTGGCTTACACGCTTATTAAATCAGACAAATAGGCTCACATTTGAAGTTATTTGATTTAAAATAGTACAGTTTTAAATAATAATATAGTTGGTAACGCAGGGGACAATGTTGTCCCTAGGTTTTGTATGGAAAATGTGCATTTTCCCCTGAGTTACCAGGTTTTTTCGCGGTTTAAAAAATATTTGAGCTATTTAACGTATAAGGTCTGTAAATTTGGTGGTCTGATTTTAATATTCATAGATCATTTTTAACCATAAGTCACCAGGAAAGTTTTAAAACCGCAAAAGAAAAGGAGTACCTTAAAAGTTGATTCACCCAGATACAACAGTTTCCACATAAAAACAGTAAAAGCCAGCCATGAAAGAGTAGGTCAACGAGTAGTTCTATGCTTTTCGTAAACAAGCCTTTCATAGGTCTCAGACTCAGACTCAATAATCGAAATTAAAATTAAACAATAATTCATCCAACCTAGTCAATCGGGTACTGCTGACTACAAAAAGATGTATCCACTTTTTCATCTTATTGCATAAAAATGGTTAAATCTCTTTGTACTCGACTGAACTCTATACATTAATTAAAAAAGTAACGTGATGATGTTGGCCTAAATATGTTGGGATATATTAAGTGTGACAAATCGAATAGACTATTGAAAACTGTTCCAATATACAGCATTTCAACTACATGTATGACATCACTATCCAATAAAATATACATGCATATACTTAAAACACGTAAGTATCCCACGAACTCAACATACTCGTACCTGTACCTAATATTTTTCGATAATGTAACAGGATTTTTCGGTTTCGTTATGTATAATTAAAATTTTAAAATTTTCTTAGTTTATTTATTACGTTAGTCTAGAGAAATTACTTAAAATTATTGTAATTCTCTTAGTGTTAAAAACAGACAATATTTAGATGTATTTTTTCTAGGGTTTAACCAAAACGTGACAAATGAGATGACAATAAAAGGAGATGCGCGAGGAACCATCCCAAATAACATAAAAACCGGGCAAGAGCGTGTCTGCCCGTGCGCAGGGTAGGGTTCTGAAGCCATCTTTACTACACAAAAACTATCTCAAAAATCAACAAGTATGAAGTAATTTTAAGTTATTTGGTGCCGTCTTAGATCATTTTTTAGAACCAATCAAATGTAATTAGTCGTGATAGTTGTTCTTTTATTTTAAATTCGTGGTACGTGCTATTATTATTGTAGTTTATGCAACAGTTGTATAAGAGAGGTCAAAAAAGACGAGTGGTGTGGTTACGATGTGAGCCGCAGGCGAACATCGTAAAGCAAGACGCCACGAGTATTTTTTGACTTAGTTATACACCGTTGCATACAATACTTTTTCTACGACTAGGTTTCAAATAAAATGCAAAATTAAATTAATATACCTAGGTTAGAATACGAACGAACGAAGCACAGAACAACAAACAAGCGAGAAACATTCGAAAACAACAAAATATGTGTCTATGGTTAACTTTGTTTTTAAATTGATGTGCACTTGCCAGGTTTCATATTTTAAAAAAAAGTTGCACAATCGATTTAACTTGTGAAATAGGGACTAAAAAACACCTAATGATTTGAGAAATGAATTCTTTTACCTGATTGGTCGATTTTAATATAGCTGCGTTCTGGTTGGTTGATACCAAATAAAATGTTTTTTTTTAAAGAGGTAAATTAGTAAAAGAGTTTACATACCAAAAAGAACCTAACGTTCCGATTGACAGTCAATGTGTATTGTGATTGGTGGTTTAATTTGGTGAAGTATTTTGATTGGTCAAATTAACCTAGGTGTAAGCTTTGGCAGCTAGGCATATCGTTTTGGCTCAAAAAAGCACAAGTGCTGTTAAGGGGAATAGACTAGATAGACTTTTCTACGGAATGTTCTGCGGACATATTATCTATATTCTTATATTAGTATTCGTGACTATATAAATGACAGATAAAAGTACAGGAGTAGGAAAAAGATATTTTTCAGATTTTTAGTACCTATTTGCAGTTTTGGCTGTAGTGGGGCAAAAATTAGCACATTAAATCTTAATATTTCACAAACAGATCCCTTAATCGATAAATTAGTTTGAAAAACTCTCAATATTTCTAAAAAAGCTATCCAACGACGGGGTAGACGAGGAAAATAAAATACATCCCCACCAAGTAACCCTAAAAAAAAAAACATTTTATTTTACCACTTTGCCGGCGTCACTGACATATCCATGCCAAATTACAGCTTTCTAGAACCAAGAGTCTCTGAGCTATGCTGCGGATGGACGGACGGACAGACGGACATGGCGAAACGACACGTATAAAGCCTGTCATAAAAAATCCAAAAACAAGTTTTTTTATTAAATAATATGATTATATATACACCGTGTTTTTTTTGATTTACGATAACTTCGGCATATTACTAGGTACATCCATAGAAACCAAGTGGTAGATTAGATTTTTAAATATTGCAAAAAAATATTTTTTTTTCTGTTTAGAACAAAGTAATTAAATGTTGTATCTTTGGTCATTCTAAAAGGGCCTTTAGAGTTAACTCATAGTAGTCATAGTCAGTGTCAAATACGTCAATTTTAGCGTGACATACACAGACAGTTAAAAGCCTTTTAGACCAGTTCAACGTGATTAACTGATTAAATTTAAAACTTAAATATCTTTAATACCGTAACAGTTATCACTTGTCTCCCTTCGGGAAATTAACTTTATTTGACCTAAAGAACGTTCCTTTAAAGTTATCGTAAATCAAAAAGAACACGGTGTATATAGTTATGTTTTTCTTAACAAAATAACATATCAGAAAAGCGTCTTAAATAACGGAGTACTGATATACAAAATTTGTACTGTGTCCTTGTCTTGTTTTTCCTTAAAGGTGATCTTTATGTGGGTAAGCAGCTTAAAAACCACCTCGTCAGACAGTCTTTATTCAGTCAAACCTCACTCGAATACTTATATAATAAGGTGAAGGTGGAAAAACCTTTGAACATGCTATTTGACCTTACGTCTATTCTAATGTCACTAGTAATTTGCTAAAGTATCTTAGATAAAAATTGCCGTCGCTGAAATTAATTACATGCTCCTCTAAATGTATTTTTAAATTAAGTATCTTGTGATTTCTTAGTTTTACACAACTTAATAATTAAAATATTTAAGACCGAATTATTTCAATTTAATATTATTTAACAGCGTGGCGTGCTTGTGTTACTAATTAAATGTGTCTCGTTTACAGTCTTCAACGAGAACAAGTTTGTTTTGCCATATTTACTTTAAAAATACGAGATAGTTCCCAGCCAACTTTCCCGCTAGTTAGGAACGGACAGCGGTAAAAAAATCACAGCAAAGTGTAAACAAGAAAGAAAACGTCAAAACGAAACGCAAAAGGAATTAAAGTCTGAGTTCTTTACGTACACGCGCCTCGGGCATAGCGAGATTAAGTGGCTAATTTGTCAGCGAGAGCAAACTTGGTGCGCGGACTCGTGCGGACGCTGCAACTCGATTAAACTTCCCCGAAGTACCTACAGCGTGCGGCCTACGCCTATTTAGCCGCCCGATGTACATATACAGCGGAAATTTAATTAGCCAACTCATCAGCAGAGTACTCCGGAGATTCTGTAACCCATGCGTGCATCAAACGCGGCATTAGCCCTTCTCTCCGTCTATTGCGTTTTTGTTTTTTCTGTGTTTCATTTGCTTATGTCAAAGTGGAAGTACTCGAGAGAACATTTTCACTTTGAAAATAGAACCTTTTAAAACAGATGCCTAGGTGACGTAATGTAGTTCACGTTGATTATTAAGATTAGGCATTTTCAATATTATGTGATATAAACTAACGCGACAACTTATAATAAAGGTAGCTCTAGAAAAGTTTACGAAGAGCGCTACACGAAAGTGTCCTACTATTAACCGACACCACATTTTTGTTGTACCTTTATCTTCAAACTTAGATTAACGGAAACTTCTCTTAACAACTTTGTTGACTAACAAACTAAAACAAAAATCAAGTAGTTTAAATTTCCAAAGAGTTAGTTAATTAGGAAAAATATTTTCGCAGTTTGTCTAGTCGGCGTTTGATATCCATGTTTATTTGAACTTTGAAAATAAAACAGTAAACACTAACATTTCTATTTATCGTGTATTTAGTATAACAGCCTTGAGGTAACTTTATGGTATTGTGGATACCCACATTGTATAGATACTAAACACATCTTCATTATCATTTGCTGAGTTTCTTGCGGCGTTTCTTCTCAGCAGTGGTCTCCTCTTGTGAAGCGCTGGTAGATTCTTGACATGTAAAAGTGCCCGTGCGGCCTACTTACTGAATAAATGTCTTTATCTTATCTTTATCTTACCTATCTGCACCAATCATATCATATCACATTGTAATAATAAGTGTTTTTTTTACTTACCAACACAAAACAGTATATTTGGTTACACAAGATAAAAAGTTATTTTTAAGTGTGGTAAAATGGATATGAGACTGAGCAACACTGCTGTAAAAACCCAACCATCTCCAACTAGGAATTACAACTAAAACAAAGGTAGGTTCGCTGCCATGACGGCGACAAAACAGTAAATAGAAAATGGGTGGATCAACTTTTTGTTGTTGTTATTCTGTCCCGTGAGCCAGGAGACAACAGTGATAGAGTTTCTTAGAAAAAATGATATGATATATACTTCCAGCACACTCAGGAGAAAGGCCATAAAATAATGGGTGTGTAATTGCCAACAAAACAGTTTTTTTGTGGACTTATATCCTTTGAAATCATAGTTTTAAAGAGTGACCCGGGAGACGTCACCATGGCAACGAGCTACAAAGAAAAGTTGATTGACCCAAATACATTACAATTTTCACGAAGGATGATATTTTTAATGTGTGAGTGTATACGGGCCAAACGAGTTAACTTTTATCACAGTTGTTATTAGCCAAAAAATTTTTGTCAATTTTCCACCCGTCTTCAAAATCATGTCTGCGAACTTTTTAATAAGCTTCTTCAGTCATAATTATGTCATAGTATACAGTTTCATTATATTTGTTTAGTACAATCACCAAAAATATTTATTAGCCAAATGTTGACCAGCACTGGGCTCATAGATAAAATATCTAACTCCTCTGTATTAATATCGGCATTAGAGCGATCATTGTATTGATTAATGTATCTTAGCATTAAACTACACTGGGCAAAATTATGAGTTTGTACTAGCTCCCGTTTGCTTCTATAGTCTGACGATATAACAGGAATCCTAAGACCTTTTTGGATGCTTATTTGTGAGCGTTGTACTGTTTCACCAAGCTGTCGACACGCTGCTCTGCTGAGACATGCGCGCTCGAAAATGTATTTTATTTACCCAAGTACTAAGGCTTCCGTCTAATGAAGTGTATTGAAAATGTACTTGGAAACCTTATCTTAATAGATATACTAAACGGTTGGCTTGGTGAATACGTATGAAATAACGTAGAAAATAGTGTACATTATTGCACATTAGTTATCAAATCAATGTTTGTGAACCAAGAACAATCTAAACGCTAATGCTGCTGTTGGATTAATAAGAACCTATGCTTAAAACAAATAACCTAATAGGATTAACTTTTCTCAACGTTATTTCTTATTCTGGATATTAACCGTGTGTATACGAGTACATACTTTTTTCGTTTGTGAAGAGTGACAACAGTGGCAGATAATCTGTATAGTAAAGTTGATCGTTCATTCGTCGGACTTACCTTCTGACAGATAGAGCCGGTCCGGCTCGCCGGGCGGGTCGCAGGGCGCCGGCCGGTGGCGCAGCGTGACGTGCAGCGAGGGCCCGCGCGGCGGGACCTCGGGCGGCGCCGGCTCGGGGGGCGAGTCGCACTCGCGCTCACTGCTCTGACCACCTTTGTTTGGACCTGCAACGTCACTTACAACAATTTCTCGGTATTTTGACTTTAGTCTAGTTTGATCACTCGCTTTGAGAAATGTACTTTCTCGAGGCCGTAAAAACCATGTCGATTTTGGTTATTTTCTACATTAAATAACTTCGTTAAACAAACTTGTGTGCAATCCTGCAATCTGTTTTGCATTTCAATTGATGTTTTTATTTTTATTTTGCAAATAATATATTTTTTAATGCTTTAACTTACATCTGTAAGTATTTTTATAACAGTACGTAACACACAGCACATAGTCGCAATATCTAGGTATTCAAACTAATAGGTGTTCATATTAAATTGATGATATAGGTACCTATCTAAATATGAACGGAGCAGCCGCTAAACCAAACATTGGTCGGTCTGTCTGCGTAGCTAAGACACGTGCGTCAGCCGAAGCGAAACTATGCCAAGCATCCTTATCAAAGGCATGCACCCACCTTCATATTACGCTTATAATAGCTAAATACAGAATGCCTAGCTGGAATACCTAAAACGGAATCCGGAACAGCTGAATACTACTGAACGTATTTAATATTTTGTTAGATATAATTAATGACTCTTCTATATAATATCGCGGGCTTCATACCATAGGGGCGTATCAACAAAAACTCGTTTTTTCGTTTTTAATGCCATTCAATCACAAAATAGCTTTATCATTTGGTCAATTTATTTCATAATTTTTAATTAAGCAGATTTTGAGAAATTTACGAAAACCTTAAAGACGTATGATTGCGGATGATAAACATGTGTTAAACGAAAGAGGCGTAACGTAGGCGTATGAACATTTTTACCTATGAGTCGCATAATTTCGATAAAGTAAAGAGACGTATGAACTTACGGCTCACCTTTTGGAGATCTATCACTTAAAAACTCTCAAACCATATGGACGTATGCACATACGTCCGACAAAAATCAAATGTGTACATCAGAAAGCGTTAAGCTATAAAGGCGTATGAACATACTCGAATTATAAACAATATTCTTAATAAGGTGCTGTACTGGCTTTAAGATCACACACAACCTTAGTATAAAGCTACAAGAAACTAACTTAATACAATTCAGACCGTACCAAAGACCTGCTATAAATATTAACTATTTCTGCCATCATGATAATTTAGAACCAGTAAACAAGTGCCCACTACTCTGTATACATCGCTCATCCAATAGAATAATGACATAATTGCATTTTTAGCATGCATGTTATGTCATTGTTCCACGCGATAGACCTGACCTTTAGAACACTTATAACGGTAAAATCTCAAAACCCGTTTTTTGCAATTATGTCATTATTCTATTGGATGAGCGACATATTGACGAACATTTTAACTGGAAAACTCAAATAGGAAATCAGCAGCTAAAATTTTCTAGTTTCGCATAATACCTCGTGTGTTCATAAGTTTTGAGACGAAACTTTATACTTAATAAATAAAGAAAATAATACTGGCACCTATTTTATTATTTTTTCAATTTTGAATTTGGAATGTTAGTGTGCTATTGGTATGTTTTTAAAATTCATTTTTCTTGTTTTTCTCGTGATGGAGGGAACGAAAGAATTGCGTGCGACTGTCATTTCACTACATATGGCGGGGAAAAAACCAATGGAGATATTCCGTGACATAAAATGTTTTGGGGTAAGCCGCAACTTCGTATATTACACCATTAAACGGTACAAGGAAACTGATTCTTTGAAAGATCGCCATAGGAGTGGTCGCCCGCGGTCCGTAAGGACGGCTGCAAACATCAAAATAATCAGAGAGCGACTTCGCCGAAATCCATGTCGCACCCAGAAAAAACTCGCTCTGCAGACTAAAATTTCGCGTATTTCAGTCAACAGAATATTGAAATATGATCTCAAAGTAAAGGCTTACAGCCGTAGAAAAGTTCATTTTCTAAATGATCGCCTTCGTAAATTACGTCGCGAACGTTGTCCGATGCTGCTCAAGAGACACGATGCGAAAAAGATACTCTTCACCGACGAAAAAATCTTTACGGTTGAAGAAAAGTTTAACCGGCAAAATAATAAAGTTTATGCCAAAAGCAGCAAAGATGTTCCTGCTACAGCACGAAATGTCTCGCGTGCTCATCATCCGGCGAGTGTGATGGTATGGTGGGGGGTTTCGTACGAAGGTGTCACTCCGCTCCATTTTTGCCAACAAGGTGTCAAGGTTAAAGCAAAAAATTATCAAAGTGACATTTTAGATACTGTAGTGAAACCCCTATCTAATAGTTTATTTCACAACAAAGAATGGATTTTCCAGCAAGACTCAGCACCCGCCCATAAGGCTAAAACGACTCAAGCTTGGTTAAGGGAAAATTTGCCGGGCTTCATCGCGGCGGAAGAATGGCCTTCCTCCAGCCCTGATCTCAATCCACTGGACTATTCTTTGTGGACTGAATTGGAACTCAGGGCCTGCCAAAAGTCCCACCCAAACTTAGATTCTTTAAAGCGAGCCCTCATCAAAGCAGCGAAGGATATCCCGCTGGAGAAGATTCGTGCCGCGATCGATGACTGGCCGGAACGTCTAAAAGCTTGTATTAAAAATAGGGGTGGGCATTTTGAATAGTAATTGCTTGTGGTTGTTGGTTAATGTCTAATTATCATTATCTGTAAATTTTATAAATATAGCTTTATTCTTTAAATTTTTATGTAATATTTATTTCGTCTCAAAACTTATGAACACACGAGGTAATATGCTCTCAGAGAAATAAAAATAAACACTGACTTAAAGACCGCAGTTTGTGCTTATCACGCCTTTGCCCAGGCTTGGCTTCAATATGGAATCTAATTGTGGAGCAATAGTGTTGATGTGACCGATTGGTTTTTACTGCATAAGAGTACTAGCTGGTATAAATAATAATGAAATATGCATACCACATTTTATAAAATTTAAATTTCTGACACTAACATCCTTATACATATTAGAAACTTACTACAAACTATATTTGTGTTACAAATAAGGGGCATTCGTTCTATTTACAAGTTAAATTCCCATGACTCTTTAAAATAACTTTTTAAAGAAATTAACATCTTAACTGTCTGTAGCGCCTTAATTTATTTATGAAAATATTATTTATGTTATTAATTATTTTGATTCTTTCACGAAAAATTCTGAAATACATAGTTTAAATACTAGAAATAAAAATAAAATCGTTATCCGAAAATTCCGCGTCCGTAAAGTATATAAATCATTTTTTGGTCAATGCATTCATTTCTATATTAAATTACCTGACGTAGCTTTAAAGTTACCATTTCCAGCATTTAAACAGTAGTTAATATCTTAAACGTAGGTACTATAGTAAATGTGGGGTTTTATTTTCTATATAATAAAAATGAATCGCTAAATGTTGCTAAGCGCAAAACTCAAGAACGGCTGAACCGATTTGGCTGATTTATTTTTTGTTGTGTTGGTCATTGTCAGGACAAAGTTTGTATGAAAGAAAATAAATTAAAAATCCACAGGGGAAGTCAGAAATTTGCATCGGGGCAGGTATATAGGTATTACGCAGTTTATAGTTGTTTACACTCCTAGAAACGTTAAATTGCCTTATATTCGATTATACGTTGTTAAATTATGCTATAGTGGTCAAAGAAAACATTTAAAAACTTTAAATTGTTAGGTTCTTTAACATAAATATAACGACTCACGACACTAAGTTCCTATTTTATAATATTTTTTGCTGATAGATTGCATTCACAAGAAAAAAAATTGTTTCGTTTTTCAAGAGGTTTAAATTATGTTTTTATGTTTTGTAAGGTTTTTTTTTTAGTATTACAAGAAGTTAAGTACCTTATTATTGCTTTATTTTTGATAATTTTATTTTATTTAGTTTTCAAGACAAGTTATAATCATAATAATCATAATTATAATAATTTATTCGTAAAGCTAATTTACATGTCAATAAAAATGTGGTACACGGATGTCAAAAGTAAAATAAATTAGGCTACGCAGGTAGCAAGTAAAAATTGTAATAATCATTTTAAATTAATTTAAACTACGACTACAACGTCATGAACTCATTGTAGCTGTAGAACGACTGCTCAATAAGCCAGCGCTTGAGGCAACTCTTATAGCTAGACAGGTTCGATGCCGCGATTATGTTTGCTGGTAGCTTATTGTAGACCGCGGGACCCATGACATGAGTGAGCTTAGTCGACTTAATCAGCCTATGTTTTACGCCGGCAAGCTTATTTGCGTTGCGTGTGTTGTAGGAGTGGATCATACCCCGCGTTTTATAATCCCCTATATTAATGCGTACATAGAGCGATACTTGAAATATAAATATTGCAGGCAACGTCAGAATCCCAAGCTTCTTAAATAGTGGTCTAGCCGGAGTATCATGTGCTACTCTCGCTAGAATTCTGACGGCACGTTTCTGGAGGCGGAAAACCCGGTCCCACTCGGCACAACGTCCCCAGAGCTCGGCTCCGTACTGCATCAGGGAGTGCACAGTGGCAAAGTAGCACGTGCGGGCGGTGGTTACAGAGACAACCCTCGCCACTCGGCTCAGGGCAAAGCATGCGCTGCCAATTTTGCCACATAGCTTGTCGATGTGTTGGTTCCATCTGAAGCACGAATCGATTTCAAACCCTAAAAACGTAGTACTAGTTGTTCCAATGGTATTCCTTTTGTCAAGACAGTTAAGGGTCTGGTGTTCCGGCCCGACAGATTGATATGTATAAAGTGTGTCTTCTTCGGATTTAGGGCCAGTCCGTTTACGTTGAACCATTGAACAATAAGTGCCGCGGTTTTATTCAGTCCTAGCTCCAGGCAATCAACATTTGGTGCGAGCACAATTGCACTTCGGCAGATATTATCGAGTCCGGGAGGTCGTTTAGGAGTAGGGAGAAAAGCAGATTAGAGACTGACGATCCCTGGGCTACACCCATCGTTGCCTTCAGCGGGTCCGACCTAGCCTTTCCTCCATCCATCCCTAACCACAATCTGGGATCTATTTTGCAGTAGGCTTTTGAACAGCGAGAGCGACGCTCCATCGATTCCGTAGTGTTGCAATTTACTGGCAAGTACGGCATGGTCAGCAACATTGAACGCCTTCGAGAGGTCGCAGCACAGGATAGCTACTTACTGGTTTCTTTCCCTAGCATTCATGACACGTTGAACCAATTCACGGGTAAGAGACATTGTCGAGCAACCTTCGCGATAGGCGTACTGCCTATCGGATAGAGCGCCGAAAATTTGTGTTATTTTGGATTTATAAGTTTTTATTTTCGTTGAGACTTTTTAAAATAGATAGTTAAGTACTTAAGTATTATGTGATTAATTAGAATTAAAATTACCCTTCCGAGACCTGGGGCCCTAGACAAGATGCATTACGCCGAGTCGCTTTTCTATTCGTTTCGTTTTTAAACCAATCGCGTCACTGCTAGATCACGTAATACGAAAAGTCACGTGATCTAGCAGTGACGCGATTGGTTTAAAAACGAAACGAATAGAAAAGCGACTCGGCGTAATGCATCTTGTCTAGGGCCCCAGATACGATTTCTTTAGATCTCTTTCTTAGGTTTATAAAATTTGTATTATTTTATTTTTGTAATATCCTTGTCTTATGGATGCTTAAATTACTTATAAGAAATACGATTAGTTTAGGTTTTTAATAAATACAAATTCATCTTAAAATTTGATAATGTTTTACTTTTTTTTACTCTTTTTACTTGTTTGGATTTTATAATAATACCTACTAATGATACAGAAGTCTCATGTACAAACCAAAAAAAGTCAAATTATCGTCAAGCCAAAGGGACTTATAGATTTTAATAAACACGATTAACCGGGAAGTTTTCACTGAAAGGAACGGTCTCCTCCAGATGAATCATTACATCACAAAATCAGAATTACGATTCTGTGCATTTTAAATAGAAAAGCTGATGTTTAAAAAATATGTGTTCATACGCCCATAATTTGTATGACTTTTTTGAGAGAAAATAAATTAACTTCTTTTTTTTTCAGTCATGCTAAAAAGACATAAAATAGTCTTTAGAAACAAGCTACATTAGAGTAAAGCAATCTGTATTCACAAAAATCATTTCCAAGGGCTACATGCAAAGTTACATTTAAATTACTTAAGCAGAAAAAAAGTTATTCAGTTTTTTGTCTCTCCTGAAAAGTAGGGGTTTTGTTGTTACGCCCCTTTGTTATGAAGCCCGCGATATGTTGTTTCTTTTTGAATCGAAGTCTCACAAGAGCTATATCATAAGTGAAACGTCTCAAATGTTTTGTTTACATCTAGGAGCACATTTTAATATGGTGTGGTTAAGACAGCTGTTAATGTTAATTTTAACGCAAAAGCAACGTTTTGATTATTTTAGGTTTAATGGAACTGATAGATATTATTTATTCACTCCATATAATCAAAAAATGGTTTTAAAATGCATAATGCATAATCTGGCGACCTTTACAAAAAAAAATGTTTTAATTTCGAATAAAACCATGACACAGACCGCCCAATGTAGCTTATCTTTTGTTACAATATCGTGTTCCACGCGCGTATATTTTTGAAAAAAGAATAATTACTTAATAAAAATTATAATCCTACTAATTAAAGCGAAATAAATATTTTCCACTTCTTTTTGTATTAACATGCAAAGCTAATTTTACATATTAATACGTGGAGTAAGACAATATAGTTAGGTTATAAATTTATTTCAGCAGAATTAACGTATACAAGTATCTCCGTTAATGATTTTATCCAGAGTAACTTAATTGTATGCGTAGTTGCCTGGCAAATATTGTGTACAGAACAGTATTGCAGAAACCCAACGATTAATTTCAACTTAATTTTATTACCATGACTTGACACAACAAATAAATAAAATATCGACCACACTGGTGATCAAAATACGGTGACGGTGCGTATACGCAGTGACGTGCCGTATGCGTCACGTTTTTTACGCATACCGTCTACACCAGTGCTGAAAACTCGGTGACGCGTGACGCATCTTTTACGTCTCGTTTTTAGAAAAGTAATAACGTAGGGTATTTATGGATGCGATGTAAAACACGCAACTTTCACGTTAATGCAGAATTTTTAGTTATAAACTTCAAATTAAAAACGTTACACGACAGTTACGTCTAGACGTTAATACTGATGCGTCACCGTATTTTGAGCACTGGGGTGTTATTCTCTTAAAAACGGTGTTCGGTCGGTCGAACGCATCTATCGATCTTATCGACAAAAGCCCTGCGGCCTGATTGAGAATGCACGCGCTAAAATGTGTTTGGTACGCTCTGAAGGGACTAATTAAACTCGCCGGTTCATACAAGCCGCGCCGCTTTTACTCGTTCACTCTTTCGACCGACAGCATGCCGTTTTTAAAAGAATAACACCCCTGGCGTGGACGGTATGCGTTATGAACGTGACGCATATGGCACGTTACTGAGTAAACGCATTGTCATTGGATTTTGAGCACCACCGGTTAGGTAAGGTTAGGTTAGGTTGCCGATGCTGATTGATGGTACGTTCAACACGCAGCACCCAAAAATTTACCATTGTCATGGCGGTGGCGAACGTTGGTCTCATGGGCGAAGTCGTCGGGCCTGCGCGGGCGCCGGGACAGCGTCCCCCCTGTCTCCGGGACAAACATCTCTTCACCTACAAAACAAATAAAAGTATAACTTACGAGTATGCCTCTATGAACGTAAAAAGGCATTTGCCAAGAAATTCGATGTTTAATTGTTTTAACGAAGAAACTGATCTTCTATGTAACTTGTTGACATTTGTCAACAGGCAGTTTATTTATTTTAGGAGGTCTGTGAAAACGTACAGGCCTAGTTTTTCACATTTCACAATATCTACAACATATAAAAAATGGTAATAATAGTTTAAGGGGAGAAAAACATTTTAAACGTTATCGCATTTAATATGGTTTTTTTTAGGGTCGCAATCCTCTTAAGACGTGCCAACGTTAACTATATAAATCGGGCCCAGAAAGTTGAAAAATCGAGGCGCTATTTTTTTCGTTCAATAGTTAAGTGCAAAAGTTTTGGCATGGGACATACACACCAAGTTGTATATCGCTGAACAGACATGGGGGTGAATTCGATAGGTCTAAACGTCCTCTATCAACCTGCTTCGTTTGATACACTCCTCATTTTACACCCTGTATCTATATAGAGGTGTTGTGCAAGTTAATAAATATATTTTCGTCCATATAAGAGATTAATATTATCAATATCTCCGAAATTACTAGAAATCGCTGAAGATACACGGGAGTGAATTCGATAGGTCATGACTAGGGTTAGGACTTTTGGTGGCATATCGTGTCCGTTTCGTATAGATTCAAATTTTTTTTTTTTTTTAAACATTCTTCTAATCGATTTATGTATTCTATGAGATAGAAATACTGAGTCAACGAGGATACCTGCGATTATTAAAATACATACCACTTTGATTTTGACCTTCGGTTTTTAATATTTCAAAATTCATTTTTTTATTGAACCGCTAAGCCAATTTAATTTAATTTTGGTACGGAGGATATCTTTGCTCTGTGAAAGCCTTACAAACAAGCAAATATTAGTAGGTATGGATAAACTGAACTAAAAATATATTTAGTTCATTTTGAAATATGACCATGCTGAAGGTCAAAATCAAATGTCACGTGTTATAATAATTAGGTAATAACGACTCCATGGATTCTAGAACCACGATATGCCACCAAAAGTCCTAACCCTAGTCATGACGTCCTCTATCGACCTGTTTCGTTTGATCGACTCCACGTTTTTCCCCCTGTATCCTGTATATACAATTTTCACATTCTCACCTTTCGAGTTTCTGTTTCTTCTGAAGTATCTTCGACCAGTACTTTCATGAGGAAATGGCGAAGACTGCCTCTGAGGGCTGCTGACGTAGCGCGGCGGCTCCTCCCCGCACTCCGACCCGTAGATTCGTCGCCGCTCATCTGTTGAATAAATAGAAATGTTATTATAAGATCGATTTAAATGATCTACGTGCGCTCAATTAATTAAATTACTATCTCCAATTCCTTACGCGAAAAAAGAGAAACGAAAAACAAATGAAACAGATGAAAACAACTACTTTGTATAGTTTTCTAATATTTATGACAGGCAAATTACTGCGATGAAACATCATTTTAATTTATACATTCCAACAATATTCCAACCCTTTGAAACTGTATAATCCAGTCGTCGGCCCCACATCGCAGGCTCATTCGCCCGGTCTCAAAACAAACATAAACAATGTTACTTATTAGGCATGTCTGGTGGTAAATTTTCATCATTCAACACAAGTAGGCCAGTATTAGGTGTGCAAAAGTTTGGAGTGAAAGTTAGGAATATATGAGGCGGTTTGTTCAGGGTAATTGTAAACAATAACAAACGAATGCCGAGGAAGGCTGGGGCTGCGCCGCGGGCGCTGCGCCGCCTCACTACTTCCACAAACAAACTGAACAAGCGAAAGCGACTCACACAAAACCCAAGTATACCAGTAAATATTTTTCGAGGAAATTTAAGGCTGCCGAAGGTCTATTTGAAAAACATAAAGTAAAGTAACAGTGACCTTTTGTTTTCGAAGCGCGTTCCATACATCAAGACCATGCAAGAATCAACAGGTAGGTAATATTCTTAAACAAAAAGTACCTATATAATAATAAAAACAATATATACATAAATGTAATAATATCACAAGCATAATTTGGAAATTTTATTCAATTACATTCCTCCAAAAAAATAATGATAAGAAGCAAAATCTAGGAAACGAAATAACGCGCCCCGTTTAGGGTAACGGGGTACGCATAAAACTGTTAGAAAGTTTCTAAATAACGACCGAGTGGAATATGAATTTAGAAAAACCTCGTCCAGATTGAAAAGTTCCGCGATACTTTACAAATTGTTCACAATGTTATTATGGTTTGGAAGAAACATGAATAAATTCAGAATGCGGGGCGCACCGGGCGGGGGCCGTGGAGCGCATGTTTTATTGTATCCATGTTTAAAAAGGAAAGTTTACTATGAAACGTCATAGAAAATTTATGGTGAATACAGTTCTGGACTTTCTATGTACAGTTGACTACAAAGTCATGTTTACACTTTCGCATGTATGTGCATAGGCTAAATGAAGATAAAATGAAGCCTGGATAAATGATCTAATAAATAGGATAAATGTACATATAGAACTGAAATTGTAAAATTATTGTTGTTATGACTTGTATTAATCTTTGTGTGTTGACATCGGGTAGGTAAGTGACCATTTATTAGATAATTTTTTTTCAATACATGTAATTTCGTATTTTTGACATGCAATGCAATTTATATTCTAATATTACATTGATGAATAAATAAACTTAACTATATAGTGAAATTAAAACATAACAAATTGCGATGAAATTGAAACAAGTTAAACTAATTGCAACAAGACATTTGAAATAATATTTTTGGGCCGAAAGGTCTTACATTAATGAAAGCAAAATCAGCGGGTTGTAGCCTGAGGCCAGTGTTGAAGCTAACCGCTTTAGTTTAGAAAATGATTCTTCAACCTCAATTAGCATTAGGCAAGTGACGCCGCAGGATCTGGACCACACAACACAATTATATTTCATTCATTTCCGGAAGTAAATTATACACGTCGAAATCCCACTTGAAATAACGATGTGAAAGCGTTGAATATTGATTTGTTGTTATTCAAGCATGAAGCTGGTAACAACTCGACAGTAGGTACTTATAAAAGTTATAAGCAAATAAAGGGCTTACTTCTAACAAGAACCCAATTAAGCGTCTTTAAGCGAATGTTTACTTGGAATATAATTCGAATATGCTTTTGAGCAGTTCTCGTAAAAACTTTCAATAAAGATTGTGAAACAGGAAAATGACGAGTTTGGTGTTATTTGAAATTCACCATGTAAATCAGAAAGCAACACGCCCACTCGGTGGTATAAATCGTCTTGTTGCGGACAGTTTTAAGCATGAAATATAATTTACAGCCAAGTAAGAGACAATAAATACGGTTAGATGAAGGGACCGGTGTGTTTCGTTAGATATGCCCCTACTTTATTGGGGCGCCGGCCGCCCGCTTCCTGCCACTTAAATATGAGAAATGACGTACAATTCGATATAGTACTCCAAATAACGCTAACTGACACGATAAAGCAACTGTGCGGATCATTATTGAATTTTGTACTGTAATTCATTAATCATTAATGTAGAAACACCTTTAGAGGTTTCGAAGAATTGATATTGAACCTTACCTTTCCAGTTTACATTTTTAAACAGCCCGTAGATGTAATTTGCCGGAGGGCATAGCTTTCCATTTGCATGTTGTAACAGAAGATTAAATATGAAAATTTAATCATGATATTTCGTTAAATCATTTTTGTTTGTGTGCAATCGTTTGGTCTGCGAATATGTTAATAAAACGGCTGCAAATAGTTCATTAAGTTTGTGTAGGTTAGGCGTAGTTATGTCTCTTTTATTTGTGAAATTTAACATCATTTTTTTTTATAAAATAGCACGATTTAAGTAACCCTCACCACATCTTTCTAAGTGCTTTCACGTTTAATAACTTTGCCAGGCACAAAATAGAGCATTATGAAACTAGTGAATGAATCGAGTTGAGACCTAGCATTCACTTGCAAAGCGCCAAACTTTGACAAGTGAGGTTGCATTTAAATGCCGAGCAGTCGCGGGCGGCGCCGCCCTCGCAGAAATTTGCATTTTTCAGTCTTTTGTGTCTCAAAGTTGAACCCTACTGCAATTCTAGCACACGCCTATATATAAATCGTCAGCTCTTCCGCAAATTGTAAGATTAAAAAAACAATAGTTGAAAAATCGGTATTCATGCACCGAGAAATAACAAATGAATAATTCAATATCCAAGAGACAATCTCACACAAATAAAGGTCTGAGGAGCTAGACTAACTTGACCACGATAAACATAGGTACTACTTATAAGTTAACTTTCGTTTGTTATTATTGGTACTTTTCTATTTATGACAATTGTATGTGTGTGATTGAAGCATCAAATAAATGATGTAGGTATCTATCTAACTATCTATCTTACATCGAAATACTCAAACACATGGGAAACATCCAACACTCAAGAACTATTCTCGTGGTCATCAAGTGAAGCTCCTTCTAATTAAATTCACTAGTGACAATGCATTCATTGTCGAAACCGCCAACTTATCTTTAGATATAAATAACAACTGTTTGGTTTTCTTCCAAACTTCTTCATTTTTTTACATTTGAATAATGTCTCTAAATAAAACATCATCATAAAATAATCGTATTGCTTCCATAAAATATATTGAAAACGTAATCGCCTCCTTTGGGGAGAATAACAGATTCTTTGCCCCGCGATGAAAATGACCTGAATTAAGTTTTAACATTCAATCGTCGGGTTTACCCCCGAGAGCGATCGCTATCCGCCGGCGGCCGCGCCAACTCAGTTTCTGTTTTTATCAACAAAATTATTATAATAATACATTCAACACCTACATGTTGAGGGGCGAACCTTTAGAGCGATGCCCGTTAATTAGGGAAACAACTTCTCCGAAACAATAGACCTGATATAACTTTTATAGGTAACAATTACCTTAATTAAAAACAACCATAATCAGCATCGATCGTGGCGTTGATTCAAAAACATTAATTTACAAGAACCTTATAAACAGGGTCCGTAATTTTCATGCCGATGAAATCACTTTGACGTCACGCTCCATATAGGGTGATCCCAAATAGTTTTATTGTAAATTATTATTCATTAGTCGTCAATCATTTTAATCATGTACAAATGACTTCAAAAGTACTCTATTTAGACGCGGAATAAATAATACCTACTTAATACATGAAACGGAAATAAAATTATTTTATTTGTTTTTATACATACATTTTATTAAATGGTATTGTTAACAACACGTTACAATAATTACGTAGAAAACAGAATTCCTACATGTTCAATTTGTTCCCAGAATTAAATATACATACATACATACATAAACTCACGCCTTCATTCCCAGAGTGGGGTAGGCAGAGCTAAAGAATTACCAACAAGTCTTAAAACTTCTTGATAAATATATTTCAAATTAATTTGTAAATAATTATGTACAAAACTAACTTGTATATAATACTGAAAGTTACTGTAAATAATATCATTAAGTATCTAGTTATTCGTGTAGGTATGGCCCAGGACCTTGATTTGCATACCATTTAGAACCTTGTCACAGTGACAATAATATGATATCTTAGAGTATAGATGACTAGCTTAGGGGCATTCCATCTTAGTCCTCAAGGTTGGCAGTGCATTTGCAGTCTTGTGAATGCGAAGGTCTATGGGTCACAGTTCCCACTTACCATCAGGTGGCCTGTGTGCTCGTTTGCATTCCAAAGGAAAAAATAAATAAAAATAAATGTGACGTATTGTGACGAGTGTTAAATACCTCTAACCTTCGTTTTTATTTGCTCACGTTTCCGTTAACACACTCGCTGAAAAGTAGCGCATAGCGCTACGCTCGTAGCGGATTCCAGCGTTTTCCGCTTTGTAGTGAAAACTGCCTACGCACAAAGAGCCAACCGAGCGGGCTGCTGGCACCGAAAGAGTTAATAACGTGAATAATGCCTACTGAAAATATGAATATGTATTAAAATTCTTATTAATAATTCAATTTATAATTCTAACACGTGTGTAGTTTTTTTGTCGTGAATGCATCATATTAACTTCTTAGTATTAATTTTAAATCTATTGTTAAAGTTTAATCAATCCCGTTTGTGATTTACACCGCGTAGAAGTTGCGACGTTTACCTACTGATTTAACTAGAACTTTCGCCAAAAGACATCTTATAGATGAACAATAGACTCCACTTTTCAACTATAGGCTGAATGAAGCCTTATGAAGTAATTTAATATTACAGAACCTATTTTAGCGGTTAGAAGATTGTATATTAACGGTGCTTGTTTAAGAGGCTTTTATGAAAATATTTCATTAACAATGGCCTTGGAATAACATTTTTACTTTTAGAATGTCGGTTTCCGTGTAAACGAACTGGGATTTCAACTAAATACCCGTCTTGATTGACGCTGTAGGTAATAGCGCTTAGAAATGTAAAACATTTTCTTAAACGTTGTCATTAAGTCAGGCCGGATAAAATAGTAGATCGTACAACGAACCACTTAGAGCTATTTCCCAGGATTGCGTGATAGCGGCACTTAATTTACAAGCTCCGTTTAATTTGAACTATTTTGAGGCTCAGGCTGGAATTTAAATATCTGCAGATAAGAAGCTCACGCGAAAGTGCGCCACAACAGGGGCGGCTAAATCACGCTCTTAGCAAATAAATGCGCTTCAGATATTCTCACTGCAATTCTTTTCTCTGGAACATTAAGGATTTTACTGCCATTGATGGCGAGTCCTTACGTTTTTAGGTCAGAGCAATATAATCCCCACTTTTTGTACATAGCTTCGTAGAATTCTCATTAGGTGTTCAATAATATACAGGCTCAGTAAGAACTGGAAGTCTTAATTCATTTATTTCTGAATTATAAATGAAATCCGTTTTTCCCCGTTTCATTTATTATTTTACGAGAAAAATAATTTTAGCTTCTTATTCGGAATGGTTTCTAACATCAGAAAAGCAATATACAGGGTGAAACAAAAACGCCGTTCAATAAATATAACAGTATGAAAATCGCTAACCCCTAGCACAAAGCAAGTGGTAAAACTTTAAAAACCGAGAATTTTTTATTGTACAAAACATTTTTTTCCTGGGTATTCATTTTGGATCGTGCTAGAGTTAGTGATCCTACAATCGATTTTTTTAATGAACGGTGTCTTTGTTACATCGTGTATGTCCACAACGGTCCCCTTTGTGTATCGCATTATTTCCATTACATTTACATAAATAGATATTCTTACGATTGCCATGGTAATGGGGGCTATAAAACCTAAAAGATCATTAAAATAGTAACAGTAGGATATAAAAACGGGATGTTTATTTAAGTATTCAAATGTATGTTGTCCAATAAAAGCAAGCGCGGGATCACGGGAGCGCGGAGATTAGACGCAGCCCCATCAATTACGGGTAAGCCGAGACACGTGCGTGCGATACTGCGAATCTATTGGAATAGGTAATTAAAGTTTTCACCAAATTCACCCTATGACGGTTCTCTATGATTATTTGGCATTTTGACTAAATTATCACTATTACAAATATTTGTATTAATTTCATTAAGCTAATTCTAACTTTTGAGGCTTGCAAGATTGCTATAAATTCAAAAGAGCCCTTGAACAACGATGAATCCTTGATATTTAGAAAATACTACTTTATTTGTTATTTTTAATGTCACGATATATAACTTTTCTTATATGTTAGTTACCTAGTAATATAGTCATTTCAATTTTAATGAAACTGGTAAAGAACTACATACCTTGTACACCTTTGGCCACATTGGCTTCATATGGCCAGATTTCAAAATTGTGTAATTTGTGTACACGCTGTATCAGGCCATTCATTAAATTAGCAACAGAGTCAAACAATACAAGTCATATTAAATACAATTCTTTTCAAATTCAAATTTTTTATTTCAGACCAGGTCATATATTGTTAGTTATATCTAGAAACTTGATAGCTAAATTAGTAATTACAAAATTGGTTTAATAGGCAAAGATAGATATACTGACGTCATTAATCCTTGTATATTGATATCGAAGAGTGACCATTTATTAGATGTTGAATTGTTGTTGTTTTAGTTCTATATTTTTAGTTTTCTTTGATTATTAGTATTTATGTTTTGACGATCTAAATTTAATTTCGATTTTTATGACACGCAATGCAACTTATATTGTAATATTACATTGATGAATAAATAAACTAAACTAAACTATACCGGTCCAGAATATATCTATAACTTTTCTTATATGTTAATTATCTAGGTATAGAGTCATTTAGATTTTAATTAAACTGGTGAAGAACTACCTTGCGTACGTACGCCACGTCAAAGTGGGACCAATTCAATAAAATGCCACAAAACCGGGCAGCTAAATCAACCAGCAATCACCTTCAAAATGCCTTTTTAACTACCACTGACGCGACTCACCAAATTCATATATTTTTCACGCATAATCGCGTGGAAAACATTCGTATGCGTCCGTAAAAAACAAAAAAAAACAAAATACCACATTAAATCACCCATAAAAATCCTTAACACTAAAAACGCTTTTTCAGTTAGAAATATTTTTAGCCAACTGATATACAAATAATAAAAAGCTGTGCATTCTTATACGGTTATTTACCTCCTTAGGAGATTTGATGCTATCAAGCCTCTCTAAAGCCTTTATTTATGACGGATGGTCATTTTCAGGCAACAGCTCAATAATAACGTGAGTGATAATTAAATATGTACCTCGTGGAATCCCCAGCGCCTGTCCGGCAAGCAATCTTGTAAAATATTCAATCAGCCTTGTTGGGCAACTAAACAGAATAACCAATTACCTCCTCTGTGCATAAAATAAGCTGAGGTACCCATTAAATAGACGCAGTGTTATGCCAAGCAACTGTTTTAAAACTGCTTATCATTATTTAAAACTAGCGGTAAAAAGCCATATTATGTCCTTCCTTGGGATTCAAGCTATCTCCATACCTAATTTCATCGAGATCGGTTCAGTGGTGTAGCCGTGAAAGCGTAACAAACAGAACATTTCTTCAAAACTTTACTATTATTTATTTAATTATAACAGAGTTTTTAGAATCTAAGAAAATCCTTAAAACTCATTCGGATATAGCTGTTCTGTAATTTAATCCTTAGCCGGTAATAAAGATAGGGGTACAGTGGTGAACTTTCTACTTCATTAATAATGTGATTACGCCCCGAAGTTCAGTAACGACTTGCACACCTACGTAAAACATAAAACGTATTAATTACAATAAGTACTGGGGTTTGAGAACAAAACACAGTGAAATGTTAATGGGCTGAAGTTACCGCCACACCTGCGGTTTCACGGAGTCAACTGCTAGCGTTCCTGGTAAAGAGGGTAAATGAGGTTGTCTACGGCGCCCTCTCGCGACCTCCCGGCGAACAAAACGACAAAGAGAGGAACGGCAACATTTACAGAGAAAATGCCCTTAGGGCAGCAAGTAGTCCGCCTCCACCCTTTGTTTTCTTACCGAGCCCTCTGCCGCGGCCCAGCGCGCAGACTTACTAAACCTTCATAAATTCATAATTCTATAATATAAAAGAAAAGGTTGTGAGCCTCGGTTGAACTGCAACATTCGGCTGTTAAATTTAATACTACACCACAATTTCGCTGGAATTGTAATGAAAAATCTTAAATAAAGAAACAAGCGTGGTACATTATTTACGAATGTGACACGTGACTATCTAAGTTTGCAATGCTTCTAGGGGTCATTAGAGAGCTGCGTTTCCGGATGTGTACCCAACAAAGATTGTAGGTACCTCCAGTTAAGTGAACAATTGAATAGGCGAGGTTAAAAGGTTCCGCGCCGAGCCGCCCTGCAGCGCGGCGCGTATATCTCCGCACCGCAGGAATTTCTAAATCTTCATAAGATAATGGATCGCTCCGAAAGAAAAGGACCTCTCCGGCTTGGAACTTTGTTGAATTCCTGACTCGTAATTAATAAAATTACTTTTTGGGAGCTTTCTTCGACTTCAAAGAATTTTAGCATAAAAGAAAAAAGTTAAGTAGATGAATTATTTTTGAATTATAAAGGGAATAATTTCAGATGTTTATATACTTAGGAGTTGTTCTGAAGAAATTTTATTTGTCTCCTGGCAGGTTCGTAACTCATGCTGTTGTTTAAATTCCGTGTCTTTATAACTTGGGTAGGTACATTATCATAATATTGAAGGAAAGATTTTACTCATGGAACTTCCAATATCTTTTGTAGAATTATTATCTGTTCCAGTTGGAGGAGCTCAGTGGCATCGACCGCGATTGCAATGAAATCGCATTTAACCTGGACTGTAAAGAAAGTATTTACTCTCCAATTGAACTGAACAAGATTTATGGGAATCCTTTTTAAAGAATATTCTAGAGTACTTTTATTACTTCGTTACTTCGAATTTTAGAGTTTCATATCAAAGTAGTGAAAAGAAAAATATTGAGCTTGGCTTCGAACTTTTAATGTCATTAAGCACACCTACATAACTGTGAACATAAATTTGCTCTGGTAATGTTTAAGAGAAAGCATAATTATATTATGGTCGGTAAAGAGTAGGTGGACCTTTCGGGTAATTGACAATTCCTTCGAAGTGTTTTTGTTTATTCCACACCTTTTTTTATAAGTTGAATCACAGAAAAAGGTTTTTTTTTTTTTTTTTTATTGCATAGGAAGGCAAACGAGCACACAGGCCACCCGATGGTAAGTGGAAACTGTGACCCATAGACATTCGGTTTAGGAAGATTCAGGAATACTCGGTTCGACTAGCATAAGAGCGTTTGAGAGCGAGTGAGAGGGATGTACTCGTACAAACCCGAAGATTGTATTAAAGGCTATTTTCATTTACTCAAGTCCTAAAATATGTGTTACGATTGGTTGTTTTTGAACACTGAACTCGAAACACTCATTTCGGCGAGTATTCTAGCGAATGCTCGAGTAAATGCTCAAATTTACAGCAACTTTATTCGTATGTCGACCTTCTACTGTAACTTCAAAGGGTGATCAACCTCATTTGACAGTGAATGGTAGGCGATTGTACAGAGTAAGGTTGGTTTATCAGTGCCGGTATTACGATGGTCGCCCGCATGTCGCGTCAGGCGCACGCGGGTGCAACGCCTCACAGGAGATACTGGTCACAGCACGCCACGGTCAGCTGATGCCGACTTGACTTAGTACACAAATGACGGGTGCAAAAGAAACCCAACTGGCAAATGTACTTATAACACCGCATATTATGAAATTTCGAAAATTGTTATTATGTTTTTTTACTTACTAATAAAATAATCAGAGCCTCTGGTCCATGCGATAAAAAAAAATATTGTATTTGTCCTATTTCGTATTATTAACGTTTTGATAGCTCTTATTTACTATTTTGTATAGTAATAGTGGCTGAGTTAAAGACACGTCAAAGACAATATGGTATTTATCGCCTAGAATAGAGGCCCGGCCTGTTTCAACACTGACTTGCAAGGTTGTGAGATCTAAACTAACATACTAATCGACACACAAACTACCATGAAATTAAAGTGAATACCAAACCATTTTATAGGCATCTTCTGGGTGAGCTCACTTCATCGTCGACAAAATCATCGTCCTCCAGGGGCAACAATTAGTCAACAGCAAACCCATTATCAATAAAAAAAGTTTTCAATACTCAATATTGCGCTTCTGTAAAAATCTGAAAATTAGCCAATCCGGATCTTACTATAAGTTGACAGAATTGATGTAACTCTTACATGTAACTCTTTCAAACAAAGTTGTGTCACGAATCTGAATGAAAAAGCATAACTAGGTATAATCATTGGCCTACTGTTCTTTTGATTTTTTGAAACCAGTATCGAGTACAGTACGCAGTGGTTTAATTTGTGAAGCCACATAAAGCTCCGTTTGATGAGGGTAGACGAGCTTTCAGATTAGATAGCGAATTTAATATCTGCTCAGTGCATATAATTCTTAGAATCTTAGATACAGCTCGGTAAAAGAAAATCCTAGCTCATTGATTGATACTTTATACAGTGCTGGCCACATGCGATGCCGCACGGATGGAACGCTTACATTTGTCTCAATCAACAAAAAGGCTTTATTAATTTTGAAAACCAATCAACAAAAAAAAAACACCACGACACAGAAAGTAACGTAAATTTTTGTAGAGTGCATAACGTTAATTTTATTTTCAACAGAGGTAATTTTGTATTTTTTCGAATAGAATACGGTGTTTTGTCGGCAACCTTTATTGTCCTTTACGAAACATTAACAAGACTACTGCTGTAAATAATACTCCGTGATTTATACTCGTTGACTGTTAAAAAAATGTATCTTTAGTTAGCAAAACAGTAGCAGTCTTCAATAGTAATTAGTCTTCTTTATTTTTATTTGTGTTTGTTTTGTTTTCTATAAGCGTTACCCATAAAATTCCAAAAATACTTAATTCCAATTTATTTTTTATTTTTATTTAGAATACTGTACGAAACTTTGATGAATTATTTATTATAAACAGTTCAAAAAAAAGTACAACAGCCTAAACCCTAACTCGATTTTGCTGCTTTACGCAATAAAACAAAAGCTAAGCGGCGGTAAGAGCTTTTAGTTAACAAATGAATCCATTTGCCGGTTGATTCGGCGGGCGGAGTGCCGGCGAACAACAACACATCCGCAACAATAACGATTTTACTAAATAATCAATCAATCAATCAGCTGGATTCCGCCGCCTAACACATATTTATGATTTGCTTCCGAAGCGTCGACGTGACTCAATATTGTCATTATTGTGTGTCGGTGGGCTTGTCTGACATTTTGTAAAGTTATATACAACTGAATCAAATTATGACGTTTTATGAAAATTACTAAAATGACCACACTGGGTCTATTTGCGTGTGGTAGGACCTGGTCTACGATCCCTACTACCGCTAATCTGTGTCGAGCAACAGTATTCGAACTGTTGTGTTTTGATATTGAGGACGTCTTCCTTGTTCGAAACGCGTTTTGAAACTTGAGACTTACAAAATATGTCAATGGGCTTAAGAGGCCGCTTCCTATCAGGAAAGGTGACTGTTTGCATTCCTCATGCTTTGGAAAAAAAAACACTACCACCGTTTTAAATATTTATAACAACGTGTATTACCAAATTTTGTAAAACTACCAATCCATCTATTATTCAATGTTCTATCTAAACTTCCCTCTAATAAACACCGAAACAACAAAATAGTTTATCGAACTATAATGAAAAACCCTTAACCAAGTGGCTTACTTGCTACCTCAGCGCGAATTTACGACTAAACAATATCAAAACTCGTTCAACCTTAATTGGATAAAACTAACTGCTTGTGATTCAGGAAAGGTAATATCAGTTCCCCGCTTTTGAAAAACAATAACCTGGGAACATTGCGCGGAAACCTTTATACGGAAGAGTCTTTCAATGAAGTTGCACGCAGAAGAATTTCCATGCAATAAAGGGGCATCGCCTCGGCGCGGATCCTCGGCCGGAGATATTGCGTACTTACCGGGCTTGCCTCTAATAACACCACCGATATCGTTTGTGCAACGAGAAAAATACGAAATGAAATGGAAACTAGCCGCCGCCTTATGGCTTCCAATCTCGGTTTACAATTTGCCTACACAACCAGCTGTTTCGTTAATTTCTGCGTCTCAAGAATTTTCGATAGCTACTACAATTTCATTATAAAATAGGGTTAGTTTTGTAGGGTACGAAGTTCATTAAAAAAAATATAGCTTCTGTTCGTTTAAAATACCGTGTTGTCGTAGTTTTTTTTAAATAATTGGCTATAGAAACTAAAATTAGGTTATATTATATGTCATTAGCTTATGCAATGCTTTAACTACTTTTTTTGCTTCATTTATGGCCTATTAGAAAACACAATATCATTTTTTTATGTGGGCTTTACACTGAATAAAACTGATAAAACAATAAATTTTTACTGTTATAAAATAACAACATTGTAACCAACCCTTATTGCAAAATTAAAACATAAAGTACGTTTGATGACAAGTGTGAATTACATTTGAACGTTTAAATGTGATTTACCAGAACGTAAGCTTTAATACTTTAATAATAAGGCTTGAGTTACCCCTAAGTATGAAATCATACTCGACTTTCTAAAGTTCTGTGGATGTGAACTGCGGCAACTTGGTCGTATGCATGCTCGAACTTGCTCTTAAGATTCAGGCTTTTGTTCTTAATCTCGGAACTAATTTAATTATTATTAGTCCAACTATGCTTGCTGTTAGAGTATTTCATAGCTGTTTAGAAAATAAGTGGGTTTTCCTTTTAAATACTATTACAGTAGTATAAGTAGTAGAAGTGAGTCCCGAGTGGTTGCCGGGTTAGAATAGTGCCACTCCGTGTCTTCCCGTGGAGGTCGTAAGAGGCGACTAAGGGAATAAAGGCTTGGTAGTAGGTACTGTTAGGCGATGGGTTTGCAACCTGACACTAATATTTGTGCCTATTTGTGTAAAATATGGTTACAGAAATATCAACAATTTTTTATAGTTGTTGGTAATTCTGTGGCTCTACCTACCCCACTCTGAGAATGAAATCGTGAGTTTATGTATGAATGTACAATAGTATTTTAGGATAAATTGCAATAATAAGTAAATAAAGATGACAGCGATACAAATTGTGGTTTTGAGTTCGTGATTGTTACATGTTTGCTGTCAAGGTAGGGAGCAGTAGTTTAAACTGTGACCTTTAGCTTTGATGGGGCAGTGAACAATGAGTGACTCATCATGTCAAGGTAATTTTTAAGAATTTTATTATAATTATAGTTTTTTAGAACTTTTAAAAGTAAAATCATACAATTTAAAACAGTATTTTTTAAATGAGTCTAAAATGGTCCAAATATAACGTCAAAAAAATTGTGTACAGCCATTTTATTCAAAAAACCTTTAACCGCCATTTGCCAAAAATGATAATTCTCATGTTGCGCGGCTGTTTGCCTTCTCAGTACCTAGTATTATTTAGAAAAGGATAGGGGACTATGGTCGTTGATAGAGATCGACGTTGATCAGTGTTATTGATAGCGATCTACCTAATTAAAGGATGCGAGCTAGTCACGCGCAGCGGGCGTCTATAGCAGCGCTGATCCAGGCCAGCCATGCATTAAAGCGGTGCAAATATCATCGAGTACATTAATCACATCAGTAGTGTGGAGTAATCGGCGGATGAGTCCGAAAGCAGCAAGTCAAAATATTTATTAATTAGCTCAACATCAATGTTGATTTAAGTTTGCCACGAATGGAGCAAGCCGCTGTTTATGACCAGGGATCGGAAATTCGGTTCGATATTTACCTAATCTTTGGCGGCGGCCTTGTTGTGCAGCGTATGCAGGAGCACTCAATTTTAATTTATTAATAAAATACCCGGGATGTCTTAATAAATAAATTACGCCAGCATAAATCCATAATTAAATATTTACATTAACTATTTAAGTAATTTTATACACCGTGTTTTTTTTTATTTACGATAACTTTAAGGGAACGTTCTCTAGGTCAAATAAAGTTAATTTCCCGAAGACAGACAAATGATAACTGTAACGGTTTTAAAGATATTTAATTTTTAAATTTAATCAGTTAATCACGTTGAACTGGTCTAAAAGGCTCTTAACTGTCTGTGTATGTCACGCCAACATTGACGTATTTGACACTGACTATGAGTTAACTCTAAAGGCCCTTTAAGAATTACTTTGTTCTAAACAGAAAAAAAAAATATTTTTGCAATATTTGAAAATCTAATCTACCACTTAGTTTCTATGGATGTACCTAGTAATATGCCGAAGTTATCGTAAATCAAAAAAAACAGCGTGTATTGATTTTATTTGCCGTGTGGTTGCCGGGTTAAAATAGTACCACTCCATATCTTCACGTCGAAGGCTTGTAGTACTGTTAGGCGATGGGCTTGCCATCTGTCACTAATACACTGGGAAACATCTTAGCCTACTTGTGCAAAATGTGGTTACAGAATTATCAAGAAGTTTTAAGACTTGTTGGTAATTGTTTAGCTCTGCCTACCCCACTCTGGGAATAAAGGCGTGAGTTTATGTATGTATGATGTACCGGTAACTTATCTTACCCAACCTAACCTAACAAAGTTAGAGGAGCAAATCGACGGAATGTTTTCTCCTACATGTACAATAATTAATATAAACGTTTTGTAGAATCCCAGAATACTGGCACTTTTATTATTAAAATAATATTTTTAAGAATTTCGTCGTTCGTTCGAATTATTCGTCAATTTTTTTCCGGGATTTTGTCTACTTTAGGTAAATATCGAACCGCATTTCCGATCCCTGGTTATGACTATGGTATAGTCACTTCAGGAATCACGGGAACAGTTTATAAACGGACGTAGTTAAACGAAAAGGACTCAATCCACGAAACAATCGGAAGGAGTTAAGTATGCCACGATGGTCCTTAGGGACTAGACTATCTGTCAGCAAAAAGGATCCAGAAAATTATTGCGGCAAGTTATTTTAAAATGACACAGGAACGAGGCAGGGATATATTTTAAATCGGAATAATTTCTTGGATTAAAATAATTGTCTTTTCATAGAACCTTGCATATATTATGTATATATGCAAGGTATTTGAGTAAGGAAAAAAAAGCTTCAAGCAGTTTGGTTCTTTTTTAACAAATGACTTATTATATTCACATGCATTGGTTGCGTGTAAAACGGATCCAAACCACATAAGTCCCAATATCTCAAAATGTAATGAAAAACTGTGAATTATTTTTAAAAATACATAAAGAAAAACATATTTCGCTCATTTTCTCCATAGTATAATTTTGTGTAAAATCAATCTATCATTTTTTAAATACTCCTTGAACTTCAAACTGCAATTACTCGAGTAGAAGTCTCGGTGGATTGACGCTTTTTCGTTTAGCTACGTCCAAATAAATGGTAGTTAAATGGTGACATTGATTGTTATCTTCCCGAAAGAAAATAAATTAATAAAATAATGATTTTGTTTTTATAGACGTGAATTGTAACTACCTACTCGTATAAGTACATCATACGTACACTCTCGTTATAGTTTATCATGCTTTATTCTAGAAAAAACATTTAGTCTGAGTCAACTGCCTAACTTTTAAAAAATTAAGCGTAATGCTGCCTTTTAACATTGATTAAATATCATCTAAGCCTCCCAGGCACACAGCGTTGTTTGTCAAACTTCGAACTTACGTATGTATAATAACTTCCGTTAATGGTTTCATTCAATTAACTGCATATTTACACTGAACGAGGCTACAAACATGATGACAAGTGTAATGCACATTTATACGCTGTTGCGCGGAAACCGCTCGCAAAATCGTCATGTGCATCCTCCTAGAATAGCAAAATAGCCTGATTAATTCGGAGCGGAAATAACTGTCACGATGTAATAAACGACCTGGCGGTACTGCTGAAAACTTCAATGACGTACCGACACGGATTTTATTGTTAAACCTCCATAAAATGACAGCATCAAATCGCAAGAAAGAAATTACTTGGCAATTTAAGGTGCGTCGGCACCGCTGCTTAACGGTGCGTATATTATGGTGCGTCAAAAACGGCGTCATGCGACACCATATTTAACGCAGTGCTGGGGTCGCATCATCATCTTATCCTCAACAATAAAGTCGTTGATTGTACTATAGTTATTAATAATTGTATTTGAAATATTTGTAATATAATAGGGGCATTTATTCCACGTTAGTTTAACCCATCTTGCTGCGATATCGCAATCATATTGCTGGCGTTATAACAGCTCTTATTTACTTGACGTGACACACAGTTGTCACCATGATGACACATATAGCACCTAAGTACAAAGGAACAATAATAACAGAATAAATCAAAATCGTAGTTTGATAGTAAAAGCGGTCAAAAGGTCAACTGTCAGAGACGAAACCATCACTTTGTTATGTTTATTTTGAATTCAAATATATTAGTTAGTATTTCAGTCATTTATAATGTGCCTGCATAAAAAAGAACCTTTGTCAGGCCCAGTAACACGACGTACCACTTGTATGCATTTTTATGATTTCAAAGGTATTTGATCAAATCTAATATTATACCGTGTGTCAGGCACGACATTCGCCCAATTAATATGGAGAGAGTTAAGGCCAATTAGAACATACTTAACTTATTGGTGACTTTTGTAAAACGGACAGTTGTTTATTTTTATTTTTAACTGTATCAAAGTTGTTAAAGCTAAATAGTATAATTTTGGGATATTTATAAAACAATAAAAAGAAAACTATATGCTTTTGAATACTGGCCACTACCACCTGCCTAAAACCCTGTATTTAAATCGTTGTTTTCATTTGAAACGTTTAAGTCTTGTAATTATAAGGCAACATGAGCTTGGAATATCGGATATTTTATGAGAGCAGCCGACGAGCAATATCGGCCACAATAGCAACAACCTTTATGATAATGTTACCTTCTCGTTACATGTAAATACACCCTTATGCTGGGAAATGTGAAAACGGGACGCCGTATGAGCTACTAACCGTTTGTAGGTATGCGATATTATACAAACAAAGAGGTAAGCATATTGAGACCGCCGTTGAAACAGTTTGAATTAGATAATGTATTATAGGCGTTTTGCTTATGTCGTACATTAAAAAAAAGTGTTGTAAAATTTGCGTGTTTATTTCAAGTATGTTTTTGACATTGTCTTCGTCATTATATTTTATTTCACAGCCTATGTCACTCACTCCTAAATTAATGAAGAAATAATAATGGAATACACACATAAGTAAACACACATACGAAAACAAAACTCCCTTTTAGGGATAACACTGAAAAAAAAGCCACCCACGAGATTTTCTCTTAGTTCACTCTAAAAGAATACAATAGTTATGATATAAGTTGTATCAACCAAAGCTAATAGTTACAACAGCAGGTTGTTTAGTGATTCAACAAACACCTTAGTTGATGTATCTCACGTCTTGTTAAGCTCATATGGAATCGAGACACATATGCTCAACAATCACGATCTTGTTAGAAGCGACCAATTTTTATTTAGAGTGTAAGAGTAAGTTCGGTTTGCTTAGTTGTATGTGATTGGATCCTTAAATCGAAAATATTATACTTTGTTTATTATGCACTAAGAAGAGAGAAACCTTCTTTAAAACGCAACGAGCGCAGCACAAGTTCGGTTAGCTTGAACTTTAATTTAACATATTTTGGCGCCACATCCGCTGTAAGGAAGCAAACTTTCACGTCCGCATCTGCTTCCGCTACAGTCATTTCCGTTACAACCCCGAAGCATTCTTTCGTTCGCGTTACGGGAGAAGGTGCGCGGATATTTGTGTTTACCGAGGGACTGATAAAAAATAAACTCTATTACGTTATTTAATAAGACAGAAGAGGGGTGTTTTAAAAGTATTTAAACTAAGGTTTGAAATTGGTTAGTCTGTAGTGCAAGTAAAAGTTATATTTTAGGTTATTTTTAAAGACATCTCGTTTTAAATAAAGCTTACGCAGGGAGGTAAACGATACCTAGATACCTACGATAAATACTGTGTTCAATTTATTTATTTATTTATTAAAGGCATACCAACAGCATACATATCCATCATTCACAATATGATATTTCCTGACCACACTATTCATTATATGTAAGCCTATTACAGGGATGTACAGCATTCACATTTTAAAGTGCGCGGTTCACATAGTTAGGTACTTTTATAATTATTAATTATGGGGAATTATACAGGGTGTCTGGAAAACCTTCGGAGAAATTTTAACTGTAGATAGGGTGGATGATTTGGATCATCCCTATATTGGTAACTTTTGTTTAAGTTAATATTTGACTGAGTTACAGACAGATTTATCATCGACTTTCCTGACGATGCTCTCAGTGTGCCCCATCTTAACTGATTCATTCATAATAATATGTGTCACAACGTAATGTAAATAAACAAGTTGTTCCTTATGAACAATGTTTCCAATCATGGTCAAAAGCTCCATGGAGTTTAGAAAACTGACACATTATGCTGTAATGTGAATGAAAAGACGGTGTCTGATAAGGGCTATTATGTGAAATAATCTAAAACTGAAACTTACGATTATGATTTTTACTCACACTTTTCTCACACTCACTCGTAGGCACATTACTTCTTTTACGAGATCATGAATCATGGCTGTATTTCATTGATTTGTACCACTATCAGGGCTTCCGACGAATAAAAAACACAATAATTAATTATTGACAATTTGACATATTATCTTTTTAAATCTTGGACCATTAAAACTCTTTATGAAAAGAGTTTTAGGTTTCATTTGTAAACAAAAAATCCTACCTACACGTTACGTTTTATCAAAATTACATTTAAAGCTGGCATCATACATGTTGTTGCTAGATATTCGTATCATAGAAGAAAGAGAAAAATAGGATCGCTTTGTAAGAAGAGGTCGACGTGATTACACTCTGTGGTAAAAACCCTTAAAAGAAAAAGGCCACTAAAGCCGGCTACTCACACACCTGCTGCAGGGGCAATATGGGAATTGGACCCTTGATTGCCTCCTTAATTGTGATGTGTGTAGGCAAGCAGGAGCAATTTTTAGATTGGGCCTGCGGCAGGGCGGCAGGGGCGCAAGACCTTCCTAGCTCCCTAGATTGTGTCTACCGCCCTGCAAGGTTGCTGCGTGTGTAGTAGGATTGGAGCAATTCCAGTCAGTTCATTGGTGACAACCGAGCGGAGTGGACAAAAATGGAAAAAATGGTGTTACCATAGCCAGGAGCTCTTCAAAAGAATCAATATCCATTCGCAAAAAGTTTCTAAGATCATCTACTTCCAATTCTTTCATAATATTCATGTGGCACAATTTGCTTCGTTTCTGCAACCAATTCTTCACCCAATATCTTCTCTTCCTTTTTTTTTGGTAGCACCACAGAAAGTGCCAAGGCGATACCAATCCTCTGGTGTTTCGACAATACAGGAGGCTTTCTCGTGGACGTGCGTTCAGCGGGACTATCAGTTACACACTGAACGGCAGGCTAGTGTGTAGAGAACAGCCTAAAATTGGTCCAACCGCCGTGCGACCGGTATTGCCCCTGCAGCAGGTGTGTGAGTAGCCGGCTTAAGGAACACCCAGAAAATATAAAACGTGGACTACAATCACAATCAGTCAAGGAAGCGATGTCACAAGCGAAGCGATGTTTGGTTTGGGGTTTATTTTGTTTACTTGCATGTGATGTGACTTCACATCACACTCACAGGTTATAAAGTATTTCTAACATCACATAGCGTTTTTGCCACAGATTAAATTTAAAAAAAAATCCTTATTATTTCGTGTAATTTCCAAAAAAATAGACATAATTTAATGTGAAATAAAGTGAAATACGTTATTTTACGCTAGTATCAGATAGGATGACCACAATTTGTAGTATATTTTCAATGTTGTCAAATAGCCTATTATAATCAATTATGCGACGACCTTTATATCCATCGACAAAATGTTTTGCACTTGGACTTTTGGCTACTGCCACAAATACCATGCGGATCAAAAGGAAAGAACCAGCAGCCAGCAGCGCTTTCTCCCCGTCTGGTTGCCCTGAAAATCAGCGCGTGCAGCGTCACGGCATGTCTGACACTATGATGCTGAGTAGCACCCAATTTGGTGCATAATTATGTTATAAAATAGTTTTAAGGTTTTGTTTTAAATTATTTTCTCACTGTATTTAATTTGATTATTATTTTTCTGTGGTTTGCACCAATAAACGATTTTCTTTTTCTCCTTTTTTTTCTTCAATACGGAGAGCAATAATCGGATCGTTCAATCCGTCTATTTAAACTTTGAGAAGTCTATGAATTTATGGCTGTCATTAGATGTCAGTGTTAAATTATGTTATTTTCAATATTCACGTCTTCAATATTTTTGCTGTAAATCAGTTATATGGGCTACTTTAGAGCAGAAAACAATGGTAAATGGTTAGATCTCGACAGTAAAAGACGGACGATATGATCAGTCTCGGCAAAACATGAACAAGAGACCTAGTGATTTCACATTTAAAACCAATTAGTGTTCAAATTGCAAAAACGAAAATACAGTAAGTTGCACTAAAATTACTCATTTATTTTTATTATAATGCTACCTTGATTTTTGTTTACATGGAGCGAACTGTTTGTTTACATGGAGCGAACTGTTTGTTTACATACCATGTGACAACGTATGGTCTCAGGTCATTGACCTCGGACATTGAATTTTGACGTAAGATACTACGAACTGTTGGAGTAGTATACTATCAACGTCAAAATGTCAAGGTCGAGATATCGGCTGCGATACATCAAGTAACAAAATGAATATAATTAATCCTTCTTTTTTTTTTACATTAACAGAAACAAAAATGAACCATACCCCCGTGATCAGAATCGTGCCAACTATTACCCCCCCAAATTTCTCCGAAGGTTTTCCAGACACCCTGTATAATGTTACCAAAACCAAAATTTTATGCTAAGAATAAATTAATTTCTAATTGACTTCAGCAATTTATGTTTGAATGTGTTTAAGTTATCACTAAGGATATCTATATTAGTTTTTTTTTTATTTTTTTTTATTTGTTTCATTTACAATTTTAACCGTACATGTATCTCTAACACATCCTGCTGAACGGCCTCTCACCGGCGTCGCGCGTTACATTATCTGTAGTCGCCACAGTGTCATTCATGTGACATTTTCACATTATCCCTTATTACCAAGGTTTAAGAGTCATACCAGGCAAATATTGTGCTGTTAATTGCGTTTCAAGTGGCAAACAATTAAGAAGATTAGGAAAAAATGAAAATGAATGAAATGAAATGAATTCTCGAAAATGGTTAGAACAGTTATGTTAGGCATTCTTTCCCATCCAATTTTATTGGAATTTTAAAACCTTAGATACAGCTGATATTTTCACCATTTAAATCTTTTTGGTAAACTATGCAGTTACATCATCTTCAATTTTTATCCAAGCCGATACTTAACACATCCCGTTACATGACATTTTTCAGACATTTTCGCGTGTTAGTCTTTTTTGAAAATCCAATGCATCATATTTTTATGGGCTCGCTGTGCGGTTCGATCTATCTGCAGCTGACTGTACATCATGCGTCACGTCTTAAAATAGCCCAATTACAGACCAGACTCAAGTTTCTATACATTGTTTTACAGTGCTACAATTTACTTAATAGCGATCGCCAATCTTTGTTTTTCTATGACACATGAACATGAGTGACAAATTCACTGTAATCTGCGAGTGCAAGCGTGATAGCGATAGCGAGCCGAAAGCTATTAAGAGGCTGGGAACACTATTCGTAGGTATATTTCACCTTTACTACTTGATAACGACACAAAAGTCAACGTCAATGTCAGTGCTATGATATTGTAGAACTAAATACGGGGGGGCCATTTGCAACGTTAAAAGATGGCGGACGTGTAATTTGTTTTAGACTTTAATTTTTGGATAATTAGGTGTTCAAAGTTCTTTTCTGATAGTGATTTGTACTTTTTATGCCTTTGTGTCGCGCAGTGATTGAAGACTTGGACTTATTTCGTGTATCTGGCATCTTTCTTCTCGTTTCAAGTGGACTCGCAGTGGTGCAGAGGTTAAAACTATCTTGACCTCTGACCTACAAATCACCGTACAACGTTGCCCCCAATCTTCCTAGAGAAGATTGGATTGTGTTTTATTGCTATATTGATTTATACTTATATACAGGGTGGAAAGTTGAGATGGGGCATTAAGGGCAGCTACCAGAACCCTTGCTGCCACGCGAAAATGATCTTAGGAGACCTCATCCAACTTTTTCAGTGATGACAATCGACATTCACAGATTTTTGATAAAAGGTACAGTCAGCGAGAAAATCGGCAGAAATTAGTTTTTTTTTTTTAATGCCAATCGATCCCATTTCTCATAAGGATTAAAACATTCTTTGAGACCAACTGAGGTTAGAGTACTAGAACACTCACAAATCAAAGAAAACGTTTTCCATACATTTAGTAGGGTAATAACTGAGAACACTTTTCGCATTTGTTTTTTTACGCATATCGGTCCTTTTTACTTAAAGAATGTTAAGTATGGAGAGAACTATGACGGCCAGCATTATCTATGTAGCAAAAAGTTTGTATCGTATAAATCGTATTTAGTGTTTTTCATTTGTAAGAATACCGATTTTTCTTATTTTTAATGTTTTAATTGAGGTACCCCGTCACGGCAATATCACATTTTATGCTTCTTTCACCCCGTAATTGCTAAAAGTGGCAATGAAATTTCATGTGCTCTGCCTACTCCTTGAGGGAATACAGGCGTAAGAGGTATGTATGTATGTAATTGAAGTAGTCTCCATACAAATAAATAGTCTTTAAGCTAAAGAAAATTCTACTTTGGTTTTGCCCTACTAAATGTATGGAAAACGTTTTCTTTGATTTGTGAGTGTTCTAGTACTCTAACCTCAGTTGGTCTCAAAGAATGTTTTAATCCTTATGAAGAATGGTTTCGATTGGCATTAAAAAAAAAATTACTCATTTCTGACGATTTTCTCGCTGACTGTACCTTTTATCAAAAATCTGTGAATGTCAATTGTCATCACTGAAAAAGTTGGGTGAGGTCTCCTAAGACCATTTTCACGTGGCAGCAAGGGTTCTGGTAGCTGCCCTTAATGCCCCATCTCAACTTTCCACCCTGTATACTTGACACTGGCGAAATCACTTCACGTGGAAACGCCATATCCCCGCGGTAGTCAAAATTCAAAATTCAAAATATTTATTCAGTAAATTGGCCACATGAGGGCTCTTTTACACGTCAGTAGCTGTTCAAGTCGCCGCGGGGGCAAAGAAAGAAGAAGAACTAAATACGGACTCGAGGTGCTGATTCTAATAGCCATACACATTTTCTCAATCATACCGTAAAATATTATACATAGAGCTGGTTTTTGTTTTCAGAAAATATGTTACATTGGTCCTCCAGAAGCGTTAAATTTGGTGTGATTATAGTGCGAATAAAAAGTGGCTGTTTAGTGTGAGTCGACCGGTACGGAACCTTTGGTGCGCGAGTGAGACTCGCCGTTGACTAGATTTTTATACTATTTTTACATTGCCTCAATTTTCTGAAGACGTCACTAAATTTCGTAACGAATAAAAGATGCACCAGGACACCAGTATCCAGTTTATCCGTCAAAAAGTGTCTACGTTTAGCAACTCACTTTACTTAACTTTCATTTCCCAAAATGACGTATTTGAGCTTAATCCGTTGTATATTAAATAGATAACAAAGGCTTACTACTTAGAGTAGGTTCAACTTGTGACCACTAATAAGTAAAAAGCTGTGGCGTGAAGCATTTTTTTTGCGAAATGATTTCGTTAAATGATACAGATTTACAGATAATCATTTGTAAAACATCAGTGAACCATATAAAATATGAAATATAACATACATTTTTCTTCACCTCATGCATGTTAAAATATCATTGTACCTACCAGAAATAAAAGCAAAAAAATACAATTGCTACAAACAGAAACGTACATCGAACACCGAAGAATGAAGCTGATAATCACTTGTGAACTGAATACCTACATAGATACAATAGCACCTCTTTCACGTTTCTGAATGGCAGAGGTTTAATTAATTATTGTGTGCCCACAGATACCCAGTAGAAATATGCATAAGTAGGGTCATTGAACCAACGTTAGCATTTCAAAGCCTTCAATCCCATTCCGAGCTTCGATCTAACAGCCAGCGACTGAACTCCGCGTTTGTCCTCATCGCTCGGAATACCTTTCGACAGACGACTTTCCGTTATAATCCCAAACTAAACCTTCGCCGATACCTTGTTGGCTGCCTGACCCAAACCAATATCAACCTTGTGCGGTTTGCCAAAGAACGGTATTCCCGTAAAATTTTCGCCCAATTTCAGAAAGGCTGTTATCGCAGAATCACATGAAGCATTGTTAAGGTCCCCAGGTTTTAGTGTTATCGATGTACGAATGCGCATCTTATTTGCGTACAGTGCGGCCGTAAAGATAAATAGTGTAATTATAGCGCATTGTTACGAGCTTCAATGAGAACTAAAAACAATGGAAGTCGAGAGGAGCACTATTCAATGCTTATTAAATGTGTACATGACGTGAATACTCGTGCTGAATCTGTGGCGCTGTAGCTCAATTTACAATCAGAATTTTCATGCAGTTGCAATAAAGAGCGTTTACAAAAAAAAACATAGTGATAAAAGACGAAACAGGCATTTTATTTCAGAGCCAGCTTGTTGACGTTTAAATATATTTAAAGCTTACAGGCCTCGAAAGGGATCAAATTTAACGGAGCCGTGCGATATTACTGATCCGGTATTTATTCGATTGATTTTTAAATTAATGATAATAATATCTTAATTTTAATTTTAATTCCATTCTGGAAGTGCTTTTAAGTCAGGACGACATTATAATAAACTCCGAAGCGACATGTTGAGCGTTGTGTGTATCGATAATGAAGCTGAAACCCACGATAATATTATGCAGTTTCCTGTATGAGCTCATCGGGCCCGTAGTTGGCATGACAGAAGGACGACGAGAGAAGGTTGCGTCGGGTTTACGTGTAAAGTTTTCCTCATAAGCTCACCACGGGGCGCTCCCCTATCAATTGCCTTCCCCTCGCCTCCCCGCCGCACCCCTCTCCCCGCAGGCTCCACTAATGATCCCACTTGTTGGGGGCTCAGCTCGGACCTTCGACCGTGTCACTCGGTGAATAACAAATTCTAAGCTGATCCTAGCCGTAGCGGCCGCTGTACAAATATTAAAGGCCAAGATTGTCATGCAACTCGCGACCGGCAGACCGCTGGCGTTTTGTTATTTTTTTCCTTGTGGCTAACCGTATTTATGGGTATCCCGCATAAAGTTATGTAGAAGTACGTAGGCGCTAATGGCAAAGTTCATTCAGCGGTGCCTTGTTTTACTTATACGCTTTTACTTAGTGTTCTGGCAAGTTTCCTAATAGAATTGTCGGTCATATCCATTCGGTCGTGTTGAATTGAAAGTTATCTCACGTTTATTAAAGGTAAAGACAGACATGGTACTCGAAGAAAGTGACTTACTGTCGAATTGTTGCGTGGCCTGGGCTAGGAGGGAGGCGAAGACGCGGTCGGCGAGCGGGGGCGGCTGCGGCGGGCGGTCGTCGTCGCTGCTGCTGTAGCGGTCGCCGCCCCACTCGAGCGAGCGCTGGCGGCGCACGCCGGCACCCGCGCCGAGCCCCCCCGCGCCCCCCGCGCCGCCCGCGCCGCCCGCCAGCCCGCTCAGCGAGCCGGCCTTGCTGCGCCGGCCCGCGCGCTCCATCCTAGTTGTGCTCATGACATTTTGTCAGAGCATCTGGGGACAATAAGAAAATCTCTCTATATTACGCCTTTTTAAAATACTTTTTCATTTCTCATGCTCTTAAAATGTTACTTTAGTCTCTGCACACCGGAAGTAATGCTTCTTATGAATCTCTAGGGATTAAAGATTTGATTTTTATTTGATTGTGAATGGAGGATTTTCAGTGTGTATAGACAATTTTTAGGGAGTGGAAATAACCTCAAACTGACCAAAAATATTAAAGAAAAGATTTAATTTATTAAACCACGATTAATGATACGAATATGAATCTATTTAATTATATTAAGGATGAATTCATTTTATTATGCCTGGTCTAATTAGTTTTAAAATAGGTTTGAAGTTTGAATTTGTTGGCTAAATATACAAGCATTTAAAGCGTCACTTAACAAAAAACAATCGCGGCACAAATTTGTAAGAAACTTTATTATAATAAATATTGCAATATTGTATAGAACATCGTACTTTTTCCTCACATTCAAAGTGAAAAATAGAGTGTTTAACGCGAGACTAAACAATCATAATGACACTCGAACTATAGGGGTGGCTTCTGATTTGCATAAAAAAGCTAAAAGAAACATGATTCTAACTGTAGTAGTTTCACACAACACAACATTAACACATAATTAATTGAATGAGTTAAAATTACGAGTACATTTATAAAAGTATATCTATTTATCATATAATTGGTAAAAGGACAAAACAAATTGTAGAAAAGCGGAAATGTTCACGTTTAGGTAATTCCTTATCAACCATGAACGGCTGCGTAAGCCCTTGCTCAAAACAAAGAATCGACGCGATATTTTATCGAAGCGGTAACGACGTCGTGAGCGGAAAAGAACAACTGTAATAAAGAGCCTACAAGTTGTTTGGTTAGCGACCCAACATAAATAGGAAGTTGGCGAGCGTGCGTGTTGGGGATCTAATCCAGTGGATCGCGCCGCGGCGTCGCCCGCGCCGCGCGCCTCGCGCCGCGGCCTACCGCCAACCCGACCGGCATTAATTCTCGTATTGACTTAGTAAGTTTCAATGCAAACTTCCTTCCTTCGTTTACTTTGTATTTCCTTTTATGAAATGCCCATTGCATTTCAACAGAAATACCTGAAGATTGCTTTTGTCGGGTAAGCCGTAACAAGGAGGGTAATAAAACTTTTAATCCAACACAAGAACACAACTTTTATCTCCCATGTCAATAACATACGTGTGGCATGACTGTAAACGCACAAACATACATACATTCACGCTGAAAACAATATCACTCCGTTTTCTGACAGTGATGTATCAAGAGGTTGGTAATTAAAATAAATTATGAGATCAATTAGTACTGAGGCTATAATTTAATTTATAATAGGTAACTAGCGCAATTTGAGACAGTGCCTTTTAAGAAATCCTTTGGTCTACCAGCCTTTGGCTTGGGAGTTTGTTTAATTCAGCCGATTTTATTCGGTTTTTTTTCGATAATATAATTACAGATTTAACATAAACATGACCTGTAATTTGGCAAAGCTATACATTAAACTGACGCCGACAAAGTTGTAAATTTAATTAAAGAAAAATAAATCCTTTACCCCTGGAAAGGTATGTAAATCAAAAGTAGTTTTTTTCTTGAGATGTTTTTGTGTTTGTAGGTAGTTACTGCTTTGGAACCCTACTCTGACCATGGTCCGACTCGCTCTTGCCCGGTTTTTAAAAGTAGATTGTTCAACAAGGGACTAAAACAAGCCATAAAGTTGTTTAGTCTCACTTTAAACACTCTACTTTTCGCTTTAAATGCGAGGAAAATAACGCGGTCAAGTGCGAGTCAGACTCGCGCACCGAGGGTTCCGTATTTAAGAAAATAATGCTTACCGCAAAAGCGAGAACTTATTTTATTATGAACTATATTGTCTACACGATAAGGTTTAGATTTTTTTACTAAAACACTTTGGAGATAAGTGGGCGGGGAAGACGTTAATTTTTTGGAAATTTTTGGTTATAAATCAAAGGGTACATCACTAAAATTTTAAATAAAAATTGATTTGAAATGTGCAGATTTAAGCCCTGTCATATGACTTTATTTTTATTTATTATTTTATTTTTTATATCATAGGAAGGCAAACGAGCACACAGGCCACCTGATGGTAAGTGGAAACTGTGACACCCCATTTGCTATTATCAAACCACTTTAATTTTTCCCCCAGATCAACAGATTCAAATTTGAAAACTATTTTAAAATTAATATAATTAAATAGATTCATATTCGTAATCATTAATCGTGTTTCACGAATTTAAATCTTTTTATTTATAGTTTTGCACAATTGTGATTTTGAGGTTATTTCCACGCCCTAAAAATTGTCTATACACAGTCACTGAAAATGGTGATAATCCTCCATTCAAAAACACCGTGATAGGACGTAAAGGGGTTTCCAAAGTTAAAAAAAAATATTTGATCCCTAGAAATTAAAAAGAAGCATTAGTCCCAACATGAAGAGACTAAAGTAACATTTCAAGAGCATGAGAAGTGAAAATGAAGTTTTAATATTTGTCCTCGTTGTTGTTGCATTTTCTGGAGACACTAGATCGGTTGGGGTCATGTAGTATATTGAAAATACAAAGCTTAATATTTAACACAATGTTAATTGCAATGAAGAATTAAATGAATTCAACAATATAATATTAAATAGCTTGATGTATCGCCCGAGGCCAGGCGCCGACAACAATTGTTAAGGTTTGCTGCACTCATTTCTCATTTCGTACCGACAAAATAAACAGAAGCGGTTTCATTAGAGATTCGCCGGCGCGCCGTAGAGTTAAGAATGTCAGGGATCAGCAGAAATTAAAAATTTGCATAAAAATTATAAACCTAAATTCTAAAATTCCTACATAACTGCAAGCTTAATTATAACTGAGTATATACAGCAAAGACCTATTACGGTTGTGTGGGGCTATTCCGACGGATAAATGCTTATAAATGCGTCTTCTAAAGATTTTAACAGGATTCCTTTTTATAGAATTTTAGGAACATAAAACAGCGTAAAATTAGTTGAATTCCCTTGAAAACAATGGCGCATCACTCAGTCGTAAAAGCTCCGCCATACCTTACTTACCTGGTTGGTTTTTGATGGTTTTGGTGTCATGTCAATAAAAACTATAAGTATGCCTTAATATCTTCCTTGTCCTGTCTCTTCGGTCTCGATTGGGGTCAATAGCAAACCCATTAGATGTAAAAATAAAAAGGGTTTGCTAATTTGAAACTTATTTTTAACAAGATACTGGTCATGATTACCCTTTAGTTATTTAAAAAATATATCAATCAGGACTCTGCTTACCCTCATTCTCGCTCGTTGTCGTAGATATGATTTTGTTTGTTAACACTCTTTAAATAATCAGAAACTCTAAAACTGAGCAAATGAGACGTTTTCATGCCTCTTTTGATAAATAACAATTGCTACTAACCGGACTTAATTGGATTATTTTCTATTTCAGCCTGTTTCTACCGCTCGTAATGGTCAGTAATAAATTGACTACAACTACGTGAAGTCATAAGGAAATTATTGTTACTCTTCCTTTCCAAGCTGTTTTATTCCAGCGCTATTAATTGATAAGAAATGCATAACTTTACCACAAGTAATATTATATTAATACTAATTACTAACCAGTTGTTCTGAATTATTACGTTGGAGTATTGCCGTGTCTACCAGTGCATCACCCGTTGGCAGCTAACAGCGCGTCTCATAGACCGCTCGGTTTAATATAAAGTAGGCTGGCTGTTTACCCGCCGTGTCGGCGCTCATAAACGCGTTCCTTTACAGACAACAACCCCTAAACCTAGCTATTTTTTACTTGTATTAATACTAAGTAGTCAATTAGTTACACGCGCCATGATCACAAATAGGCTGATAAAGACTGCGGTTGGGTAATCCGCAGACAGGGATCTGGCTACCTACCCTCATTCTTACGCATTGAGAACGTGCACACTTGTTACTACTAAATGAATCGGAAAAATACTCACAGGCTACACATACATAATTATAAACATATAACGATAAATTTATCAAAAAGTTTAGTGTCTTAAATTTGAATGTTGTTATAATAGACATTAATGTCTCTCAGCGCTTCAGCCGCTGCCGCGCCGCTAGCAGCGCATTTAATAGACCGCTCGGTTTAATATAAAGGAGGCTCCCTATTCACGCGCAGTGTCGCCACCACGCAGTGACACCATTCGGTAACCTTTGAGGTTTTTGTTTATTTACGCACGTTGAAAAACACAAGTACCGTCATACGTAGATACTTGGAATAGGTGGGTTCAAAATTACTCTGGCAACATTAAGCTGTAGTCTATAATAATTCATCAGTCACCGGAATGTGTTGAGGCCAATTGGGTAATGTCTAAAAGTAATAGACACCGTCGCAAGTACCTACGGTGTCCCAAGAATCCAGAATTAACGGTAACAAACCACGAAAGCAAGTAAATAATTAAATAATCCTACCAAGTTCGCGGATTAGTATCTATGCCAAAATTTTAGAAAAATCAATTCTTAGCAGTGATCGTAGTTTACTTGAGTACCCGAGGAATATTCCCACAAATATTTAAAATCCTTAGGCGCCTTAATTATTGTTACTGTATCGTTTTGAAATTAAAGGATGATTTTGTGTTGTTCAAATGAATACACAATTTATAGGGTATGTGACATAACTTAATATCATAACGAAAAAAGTGGCCACCTTTTTCCATTTGACTACACGAAGGTTATGAAACTTTGACATATTTTGTATGCGATACATTGTGCAATTATTCATTTGTACAACAAAAGAACATCCTCCGATTGCAAGAAAATATTTAAGTTAATTAGAAAACACAATAATTGTAATAAAGAGGGTCACTGGACGCTCGGCGTAGTTTAAAAATGATCATGACTTTCCCGCGGCGTTGCTTGCGGCGAGCTTGAAATTTCTGAATATTTTATATCAACTAAGAAGTGGGACTATTCATATAACACCTTATTATGATCACTAAAAATAAAATAAAATATCAAATATTGTAAAAGCGTTTTTGAAGGCGGTTATCGTTTTTTATATGATTAAAGTACCTACCCACCCTAAGTCGTTAACTAATAAGTTCAATCTAACGTCCTTTTAATTTTATTGGATCAGCTGTATATCTGTATAGCTTATAAAGCGTAATAAACGAACATACAGATTGACTAACTCATTTTGAATATTAGTATGGATACAAATGATAAATCGCACTGGTAGAACAAGACTGTATCAACTCAAAATCATTGTTAGTTTTGTTTTAAGCTCATAGGCGTTGTATTAAAGTTGATTTTAAAATACAGTTGTACAGTTACTACACTTTTGATCTGGCAGTGCGAAATGGTTTAAAATACACAAATTAATACGAGTATATGACAGTACATACTCACACAAATTAATACGAGTATATGACACCGAGTTAACAGTTTTGTTGTATACAACCTTCATTCAACTTTGTCTGTGACGCAGTGACTTGTAGTTCGGGGAAATTGAACCAAAAATTAGGCCAGCTTTGCACGAATTAAAAACAGTTTTTTTAAATTAAATTACTGTTGAGTATATCAATTAATTGTATCCCGTGAAAAATTCACTCCCGCGCATATGTTTTTTTAAGAGATTTCGTTGATCAATTTAACTTGGTAGGGAAAAATATTAACAGGCATGTTTGAAAGGGGTTTTTGTGGAAGAGATATAGTTTTACGGGTAGGATAGAAAATTAAACATTTGTTGTGGGCGCAAAAATGCTTATATTTTTGAAAAATCATATAATTTGTTATTGTACGTTAAGCAAAAATACTAACAGGACAAAAAAAATGCTAAATGCCTCTTAATTCATATATTTGACTATTATCAAGGAAATTAAACTTAAACTACTTTGCAATTCAGAAATATCAAAAAATATAAATTATCGGTTTAGGCAAAAGTGTAACAGACCTGATAGTGGTTGAATAATGGAACATATTATATAAAACTATAGACATTTTTTTTTAAAATCAACAGTTTATTTTTTGTTGAATAGTTTGATATAGTAAAACTAACGATTTGCATTCATGTGTATTATTTTCTTGTAAATAAGTAAGATATAGCGTATTAATGAAATAAACTAAATTCACCTTTGTAACATTTTTGCCAAAACCAGTATAAAAAAAAACTTTTAAATTACTTTAATTTTATTTGTAAGCGTATTAATATATTAATTTTAATTATGTAAGGTTAAAAAAATACTGTACTTTTTTTCATGAAGTATATTTCAAAAATATCAAAAAAAATTGTCCGTGGACGAATTTGTTTAAATCTGCAAAATTATATATGTTCTACCGATTCTTTACATACAGTTAGTAAAGTGATCCTGTTAGCATCTTTCCTTAAATTTATTCACAAAAACGCGATTAGTTCTGGTCATGGAAAGTTTTTAATTTTTCGAAATTATTTGGAGAGCTAAGTTTAAATACATGACTAAAGAAAAAAACCTCCGTTTAGATTTTTTGCAAGGTTCAAATTTTAAAACCCCACAGCATCAGTATTGTTTGAATCAGAATCCAAATGACAATTATCACGCATGGGTGTTTGACATTGAAGTGATATGTAGACGATATTATGATCCAATAGACACCCAATAACGCTGAATTCTCCTAGTAATATCCGAGGTTCATAGCTGTCACTAGGTTTTCATCCAAATTTAGATAACCGCCAATCACTATATTTTATTTTTTTGTCTTTTGAGTTTATGAAATTTCACATTTAATTTTGTTTATCGCTTTAATACCCGCGCTTCTATATTAAAATTACATACGCAATTATTAACCCTTTAAAATAATTACAGAAAAAAATGACATAGTAAAAACAAATGAAAACAATTTGAAATTGTTTTTAACCCGTCGTAATGTAATATAATATTTAGTCAGTGCTTCATTAAAAATATAACAATAAACATTACTATTACAGTAACATTACCTACTATGAATATTTAATTAAATCTGAATACAATTTAATTAGCCGGTTAATTTTGCGACTAAACCGTCAATGGTATTATTAGCAGGTTGCTACAAAGTAAGCAAATTCGTGGAATAAAAATATCCGTGAATTATCCTGTTAATTTCCATTAGCACTGGCTAATTAATTAAGCCTTTTAAGCTCATTTACTACTTTAACGATCGGCAAAACTAAATATCAGATTGTTAATGTTAAAAAGTAAAACAAATACTGGGCAAGAGCATGTCGGACAAACACAAAGAAATACCTCAAACAGCAACTCGTATGAAGAAGTTTTCTATCTTTTGTGCTGTTTTGGCTGATTTAGTATTATAAACACTTTAGTCGCCTGTACGTCAGGACACAATCAAGTCTACGTACTCGTAATACATACATACATACATAAACTCACGCCTTCATTCCCAGAGCGGGGTAGGCAGAGCTAAAGAATTACCAACAAGTCTTAAAACTTATTTATAATTCTGTAACCACATTTTGCACAAGTAGGCAAGTAGGTCCCAGTGTATTAGTGACAGCTGGCAAGCCCATCGCCTAACAGTACTACAAGCCTTTATTCCCCTAGTCGCCTCTTACGACATCCACGGGAAGACATGGAGTGGCACTATTCTAACCCGGCAACCATACGGGACCCCGGCAACCATACGGGATTTGATTACACTTTTTGATGCGCAAAAATTGATAATGAAATGGACGCAATGTTATTTAAGAACAATCCAATGATATTACACTCAATATCATAATTTAAAAAATAAATACCTTTTTTGTACATGTATGGGAGGTAAATTTGTTTGAAAGAATCTACTTTTCAACCTTATTGACGTCATTTTAATGTATAACTGTGCCAAATTGCAACTTTGTAGTACCTCGTGTCTCTCAGTTTAACCGCAGACAGGCGGACATGGCGAATCTATTACAAGGGTTCCTTGTTGATTACGGAACCCTAAATAGTCTCTTGCGTTATTTCATAATGTTAACGATTTACTCTCATAAAGCAGGTTATCAAACCATCTCACTCCTACCTTTACAGAGAAAAATCATTTTGATAATCTTTTTCTAGAGAAAATAAGTATAGTTGAAATTTAAGCGAAACTTGTGTGACGTCAAATCTCTGACCTCTCAAAACTTTTGTTGTCAGACAAACGGAGCACAAAGAAGTATCTTAATGGCCACACATGTTATCCGTAAACCTCGTCAACAAATCCCGAAATAAAAGGCATTATAAAGATATCCGTAACAAGTATATTATGTCTGCCTGTCACGTATAAAATAAGCGTCGGGCCAATGGGGAGCAAGACAAGCATGTGAAATACGACCCGCACGCCGGCGGGCTGTGTTAAAACTGCATCTTGCTCGGCTGACCTTCCTTAGACGTCTAGTTTACATACTTAAAATGAATGCCCTGCTTGCAGACTGCGGTTCTTTACAGAAACGATGCTCGTTTATATTAATACGGTATCGATCCATATTTTGGCTTTATAAGGGTGCTGCATGTTTAGAAGGGTTGATAAACGGAAGTTTTTATTTGTATAGGCTGTTTGAAACTCGTAGCTAAAAGATTAAATGAAACTTTTCTACATAACTATATGGTGAATTAGTTAATAACTTAACTAAATGTTTAAAACCGTATTAAAACTGTTATCTTTTGGTTATAAGTATACTTTATTTGTGAAAATAAATCGAAATACCATTATCGGCTGCTAATTCATACACTGTTTTTTGTAACTAGTTTGAATACGAAAATACATATATTTTTCTATAAAATGTTATCCCTAAACAGAAATAGTTAAAGGCCAGATATTGACATCAAATGTAACTCATAATAATGTTAAAATTTATAAACTAAAAGTGGTTTAAAATATAAAAGAGTTTAGTTCGTTACACATTCTCAATCAGGATGTTAATCACGTGTGGAGCTGGGCAGCGCACCACGTGTGCATGTGCAGTGCAGCATCCGCTGCAATCGCGGTGCACCGGCTGACTTCTGTAAGGATTACACCGACCAATCACGGAAACTGGGACACTCCGCACCTTCACAGATGAATCATGGTCTCGGTTGCAGCTCATTGTTTCATAGACGAACCTAGAGCTCTTAGCTTTTGAATCAGTATGTTTGTAATAATAGTTTTAGATTAAGCATTACTATGGCGGGTATGTTATTTAGTTAAGATAGGTACCTAATCAAAATTTATAAATTTCGTTAGCAAAACTTGATACTGTAATTATAGAAAAGAATAGAATTTAAAATCATGTTTTTATATTATAAGAGTTAGTGAGATTTTTGTGTATTACTACGTTTACTTTACTACGCTACTATGAAAAACTGAGGCTCATGAAAATTTGTATAAAATGTTGCAGAGGGCGAAACCTGACCTGGCAGGCAGTTTGATAAATAACATTGGGAACTATTATTAATTTTGTTTAAGAATTTGCAGTCTGAAATTGTACTACTATTAAAGTTAAACATACCTTCGCCGGCATTAAAATAATACTGCGTTTTTACAACCACATTCATGTCATATAATGTATCAATTATTGTCCTACCTATGCATTTTATTTAATTCTTCCAGATTAAATTAAATTATGCTTGTATGTAAACAATAAACTAGACAGAACAACAAAAGTTATGTAAGTAATTATTATCTACTACCTACTCTCACAGTCGGTATTACTGTTTAGCATAACTTAAAGGACTTGATTGTATATTATGCTGGACAAATGGACTGATACAGAATTAGGAGTTAATTAGTTTACGACGTGACTGTAAATAGATACAGCCAATTTACATAACAGGCTTAGCACAGGCAGACTAATCCGCGCGAGCCAAAACAGATTTGTGTGGAAGCTGTTCCTGTTGGCAGCCCACGTAAAATATGATCATGAATGCAATAATCAAACGATATTCATGTAGCTTCGAGCGTATGTTACTTCTCACTGCTTATGCTTATAGATAGATAACCGTATTTTTCGTAGCGAAACTCATTATTACGCTAAACTTGTGAGAAAAACACTTTTTAGACGCGAGTGCTACAACGCTACGCCGTAGCACTTGCACTTAGATGTTCTTTTTATATTTAATGGCTTTAACATGAACATTTTTAACAGTAAAGTAATCGTAATTATCAACACCTTTTGTCATGGGATTTTAATAGTTTGAAACGCCACTTGAAAATGACGTAAGAATATATTTTTTTACTAATAGCGAAACATTAATTACTTTTTAATAACCGGTAATGTTTGGTAAATCTATACGTACATACGTGTATTGTACCAACGCTCTGTAGTCCGCTCCTAATTCCATAATGGACCAATTGACGTGCAGGAATATTAACACAATCCAATGAGTGTCTCGCAGCGGGCCCGCGGGACGGCCATATTACATTAGCAGCCTGCATATTCTAACTAGCCGTCACTTCCTTTGACACTGGCTTAAACTACATAATGAACATTTAATCGTACACACATAACAATTTTATAAAGCATTCAACGCTGCTTTTCAAGTTTCATTTAAATTTTATTCAAGCTTTATATTTTCTCAGACTGAAAACAAACAAGTTTCCTTCCAGCCTAGCTAAGAATGAACCCGTCAGTTCATTTCAACCCTCCGTATCCTTACTGGTTATGAGAACAATGTTAAACACGCCATATTGAGATTCTATGTGGGTTTATTGAATCGGATGTCAATCTAATCAAATACCAACCAACACTATTACAGAGTTTCCCTTCAATAGCCGTGTCGAGTAGGTAGTGGATCTAATCTGCATGACTATTGAATGCCACGATGTCCATTCATGTTAACAGACTAGCGGTGCGCCGCGGTTTTGCATGTAATTTATCTTCAAACATATGTCCCTGATGACAGCTTAGTTAACACACTCTTTATTAAAAGATGAATGAAGTGTAAGTAGGTATCCATAACCTGCAGATATGGTATGGGATAGGTAGTTTTTAATATTTATTAATATTTTTACCATATCTTTTTTTCTTGGCTTCTCCTCCAATTTGTACGGCTTTGGGCATGATTTGCTTAAGCACCATATCACTCTTATAGAATTTTTAAAAAAGAGGCTTACATAAAAGAAGCACGACAAATTTCACTTATGTATGCATGTATGTAAACATATGTAATTCATATAAAAATATGTACAAAGGCGAACTTATCTCTTTAAGGGATCTCCTCTGGCTATCCTTTGTGAGATTGAGACAAAGTAAAAGGTTGTGCTTCGAGTAAGCAAGAGTAGAGTTTTAGTGGTAGCCGTGACAATTATCACGTAACGGAATAAGTTCACCTTTATTTTTAATAAGACATAATAATGAAATAAACGTACTCTAAAAACCTACGTCAACACCCTCTTCCTTGGTTCTGTTCAAATGAACATATTTTTTGCATATACACAAGTAGATTACATAGTTTAGCAATTGATACAACCATACGATTATAATTTATAACTAACTTGCATTCTGATTTTTTATTCAAAATAATATCTGACGGCATTGATGGACCTAAGATTATAACATAGCCGGCCATGCACTATGCCGTCCGCTGCTAATGTAATCCGGCAAGGTAACCCGATATCGAGTCGGGCGCGCACGGACTCGCCCGTTAATTGGGTTGCGTTTAATCCCACGTTGCAACTTTAGACTCATTTTCGCTGTCCAATAAAGCTGCTCACACTTTATATCGTCCAAAGCTTAGTTATCTAGCCATTTCTAATTATTCGAGCGAAGCAACCGAGCAGTATAACTTATTTGCGTGGATGCCAAAATAAGAAAATTACTCGTGGATATTGGAGGCCTCATTTTAGAAAGTTTATTCCATGAAATAATTAAGAGTTCACGATATTAAAATAACAAAGTGACTTTGACAGTAGCAGCAAATGCTTAAATATTTATCGAATAATTCTAGCGTGAATGTTAAGGATTAATAACCTATTTATTACCCAAATCCTATTATATACTAGGATCTGAGAATCATTTAATGAGTTCATATAAGGTTCATTTTAAACAGTTGACTGATTTGTTGAGGCATTTACATTACGAGGACTTGAAGCAGATCTCTCACGTGTAATAAAGCGCCGGCTCAGTCGGATAAATCAACAACGGAGCGGAGCTAATTAAATTTTACTCTAACCCAGGGACGTTCACATAACTAAGCACTATGTTGGTCAAACATCTCTCGGAAATTGGCAGGAGTTTGTTGATTATGTCCAAATATATTAATGCAAATTGTCGACTACATTAATTATTAAGCTGATGCTTGCTTGGTGATAACATTAAATGATTTATTTAATTTTGAGTAGCGTCTTATTCTTCCATTTGTTTTCCACTACATACTCATATTAATACCTCGAACACACATGACGTTATTAAATATTATGTTAATAAAATTTGTAAAGTTAAAGTGATCCATGAATACATTAGTGATGTATACCGCTGTCTAGTAACCATAACACAAGCCTAGAGCTTCATTTTGGACTAGGTCAATTTGTGTGAGATTGTCCTCTTATATATGTTTATTTAATTACAAGGGAATCCTAGTCATACGGTCTTAACAAGTGTAAACATATACATTTCAAGCTTCCCTTTGCGATCAAAGGGGACACGCTATAATAAAACGGCTATATGAACAAATTGAATGTTTCCCGATTTCAGTATTTAGCAATTTCACGCTTTGTAAATGTAATAATCTACGCCACAGTGGATAATTCAATTCCCGTAAATACATGGCCCGTTACCGAATTTCCTTTGAGAGATGGAGCGTGCGCCTCGCGTTGCGAGCCGGCACGTCTCTCTGAACTTCGGAATTCCAATTTTGAAAAGTTTCCCAACAAGGGCCCCTATTGACAGCCAGTGTCAGAGACCCATTCGGCGGAGACAAAAACAGAAAATCATCTTAGCCGCTTTCTGCCCGCTGCCCGAGATACAGGCGCGACGAGGTTCAGCTGTGTCGTGCGGGGAAGTCTATGTTGTTAATAAATAGGCCTAATCTCAACCGTAGATGTTTCGAGAGCTATTAAAAAACGTTATTTTAATATTTTAGGATAACTGATGTTTAAACTGGAGAAGGAACAATTCATTCCCTCTATAAAATGCAGGAGTATTAGGATATCGATATGCGATACAAGAAAAACAAAGTTGAACCTTGAACCTGTACGAGCAGAGCCTCTTGACAAAAAAGTTTACAGTTTACTTATTTTTAAATAAATAAGTCAGTTTAGCTGCCTACAATGAATGAAAACACAACAACTATTTTCACAAAAATCTAAACAATAGCTAAGCTAACACACATTTCCTCTTACTACGCTTTTACTGTTAAAGTGGATAAACGGCTTTCGGCGCTAAAATAAAAGAGAGACGGACAAAAAAGTGTCTTGTAATGAAGAAAGAGGCTTCGTGATTGTGTGCCAAGTGCGGGGCAACTTTACCCATGATTCATTGTGCCCACATCGGAGGGGAAAGGGAAACCTGTTCCGGATAAGGTTTTTTACGGTCCATCCCCAGAGTTTACCTGCCAAATTAAAAACGTTACCAACTTGTTCCAGTAGCCGCGGCCTAATTAAACGCGAATTTTTAGAGTTGGTTAAACAAGCAAGGAAAAAATAGACTATTCAAATTCAAATGAACTTCTTAGTACTTACAGCTTTTTAATAATTATGTTATTATAGTCATTAATAACACTTAATTGTAATATTAAATGTACTTACAAAATTAATAAGCCACTGTAGGGTACGTTCTAGGGTAGTACTTGTTAAAACCATTACTAAAACTTTATTAACCGGTATGTTTTTATTGGTCCACAAAGCTAACTAAGTTGCCGTTACAAAATTATTAATTTTAGATTCATTTGTTACACCTGGGCTCTTATTCTACTAGTATTTTCCGCTATAGCTATTGTACTGTTAATCATTACAATAACAGCTCTTTAGATCTTATGACAGCAATGGCGGCCAAATTGTCCACAATACAATGCAAGAAAAACGCTGTGGAATATGCAGAACCCCTTTTGAGAAGTAACTACATCGCAGAACATATTTTACGTAGGTTTTTTTTTTTAATTGGCCCAATAATAATAACCGAGTAGCGCCGCCTATTAAACGTCCTCCTTCCTTCCTATCTATTTTCATACTTATACAAAGTGTTCTCACAGCACCAAGTTAACTGACCTGACTGAATCATGTTAACTGTGTCACTAATAGTATAGGTACAGAGTCAGTAACATAATGAAATATATTGCACCACTATTTATTTTAAAAATATCATGCTTAGAAACTGTAGCCCCAGTTTAGTTGCTAATAGCGCCATCTTGCAACCATGTGGCGAACTTTCGCGTGAGCGAAGCTGAAAGCTCCGAGCTTTTGCACGCCATCTAGCGCCTCTCTTTGGAACTACGGCGCTCTCTGTAAAACTACCTCACCGCATAAAGTACACATTTAGCCTCAAACACTACATCAATATTTACAGTCTTATACATAAGATGAGAGTAAGGAAAAGGAAAATGATTATGCTACTCAGAGAATCATTTAAAATTGAATGAGGTGTTTACGTTAGCAAATAACTGTATGGGTAATAATAGGAAGGCATATTTTGGGAATAAGGTGCAATCATTAATATGTTGTCTTATCATTACGAAATGACTTTTAAAGAAATGATAAGACTTTTCCTGCGAGTAAGTCTAGGTACAGCTACACCAAGAATATGAAGAAACACGTCGCGATAATACAAAAAAGAAATGCAGTATATTTTCTAAAGCAACTCATGAACTACAGAACAGGCTAACGACAACCTTTTCAAATACTCAAAACTCCGCATGGAGAAGGCTATGTCTAACAGTGGTCCATAACGAACATCATAATCGGAATGATTGGGCCAGTCAGTGACTGTTAGTATTTTGGTGAAATCGATAAGGTTCTTTAAAAGGTTTTGGAATACTTTTAACCGACGCTATTTCCAGTATCTGTACTGGAAATGGCTTAAAAACGTTAAACTCATACTTATCAAGTGAAAAATTCTCAGATCTGTCTGAAATAATAATGCTGTTGTCAACAAAGTTTATGTTTGATGTACCTACGAGTATGACAAGCGGCACGACGAAATATTTTAAAATCTCTTTCCATATAAATATCTGAACGGTACTAACCTGTAATAGAGGAATATAACATTACTAGATATATAATATTGCGTTGCGATGAACGACATAAAGCCGATTTGTAGTTCTTTGTCAAATTACTACGTTTAATTCACAACTTGGAAAAGAAATGTTTGATTACATCACATGTTTTTTTTACATTTCGATGCAATAGTCCATACTAAGTATGCAAGTATTAAGTTGTGTTTCCATGCCGCTCACATTCGTTTTATAATTTGCTATAGTAGATTAAACGAATACACAACTTGAAAATGAAGTGTTGGAGGTAAAAGTAAAAAGAATGAATACACTACTCATTAACAAAATTTAATCTGAGACACAGGTGAATATTGTACAGCCGTTTACGTGTGAAGAGCCAACACGCACTGTAATGAACAGGAAAAATTAAAATTTCATTTAAAATTTCCCTGTAATAATTGTATTTCTGCAGTTACGAAACGAATGAGTTGAATTTAATTTATAATTCGCGGGGTATTATTAAATGATATTTTTGAAATTGGCAGCAATATTCGGCGGTACGAGGGAGATATTTCAAATGGATTGGTAAAAGCTGGTAAATCAAGCGCGAAGGCTATTATAAAGACCGCAGCTCGATTAATTAAGATAGGGCCGTCGAGCTTCTGGCTTCCTTCACAACTTCCCGCGCGACCACGCCTTCTGTTTGGCTTCAACTCGCCTATGTGTTGAGAATATTAGGGGAAGATGGGGTGGATTCGTACACTTTTTACTCAAAGCCGTGTAAAAAAAAACTAACCGCTATTTCAATATGAGATGAATGCTAATTCATCATCCACTTATTTGGCTATAATAATTTTGTATTTCAGTTTTGATACAAAGCAACTTTACCAAGATATAATGGTTTTCCCAAAAAATGGGAATTGTACGAATGCACCCCATACGTGGGGTGCCTTCATACACTATTCGTTTTTTCCCAGGATTCATTGGATTTTCAGCTATTTCACCTGTTTTGGTCATCTTTTAGGCATATCTTACTGACCTGGTTTTGTAATTATAATTATTCTTGATATACAATTTTTTTACTTATATGGGGTGCATTCGTACGGTATAAAATTACATACATTTTGACTGTACGAAGGTACCCCAACCTAAACGATCAGAAAAATAATCGAAATAGAAAATAACCGTTAAAGTAATCGCAAAACCATTGTTCACATATTAATCTCAAACATCTAATTACCAACTGTATACAAAGACTTTTTCTAATTCATGTAAAACTTATTAGAGACACGCATTCAAAGGAGAACCAAAAATTACTTTCGGGTCGCGGAAACACATATTAATTATTTCTGGCTACATATGCTGCTGCACTGCCATCACTTTTGGAGGGTAGCCTATGCATATGAGCGGCAGTCACGCATATAAATATGAACACTTCAGCATCATGGATAGTCGAGATATGACCACTGTACGAATGCTCCCTTTGTACGAAGCCACCCTATCTTCCCCTACCGTCGGTATTTATTGAGGTTAGTGTTTACAACGTTACTACTGTAAATTTTGTATGACACATTTAGTATTAGTATATTTTATGAAGTTAAAATAAATGTTTCAAATAATGGCCGCTTTCATTTAGGCTTGTGATTTAAGCTTCAGGCTCGAATCGACTAATTTTCTTATTGGAATGACTAAATAACCATTTTTAGGGTTCTGTACCGAAATGAGTAAAAACGGGACCCTATTACTGAAACTCCGCTCTCCGTCTGTCTCATAGAGTATTTTATATGTATATAACTGTCTATCAGTCGGTCTGTCTGTCACCAGGCTGTATCTTATGAACCGTGATATCTAGACAATTGAAATTTTCACAGAAGATGTAATTCTGTTGCTGTTATAACAACAAATAATGAAAATATAATAAAATATATATTTAAGGGGGACACCCCTACAATAAACGTGTTTTTTATAGATAATGGTTCGTGCGCGAGCCCAACTCGTACTTGGCCGGTTTTTCAACGTCTTGTCTTTAGGCTACTCGCAACCTGTCACTAATACATTGGTAAACATCTTAGCCTAATTGTGCAAAATGTGGTTACAGAATTTTTGGTAATTCCGCAGCTCTGCCTACCCTACTCTGGGAATGAAGACGTAAGTTTATGTATTTATTAATATATTTAATCTTCATAGCACAATACGCAAATCAAATACATATGGCGGAATTTAGGTCTTAAGGCATTCTCTTCCATTCAATTATATGGGCAAACAAAAATAAACAAAAACATCCAGAATCCCCCACTTGTGAAATCTATTAAGTACTAACATATGATTTTAAGTGATTAGAGGATACTTCGAGTCATTGAACGGCTTTCCCTATTCGTGCACGCTCTTTCATTGTGGTTAGATAGTAAATTATTATTGCTATTGCCTCGCTTCTCATGAGACAGTCGGGCAATTAGGCCGCCTCAAGTTGATACATAAATGATTAGTAATAAATAATTAATCCAACCTACAAAATATGTAATAACGCCGGCCCTTGTCATTAAAGAAAGGGCATGAAGTAATAATTCACGACGTTGACGGCTGCAGGCTACTCGGGTCCAGTATAAACTGTGTACCTCGACCCCCCTCGAGCCTCCCCTCCCCTCCTCGGGAGGGTCAAGTTTACAACGTGATGCCCTTAAGACCTCAGTTGTCGCAACAGAGATCCCTTCTTAGATTGTAGTCCTTTTTATCGCTTTTCGATAAAACACACACGAGAGGCTACAGCAGAACCGTTACTCTCAGTTGATTCATAAAATACTTCTGGGTATAAAGGAATAACGTTCGCAAATATATGTTTAAATCTGTCTTATTATAACTGCTCATGAAAACAAAATGTCTGCCTCATCTACGAAAGCTATTTTAAGATGAGTACTTTTGCAGGGAATATTAATAATGCGCAACATAAAATTACCACGTTTACTGTGGACGACTGCAACATCAGGGGCTTACACTCAAACCTTAATGCTGTTCACCACCACCTCGAGACAGCAAAGCCGGCCTTGCTCTTTTTAACTGACCACTCCTTCACGCCACGCGCAATAAGAAGTATTAACACAAAACGTTAAAGACGCTACCTGTTTCCCTAGTAAAGTCTTAAACTTAAAGCATTTCTCACATAATTTAAGTTACTAAATAATTAGGTTACGGAATTATTAACGGTGAAGTTAAAGTATTTACGTCAAAGCTGGTAAAAAAAAACACATCATAAGCGCTATAAGAAAGCTTACCTTTAGTTAAACACTAACGCTATTCACAAATGCAAACGATTGAAATATGACAATGAAATCTGACATGGCAAAATCAATTGTAGGTAACTACATAATCTGAATTTATCTGTCCGTCACTGCAGTAACGATAGCTAAAACAGTATAATACATATTATTTTTAACTGAGTCCTATAACAGTCCTATGTAGGTAATTAATACGATTCTATCAAGGATAAAACATTTGAGAACACTATTTGTACAGTCATCTTCTCTTTATCGATGCCAAAGTAACGAATTCCAATTCCGTGGATCTACGTTCATTATAACCGAGATCCTGTTGCCACCTTCCGAGTCCATCAACAGATCAGCTCCTAGTTACCATAACATTGCATTGCCCTTGGGTTTTAATTTAAACCCGAATTTAATTCCAATAAGAAAATGGGAAGTGTTTCAAAATTAATTTGCAAGATTGATAGAAGCCAATCTTGTAAAAAGTGTCGACCCTTTAGATAGGCGTACACGTCGCTAAACATGTCACACACGTTTACACTGCACAAATAGCATTATTCCGAGTCTCAACATTACAGACGTTATGAAATAAATCCTCTTGCTAGAACGAAAAAGTACGTATTCAGAAGTTAAATAAAGCAAGCCCAGTAACTTTCTCAGAATTGAATAATTGCTTTCTTGAAGTATAATAACCTGAAAGCGTATTTTATAGAGTAGGTAGGTAAGAGTTGGCAGTTTGTTTTCATTCAAGTTAAACGGAAAGACCCTTGGCGAACATTACTGTCTGTTTCATGGGAATACCTGCTATTGCCGACATTGCCGTGTTGAAAGTACTCCCAGTCAGGGGTTAGCTTTATGCGACTCAGTTTAGATTATATTTAGCCTCTACAAACGAGAATCTATCGTATTGTTATTGGAATCTTTTATTTGCATCTTCCTAAATAATAGTTTAATTTTTTTTTATTTTTGCCCCCGCGGCTACTTGAACAGCTACTACCGCAGGGATATGGCGTTTCCACGTGAAGTGATTTCGCCAGTGTCAAGGTATATATGAGTATAAATCAATATAGCAATAAAACACAATCCAATCTTCTCTAGGAAGATTGGGGGCAACGTTGTACAGTGATTTGTAGGTCACCTCTGGTCAAGATAGTTTTAACCTCTGCACCACTGCGAGTCCACTTGAAACGAGAAGAAAGATGCCAGATACACGAAATAAGTCCAAGTCTTCAATCACTGTGCGACACAAAGGCATAAAAAGGACAAATCACTATCAGAAAAGAACTTTGAACACCTAATTACCCAAAAATTAAAGTCTAAAACAAATTACACGACCGCCATCTTTTAACGTTGCAAATGGCCTCCCAGTCATTATTTTACAGTCACCAACAGTCCTGACGTTCCGACGTGACGTTACATATTTAAATGTTCCTGCGTAAATCCTTATCTAATAAGAAGGTAAACCAACCATTAAACCCATGACGTACTAAAGAGGATCATCTTTCCTGGCATCGGGCAAAAGATTTAGGTGAAAGAAGCTTATTTTTGGTTGGGCTGACAGCGCGATAGTGTGTGGCCCATTACAGGCAAATTATGGCGGCCATTATTGTCCGCGTGTCCCGCGCCTCGCCGTGAGTTACGCGCCGGGTCAATGGGTTTTAAGAAATCCTTTCCAACGTCCAACTCATGTAAACAGCTGTTTGTATCAGGAATACATTGCACAATAACGTATTGTTTGGACCGGCGGCAGTAGCTCCCGGAGCCTTATTGCTAAACAAAACTGGAAATGCAAATGTTCGATTCATGTAAAGAATGTGTGAGTTTATTTAGATGAAAGATTTGTCGATTGTTTTATTCCACTGAGTAGTTATGGTAGACATTTTTGTTATTTTAAAGTACCTACGATTGAGGAATATTTAGCTGGTTGATTGTGTTGCAACTAATGATAATGACACATAGGGATTGTATAATATACCAAGTTTACATATAGTAACCGTCAACCGTTAAAAAAGCAAATCGATCATAATATAATGTACATGAGTAATGAAATGAAACAAACGTCACGTAAACATAAATGATTTGCGAAAATCAAAGTTTAATCTCTTCCCTTCACTATCAACGCATAATAGTTCCCCGGGATAGCAGCGCCCCTAAGTTTGTTAAAGGTCATTAAATCATTCGCGTCACTATTAAGTTCGCTTCCTTGTCCCGGAAAATTGTTTTAATTACCGTTCCACCAAGTTTATCCCGGAGCAAAGCATAAACTAAGGCTGCGCGATAAGGTTACATAAGTGAAATATGAAGATATATGCTGAAAGTTGGTTGGGTTGTCGCATTAAAAACATTTGGCGATCGCAAAGTGTGCTAATTTTGTTGCTGGATTCCTGGATAAGGCCCACGCAGCGACAATTATCCAGGTTGATTTAGGTAGTTGTCCAGCGATGCGCAACATAGAGTGAGCTTAAAATCGGTCTCGGATCCCAAGGCGGCTACAAAGCGACTGCGGCCGATTAGGGTCGAATTATTGCTATCATTACCTACAGTTCTGGCGCGCTCCGGCTGCTGCGAGGTAATCACGCTCGCCGTCGTCGCATTGCAATCCGAAACGAGCATGCTTGTTTTGCTCTGGAATGCTCCTTTTGTTCTATAAACCGGCATTCACTAAATTAATGACGTCTAAGTGTAATAATAATCTTAGCTGCGTCAGTTTGCGGATCGCTCAATAGCCTTGAATTGGAAATCGAAATGCATTCCGTTTAATCAGATTTTAATGCATGTTACTAATCGACAAACCTTAAAGGTGGGTACCCAAGGGTCGGTCGCCAGTGTGACAGTTATTTGCTAATAGTGGTAAGTACTAATATTTCGATAGGATACTAAAAACTAAAAATTGCCACATTAATTTTTTGTCGTTCGGTCTATCAAGACCATATTTCTTTGAAGTGACCGAAGCCAATGGACTCATGATTAGAATATTCATATTCATTGATTGCTTTATGTTATGTTGCACGTGATGTCTTAAAAATACAGTAAGTAGGTATTAGATTCTCGATAAACCATGCAACATAATGGCGCTGTAACAAGACACAAAATTAATAATAGTTGTAGTATGTGGTGATCCGCAAAAAGCCTTATCATTAGAAAATATTTATTTAAGCAGCAAAAATGTGACACCAACCAAGCCGCAGGACGTTAGGTTTTTAATTTTTCTTGCAAATAATACGTAGGAGCGAAACAATTCCGATTCAGTTTATAAATTTTTAACATTCCTTGGTTTATTTGGAATAGATCGGCAAAATAATGCGATTGTTACTTTAAACAACAATAACTGGTCTTACTGTCTCATAAAACTCTAACGTACGTATTAGAATGAGTAAAAGGCTAGTTAATGTTCTTTCGGCGCGGCGGTTCGGATCGTGTTCGGTCAGCGAAAGAAAATTACGGGTCGTTCGGGTAACGAGGTCCCCTGATTGACGCCGCGCCTTGATTAAACTGATCAGTTTTTGCCTCTTATGAAAAGAACTCTATCAACGTAACTGGCCGAACCGTGATGATGTTCGAGCCGAGACGTTGAAAATACTTTGTAAGATTCAATGCCGGAGACATCGACGTTTGTATACGTTTCTATTGTTAGCATGCCAAGTAAAGCAATAATGTAACATACACAATAATACCTGATGGATTTGCTATTAAAAACTCTTTTGCAAAATGTTATGTAGACAGATAGAGAGAGCGACTATAGTACTTAATCAAAAGTATCAATTTAATGCAATATAATTGACAACAGGATTTTTTAGGGTTCCGTATCAGAATGTTTAAAAGGCACCCTTATGGTGAGACTTCATTGTCCGTCCGTCTGTCTGTCCGTATATCATAGCAACAAGGTTTTCTCTGCAACTAAAAATGCTATTAACTTGAAATTTGGCATAGTTGAACAACTTGCTTACCCGCATCCGTTATTAGTAAAACAAAATGAAATTAATTTTATAAATATATGGGTGAAAAAATCAAGTGGTTTGATTATAGCAAACGGGATGTCATTTGAAAGTCCTAAATCTGCACATTTTTTTTTTTCTGTGATGTTCTTTTGGATTCATAGCCGAAAATGTACAAAAAATCCTGACCCATAGATAATTACTTTACTTATATTTTATGGAAAAAATAAAATGAAGTGGTCATTATTTACAGTTTTTCAGATATACAAAAAAACGTTGAAAATCTGTAGAAAAATTAGTCGAAATAGACCTTATTGCATAGAAAAAAAAGAGCATTTTCTTTTGCGGTTTCCAAGCATATTATCTTAAATACGGAACTCTCGGTGCACGACTCCGACTCACACTTGACCGGTTTTTTTTTAGATTATTATTCATTAAGAAAGAAAAAATAATCCGTGTTTGCTACGCCCGCTTTGGACTAGTGGTCGGAATTACTTCATTTTGCTTGTATCTGTGATACGTAGCACTAGCTTTGACGTAGAAAAAATCATGTGGCAGTAAATAATGAGAAAAAAGTCAGTATGCTTTTGAGACAAACCTCTAAAAACATGTTTTTTCAAACACTTTTTTAAACTTCTTGTTGTCATTTGTCCAATCCTCTACATTTACATCAACACTAATATGCCTTTTACTTTATTTGTTACAACGCCAGGTGTATGTATCTGTTTAATGAATATTCAAAAACAAAACCGGGTGGATGTTTGTGTAACGGGAGCAACGTCTAATGGAATAGGGTTCGATCCCTTTAGTGTAACTGGAGCTGTCAGGAGCAAGCAGGCAAGCAGGTAATTACTAGCTACTAACCAAAATAACAAACTGCAAACAAGAAATACAATATTTCGCGTTACGCCGTTGTGTTAAGATTTTTTTATGCTTTGATGTTTATTCCTTCTAATCAATAAGCGGATTGATTATGGAAGTTTGGGTTAAAATTTACCATTGATTGCTACAGACAGGTTTAAACCAAATCATAATTTTAGGTTATTTTGATAAGTAACATTTAGACGACGCGACAGCCTAGTCGGTAGTGACCCTGCCTACTAAGCTAGCGGTCCCGGGTTCGATCCCCGGTACGGGCAAATACTGGTGTCATGAGCGCCAGTATTTAAGTTCCTATATATTTATCTATATAAGTAAGTGTATCGTTGCCTATTACCCATAGTACAAGCCTAGGGCTTAGTTTGGGGCTACGTCAATTTGTGTGAGATTGTCCCATGATATTTATTTATTTTTCTTTAATAAGTTTTTATTAAAGAGTACTTTTTACTAAAAAAATATTAAAATTTTATTTGCACAATAAAAGAAAAGTACAAATGGCGGACTTAATGCCATATGGCATTTTCTCCCAGTCAACCAACTGGCCAAACAGAAACAAGTCAAATGTTGGTGCTTAGTAATGTTGCAAACGCCAAATTAAAATTGTGAAAAGTTAAAATGACAAACAACGTTAGATAATCAAAGCGGGGTCAAACTGAACGTCGTGGGCGTTTTAAAGTGTTACTAACGTTGTCTAGTATTATAGATAACTATGTAATTATTATGGGACGAAATATACGTAAATGGAATATGAGCAATTATTTTTATTCGACGCAGGTTGTAGCTACACAAATCATATCAAAAGGATCGTTAATAACTCTTATAAAAAGGGCAGCGTTATTTGTTTATGATGCCACTGGAAAACAATGGATAGGTACTTTCGTCCCCTGCTGCCGTTTGGCAGTTGTTGTTATCATATTACGTAAGGCATCTCGGCAGTACTAAAATAGCAAAATTACACCAGTTATTTAAGCGTACTATATATATATGGTGTTTACTTGGTATTCAACAATCAACAGACTCTAATCACATCTTCATAATCAATAGCGACTGGTTATGTCAGGTAACCGCAGATATCATATTTTCATTTTGCCTTACGTTAGCAGATAATGACTGTACAAAAGAAAAAAAGTTTCCAAGCTTGTTCCAAAAAGTGTACAAATTGTATTTCTGAGCATCGCTTAGCGTGCTTTGATGGGAGCTACCCGGCAGTAGGTCCACAATGTTTTTAAAGAATACTTAAATATTTTTTATTCCCAAATTCCATACACAATAAAGATGTATGATTTACGAGTATGAAAGGACACCAACCGGGTTGGTTAAACCGGACTCCGCACATTTTTAATTATAAAATTTGTGGTTTTTCCTTGCACTATATTCATACCAAATTTGACGCTTATATTGTATTTACCGTGTTGATAATGGAACAAACACAATATAACGGTAAAAATAAAACGTCTCTTGTATTGGGGGGGGGGGGGGGGGCATTACTTATGATCTTACCATTTTATTAATATTTTACGCCATTATAACAAAACCGGGTTAGAATAGTGCAACTCCATGTCTTCCCATGGATGTCGTAAGAGGCGACTAAGGGAAAATAGGCTTGTAGTACTGTTAGGCGATGGGCTTGCAACCTGTCACTAATACGCTGGTAAACATCTTAGCCTATTTTTGCAAAATGTGGTTACTGAATTATCGACAAATTTATAAAGTTGTAGGTTATTCTGTAGCTCTGCCTACCCCACTCTGGGATTACAGGCGTGAAAGTATGTATGTATATATATTATTCTGTAAAAAATAAAAAAGGTCTTTCTACAACAGTTCAAAAAGAACCAGCTCTTTAAAGTTAAGACGGTCGGACGCACGGACATTGAAAGCTTAACAATAGGGTCCCATTTGGCACCCTTTGGGTACGGAACCCTAAAAATTAAATACACACGTTTTGCCCCACAGGTATTACAGTTTTTGTGTGATATTATTGTAATAAATATCATAACGGAATTATTAAAAAACGAATGCTCCATTATCTCATTGTATATTAGATAGCGATTTTAAAATCGATTAGAATTCAAAACAAACAATTATCGTTAATTAATGTGATTTCACATTATCATAGTAATTAATTTGGTTAGCAACAATCGGGTTTTTGAAGCTTGTTTTTTGTTACTCGTGTTTATTACCCAACTGCCGAAGGTGGAGGGTGATGTGTTAATCAGCCTATACATACAGGGTGTCCCAAAAATAGCACGTCACAGTGACACTGGAGATTCCCCAGCCTCAGATGAACCAAACCAGCCTAACATGACCTCAGTAAAAGTAGCACCGTTTTTGAGTTATACCAATTTAAAGATTTTTGCAAATTTTCACCTGTTTTGACATTGAAAGTGCTCGCATTTACTGGGATAGCTTTAGAATTTAGTTTTTTTTATTTGTGCGCGTTTATGAATAGTTGATTAAGATGATAGAAGCATTATTATGTCAATAACTAATGTAAAAGTTGGAAAAATACTGTAATGAACTTGACTTAAATTATCATCAACATAGTAATTTAAACTTTGAACACCTGCCCTAACTTTTTTTTACTACAAATTAAATGAGCAAATAACTTTAAAAACATGCGTATTTTATGCCAATTCTAAAATGGTATGACACATGATATCTTAATGCATTAAAGTAGGAATTCGTATGACATTTTCCAATATGGATCCTCGGAAATCAATGCTAATCATCTAAAAAATTATCTTGTACTCTACGATATCTCATTTGTTTGTGCTCCTTTGAAGAATATGATTGATTTTTGGTTGACCTTGGTTCAAAGATAATAAAAAACGGGTTTAATTTTCATTAGTTTTTACAGTAAATGTTCGAATGGTTTCCCTCCGACTCTAAGGCACAAATGGCATCTTCGAATAAAATTTCGGTTTAATTTTCGTAAACTGGTTTCCGATATGTCTCGGGCTGCATTGAAGACACGTCGCCGTAGTTCCTCTTCGTTAATTATTGGTTTTGAATAAATATTGTCTTTCAAACATCACCAAAAATAAAAACATTTTACAAAGCGAAATCAACTTCCGTTAAGAGTGCCGAGTAGTCGTTTCAGATCCACAAACAAAATCAGAGTGACACATGATATCTTAATGCAAAAAAGTAGGAAATCGTATCACATTTGCCAATAAGGATCCCGGCAACCAAACTAACAAATGAAACGCGATTAGCCGCTTTGCAAGTTAATCATGTAAAGAATTGTAGGATAGTTATTAATTTATTGCAGTTGTAGCCCTGTGACCCAAACTACTCATAGTTCGTTACCTTGCGTTTCGTGACTCTGATTTTATTTGTGGAACTGAAATAACTACTCGGCACTCTTAACGGAAGTTGATTTCGCTTTGTAAAATGTTTTTTATTTGGTGATGTTTGAAAGACAATATTTATTCAAAACCAATAATTAACGAAGAGGAACTACGGCGACGTGTCTTCAATGCAGCCCGAGACATATCGGAAACCAGTTTACGAAAATTAAACCGAAATTTTATTCGAAGATGCCATTTGTGCCTTAGAGTCGGAGGGAAACCATTCGAACATTTACTGTAAAAACTAATGAAAATTAAACCCGTTTTTTATTATCTTTGAACCAAGGTTAACCAAAAATCAATCATATTCTTCAAAGGAGCACAAACAAATGAGATATCGTAGAGTACAAGATAATTTTTTAGATGATTAGCATTGATTTCCGAGGATCCATATTGGCAAATGTCATACGAATTCCTACTTTAATGCATTAAGATATCATGTGTCATACCATTTTAGAATTGGCATAAAATACGCATGTTTTTAAAGTTATTTGCTCATTTCGTTTGTAGTAAAAAAAAGTTAGGGCAGGTGTTCAAAGTTTAAATTACTATGTTGATGATAATTTAAGTCAAGTTCATTACAGTATTTTTCCAACTTTTACATTAGTTATTGACATAATAATGCTTCTATCATCTTAATCAACTATTCATAAACGCGCACAAATTAAAAAAAACTAAATTCTAAAGCTATCCCAGTAAATGCGAGCACTTACAATGTCAAAACAGGTTAAAATTTGGAAAAATCTTTAAATTGGTATAACTCGAAAACGGTGCAACTTTTACTGAGGTCATGTTAGGCTGATTTGGTTCATCTGAGGCTGGGGAATCTCCAGTGTCACTGTGACGTGCTATTTCTGGGACACCCTGTATATGTATGTTTGTTCCTTTGTGGAGCTTTAGAAACTAGACGCGTGGACCGATTTTGATGATTCTTATGTCAATCGATTTGTTTTGATCTTGCGAGTATCGCTAAATATATGACAATAATAAATAATCAATATGGCGGAAATCAGACGCCGTATTGTTAAAAATAAAAAAATATAAAGTCTCATCATTCTTCATTTTGAATGATCTTTTAGGATTTATAACTATTTAAAGTTGGTTAGCAACAGTCGGGATTTTCAAGCTTGCTTTTTGTTATGTTATTTATTTGAGGGATGGTTTTCACCTGTAACGTCAGAAAATAGCATACAAAAATAAGCAACAAGCGCATTGCGCCAATAGCCCCTCTACAATATAAACCCAGTTTTCAGTTTATATACAACGTGTGCGTATAATATACCCAGGTTTACCTTTGAATCACCGACACTCATTACATAGAAGGTTATACCTTGCCGAATTTTCATTTCATCGACCGTCTATACGTGCAGGAGATATATAATTTTTTGGTGGTTTTTATTTAAATATCAATATAAATATAAATATATTTAAAAAAAAGTTTGTAACTTAACAGTACTGCTACCAAACCGTTACAAGCACATACAATTTAAACTAACTAATAATTTGTTGTCCAAGCTCCATTTGAGCTCTGCATCGATGTCGTTCTGAAGCAGCTCGCAGTCCCGAACAGACTTGATTGCCCTAATCAATTTGACATCTTCAGAAAACAGCAGCATATATATCAGAAATGGGTTGATTTTTTGATTGCATAAAGTTCCCCGTTGGATGTAATCGCTTTGTTGCCGCTATCGCTCGGATTAACGCGCGTTTCCACCGTTAACGCCTGCTTTGCCATGTAATACGCGTATAGCTCAACTTTTACAATTTCATTCCCCGTTTAAGCCGCAATTCATCTGAATACATTAGGGCCGTTTCAGACTAGCGTTTTTTCTGCGCGTTTTACATTCGTTTTGCCATACGCGCTTACACGCGCGATTCAAAAAATCCACCGCACGTACTTTTGCTCGAACCGGTAGTGGTCAGTCAGTATCAACATGGCTTATACGATCTTATAAACGCTGGTACGAGTTGTGCGTGTGGCAAAAAGAGCGCCTATATGCGCCTAAATGCAGTCCCAGAGACGACTATAAGCTCGTTTCACGCAGAGAGTCTGAAACCGCCCTCACAAGCCGGTTTTGCCTTGAAATGCTTAAATAATCAAATTATAAAAGAGTTTGAGAAACGTATTCCTTACGCGGAAGCATTTCATGAAGGCAATTAAAAATATATTAACTAGCAATCACGGCTTCATTTGATCGGTCAAGTAAAATGGAGACCATGCACCGAGGGTACAGATCCCGTATCCGGAACTTGGCTCATTTCCACTAAGATACGGAAACAAACAAAAGTACAAAATCATTAATTATTTGACTCTTAATGCAGTAGGATAAGGATATATTTTACAAATATATCCAAGACGACATCAAATCTGGATGTTTTTGCTTTATAAGGTTAGTGTTTTCACACAGTCCCACGCATGATGGGTTAAAGAGCATAAAAGTATTTTTTCCATCGCATAAAGAAACAGCGTACCTAAGCTTTTTTAATTAATTGCGGTTTAATTGTGCGTGGGCCACTGAACACCGCATCTGGGGACCAATTTTTGACTTTCGAGCGCTCGAAAGTGACAAAAAACAATAAAATGGTATTTTTGACGTGCGAGCGATAGAAAATATGAACACGAGTGGTCCGTGGCATTCGTTTTGAATTCTATCAATAGAAAGTATCATTTGACATCTTTCAAACCTGTTGGGTTACCCAACTTGGGTATGTATGCCGGGAAGTACACGAAGCATAAACAAACTTAGCACAATGCCATAGACATTTATAACCAGTCAAGAATTTGTAAATAAAGCGTAAAAAAATCTTATTGGCACTGAAATATTAAATTGCTTGTTATAATTTCATCTTTTGTTAGCTTCACACATTTATTCGCAATTAAAATATGAATAAAAAAAACCGGTAAAACATCGACTTTCTGCGTATAATGAAACAAGTTCCAACTTAACAATACTATTTATGAAGATTTTCGCATCCGAATATTTTCTACCGCTCGGATTTGAAATCGAGCGCTCGAAAGTCAAAAAACGGTCCCCTGTACCCGTCTCAGTTCGACATCTGTAGCCGTGACTTATCAGCCAGAGTGTCGGGTGTTATCATAAGTCTCGACGGAAGACAGACTAATAAGGGTAGTCTTTTGAAGGTATTTGCTAATTATTATGTAGTTTGGTAATGAAAACAAAAGATGGTGTTAAGGGCCGGGACATCGATGACTTTTTAAATAATGCAGATTAATGATCTTGCGTTTACCCGCGATTAGGACCTCGTAGAACTCGTTTTCTCTTTTTCTAGGGAACTTTTTAAGTAACATCGATTTTGGTAATGATAAACAGCCAGCACTATATTGACGACGCGACAGCCTAGTTGGTGGTGACCCTGCCTAACGGTCCCGGGTTCGATTCCTGGCTTGCGTAAATATTTGCGTAATGAGAACGAGTATTTGTATCTGAGTCTTGGATGTTTTCTATGTATTTAAGTATTTATTTCTCTACATAAGTATTTATATCGTTGTCTAGTACCCATACAAGCCTATAGCTGAGTTGGGGACTAGGTCAATTTGTGTGAGATCGTCCCTGGATATTTATTAATTATTATAATTTATTTATATACATTATTCCCAGCTTCCCAAAAGAGTTCGATTGGTTATCGCTGTCACACTTGCACTCGCAACTGGCAATATAATTTGTCACTCGTGTTTCATATAAAAACGAAGATAGCCGATAGCTATTAAGGAGCTAGTAGTATTAGTTGTTTTTTTATTTGCAAAACCCATTGCTCTGTACTGCCTAATACTGAAAGCGGTAATTTTTTGTATTTTTTTACTACATTTATAATTTTAACGATCCCGTCATTGTGAAGTCGTTTTATATATTCTAGGATACATTCTCAAATACTAAAAATAAATTAATATTCCGTTAAAGTTTAACCGATCCCTATTACAAGTATGTACATGGTATTTAACTTCTTATAGTATTTATTTTCTGCTGAATATTTTTTCTCTTGTAGTCAAATCGTACGGACGAACACATCTACACAAATTGCCAACAAAAGCCAAACAAACTTAAAATATCAAATATGAGGGGACAATTTTAGTGTTTAGATAATGGCTTTTGCATTTGTATCCAATAATAATTCCCACAAACAAATCATCGGCTATTGGCGCCATCTCTCGGCTGTCACGCGGCGATATAAATCCCAAACACAAAGAGCGGTGTTTACCATAAAATCGCATACGCGCTCCTAAATCATAACACAATAAAATTTATAGCGAGCGGAAGGTCCGGCCTCAAGTGCTGATAAATCAAATACATTTTCTTCGTGTGACCAGAACGGAAATCTTTCCGGCAAATAAACCGGCCGTTTTGTTGGGTCCGTCGTTAACTTAACACCGACTGCATGTGCCGCGGACGCCCGATTTATTAATACTATAAATGTTATCACATTCCATGCGAAAGCTGTATTGATCGCCAAATTTGAATAAAAGTAACAATAATAAGAATATTGCAATTTTAATAATCTCGTGCTTATATACATATACGACCTATATAAAACTTTTTTTAGGACTTCGTATTCCGTACAAAAATGGTAAATAAGAACTCATATGGTGAGGCATCTCGGCGTCTGTCTGTGTGTCATGTCACAGGAGTTTTTCTCATCAACTACAGAACTTATCAACTAAAAATTAGGCATAGTTGGTTGCCCACATCAAGTTATTATTACTTGGTAAAAAAACATGAAAATAATTTAATATTAAAAAAAGTATTTTGCAATTAAATGAATAATTAATGTGACCTGATTTTAATACTTGGTGTCATAATTGAAAAGGCATAACTCAATCTGCATTACTTCTTTTACACTTCTTTAATACTTTCACCACCGTCGATGACCCACGCAGTTCCGCTGTCGGCTTTTTGAAACACCTCCGCTGCTGCGACACCCACGGCTCTACTCGGCTGCTTAGCCCAGGTCTCTACGTATGCTTTAAATTCCTCTGCATTATCTCCTGCTTGTCTCACCGCTTCTTCTAAACCCAATGCCATTTTCGTTTCCGTTATTCCCGGACACAGCACTACCAGCCTCACTCCTGTCCTGTCATAATTGTTTTTGTGCCCTTTAGTTTTAGTGAAACCCATGACACCAAATTTAGAGGCTTTATACATAGGCAAGTAAGGGTCAACCATGAACCCGTAAAGAGAAGATATGTTTATGATGGTGCCCCCGGCCCCTCCGCGGTCTGTCCTCATGTGCTCCACGTATTTCAGCGACCATTCTATAACTGCTATTAGGTTCAATCCTATTATTTTCTTTGCGTCAATTTCATTAATGATCCCAGCGTTGTTCACTAACACATCTACAGTTTTGTAAGTGTCTATTATATAACGCGTTACTTTGTCTAAATCGGTAGTAACGTCACACTTTATGAACTCTGCTTTATTCATTCCGTGACGGCTGCTCAATTTGGAAACTGCTTCAGCTCCAAGGTTGTCGTCGATGTCTAGTAGGATAGCCACCTTGGCACCATGTGCCAGGAATTCATCGGCAATATCTAGACCGATGCCACCCGCGCCCCCGGTGACCACCGCCACTTTACCTTGTAGATCTCTGGCCATTGCCCTTATCACAGAAATGATATTTACTGTACTGCCAAATATCGACACATTTTACCTATATATACCTCCCAATCGAATGATAAGTAAATAATCTTATAGCTTTGTAATGTGTTTATAATATGTGAGTTGAAACGACTAATGTAAATGATTAGGTAATTAAAAATATGCGATAAGTTATCTCATATTTATTTTCGATAACTAATCGCTTAAATACTTAAACCTTAAATATGAGAGTTCCTTTGCACTCGTACGAACGGCCCGATACCGTTTCATTTCTGTTGTGTCTTATTTAAACGTGTGAATTTTATATAAAATTTAGATTTTCTAGGAAATTATATTTATTATGCTCTGTTAACCGATAAGACGCTCCACGAAAAATTGGCTAACACTTAGTGCTGGCGTTCTTTTAATCAATCTCCGCATACCTGCTTCAACTTTTCTCTCGCGGCGCGGGGCGTGGGAATAGAGCAAAATAAATAATTTATTAAGGACAAGTTAACAAGGGTCTCATAAAGAAGGCAAAAGGTCGGCTATTTGTTTTCAGCGAGATAGCTCGCCCCACTTTGTTATTTAGTGTTTGGTGGAATGGCGAAGCAGCGCCGGCCTGCGGACAAGCCACTGTCCACGGGCTCGCTCCGAAACTAATGTGCTCCAAACCGCCTCGATTTCGTGTTTCCATTTAGCTTTATAACACCAAGAACACACATGCCCTCAAAGATAAATAAGATTTATTTTAAATTTGAGATTAGTTAACTACAAACTCCGAATACTCTTTAGGTAGATATGTAATGACGTAACAAAAATATTGTATACTGAATAAATATGGCGGCCTCTTTTTATGGTTCCGTAGCCAAACTAGGAACCCTTATAGTTTCGCCATGTCCGTCCGTCTGTCCGTCCGCAGCCTAGCTCAGAGACTATTAGTACTAGAAAGCTGTAATTTGGCATATATTAGTCACGCCAACAGCGATAAAATAAAATCTTAAAAAAATATTTTTTTTTGGTGTGTAACATTGGGGTGTATTTTTTTTTTCTCGTCTACCCCGTAGTTTTGGGTGTTGTTATTATTATTTATTTATTTATTTAATAAGTACATTTTTTTTATTAAAATTAGGCATTGCCCCACAAAACTGGAGTAACAGTTTGACTGTGGGAACGACAGTCAGTAAGATAGGCATTCATTAACATGTAATAAAATTTAAATTAATTAACAGTATATAGAGCCTTCAAAAATATTGCTGGTTTGTGGAAACAATGTTACGATTAAGGTATCCCTGAGTATGGTCCGACATGCTCTTGCCCAGATTTTACTTTGTTGCTTTGCTTTTATATAGTAATTACATTATACTGTCGACATAATAGTATCTCTTATTTACTGGACAGTAAGGCGCCACCACTACGAACGGGTGGTAGTTATTTAAACAACTTTACTCCTTGTGGAGACACGTAGAGTTGATTAAAGAAATGTGGCAGAACGTTAAACTCGTCGCAATATGGTTCGCTCGTGGAAGTCGTGTAGTACACGCCTTGCAGATAAAAAGACAATAATAATATTACAATACACCAGCAAAATGGGTAACCATTGAATGCGAACTTACCTTTAGTAAAAAAAAAGGTTAAACGTTTACTATTGTTTTAATTGGGATTCTTACAGCTGAAAAAAATACTAGTATCTTTTAAATTTAAAATAATGGGCAGTTGTAAGATACAAATTTCGTAAATTGTGCATTTGATAAAGTATTTTTTTTAATATTTATTGGTAGATAATAAGTTTGCTAATAAAGAATAAAATAATGCTATCTAAGGATGAAAAGTTACTGAAAATGGCTTTTAAAGTTTATTTCTCTAAAAGTTTTTAAATCATCATATCCCAACTCTACTTAGTTATCAATTAATTTAAATTCAAATGACGTGGTTATTTAGAACTGTACTTAATTTTGGTAAAACGAACAAAGTTAATTTATTTTCAAAATTCTATTTAACCGTATTTCAAGTTTATGAATGTAATATATATTTTTCGATTCAATTAAAAGCACATGGTAAATAAGCGGCAACTTCCCTAAATACATACAAAAAGAGCTACTCTCCCGTGGGGAATGTCTCCATAGCGAAGAGATCATTATATTTGTAAGTTGAAGTAGGGTGCGTATAAGGAAATCACTTTCGTCCGTTCGCGTTATTATGACGATTTACTCTTCTATTTCCATTGTCAAAATATTGTCATATATTTGATGCTATGTTACAGTGAGCTAGCTTTTTCCCGCGATTCCTTCAGTGTGCAAGTATCATCATCGTCATGTCAGCCGAAAGACGTCCACTGCTGGACATACGCCTCCCCCAAAGCTCTCCACTCAGACCGGTCTTGTGCTTTTTGCATCCACCGCGTTCCCGCGATCCTCACAAGGTCGTCTCTCCATCTTGTTGGAGGCCTACACTACACTCGTCTCCCGGTCCGCGGACGCCATTCAAGAACCTTCTGGTCCCATCGGCCATCAGTCCTGCGATCAGTGCTAGTATGGTTAATCGCTATTCCGTCAGACAGGAACTGTTTAACTTTCCGCAACACACAAAAAAAACTTTGTTCGCTTCTGACAAGATTGAAATTGTTGTGCATAAGCGTCTTGATTACCTAACAAGGCGTTAGATACATCAGCCAGTCATGAAATTGTTACTGGGTATCAGCTTCGGTTGACATAATATCATAACCATTGTATTAATTTTTTGTCAACTAAAAGAAAAACTCTCTCATTTGTTTTAGTGTTAAATATACCATATGTCTTCTTCTGGACTATAAACTATATTTGTATCACATTTCATAACGATTCGGTGAGGCCAAGACGTGCACATACAGAACCAACAATCAAACAAGCTGGCGGTCCTGGGTTGGATTCCTGGTCAGGGCAAATGTTTATGTGATGATTATGAGTATTTGTTTCCGAGTCTTGGCGTTTTTCCATGTAATGGTTTTTTTTTACCTTATATAAGTAGGTATACGTTATAATGGCCTAGTATTGTAGTACAAAGCTAGAACTTAGATTGGGTAGGTTGTTATAATTTTTACTGAAGTTGTTGAACCGTCGAAAGATAAAGGCTTGTTGTAACAGTAGAAAGTCGAGAACGTAGCTATGTATATTATATGTTGGGTGTTTCCTTTGAAGTGCTAGGGCCGGTACAGACGGACTGTAAAATGGCAGTTCGAGTACAGTCAAACTGTCATTTCGCAGCTGGCTTGCAGTTCAAATGCATTCCGTCTGTACCGGCCCTTAATGCTTAATTCCAAATTTATAGTTATAAAAACGGACAAGTGCGAGTTAACTTCGCGTGAAGAGCGTTTTTTTCAAAAGTTTAATCCTTGTAGTTTTGGAGTTAATTGTTTAATGGTAAATTTTCACCTATTTTCTTAAGTAACTATTTATTATAAAATTATTAAAAAAACAGATTCTTACAAAACCCCTTTCGTTTAAAATGTCCAATCCAATCCTATTTTTGTTTTAGTCTCAATCGGTCACTATTAGCAAACGACTTTTACTGGCAATAGTTATGCATGATTTCGGAGCAAATTGACTATGACAGACGGACGGAGAGAGAGACACGCGAGTGATCTTATAACGGTTAAGTGGTTTCCTCTTGATGTACGAAACCATGATAATACAATAACTGTACAAGTTATGGTATATGGATTAAAAGTATTACTTATTACCATATACGGTCAATAATTTCAATTGTTGATCTGCCATAGAACCCTGCCATAATGACAGCTTCAAGTCACGCGAAATAAATTACGTCATAATTAATCCTTGGTTTTTTGCTAAAGGGTCCTGTAGTGGCTCATCAATTAAAGTGGTACCTTTAGCTTCAGCGACCGATTTTCATTAATCCAACAAAAAAGAAACCCAATAAAAATAAAAACAATAAAATACACCGTAACTTAAATTTAATGAGTCATTCGTAATTACTAATTACCATACACACAAGAATAACGCTATAATCGAACCTCACCCCGATCATTAACCCAGGCGTAGCGTTTTTCCTTTGTTCCGAGTATGACATATAGGCGCAGGAATAGTTCAGTAGATAGCCGCCGTTGTCGCCACTGAGTTATGGCGGGAACACGACCACTTCCGCCGAAACTCCGATATACCCTCTTCCTTCCAAAATACAATGTTATTTTGAAACGCAAAGAATGTTCAACGCTTATTACACGTATATTTATCTATTAAGTTTACCTTTTATTAATTTATAGGTAGCGGACAAAGCCAAAAGGGTATTCGTAAATGATATTATTTGTTAGTTTTAATTTTGTTACATTAGGTACTTCGTTTTATAAGTTATAACTAAACTAATTTAACGAAACATACGGTACGGTAATCAATATGGTAATTAGATATCCAAATATTTTTATTCGTAGTATTATCGATTTTTTAACTCGAATAATATGCTTTGAAAATTGTAATGCCACAAAAGAAGCTTAGCAAATAGTAATGAACAGTCACAACAACTAAATTAAAACACTCCTTTGTAATTTTTATTCAGCTAAAATAGACTTAAAACTACGACCGAATTAAATTCAACGCTACAAACATGATCAAATAAAAACTAGAAGCTAATTTCTCAACATTCACTTGTTTTGACTGTACAAACAAGCAGGTCCCTGCAATGTCGAGATATTAATTATCACAACAGCTCTTCACTGCGAAGCGCCTGGAATATGCAAGAATATTGTTAATTGGGTTTAGCAAACATGTTCTCAGCTGCAACTGCCACCGTGACAGGCAGATACCCCGGCTTTGAATTAAGAAATAAACACGAGTGCGCTGCGCATAGCAATCGAATAGGTAGGTACCAACGACTAACAAAAACACAAATGGAATGAGACAGGGGAAGGGGTAGCATAGACATGTTTTTAACTTTTTAGTCCCGGGCGGGCGGGTGAACTGAAACTAACTATCCTTTCAATTTGGTTGTTCTTGTGAATAAAGGGCAACGATGCGGATCGCTGGTGACCCTACTTGGGCTAGTGTGGCTTAAATATGGAGTTATTGGTTATGCCGCTTTTGCAGATCCTACTTGTGCGTGAACAAAACAAAACGAACGATAGAAAAAAAGGTCAAGTGCGAATCGGACTCGCGCACCGAAGGTTCCGTATTTAAGATAATAAATATGGTTAAAAATCGAAAATACTCATTTTGTTTTGAACTTTATAATCTATATAATAAAGTCCATTTTGACTAGCCTAAATGTTAATAGAGTTTTTTAAAGTTTTTTGATGATTTATCCAAAACTGTAAAGTTTGATAAACTACACTTTATTTTTCGCGTAAAATATAATATTATTATCATAATTATCTTTAAATCAGGAATTTTTCAGATATTTTGGTCTAAAAACTTTGGAAATAAATAGGGGGGGAAAAGTACATCACGGAAAATTATATAAAAAAAAGTTTTGAAATGTGCAGACTGAGCCCTTCTATAGTACACCCCGTTTGCTTTAATCAAATCAATTTCATTTTTCAACCCCCCCATTCTAGGCCCGTTTTCAAATATGTATTTAGAAAAATATTTTCATATGTTTTTACTATAAATATATCATGCGGGCAAGCAAGTTAGACAACTATGAAAAATTTCAAGTTGATAGCTTCCATAGTTTCTGAGAAAAACTACTGTGGCATGTAAGTATGCACACACACACCGAAGTCTCACCAAAAAAACTGATTAGGCCTCTGGTACCCCGGTAAGTACTTAAAGTAATGTGAACTTATAATTTTATATCACAAAACATCGTGTGAAGTAATTTTGATTGCTCTTTAAAAGTTATTAAGTGTATGTTAGATTACATTTTTACGTTAAAACTGATCGAACGGACCGTTGAAAATGGTCAACTCTAAAAGTATCGTTTTCGCTAGAGTTATGTATCCGAACCCCTAGTAGCCAAAACTTTAAATACATAAAATCTGGAAAATATCTTAAATTAAAGCACATACACATTTAAAAGGAAAACTGACAGGACTAAGCAGACTTCATTGGTTTTTGAGATACAGGCGATTAAAAGGTTTATACTTACCGAAAATCATCTAAAATAGTACCAAATGACTTTGAATACAAAATAAGCTCACACTTGTGATTTTAGGAAAAAGTTTTTTGTTTGTAATAAAAGTGACGGAACCCTGAGCATGGGCTTACATGCTCTTGTCTTATAATTGTTGTACGAGGACGGAAACTACGACGGACGGACGGAGGATAAGTTTGTTTGAGCTCTTGACAATAGAATTGATAAATTTGATTGTCTAAAGTACTTAACATGCAGACAAATATGTAGGTTCTTGTTTACTGCGGCGAAGCATAGCCATGTTAAAATATACATATATCATGTAACTATGTAGCAGCCCAACGTAACACTTTATCACCGTGATGCCCATTTGTTATCGTTCACGCCGCCGCAGAGGTAAATGCAATTATTGACAGACTCATCCATAAATCGCCCGTCATAATAACGCGTGCTAAATTGCTATGTTTTCGCTTAATTAGGCCGCCAGTCAAGTGCCAGTGCTCGATGCAAATGCCCCAAATTGCATTTTGTAGAACGGATGTAGTTCACCAAATAACCGTAACACGTTTCCGATCATTTCGAGAATGCTCAGTAATACCTGCTTCATTATTGAATCGCATTATGTTCGACATATATGCCCTATTGCATTTGTTTAATTCGCTGTACATGCGATGACGCTAGTTAGCAAAAGCTTAAAGGCTTTGTTAATGTTTAACAATAGGTTAATGTTACCGCTTTTCCGCTGTAAAAATTTAAGAGTGATAAATTATTTCCAGCCCGCAACATACAAATATTAAATAAAACCTCTGCCTTACGATAAGACTAACAAATTCCAGGGGCGAAGTGTTTTCAAGACTCATTATAATATTCGCGGCGCGGACAGCCGTAATTCTTGAGTCTCGTTTGTGTGGCGCCGCCGCATTGTGGCCGCGCTGCACACCTGAGATAAAAACTAAGGACCCACAGAAGACACGGTTCCAGATATGAATATAGCTCAAATGAAAATAGAACTTTGCTTGCATGGTGATGTATTACCACTAGTATTTTCAAAATATTAACACTTCGTGCTCTTGATGAACTTGGACTTTTATCCGATTTCAACAACAACAACAACGATTCAAACAACAACCTGTTCCATCTTAATCAATAGTAAAATACATTTTAATTACTGCTAGTATAGAAACATTTAATATTTGTTATACAATTTAAGCAGTAATCGCCCTACAGACCCCCTTACAGACCATTTAGAGACGAATTTATGTATGAAGATTTAGGCCGAGTTGTTTGATCTTTACATTTATTGATAAAATTCAAACCTCGAATCTAAAATTTGACACCTTCCTTGACATGTAACCATTTGTTAAGATTTTTAGCAATAAGTTTAACTACTGATCAATTAACGGGCCCTTAGTCGTCATAAACTGACTCTGAGTGCCGCCGTTAGTGTAAATAATTATTAACATAGGTAATTTTACTTACCTTGACGTAACCTACCATAATCGTCTCCGAGCTACATATTATATCCATACGACTGTGAAAACAAAAGCGTGTTAGGCGCGTTTCTTTGTTTGAGAACTTGATTGCTCCCATTTGGTTGTTTACAGTGGACTGTACGAGAATTTATCTTTACTGTACATAAAATGAAAATAAGTTCCTTTTAAAGAAACGTTGACTGTTTGATTCGTCTTAACCGACCGAATGAAAGACACTAAGATAGTTTTCATGTGATAAAGAACTTGAATAGTTCTCGAAAGAGCACCGGTAAACAACTTCTACGTGGACAGAGTCCCGGGCAAAAGCTAGTTTAGAGTATTAAACACTCACCTTCCAGGTCAAGTATTGATTGAAAATGCTCATTTAATTATGTATTTAATACTTTTGAATGTAGGACCAAGTACCAAGTAAATGGTTCATTAATGCGAAGCCTTCAATCATCGCTTCATCAGCAATTATGTATGTACTCGGAGTCAATATGTCATGTTAGGCTTGGCAGGTGAGCATTGTCAAAGCGTATTATTACAATTATCCTAATTGCAATGGAATTAGAATGTAGGTACTTTGACCATACATTTTAATCCCTTCTAATTATACTGGAACAGGATATATTTTCGCCAAAAACGTATTGCCGTACTGCCAGTGAGTATCACCGATATAGTTGTTGCTCGACGGACCAACAATATGCACACAAAAGACACGGCGTGTCTGTTTCATAATATTACACTCGTACATTAAATTTCACCAACACTGAAACTGAAATTCTAAAGCTACAAAACACGTTTAATTACGCCTGTTTATATTCAAATTCCTTCCTGCTGTAATAATTTTGTCCTGTGGGTTAGACGGGGCGGAGGCATATCATCCGTCGACCGCTTCTCTCGGTCCAGTTACGCCAAACAGTGGCAATGTTGCTGGACATTCTGACTTTATAGTGCTATGAATAAGAATATTCAATTTGTTGCTTGAGTGAGGCGTGTCCCCTTTAGTTTCCCATGATACTTAGTGAAATCATCGTTAAATTATATAAGATAATATCTAGGAAAATCCCGTCTTAAAGATACAGTCAACACGAGCTTATGTTAATGCTGTGTAATATCACCTCAAATTACTAACGTTAGCGTCTCATAGCTACTAACAATTTTCATAATGACATCATAATTTTGGGGGCTGAGCCTTGTAGGCTTTATAAGAGCGAACGCGTTAGAAGCGGGGATCCCTACCTACTTCTGAATTTCCCCAAACAGGTAAGGCTGTATCGACAAACCCTAAGATGATCCCCGTTCCCGAACACAAACTTAAGCCATTTGTTTAACACGAGCAAACATCCCTAATTAGTTTGTTCGGATGTCAAAGACGTGAGAAGCGATTGGTCTCAGGTATGTGCGGGAATATTAACAGGGACTTAAACAAAGTAGAACTTCACTGTCTTATTAACAAAGTTACCCAGTGCTGACTTTTTGACTTCTTTTAATTTGGGAACCATTTCTAATAAATCAATCATCACCTCGATATTGTCAGTTACAAAACTTTATCTAGTGGACATACCTAGCTCTCTCTTGAGAATTACGAATTACATCGAGTAAATCAATTTTTACTTTTAAATTACATAGGGCAAGTGTCTAGGTAGAAAGGTTTTCAGCAAAGTGTAAAGTTTGTTTTACTAAACCAATTCAATTTCAAATACAAGGGTAGACAAGGGTTCTTACGTGTATAACGAACAGAGACTTTTGAAGTTTTTGTTTCAAACAATTTAGGTTTGTTATAGTTTAGTCGTAACTGAGCAGGGGCCTTACTCTACATTTACTTTACACCTATTATTATCGTATTGTGGATGTTATTTAGTTGACAGTAGTAGCGGCCGAGTCTTAACTTTTAAAGTCTCAAGTTCATAAACAATACGATAACAATACGTGAGGAGACTAAGTAGAATAAGGCCCCAGTTGGTCTTAAGATTATATTGTTTGCTTATCTCTACATATACCAGCCAAACTCAGCGTTAGACTCTCGGCAGAGTTAGATACTCGAGTCACAACTACTACTGTCTCTGTTTTTGATCGTTTCTGTATCATTGTGTATTCACAGATACAATATACAAATTATCCTTGTTTAGGATATTAGGTTACTCAATAGTTTATTATGTTCTTGCTCATGACATGACATGAGGCATCGCCTTGGGTTATATTTAAGATCAAGCTATTTCACGTGCCATGTCAATGATCGTACGTTAGTATAATATTTGACGTTAACGTGATATTTCTCGCTTAATAGCTTTTACCAGCTGTGGAATTACATAATTCATCATATTATGAAGCTACTAGCTTTTGTTCGCGACTTCGTCCGTGTAGAAGTCGTTTATCGCTATAAAGCTGAGTGTGTAAGAGGGTATGAAAGATCCTAAAGGGTCGAAGAGTATTCGAAAGGGCCCATATATGATATAAGATAACACAAGAGCGTCATCGTACACTTTTTTCTGCAATAAATAATAAAGAAATGATTGGTACCCACTTTCACTATAGACAAAAGTAGAGACAACAGCCGTCATACGCATGACGGAGCGGCGCGGTGCTCAATAATTCAGCTGCTGACAAGCGCCCACACCTCGGGAAGGTTGCGGGGGCAGGCTTTCATTAACACTACCTATAATTACCAACCACCAACATATTTTTAGAGAAATTATACACATTATTTTCCTTTGCAGGTGACTCTTACAGTACTCTGGATAACTAGGTAACAATATTATTTACCAATAATACTAACATTTACCAAGATAAGTTTTTGACTGAATCTGTACAAAGCAATGACTAAACGTCAAGTCAAAACTATTATAATAGCTGGGCCTCTATTCAACATGGTAAAACAATATCTCTTTTGACGTGTTGTAGTACTCGTATTGTTTTTAACTCGGCGTCACTTACTGTCAAGTTAATAAGAGCTAACGTAACGTTAACGATACGATAACACGTCAAAAGAAATATGGTTGTACCGTGTTGAATAGAGGGCTTATGTGGAATATTAAACTACTGTTACATCGCCGAAGCTTTTTCTATTTTTGCTACAATGCGCTTTGGTCTAAGGTTTTTAGTGGATACCTATCGCAAGACCGAAATTTGGTTTCCCGAATGTTTAAAACTACTCCAAAACTCTTAATAGGGATGATGAAAATAAACAATTTTAAACAAAGGATCTAATCATAAACTTTTCCATGTCATGAATTTAGTTCAAACCGAGCAAACGTCAAACGTCCAGTGGCGCCCTCAATACTATTATTGTGTTTTCTGATAAACTAAAGAATTTCCATGGAATTGGGCGATGCTTTTTTGTAGCGCAAGTGAAAACACAACTTATGCGATTCGTAACAAGCTCCCTTTTTTTATTACCCTTTGAGTGGTCAGCTTAACGGGAAAAGGTGGCCACTTTTGTCTGTTAAGTTGATAACTCGAAGGTTAATTGTTATTAAACTATGTGATACATCCTATAAGTGGTGATTTTATTTGTACTACAAAAATGCACCGTCTGATTTCAAGAATATACATTAGTTTATTAGAAAACTCAATAATAATAATGAGGGCGCCACTGTACATCCGGCGTACGCTCGGCGCAGTCTTAAGTTAACAGAAAATATACGACAGTATTTAATACCTAAAGTCAAAGTCGAATCCTGAATGATTTATTCAGTTCAGGCTTATTACACGCATCTATTGTTGAAAGAAATAAATAAAGCTGCCACGCAAGCTAGACAGACGCGGTCGTGATTCAGTATCATCTATCACATTCAGTGGACTAACTAAAGGCTCTTATTGAACTGGTTTGCTGAAGACTTTCAGGTGAATGTAAACTAAAACATGGGGATTATTTATGCCTAACGCAGGTTCCTGAATTCCATGTAACATTTATCTAACGTAATAAAAAACTTGTTAATAAATACATACAACACATTCATGGTGTTAGGTAGTCAAATATAGGGGCTTGAATGACATTCTTAACATTTTGACTAATGCAATAACTAAAAGAGAGGCATTACTATTTGCGGCCCTTTTGCTCATTCGTCCTCTTCACGTTTTTTAAAGCTTGAGCCCAGGGTGAAATGTCACGACAAAACTGTAAACACGTGGAAACTGTAGGTCTTTGTTCCCTTGGTTGCTATGACGTTCCCTTGTTTTTCATTTTGCAAACGTTAATTCTGTTCATCTAACGTACTAGTACAATACACAACGACAGCCGAAGGGCACATTAGCAACACATGAGCACAGACACCGGTGTGTAACAAACGACGTATTTATCGGTTCTTCAGCCTTCGGGCGAGTCACAATATTCTCAGAGGTGGCCTTAATTCACTTACAATTAAATTAGCGTCACCCGATCCTCTTGACGCTAAATAAATTAGAACGGAGCCATTAAGCCGTGGGGAATTTATTTCCTAATCTATTAGCTTTGCCTTTCACGGTGTGTACTTACACACGCACGCCGTGCTTGAGTCGACCGCGCCGCACAATGGAGTCGACACTTGCGAGGTCGCCAATCACTCAGCCGCTATTGCTCAGCGAGAAACATGAACTATTGAAAACTGTTGACCTAATTGATCGCGTTATAAATACTTGCCCTCTGTCTAGACTTAATTTTAAAATGTTTGAATTAATAATTGCTTTGATCAGTTCGTTACCATTCTAGGTAAATCCTACATGTGTTCTAAATACAATTTAATGTTTAGTCTCTTCATATTATGCTTAAATACAAAACATGCAAAAATATGTATGAAAATTTAGCACGTATCAGAGTGATGCGTGTCCAAGTAAACGGAAAGTTACAAGATACGCTGTTTTATGATGCCACGATGGTTTACTAACTAAAATAGAGATCTGATTTGATATGAGGACAATTTAAATGCAGAAAATGAGAGTAAAAACCGATAAAGATAAGATAAAGATAAAGACATTTATTCAGTAAGTGGGCCGCACGGGCACTTTTACACGTCAAGAATCTACCAGCGCTTCACAAGAGAAGACCACTGCTGAGAAGAAGCGCCGCAAGAAACTCAGCAGTCAGTCATTTTTTTAAATATATTTAATATTACAATGGTACTACTTAGTCTAGCATTATATAAATCTATCAATAGCAAACTAAAAAATATTTCAAATATCCTTACCACACCAAAATCTTAAGAGAGAAAGAGAGAAAAGGAAAAAAAGAACTCCTACGTATGTGTATATAAGACGGTGCAAGATGACCACATAAGATTGATATGTTTTCCTACATCAACGTTGTCCCCCGGACAAGATAAAGCTTTTGAATTTGAAAATATATATATATATATATATATGATGAATTATAATTATAAATGATCTGTTATTACCATGGCAACGTTCATTATACAACTGTTTTCATGCTTCGGTTATGCTACTGGTGGTAATTAATGGTTTATAGTACGCGAGTAGAAAAAATAATTATTATTGCGCGAAACCCTTTCTTTAAACTCTAATAATCTCTTTTTTTTTTAATACGATAATAATAGCTGTCGTTCGAGATAAGCCTAAGCCGATCATCGCAAACCATCTTTAATCTTATTCGTTGACGTGGATTTCATAGCTCGCTTAACGGCGGTAATAACCTGCAACTTCTTTACTGCTAATCCGAGTTTGATTAGTGCCGCCTACCTTTGCGGCTTATGCCGTCGGATGACGGCGAAGCGCGCCGAATAATTACACAAACGTGAACTAACATGCCAGTAGTTGTATTACCAGTATCTCTATATATTGACCTTGTTATCCTTCTCTCCTTAATTAACGGGTATTGAAAATGACAAGAAGTAAATCTGAGTTAGAAAAATGGTTAGAAGCTATCTTTGGAAATTCTGTAGTTTCACGAGGCTTGTGGTAAGCGTTAGGTTGTTTTAATTTATTTGTTGGTCACCCATAGTAGCCCGTAGTAAATAATCAATATACGTGCGAAACAAATGAACAATTGTCATGATAATAACTTCTATGTGCCATTGCAACTGTATTGTATTTTATATAAGATAGTAACTAAGTATTAATACTTAGACATCGTGAGTTTAAATGACAAATACAAAGGGCAGGGCTGGGATGGACACATAAATCACAGCCCCAAACAAATATTAAATTAGGCAAATTAAAAAGGTCCCCCGAGAAGACCGGCCTGTCACACACAGTAGCCGTATAATTAGCTAACTAGCCCACTAATAATGGCCTTGTTCTAAAGCATGGTGATATTTAGCTAGTAATAGTTATCACTAGTCATGCTTCAAAAGAATAACATAATCCTGAGAGACTTTAGATTATTTAGAAAATCAATACGTTATTAATGAAAGCTACATGAGGTTGTAATAAACTGACCAAAACAACATGTTGATGCTTAAATGTCGTGGTTTATAATAACTAATAGAGCATAAGCGATCTTTTTTTAAAGCTGATAACTCTAGGTTGGCTTTACCGATTGCCATGAAACATTTCTAAGAACCACCTAAACAATCAGAATAAATAGGTTCTCAACCGTTCGAGTTCTACAAGCTGATGGATACACAGTCAGTCTACACAATAGTAGTTTTTGATTCGGGGGTTTAGGACGGACGTATAGGTACATAGATGGACTACTGAAGACGCGAGCGGCGTGACTGTAGAGTGGTCTGAGGCACAGGCGTCCCAGCCAATTCAATCCAATCCGTTTTTTGCAGACTAGCTAATAGATTAATTCTAAAGCTTGCCACAGGCATGTACCGCTTTGGTGTCGGTAAGGCAACCGTCGCAGGGCTTAGTGGACAGTTTCGAGTAGCCACTAGCCATTCACAGCACGTCGTCGGAAACAGAATTACTCGCTGCAGGAGATCGGGATCCGTGCCAACTCTCATCATATTAAAGCGAGATAATAATGAACGCGTTGTTTCGTCCTGTCTCAAAACTCTTTTGCCTCCGAATTAACGGGAACATAAATCTCGAGTGAGGTGTTTTTAATTGTTAAGCACCGCCTTTATGGTGTTTGTTTGCTCGTTTTATCTTTTGCACAGCGTTTAAATTTAGATGTTCTGAACCGTGATGTTTTTATCGGTTAACATCTCCGTAGAAAAAAACATGGTAGCTAAGAACTTTGGAAATTAAATTAGATGTTAATGGTATGTATGATTGACAATTATTCTAAGCCTTAATTTACATAATATGCTGTTAGATATTCAAAACCTCATAATTATTTCACAAACGTATTCCAATCGGACATCGATCCTGTAATTACACGTACACTCGTGTTTTACATTTCACCCTGAAACCCCAATATATCATAATAAGTTCAATATATCATAATAAGATCGCTAAACTAAGGAAGAAAAGAAGGCGTTATAAGAAATCCCGGCCTAAGGCTATATACATATTACTGCTGCCGACTCGGATTAGGAGGCTCTTGTAGGAATTTATCTCGTTTAGGCTAGTCCACACACATTCCTCATATGGCTAGTTGTTTTAAGGAAGTAGAAAAAAATCGAATAAAATTTTGTCGCAAGCGTTCCTGCCTAGTACTTGAACAAGTAATGCAAAATCATCAAATAATCACCAAAAACCAATCTTACTGGTTCAAACTCTTTCATTATGCAGGCACCCTAAGACCAACTTTCCGATGCTATCTTGAAGTGAGCCATAAAATACCATCATATTAGAATTTCCTCATAACTTAATTTGGGAATGGAAATAGCTTCGTAATTACCTAGCAAAATTTTACCAAACAAGTGAGACAAAATAAACGCTATGATAAGTATTTTAAAGTTGTAACGGGAAAGGTTATTAGACTACTTTCAGTTTCTAATTATAAATCCCTTTTCAAATCACATTCGATAGTAAACGAGGTAACGTCGCGACGATAATTGATGACGGAGAAAATGGCTTTCATAGGTTCATAAAACTACCGCGGCTAATTGCCACACAGGCATAGTTTTTTGCAGAACTAGGACATAAAACGACACGGTTACAGGGTTTCTATTCTAGCCTGCTAAAACATATTCTCTTTGACCTGTTATGGTATACAGGGTGTAAGGAACGGCTCACCGAAAACTGAAACCATAGCTTCAGACCATTGTTCTGAACTGAAATCCAGTGGAAATTTTCCCGGGTAAACGAAAATTTCTCGTTTTTTACGTGAAAATGCCGTTTTCACCGTTTTTTTTACATAATGAGCTTCAGTATGTCATATTATGTTGTCCTAGATCGGTTTATATGCAAAAACATGGAAAAAAAACGAGAAAATTTTCGTTTTCCCGGGAAAATGTCCCTTACACCCTGTATATTGTTTTTAACTCGGCCACCATTTATGTCGGGTAATTAAGAGCTATCAAAACGTTGACAATACGATAACAGTCAAAGACAATATGGCTTTTACCGCCTGGAATATTGGACCAGCTTAGTTGTGCTTACACAGATTAACATAAGAAGATTGTAATATTTAAGTTCATTAAAGTTGAAATATGCTTAAAAGTAACCACTCGAAAGCAAAACTAACAACGATGTTAGACATCGCCATCAAAGAAATTTGCTAACTCTTGCAAACGTTTTAATCAAAATTGTATATAAAGTTATGCACAATTTGCAAAAAGTTGATCATTTTATTCGCTTGAACGATGCCGCGCAGCGCGCCGCGTGGACGGGGATATTAAATCGCTAAACTGCATTTTATGCAGTACTCAAACACGGATTCTAAGTAAATGTAATTCTACCAGTACAAAGTCATTTTATCGCTGCGAACTGCACTAATTGCTTCGGAAGTCAACAAACTCCGTTATAAAAAATCGGAATCGAAGAATCGTCACTCGTTTAAAAGTTAAATAAGTTCGGTCAGTCGTTTCCCGACCGGGGTTTGAATAAAACATAAGACTTTTTAGCTGTCCTAATGAGCTGAGGTTCGTTGGTTCTTTGTTTTTCTCAGTGGCTGCATAAGTTGTGAATGAAAGCGGGATCAGCGGGCACGGGCGGTGACCGCGGGCGTTGGATCAAATCGCACTTCATTTGTCCGCGTCAGCGCCTGATGGGCGACGCCGGCCGCGGCCGCGCCGCCTGCTTTTAATTGATACCGTCATTTTTGCAGCTCCACTGCCGACGCACCGCCTTCGCGTGGAACTCGTTTCGGTTCCATTTCATAATAGCACGAATGTTCCCTTACATCTTTCACTTTTGAAAAGAAAGTCACTTACAGAAGCTAGTCCGATAAAACGTAGGTAATTATTACCATAGCGCATGTAGGCTATTTATTTTTAGACAGTCCATTAGCATGAATCATTAATGGTTGTGTGGATAATAATACACATATCATATCATTAACTTTAACGAGCTATCAACAAATCGATAGAATAGTGATCCATGTCTACAAAGGCATATCCTCAGCACTACCAACATTCGTTTTGGAAATAGGGTCGATTAGTCTGGTATCGTTTGGTATAACAACTTATTTTATAATTTCAATTTATAATGTCAGAACGCCAATAATCACTTTTCACGTGTTGATTTCATAGTAAAGTGGTTTTATGGTATCCAAGAACTGAGTGTAGCAATAAATAGCAGTCGTTTATAACTAGGGCAAAGTAAAAAAACAAAAAGTGTCGCTTGTTAGAGGTCATTTTAAGAACCAGGTTTTATATTGCCCTTATAACTCACACTTTTCATATTGATCTATCACAAAAAAATCAATTGGAGCTAAGTAATTAAAAAAAATCGGAATTCAAAGGAAATTTGGTTGCTATTTAAACCCTGTTCAGTCTTACTTGTCCAAAAACAACTTTCTAAACTCAAAATGAAACTTTTTTGGCTTAACAGCTCTTTTATCGTAAGTAAGGTAAATTGAGAAAACATTTTGGACATCACTTGGTCAATGTATTGTCCTCGATTGTTTTATTGTATTTAAAATATCTGTTTCATACCAAAAAAAAATGCATTTTGAGGTTAAAAAGTGGTTTACTACTTAATATAAGTAAGTCTGAACAGGTTTCATGCTCGTACTAAATCAGCTATCATTTTATTTTTTGGTCAGGCACGGTTTTGTGTGAGTACGAGTAATACAATTAAATATATATTTCAGAGCAATAATGCTTCATTCGCTTAGAAAGTATGAATTTCTTTTAAAATTCCTTGCATATTCTAATCAATAGTTTTGACGAATAAATTAATAAAATATTTTTTGAGAATTGCGTATCAAGTATCACTAATAACAGTAATAACAGTGGTTTGCAGGCAAGGGACCTAAAGTATAGCTACGTAAAGTAATATTTGTAATAAGTGTAATTAAAAAGTAATCTAAATAATAAAAAGTTTAATTAATGTTCTGATATAAAATAATAGTTATTTGTTCAACAAGAGAGCAAAGTTGGTTTTTGCTGCGAGTGATGATTTTGAATCCCGAGTAAGCGAAGGATTCTATTATTGAATCACGAGCGTAGCGAGTGATTCTAGGTTAGATTCCTGAGCGTAGCGAGGGATTCAAAGATACGAGACGTAAAAAACTTTGGTCTCGTGTGAGACATACAACTTTTCACCTCAGCAGCGAGAACAACACAGCGTGAAGCTGGTAGGGCCAACGCAGGTCTTCCGTTGTGACCATTTGGTGAATACACGACTAAATAACGACACGATCGCATATGCATCAATCACAAGCATTTTTGCAAAATACTAATAAAATAAAAAGTGGAAAAAATAAACATGAAACAGATAAAACCTGTCACTCAACTTGATAATGCCGTAGTGCAAACACAACTTTATACAGCTTTATGTAGTCTGTGGCTTTAAAAAAAACCTAACTAGGCCTTGTCTATGGCTATTGGCTACAATAATCCCGCTATTTTTGAAATGCGTTCTGAAACTGCCCCCGCGGTTTATGTCACGAAATTAAAGATTGTTAAAACGATAACAAAATTATGTAGATACATGATAAACTTCTTATTTGTCATTAATTTTGTCTTCAAAACAAAATTTAAAAAAAAGATTGTACCTACTGTATAAAATAGTTATAATAAACACATTTCAAACTTTAACAGATAGTTTTATTTGCAATTTTACGGTTATTTGTGCATCCGAACGTGCGTTTCTTTTTGGGCCTACTATGTGTGGAATTTGAAAATCGAACTTCGAATCAAGTTGTTTCTATCTCTCGCTTTTTTCCTATCGAAGTGAAAGTGACAGAACAAAGTGAAGATCAATTTTTTCGAATGTTGTGAGTAGCCCCAGCACTGCTCACGGCATTTAAAAAAAATAATTAAAAAGTTACTTTGCCTCTCGCTCGCAGCAAAATTGAATTTTGCTCACTGTTTTTAAGCAGCAAAACCTGCTTGTTTGAGCTGCTGAGGTGAAAAATTACTTTTTATCACCATAACTATAATATATTATAGTTTACCTTTTGATACAGTCAAAAGGTAAACTATAATATATTATGCGCCGGCGGTCCAGCGGCGGCGGCCCCATTATTATTATTGGTTTCCTAATAAACTATTTCTAATTCAATATTCATTTCCATAATGAAACGCTTTTAAGCTAGCTTAATTTGTTAGGGGGGCTGGCTATCCATTCACACAATTAAAATGTTTGAAAATAATTTACAGGGCATATTATTAGTCCGAGTAAAATAGATTACTTGCCGCACTTCTAGGCAATGATGCAGTTGAACTAACAATCAATGCATTCGTTCATTTAAAAACGTACCAACTACATAACAAATAAATTAATCAAGCATTTGTGCATGGCTTTCCCAGCAAGATTGAAATTGAAACGATAAAATCTTACTGAAAAATAAGAGATCTATGCATTTCAAAGTATGGCTACGCAGCAAAGAGCTACGGCGTAGCCGGCGTAGCACGTAGCGGGAACACAGTTATAGTCGGAGCAGTGACGAATGGTGCCTGCGACATTTCATTGTTACATGAAACGTTTCCGCGCCACCGATGCATGCTAAGTAGAATAGTAAGCTGTTATTGCCACATCGCAATTCATATGATTTTGTATCGGAGGTCGTATACTACGTATATTCAGATAATATTTTTATTCCAAAATACTTAAAAATAATGGATAAAAATTCAAAAACGTTTGTTGTTTAAATAAAATATATTTTAATGATTTAAACGTATGTATTTTATGTCAATTTCCTAATGACTTTGGTCAGCCGATATGAAAAGCTTTATTAAGGCTCTGTCATCCGGAGATCCTAGAGCTGGTGCTTACCTCTCCCAAAGGATTGGGCTAGCTATCCAGAGAGGTAATGCAGCCAGTGTCATAGGGACCATGCCGCGAGCGGACCTGCTAGAGTGGGTGTTCTTTTTAAAGTGGTAATTACTATTTACATCTTTAATATTTGAGTAGCTTAGTTTTATTTTAATTTAAATAAGTTTAGTTTTAACTTTTAATTGTTAACATCTTTATAGTTATCTATGTATAAGAATATAAATGTAACAAATAATACGCTAGACTTCAAATAATCAATGTCCTTGAACAACAACTCAATGATAGTTTTATTTGCTTAGTAAATCCAATAAAACCTTTGACGACTATATACGAAACCTACGTTACTTTGTTCATGGAAACCAGAAAGCATTGTATTTGAATATAAGACTCCTAACTTTCTCTATCTGTGTATCACTTCATAAAGATAAATCAACAAAAAAAAAGTTTTTCCAGATGCATAGCAGCGCGTTGTCTGATGAAGATTTAGTCGTCCGTGAGTGTCGCCTCCCATTTGTCGGGATCATGACCCTATCTCGAACCAGCCGTGAATTCTCGAGTTCTCATTTGCGTAATGTGATTACAAAAGCACATCTTTCGAGATAAAAGCCTGGGCTTTCTACGTAAGTAATGAATTTCGCAGTCTCATCCGGGGAAGCTGGCAGCCTCATAATTGTAAGTCGAAACCGCTGATCTCGCGCGCAGCGACACTAAAATCACCGTTCAAATTCAATTGTCTGTATGAAACAACAAGCGTTCCCATCGAGAGAGCTGCACAAAGAGTTCGCTGTCGAAGTAATTTTCTCAGTAACAGAAAGAATGCAAAAAACGCCGAGGTAAGTTGTACTACAAATTTATTCACGCTCCATTAATAAGTGTCGGGCGTCGGAGATACCCCGAACGTTTAGGAAGCGTTAACAATTTCTCGTCAATTTTTGCGTTAGTCTTGAGACAAGATCCGAGGCTTCCTTTTGTAACAAAGACGTTTAACGAGCAACAAACAGTCCTCGAACTCGAGGGCGCGCCGATCGCCGACGACACGGCATGTAGGTCTAGCGCCGGCTCCGCGCCGCGCCGTACTCGAGCATGATATTCGCATGAAATTCAAACATGAAATGCTGTTTAGTTTCGTTTTATTAAAAATCAAATGGGAGGACATTTTTATTCAAACCTTTAAGACGTTATTCCTATTGACTGCTTACTTACCTATTTAATCCTGTAAATACAACTATTTCAATATTTTACCCAATTTACTTACTTTTTGTGAGATGAAAATAATTATTTAAAAATATCTATAGCAATGAAATGGTATCTAAAGGTCATTATAAGCCTATTCCCCACAACAGTTATCACATAACCCAAACATACGAAGTGCCCAGTTTAGTTGTTTTTAAATTGTAATTAGATTGCAAAGTTTTTTAATAGAAAAATGTGATGGTAACTCAAAAAAAATACTTCCTTTTAACCATTTGTCAAATTACGAGTATATATCAGCCTTGAAGCTCTGAGAGCTGGGAGAGTTTCGATTGTATTTGTAATATGAAGACATTTTATCCGGCGCCGTTAAACACGCCGTTAAAGGGGGACGTAAACCGTGAACATTATAAGCGGCGGAAGTAAAGGCAGTTTAATTAAAACTTTGTCTGTTATACTTAAAATTATGACGCGGTCTCCTAAAAGTCACGGGCGGTGCAGCGCCGTCGCCAATACACGCACTTTATTATCGCAGTTAACTTCGATTTTTTACACCAAATGTTCCCCCGGCACAGCTGCGCTACATAAAAATTAACGATAAAATATCGTGATACATTTTGCGCCATTCATAACGGCACGGTCGTATTCGTATGCTAATAACGTTAAATGACATGAGACATGAGCAGGTAAAGTTCTGAGACGTACGAAATTTGTCGCTTAACTCTGCGACAAATCTTAGCTGTAAGAATATTACGTTACAAAATTTAAGCAGAGTGTCACCAAAACGTTGACGTTATTTACTTAAATCGTTTAAATAGTTAATTTTGTGGGAATAGCAAATACAGTTTATACATAAGTAGGAACAAATAACTGGACACGGCTAGTATGAAACATATGTAAAAATATCATCATTTGCGCATAAATCCAGCTATGTGAGCCGAATTACTCATCTGAAGTTCCAGTTTAAAGTTAAATAAAGGCAGTTATCACAAATTATTTGAGTTGAACATTCGGCACGCAGCCAGTCGGTGTTGCTCAACTATTCAGGTCGAGACTCCCGCAGTCGCTCAGCTGCTCATCACAGCTGTAACTTGAAATTCCATTCGAGAAAGAGTTCGTCCGTTCAACTCATTAGCTGGATTTTATACGCCACCACCAGTTTAATTTAAGCAAAAAGTTTTCTTTTTATTGAAGAAATACTTGTGGTCTAAGATCCGAATGGGAGACGACCTTCACCTAAGTGTTTATTCAATAAAAAGTATTTTATATCCAATTTAATATAGCAAGTAATATATGGCGAATAGATTGGCTGAAAATGTTCAGTTCAAGGGGTTATTATGACACAGCTGTGCAGTTCTTTTTACGGTGAGCGTAAAGGACAGAGCTATAGCAGTTATATAGCTCTGTGCTTTTCTCTCAGTGTAAACTGAACTGCATAGCTGTGTCATTAATTCATTATATAGGTTTCATACTTTCGATTGGTATGTAATTTGTCTATTAAACAAGCAATACCCATTTTTATTTTAAGGACAGTTAGTATAGGACTTTATATATTACGATTAGTGGTAAATTTTTGACCAAATATCTTACTCCTAGTTTAAATCAGAGTCCATATTGCGTCAATACAGTACGTCAAGTAAGAAGTGAGACGTCAAATCAAACTAAAACCCCTTTTACGAGATGATATGTACATCGTTAATGAATACGTCAGTGAGATGAGACCGCTGCCTGATCATATCTGCTGATTACGAAGCCACAGGTCGCGTATTCTGCACACCCGCGATGCGGCGTCCCTCTCCCTCCCGGCGTCGTCCTATACCGTATGTACATAATTCATTTTTAATCTCATTGCTCACGTTTCAGCTCACGTAAGGCTGCCGACATAAAAGTTCATCGCGTCCAAATTGGAAACTTTTCTTGTCGCTTTAGTAACAAAATAACTCTCGTAATGTGTAGCAGAAACACTAAACACAATTTTACTTCGGTGAAGGCAAAAGAGTTTTTGACTTCCATTTGCTTTTATAATACTGAGCGTTCAGAAGTGGCATATTGTACCTTCTAATAGATTATATGTAGAAGTTGGATTTGTTATATATTTAAAGGTACGTATGCTTAAAAATTCGGTAACAACGGCTTGAATACAAACGGTACCTACTAAATAAATATGTTTAAGTACGTCTTGACTACTTCAACAACTTGGCCAGTCGCCTTTTAACTTACCTCATAATCGAATTTACCTTTAAATAAATAACCAACAATCAGAATAATAAACAGTTATTTCTAGGAAATTGTTTTTGTTTTAAGGTAACTTTAGAACAACAGAATGGAGGTTCCGACTCGTAGCCCGTTTGCCTTGGGCAAAGTACTTTTACGAGTTGCCAAACTTCGGAAACTTGGCATTGAGTTATAGATTCCCAACAGCCTTCCAAATACTTGTTTGTTTTGTTCACTTTGACCGAAAACAAAGATATCCTTTTTGATCCATCTAACATATTCCAAACTAAAAATACAATGCGATAAATAAGACCGCGCCCCTGGCTCGTCACCTTCGGGGAAACATTTTTTTGCTTGAGACAACACATTAGACCCAAGCACATCAAAAATATATTTGGGCAACTGTCACTCAACTTAACGGAAATAATAACATAATGTTACTTACTTTCCTGTCAAATTGACAGGAACCAAATAATAAATGTTGATTCTTGAACACCCAATGTTTCCAAACCTAATAAATACATTATGTGTTTTTGTTACGCTTATCTTTTATTTAGATCATATGTTCTGTACATATGTAGCAGGTACAAAAAACTTTTGGGTTATTGTAATTAGAGCTCATTTCAACGTTTTCAATTGGCAACGGTAATTAATCATGTAAATTTCTGAAATAAATCATTGATTGATTAATTGATTGTATTTACTATTCAAACATAATGAAGTGATGAGGTCGGGGTTAAACATTTTTTTTTCAATGTAAGTACATAAGGAGTATGATACTTGATCGTCGGTTACCTTATCTACTTAAAATCTTTGGTGACCCCACATTTTAAAGGCTCGAAGTTCCGTAAGCGAATCAAAATTGACTCGCACCTTGTGTCGCCACACGGTAAAATAGGTCAAGTTTTTATAGGAGCCCTCTCATACTCGTGATCCACTATCTGAGGTCTCCAGTAGATGAGAGGGCCGATAGCGTCCTGCCATAAAAAGCGTATCTAGGACGCGGCCGCGCTGCACGGCTCGCGTCACCTTCCGGCCTAGTTTATAGACATGTGTCCCTCAAACCGCAATTTATATCCATCCGGCAACCACCTCACCGCACCAATTAATTACCCGCTGTATATCGGTACCTAAAGAAAATTTATTGCATTTATTACGTCCTACAGCTCCAAAAATAAACAAAACACCGTACCTCATCCCCACATAAACAAGGGAAAAATAAAACGACGTCCTTAAACTGAGATCAAGAATGTTGAAAAGTTATTCCTTTTAACTTATTCCTAAAAGAGTCCGAACAATTTTTACTTATAAAAGGGACAGTGACTTTCAGGACACGTTAACTCATAAACATAAAAGAAAGCTTTTCTAAATTGCCAGTTTGTCCCTAAGCATTTGAGCCCATTTTCGTGGCGATATTTTCTATAGTTATAAATACGTATTCGTCACAATACCTTGGAATCATTAAGATAAGCCGTTTCGGGGACTTTTGCTCAGTAAATGGCCTTATATAACATACCTAGAGCTTGAACTTGATAGAAGGTGGAAACATTTCTTCAAAAACGGTAGTGAGATGGAATCTGCCTGAGTACAATGACGGTTACGTGTGTACGTGCAGGCCGAACAATTTCCTCGTTTCGTTTTTATTTTTATTTTGAGGTTTAGGACGGCCTCCAGGCTATCCCAGCACGGACAACAAACCGCGCAGCACGTACACCGTACGAAATTATCTGCCCCAAGAGAGGGCGCCCAGAGCGACTTGAGGAAAATGTAAAGCGAAATAACTTACGCCTACCTGAGCCGTACGCTGGGAAGCACTTTTTTTCATTTTAACACGGAAAGGCTGCAAATAAAATGTTTGCTTTAAATTAAAGTCGACTCGGAAGGAATGTCAGTCTAACCTTATTTATATGTATACTGACCCTTTTTAACTTTTTAATTGTTTAGGTCGGCTTTCCGGATTGCCTTCCGTATGTTACATTCGAATGTTTCGATATTGAAACCACAGAAAGCAAGTGGTCCTCGGTAAATTAACTCGTACAACTTCCGTCCGTTCGGAACACATGTTCCGGTGTTGCGGTACTAAGGACACGCATTTGTAGGAAAAGCGTGTTCCCGCCATAACTCGGGCGACCTCAGACCGCACGATATTAAAACTATAAAGTGCGGCGCGCGACCGATTCCCTCACGGCTGCCACGCGGCGGCTGCCCGCGCGCGCACACTCTATGTGCTCGTGCTTCTGACTGCATCCTAGCTGGTGATCTAAAAGACCAATATTTTCCTCTAAAATATATAATTTTCTAGCAGTTTATGTTAATGACAGAAATTTAATAACGGTCATATACGTACACAATGTTCAAATGGAAGATGGAAAGATATGCGTATTTATGGCGCTCCTCAGAGACTCACATGCTGAAGTTCTCGTAGTAAGTACAGCGAGGCAAGAAGGGGTAGACATAAAATGACTAAGTTACCGCTCTCAGAAGACATATACAGTCGTAAAAGTCTGAAAGGGAGCTCTTCATATGAAAATAATCAAGTAGGAATCGATGCTTGTTCGGGTTTTTCCTTCTGAATAGCGGCTGTGACAGTAGAACTTGGGACATTTGCACTTTTCGAGTTGGTAACATAATTATCCGAGTACCAACTTATTAAACCAATACTCAATTATATTGAGCCTCTCATTAAGTGCTTAAGAAACTTATTTTATGATTGTTTATAATTATATGAGAGGGCGTAGTTGACGCTTGATAAAGCATTCATGTGCCTGGCAATATATTGGTCACCTGGTAAGCCACTGAAATGATTAACATTGGAAAATTGACGCAACGAACGGTGATGACCCACAATTACGTGGTGGAGGAATTTAAAGGATGGTTAGTGTAGGCCAATTAACTGACTAGGTAACGCAGCATGCGATTATATTAGTGAAAATATAATTAGCTTTATAGAATGTATATTAATTTAAAACATTAAATTGTTCCTGATCAGATGACAAGATAGTAGGTCAAAGACGATATATGGTTTTTATCGTTTAGAATAGAGGCCCAGTTAACCTTGAGGCTATGATAGTATGTATATAGTCTGCCCGTATCAAGTTAAAACGCAGCGCTGTTGCTCTCAGGCTCTATTTTACTCGTGCTAATCCTAATTTCTTTTATCATGTTAGCGCATTGTTAGGATAGCTCTCATTTACTTGACAGTAGGGACGTCCGAGTAAAAACAATACGACAACAATATGAGTACAGCTATAGACAAAAAAAAACTCAATTTCCTGGATACTGTCACGTACTGTTTATTATAGGCACTCTCTGCTATCGCTTAATATTGTGTTTTTTATTCATTAAATGACATCGAAAAGTAATATATCATTCGAACTACTAAGAACAAATAATAAATAAATGTTACTTGATTCCTTAGAAATACATATAACAAAGGCCCGAACCGGGATCCCGAGAGAGTTCCCTCATTTGGTCGAGATTAGAAATTGCGGTTGTTCTGAGTAGATTTACACTAAGACCGTCAGCTTCACGAGAAGTTATACGAACGGTGTTTTGATAAATTTCATAGAAATTTAGTGTTCATTCTGCTACGTTATGGCAAGTTTCAATGTTTGAAATAAAAATAATCCTATATCAATCTTCGACTATCCAATTATCACGTCAGTTCAATCCGTTGCTCCTTTTCGTCGTGAAAAAAATCATATATTTTTCGTAAAATTTGCTGTCTTTAGCTTTCTTCGGCCAGGTTTAGCTATAATTTTGTCTATCTGCCTCTACTTTTATCATTAGAGATGCGATGGCCTATTTGTTAGTGATCCTGCCTACGAAGCTAGCAGTCCCGGATTCGATTCTCGGTGTGGGCAAATATTTGTGTGATGAGCACGAGTATTTGTTTAAGTCTTATGTATTTAAGTATTTTTTTAATAATATTTATACAGTTGTCTAGTACCCATAGTACAAACAAGCCTAGAGCTTAGTTTGGGACTAAGTCAATTTGTGTAAGATTATCTTCTGACATTATTTATTATTATTTATTTATTTACTCCTGATTCCATTATGAAGATAGAGTGGTTCTTTCTGTCCATTTTTTCTTTATTTAGTACTGATATACCCATTTTACCACTTCCATTTTGTGCGTACAAAAGAGACTTTTCTTTTATTTCTACGTTAAAAAACGTATGATAACAATCAACTTTTATTTTTCTGAGTTAATAAAAATACCATGTTCTCGATCATACGCGCGGGTCGTACCATATTTCGGCATAATTGAGTATATTGTATACAGCCTACATATAACAATTTTTGTGTTTTTTTCTGTTATTTCATCAAAAGTAATAGCAGCCCAACCAAAAAATACTACAATATTCAGCCAACCTCTACTTAAGTAAAAATGCAGATTACATTTTCAATAAAGAGGGAAACACCCCGCAGCTACAGTGTTCTTATAATATGTAAATAAATGCGTCCCGGTTTAGAAACAAGTGAGGACTGTAAGTATATACTCATGGGTCTAGTCCTAGGTCTTAGAGGGTAAGATAATACTTTGTTTTAAGCATACCCGTCAAATAAGTCATGGTAATTTCCGTACCATCAAACGTGGATGCTTTAGTTGGTTTGGTGATACGCTAACAACACTGAGCTTTTTAGTCTACGGTCCATCCGTCAACGGAATGCGTTGGACCATACACTTAAGAGTTCAGTGTGGCCAGTGTAATTTCTAAAAGTATCCCACACAAACGCAAGTACCCACGGTGTCACGAGTACCCACGGTGTCCCGAGTACCCACGCCACGGTGTCTTGAGTACCCACGGTGTCCCGAGTACCCATGGTGTCCCATAAGTATCCACGTTTGACTGACGGTGCGCATTTAGTATTTACGCCATGGTATGAATGAGATAAAGTGCTTATGAAAAAAACACTTAATATTTAACAGATTTGCCCGTTATAACGAAAAAAAGTTATTTACGATCTTTATCCTTAACAACACGGGCTCGTTATTAAATCTTGCGAGCACACAAAAAACAAACTTCTTCGTAGATTTCTTTGTACACAGAGTTCGAGTATCAAACTTTACACAATATGTGAACCCACGACACGACTCGTACGCTATATAAGCAAATAAAAATTATTGACTTGAAAGTAAACGATGACTTTCATGTGTACTTTCTGCAATATTCCTTAAAATCAATACACTTACAAAACGAATATAAAAATCCTTCAGTTTGAAATACGATGTTTATAGTAAGAATTGTTATCGTTCGACTTGTTTTCGTGTCAAATAGTAATAGCGTTGCATGTCGTTGACCGGGACGGCAGCAAACAGCTCCGAATGGTGACCCCGGCCGCGCCGCTGCCAGCTCCAACACAACTACGACGGCTACGTGCCCAACACTACCTGACTTACAAAACTCCGCAATAAGCGTGACTTCAGAATGCTAACGCGACTACTGACTCTAAAGGAGTGCCGTTAACTTCCCCAACACTAAACAGAACAAACTTTAACAAGCCGTCGTGAAAAATGATCACTGAGTAGGCAACTAAGTTACTTGACGGAGTTGGGTTAAGTTCCCGATACTTTAATTGCTTAGGAACATGTCAAGACTTGATACAGCCCCGCGTCACCCACGTCCCACATTTATTTGGTTTAGGTTCGGGAGTTACAAACCTTTGTTTTTATAGGCACTGTTAGTTTGGTTACGGTCTTCCAGGTAGGTAATAGATTTATTTACTGGTTTTTTTTTAATAACCACGCAACGGCTGTTTTGTCGGGGCACTCAGATGGTTGTTCTCAAAAATGTGGCACCGCAACCTGTAAATAGGTTGTCAACTAGAGCCTTTTCACCTGCTATCGGTGTCGTTTACCTGCCCCGCATATGTTCAAACAACTATATCTTCTAAAATAGTTAAATAAATCACTTCCCTACACGAGAGACCCATAGTTATTTACAATATTCGCAAAATTAATTCCGCCGTGCTACTTTTTTGAGAAAAACCCAAGAAAATAAATTAAGGATTCTCAAGGTTGGAATATTTAGAAACGCCACGTAACCTCCTCAAATCCCTCCATTAGACGTTGTTTACTCAGTCGGTGCGCAAATCTTGAGAGGTCGACTCACGAAAATGCCCCATGAATATGCGATGACACAAACCGTACACACTCTTTCCATTTAGAAACCGTAATGAAAACTCACGCACACGCCTTGTTTGCTTATCAATCAGGCGAATATTTAAATTTCCTTCAAGGGTCAACCACTTCGTGCAATAATAATCAAATGGTAAAAAACTTTACATTTTAGCTGATAAAGGCGGCTTTAGGGCATCTTTTCTTAATAAATTATAAATTTAAGAAGATTCAATAAATCTTTACCGTGCCAAAGTAAATTAACAATGAGTTGAAAGCTCTTGAGTGACAATAAATGCATTAGTGTAAGTGGCAATCTAATTTAGTTAATTGCAAGTAGCTTTCGAATTTCTTAATGTAAAACTATTTCTAAGTGGGGTTGGGATCCAAAGTTTAAATTGACTTCAACGAGAGGTTTGGGTCACGGCGAAGAAGTCGCGGGAGTACGTCCGACTGAAGGTCGAGAGGCACTTTAGCCGGTAAACAGCCGTTGGCTTCACGTGAACAATAGAGAAGTAGGTACCTACCAATACATACACAAAAAATCCGTAAGTAGGGTAGGACGCACGCAACTCGAAATCTCGAGCGCGAGTGGAACTTGTGTAAGTAAGTCTAACTCTACTTTAAAGTACATTAGTTTGAGCGTCCTCTCTCATACATAAGAAACCATTCAAACGATACGTGGGTGTTTATGGGCAGCGGTGATTACGTACCATCGTGTGATCCACTTGATTATTTTTCTCTTTTTATATTACCTACCAGTTTAATACAGAAGTAACAGCATTGCATGACAATATAAAATGTAATGTATAAATATGTAAAATGAACAATAAGTATAAATTCTTAGTCGTGAAAAAGAATATTGGCCAGACCTTCGCTAAGACAAACCAATGCATATGAAAGCAGGTGGATGTTTTATGTTAACTGCATCAGCTTCTGAGAAAGGCTACTTAATAATTCGCTTCCTATTATCCCGGTATCTAGGTTACGTTCTATTTCGTTTTTGTTCACTTTTGTTAATTTTATTTGGGATCTCCGTAATACCAATTAATATCAGTTTGTTTTTTCAATCGCGGGCGACAAGAATGATACGTTAAAATATTTAGAAAATAACAGTGCTATTACATTTCAGTGTTAAACATTAATACAAGGATGTATTTATACTACTTTACCGTCATTATAATAATTAGGGCGTTATTTAGGTTGAGTGGTGTTAATAGTGGATAAAACAAAAAAATATACTAGTATCATAATATTCTTAATATAATGTATAAACGCAAATCGGTAAAAAATGTTAAATTTATGTAGATTTAGTTTCGTGAAGGATGCGCAGTTCACTATCGGCCTTTTCACAAGGGGACTCCATCACAAAACTCATTTGGCATGCAGCCACCTACAATGGCTGGTGTGGATGGGAGGCGGTTTAAAATACCTGCTTTTTTCGCAGAACAATTTCGAGGCAACTTCCCGCGACGGAATTTAAACAAGAGACACCAGTTATTTACGTCAGAAATAGCTTTTAGTAAACAGCTAGGATAGTGATAAAAATACAGCTAGTTTATCTTGTAAGAAATAGTTACACTTCAATATTTCTTGAAATTAAGGATTAAATAATGCCAATGTAACTTCTCTAAATAACAAATCCAACTGCTTATACATTTTATTTCTCTTTCTCGAAACCTTCGGAGATACAGCGTACACCGATTCATCTTCGCCGTGTCTGATCGATCACGAATCCATTAACAACCGAAAAGGTGTCCAAGCAATACCACCATTAAGTAAATAAATTCAATGAACGTAAGTGACAAATCGATCGGAAGATATAAAATAAAATAAGTAGTGAAACAAAATGATCTATATTGATGTTCCGGTCGGGTTGGCTCGCAAATGGTTCGTTAGTTCGGTAGCACGTTGCCGTGCATCCAATCGCGGAAAAACTGGCGACGGCAAACACAAATCACGGTTCCTTTACGCCCGCGCCGACTGCCGCCGCGCCGCGCCGCGCCGCGCACTCTGCGAACAGTGCCCCACTAGGCCGGAACGCGCTTCTGGCGAACTGTTTGACACGACTATTTTGACGTGGATGCGGCCAACACCTATTAGTTGTGTCACTAATTAACTTTCCTCGTAAGAATATAAAGTACCAGATGTTTATACAAGGTTTTGTTTGTCGGCTACATGTAATTCCATTTGAGATTGTAAGTAAATACATAGTTCATTAGATTTTGGTATTTCATTTATTACATTGTCTTCAGGGAGGTATCGAATTCATTGTATTTTATTTTAGTTTTTACCAGGGAGAGATAAACGAACCTAAGTTAGAACACGCTTATACTCAATTGCATTGTAACATGAACTAATATTCGATTAGCTACTGAATCTTGGGATTATCAAAGAATTTAAGTTCTAAAAATAAAAACTACTAGGATACAGTTTCTATTTTTTTCAAATAAGCATTTAACGTATGAGACTAATGGAAACTTATCATTACGTACCTTTTTAAAGTCTTGGCTGAATCACAAAATTTCATTCTTTAGTAAAGATAATTTGAAGTTTGATGTTCCACTACCTATCAATAAAATGCCAAGTCATGTAAAGATCTTGGGAAAGCTTAGACGTTTTTTCCTTTATTGTATGCTTACTATTAAACTGCAAAAAAAAATAGCATTGCAATGCGAGTGAAATCAAAACGAGCCCCAAGCGTTTTGGCTGTCTCATCAGTGGTGCGGCGGCGACATGCGGCACTGTCTCCAGCTGAGCTGCGCGCGCGATCCGCTCGCGGCGCGCTTAAAACAGAAAGCGTGTTTCGGCGCCACATCAAACATACAGCGAGCGAGCCTTCTGACAACATCGCAAAGAAACCTTAGGTTTGATCGCGTTTATTGCGAAATGTTTGCTCGCCTCCAGTCACATATTTTATCATAGCAAAAAAAGCCAAGTACCTATGAACGAAGCAAGTGACTTGTTTTCTGCCTGGTACTAGGTCGCCACTGTAATAGTTTTGCACCCTTACGGTCATCAGTTCTACGAGCAATGTTTACTGCCATATGAAGTTACTTAAAATAATAAATATAAAATGAGCAATATGGTTTTATCGAGCAGAATAGAGGAGTGGGACTACATTAGTCATTTATAATCTGTCGGTTGTTTGTTCATAAATACATACATAGCTATAGATATTTCAAACGTCCAAAAAATATAAAATCAAGAATAGTACATATTTGGATAAAACAGCATAGCCGAATATAATGCCTGAGTGAACAACTTTTTCGAGTGTGTCATAAAACGTACAGGTAATTTCAACCGGGTGCGATTTATATTTCGCAGCCAACAGTTCAGGCTGTCGGGCAGAATAGAGCCTTCACCACTCGCACCCGCTCACCCGTGCCTGCAAACAGATATTTATGTTCCAACTAACATTTACCACGAGCAAAACGATACTTTACTGAAAACAGTATTTTACATTATAACAGAAGCATTTAAGTATTGTGTAAACGCTACAGCTACGTCAGACATGATGAAACACAAAATGAGAGGCTTTGTTAAAAACTAGCTTTTGTGTTCGGATTGTAATGCCATTGTTAACAACGTACACGAAGAGCACCGGCCCTTTCAGTTATTGTTTCACGAATCAAGATAGCATTCAATCTTTGTTCATTTTTCGAATGAAATGTGAGTAAATTAATTATTGCAGGAATTGAAAGGAAAATCCAAGTTAATTAGTCCACTTACCTCTTTGGTACGTCCCTGGCGGTCGCTGCTGTCCGTGCGTGTAACGGAACACAACTGCACTGATCACAAACACGTTGCCAAAAGCTAATTAATGTTTTACAAATTGACTTCTTGATCTGAGTACATAAACTGAACACTTTATTCTAAGCTCAACTATGTTTACTAAGAAACACTTACGATTTCATTCGTAATTGACTGTCGTCAGTAACATTATGATCGCCACTAGTCACGCAAATGTCACGTGGTTACGCGCCCCTCGGTCGCATCGCGCGCGCGGTTCTGAAATAACAACCTGCTTTTAAATTCAAGTTAACCTTTCAAATGCTTCTTTATTTTAATATCACTACCGTAAAATAATATGTTTACTATAGGTACTTATCTCTATTATAAATGTGAAAGTAACTTTGTCTGTCTGTTTGTTACGCTTCCACCCACGGCTAAACCGCTGAAACGGCTTCAATGGAATTTGATATGGAAATAATTTAAACCCCGAGAAAGGACATAGGGTACTTTTACCAGCGGGTAGTGATAGCGACATTTACTGGGAACAAAGCTAAGCTAAACTAAGCTAGTAAAATATAAACTTAAATTGTCAAAAGAAATTGATAATGTCCGGGGTGTTTTGTAGTTCGATACTATGTGTCAAAAGTTTTCAACCTAATCATTTTTCCAAATTATGTGTTCATGTTTGGCCATCTCTCTGATTCGCATTAAAAAATATATTTCAAAAGAAGGTTTCACAGCCAGTTTATTGGTTTTGATCGTTATTAATTAACGATAAAAACCAATAAACTGGCAGTGACACCTAGTCACAAATTATCTATTAGTAACGAGCTTCCAGCAATTACTTTTTAATATGGTCGTTAAAAAAGAAGATCCGTCATTCACAGTAAATTATCGGATTTTATTTCAAAAGCGCTTTGTTTCGAGTGATTTATCTGATTTCTTTATGTGTTGAAGTGGGCTGACTGTAATTTATGATGATTAATATTTAAATCCGGTGTGCGGTATTTACTCAAATCAGGGTCACAATTTCACAATAATGTTGGAACTTTCTACGTTTATTTGTTTGAGTTTTATCGACCTAGGCCTTTTTCTATAGGTAAAACAATATTGCTTTTAACATGGTATTCGAGGTAAAAACAATACATGGTATAGTATAGTTTATATCTTGAATGCTATGGCTGTCAAGTAAATAAGATACTTATATCGTAACGTTGACAATACAACAACATATCAAAGGCAAGTTGATTTTCCCCAGTAGACCAGTGGCCCTGCATACTTGGAAACACTATACATATATATCGTCACTCGAAGTTTCCCCGAAAAGTAAAGTTGTAATAGGAAATTGTAATTATTTTTAACGCATACTTTTTGCCGTGTGGTTGCCGGCTTCGCCGTGTGGTTGCCGGCTTAGAATTGTGCCACTCCATGTCTTCCCGTGGAAGTCGTAAGAGGCGACTAAGGGAATAAAAGCTTGTAGTACTGTTAGGCGATGGGCTTGCTACCTGTCACTAATATACACTGTTAAACATCTTAGCCTAATTGTGCAAATTGTGGTTACAGAGTTATCAACAAGTTTTTAGAGTTGTTGGTAATTCTGTAGCTCTGCCTACCCCACTCTGGGAATGAAGGCGTGAAGGTATGTATGTATGTATGTATGCATACTTTTTTAGCTCCTAATTCCTTGGAAAATTGCGGCAAGTTTAATGGCACCTAGTATACATATTTTAAACTCAGACGAGCATTAGTATTCACAGACGTTATACACATGTCCCTGGAGAATTTTCTAGACGGAAATAGCGCGACTCATCAGATCTTCACACAACACCTCTTGCGCTTCTTTTGCTTCTATAATCTGTCTCCGTCTCGCACCTGGAAATGTTAGCTCCATCTCCATATTGTTAAAGTTGGTATTTTCAAGCCGAATAAACATGTGTTTTTAACCCGTGACGAAAAGAGAGGGGTTGTAAAAATTTTGGGTGTGTTTTTGTGTATTTGTGGCATCGTAGATCCAAAACGAATGAACCGACTTGGACGCGTTTTTTTTTAAGAAAGCTAGTTTAACCAGAATGGTTGTTACTTATCAGCTAGGTTTAATGAAAATGGGTAGCGTTGTTTAAGAATGAAAGAAAGAAAGAAAAAAACCGACCAAGTGCGAGTTGAACTCGCGTGGAGAGGGTTCCGCACATACGTATTTCTTTCTGTTTTTGATATAATTTTATAGGTTTTCCTGTGAAACACAGCTGAACTATTCTATTTTTTTTAATTTTAGGCTCAGTAGTTTCGGAGATCGTGGGAGGGGGATGGTTAATTTTTATTTCTTTATTTATTTAATCTTTATTGCAAAAAATAAAACACTTAATATACAATAGGCGAACTTAAGTTAACCTTTGGGCAAAGCAGAGATTGTGGTGGCGGTGCAACATACCTACATACCAATATATTAAATTGATATAAATACTTACATAAATACATAATATAAACACGAGGATAAGCACCAAACTTTACAGATAACGCAATCAGAAAATCAAGATTATGTCAATTCTTTCATGAATAAAATCAAAATTATTCATTTTGTAATAATTACAAAAATATATTTGACATCCTGATAACGAGCATGATTTGATATATTATGACACAATAAGGTTTCCAAACCTTTTTTTTAATTTCCTTAAATCTCCCCGAAAATAAACTTTATTTGAAAAAAAATACTTTGCACATATGTATGTGTTTGGGTGTTTCTTTTTTTTTTGATGGACGATTATTATTGGACCGATGCACCGTCACAGCTTCAACGGGTGGTGGGTGGTGAGCCCCAGTCACTTTTTGAAAACGCTTTAAAGGTTAGTCTTCTTTTTATCAGGTTTTTTTTAAATTTAATATTGTGAAGCATTATTTTCTTAACGACACTCAAAAACCAGCTTATGAAGCACGAGATTTGGTGTGTTTTCGTATTTCAGTAAATTTATGTAAAATCGTAAGGTAAATTTAATGAGACATGAAGATTGACCGGTGTATAAGCGAATCTTTAGTTGCTTGGAATACATTTGTAACAGAATTTAAAGATAAAAGTCTGGTCAATATGTCACGCAAATTTCGACTCAATACAAGAACTCTTACAAAAGTTGTAGCCGTTATCAGTATCGTGGTCGTGCGTGCTTTGATCTATGCTTTCCTGCCCCGAATGGGAATACCTCAAGCTCGTACATCTAATTATTGCAATAGTAAAGTACACAAATGACGCTTCCTCTTATTATATATAAAATAAGGTCTTGATTGATGTACTACAGGTTTATAAAAACTTTTTTTTTTGTTTTTAAGTAAGGTTTTGATTGATGCACAACGGTTTATGAAACTACCTATTTTATTTATTTTTTAAATTGTAATAACCTTTGTGATAGAACTTAAAGACCGACTGGGTAGTTAAAAACTGTAGATAATGCTTCCTGATGTTTAACACAACACCAACAGTCAAATACTTACTTGTATTTCGTTTACAAAAATAGCAACCGTTGATTCTATTATTTTGTATTTACACTGTTTCGCTTCGTTATTCCCCTGAGAACTTTTCAATTTTCCTCGTTCGTCACTCTCCGGCCTCAACTAGTTTCCAACGTTCTGCTTTGTCATGACGACAGGAAAAAAACAAACATTTTTTCACGATGTAAAGTTAAAAAAAACCTGGCCGTGTGAGTGTGAGCCGAACTCGCGTGTAGAGGCATCCGTATGAAACTAAGCGACTTAAGATTTGTATACAGGACTTCTTGTAATCAATTACTACAACCCTTTATTCTGTATGATTTGTTTTCAAAATTATAATTTTAGTAGTTTCGAAGTATTTGGAGTCATTCGATTTTTACGTTTTTTTAACCTCATAAGGCCCACAAAAAATTGACAATGGAATATAAATTTGATCATTAGTCATAAAAACAAAAGAAATTCTACTTTACTTTCTTTGGACTAGATCTTTATTTGAATGGCCTTATTTTGTACTATTATTTATAAGTACATTTTGAATTTTTTTTTTATTTGCCCCCATAAAAAGGTTTTGTTCATTGTCGCTATGCGTCCGTGGTGAATATATAAGAGATAAGATAAAAAGAGAAAAGATGTTTATTCAGTAAGTAGGTTGCACGGGCACTTTTACATGTCAAAAATCTACCAGCGCTTCGCAAGAGACCACTGCTAAGAAGAAACGCCGCAAGAAACTCAACAGTCAGTCGTTTTTTAAATATTGCTTATGATATTATACAATAATAAACTTAACCTAGCATTATATAAAACAATGAATCTCACATAAAACAAAAAATATATATTTATTCGTGCATAGCTGAGCTGGAAAATGTGTCAAAACTCGGAATTTTCAAAAAAACAGTAATAGTAATAAAATAGAAAATAAAAATTATACAAGATATACTTACCTATGATGGTGCGAGACAACCCACATAAAAAGTTTCGATACATTCTCCTACAGAAACCGTGTCCCCTAGACAGGTATACAACGTTTACATTTTTTTATGACTAAGTTATTCTTAAGTTGTTTAGGTGTTTAGTTTAAGCCAAGTACTTTTATCTGTTAGATAGTCCTCGACCCTATAGTAAGCTTTAGACATCAACGACTTTTTCAAGTAAGTTTTAAGTACTGGAAATGGTAACTTTAAAACTACGTCAGGTAATATACTCGTATTATAGAAAAGGATGCATTGACCTACAAATGATTTATAAACCTTACGAACACGATTTTTTTAATACCAATTTTATTTTCATTTCTTGTATTCAAATTATGTATATCACAATTCCTAACAAAAGAGTCTTGATTTTTAATGACATAAATAATATTCTCATAAATAAATTGTGACGCTACTGTCAAAATATTAATTTCTTTAAATAGTAATCTCAAGGTATCACGGGAGTTTAGATCATATACAGAACGAATGGCTCAACACGAATATAGTCTGTATGTCAGCGGCTTTTCTTTTACAGGTAACAAACCAACAGTCAGCTGACTGGTGCTTTGTTACAACCTGTATAAGAAAAGCTGCTGACATACAGACTATATTCGTTTTCAACATCAATTTCAACGTTTTGACTTTGATAGTTTCTAACAAAATGTGACAGACAGACAGACAGACAGCGTAAAACTATAGAGTTTCTAGTTTGACTTCAGATTTCGAAAATAATCTTCCAGTTTTACACACAACCCGTATGTGGTCACTCGCGTGTCTGAACACGTTGAAATTATGTTCTCCCTCATGCATGTCCGATAGTATATTTATAACATGCTATTTGGTATCCCCCTTTTATAACCAGCAAATACAAATAATAATTTAGACAGTATCTTAAATGAAAGCACATTCAACAAATTTGAAAGGAAAACTGGCACACGGATTTTTGTTTATAAATGATCTAAAATAGCACCAAATACTTTTAAATTGAAAATTTGGTAACTACCTAACATTTATGGTTTTTGATAGAGTTTTTGAGTTTGTAGTAACGATGACTGAACCCTACATTGAGCGCAGCCTGACATTGTCGATACGTTTTTTTAATTCGAGCTGCAGGTAACTTGTATAAGTTGGGGTCACACGATTTTAATTTCCTGTCAAATTTCGGCACTGTCTATTACCCTGATTGACTACCTACAGAGTGACGAAAATTGCAGCAACCATCCCTAGTATTTGAAACAACGCGGGTGGTTTTAGTAAAGAAGAAAGTTGGTACTTCATTTTGTACCTGTCTCGTTAGAGCATCACGGGAAACAAGGGAAACTTAGAGCACAGTAATCTGGAGCCGAACAACGACAGACGGACCTCCATTATTTACAGGGGCGGTTTTGTTCCCGTTTCCTGGACAAATGAATTGGGCAATAAAGCGGCCAAATCCGTCAACTTTCCCCCAATGAAACTTTTTTGACAATAAAATGAAATGGAAACACTGAAAACTTTTTGCGTCTTCTCTTTGATCAGTTACGCTTACTTTCGAGGAAAATTCCCAGTACCAACAGTGAATAATTCGGGGTACAACAATAAAAGCACCGCGAGCTGGGCTTTTGTAGTTTTTGCCATTAACACGCTGCCGAGTATAATTTTATTTCGTAACTACATTTTCCAAGAATATAATAACATTATAAAGTGCTATGGACGCGCCCTAAAACACAAAACTTGTGATAATGATGTTTCTAGCGGCAATAATCAATCCGGATTTGCAGCTCGTCGTAAACGACCGAACAAAGTTGGCAAATAGAGACGAAAGGCTCGCGTACACACCAGCGTCTAGCAAAGTGTTCACAATTTATGCTCCCAATGCGGAGCAGATGTTGAAAATTTGCTGAGCAAGATCCAATTGGATATATATCAGAGCCAGCCGATGAGGGGCGCGGAGAGCGCACGTGATCACACTCGCCGCACCCTTATCAATCAAACTCGCGATGAAACTATAACATCCTTCAAATATTGCCACAAAAAGATATCTCTTAGTACCTACCTCGACATCCAACTAATATAACATTCACAATATTAGAATGGGGTTTAAATTTCGTAAATGAAACGAATAGTAGAAGGGGCTAATACTTGTACTTCATCATTAAGAATAACATGAATAGGATACCGTTCGAGACGAGAATTTACACAAAATATTAGCACTATTCTTCCATTACAAAGGCAAACAATAGCTAACATGCTTCACGTGTTCCGCAACATGTAATAAACACTATGTTTTGTTTCCATTATCAAAGTTTGGACATTTTTACTATCTATTGAAGAAAGGAAACTCGAAGTTAGAAAGAGTTTTAGTAGAGTTATCGCGTGAATCTTGAGCAACTGCCACCGAGCAAAGATAAATGCTAGCACGCTTTGTTTTTATTCCTGACCGAGGAAAGACTTCAAAGAAAAAAGATGATTGCGGATTAAAATAATAAATGTAAGATAAAGATAAAGAGAAAAGATTGTAAGCAGGTTAAAATGTTATTGCCTCTTATATTTGTGAAAATATAATCCTGATAATTACATGCCTACCAATAACATCCAATAACATGATTCAGTCAAAATCATATCAGGGTTATCGTTTGAGTAAATCTGAATTACATTACTGCCAAGTGACAACATCAATATGATTACCATCTCAGGATTCCGCCCAATCTATACTCCGTGTGATGCGGAAGATGATTGATATCCAGCTGTACCTACACACTTCGAGCCTCAGTGATTTATTGCACAAACAAAACGAACTTAAAATGAATTAGGATTATCTGAGACTGAGCTCAGAAAACTGCGCGTCAATAATAAAATTAATTCTAAAAGCAAAATGCGCTCTTCCCTTCTTTTTCTTAGTGGACATCTTCGCTCTTCAAAGCCTTTTCTTTCTACTAAAACGGATTCACTAATGTAAATCGAAGTAATCTGGGGTTTATCTTTAAGTTGAGGAAGAGCCTTGAAATTGGGTCGCGTCGCATGTTGATGTTGAATAAGTATCGAAGATGGTACCCACGCTGGCGAAACTTACTAATGTAACCATTGAAATAGGTATTTTGAATTACTTATGAAAATGTTACCAATTTGTTGGTTTGCCTTAGTACAAAGAACCGTACAACAATCAGATTTTCCGAATAAAACTTGCTGTAACGCGCTGTTAACAAAACTTTAATTTGTCGAATTCTCAACATAGTTGGCTCTACGAGTATGTTCTCACAAGATTAGTTCGCTAAAAGGAATTTTCTTTGTAATATACTACGCGCTGTTTTTGTGTCTTCTTTATTGGATAATAAAACTATTCCTATATTTCCCTATTAAATATGTTAACGCCTCTCTTATTTCTATTGCTTTTCATTTTTGTGACATGTTTGAATTATACGATAATATTAAAATTTGAACTATTTAACATGAAATTTCGCATACTGCAAGGTAAAACAAAAATAGGACTTCGTTTTAATTTAAGACACAGTTATTATTCATATTAAAGTTGCCACACCATGTTGGTCAGATTTACCTTATTTAAGCCTTTATTAGACATCAATCAACAGCAATGGGCATGTTGCAATAAAAATGTCGTGTCTATAATAATGTGGGTTAAGCTGTTTGTGTCGAAAGAGAAATTGAGTCTCCTTTCAAATGTTGTTCACTAACGATATTTTATTTTGAACTTTGCTAACAACGTCTTAAATGTTGAACTAAAAAAAATCTAAAGAAACGGAAACATGTGGGTAAAAATGTATCAGTTTAACTTTAAAGAAGCAAATTAATTAAGTGAATGATGTTTGAATTGCGAGTACTGTTACGCTATAAGCTCAATTACTAATGTGGTCTACCGCGTGGTACTGCGCTGTATCTGCCAGTAATGTTTGTTTAAACGACGGGCTTAAATCTCAAGCGGTATGAAGTCGAGAGGACGTGAGCCCGCCGCTCGTGTGAACACAGCTTCATGTTCAATGGCCCAGGCAAAAGCCGGCTCAACTGAAATTCACTCTAGCCGAGGTTAAATCTTACTTGAACAATTTAGAAGACTATTATATCTACGTCAGTTTTCATCGATTTTGCCGTAGTGTACGTTGTATTATATGTATGTTGCGGAGTGAGGAGTATCATGAAGCATTAAATTTATTATGCACGTCACACACTCGCAATGGCGACTTTGTGGGCTTGGCATTGGATGCGCCGCTAGAACATTTTCCATTTCTGATTGAACCATTCTGCGAATTGAGGGCTGAAATGACCTCGCAGATTTTTAATTCAACCAGCTGTTTATAATTATTTATAAGTATTAAAAACGTGTAAAAGTGAACGTAACACCAAATCCGAAAAAGGAACAGAAGTGAGCGTATAAAGGTTGCCTATTATAACAAAGTAAATAGGCTTACTTTTAGACCTCCAATTAATTTACCTTAAGTAATCAATAAAACCTCGGAATCCCCGGGACGGAGGCTACCAAGAATATTTATAAGCGGTGTTCAAACAAATTAAGCGGCAATTAATTAATTATAAAGTTTAATGTGTTTAATTAGGTCAAGGGAATTAAAGCAGAGCGGTTAGATCGATGCCTGCGCGTGACGCCTTATCGGTGACAAGATAGCGTTTCAAGTTTGAGCACGTCAGCGGCGCGGGTGGACTCTAAATGCCTTATTTCCGCTCAGTGTTCTGTGTGGCCTGACTACTGACTACGGTGTCATAGGTGACGCGTAACGTTGGCGCCCGAGAACGGGAAGGTAAGGCTTGAGAAACTGCCGTTTCGAAGCCAGTTAGGTAGGTTACCTTCTGAAAATAAGCAAGACTATTACCAAGTTACCGTCCACTCGTTGAACCACCAAAAAAACCTTGTTGCAGTAAGTCAATGATTAATGTTGCCGTAACTTGCCATCGTGAACTTGACTCGTTTGATTGTGGTATAGTTACGCGGAAACATAATAATTAAATTACATTATAAAACGACAAATCATTAAGGATAGGTGCAATATCGCGCGCACAAGCAAAATGAGTAAGGTGCAGAAGTGAAAAATTACACTATATTACTTACTATGATAGCTACGCGGTTTCGCGATATTCCAGATTTTGTCATCCACACTGGTCACCAGTAAAAATAAATACCACGTCATCCCTATTACAAGACGTATAAGAGCGGTCAAATATTTTTGAGTGCATGTTGGATAAAATTTAGTTACTTATGCCCGTACATTTATTATATATGTTTATAACAGTTTATTCGTAGCCCTAATTGAACGGAATGATCACTGGAAGTCTTGTTGAAGCAGTTTTAATAAGAACCCGAATCATTAGGTCCGCCAAAGTGAAGCCAACTTGAAATGCAATCGATGCACGATCGCGAGTGAATGGGCCCCGCTAGGAAATCCGTCCATTGCACTGAAATGCTCGTTTTGGGATTCGCAAGTTGGAATAGAAAAGCTCAGAAAATTTCCTGTCCGTCCGAAATTCATGCAGGTCATTAAAATTGTTAAAAACGGATGTTAAAACTAAACTAAACCGAATAAAACAATACGCGAATAAATTGTGGAACACCTACTTCAATAAGGTTTCCCCTTAAGCTCTTGCAGCAAGTTGTATTTTTTAGCAAACTTGTAGAAAATATAGAAATTAATTGAATATACTTGTCTGAAATCTTTACATCACTTCATTAAGATTAGGTTATTAAAAAAAAATACTTATAGTAGTAGTAGATTCCATAAAATATAGCTATTTAATGTTATTTTTCTGATTTTCCGGCTGTTTAAATGGTAGATGATGTTATTAGACTTTATATTCACCCTTTGACCCTTTTTAATAACTTTAAACAAATCACCTCTCGCAACCGGTATTCCTACCTTCTTCAACGTAGGTACGGTAGCAGAACTCTACATGTATATGAATATCAGTTTACCAAAGTATGATGAAAACGCAACGCAATTGGAATAAGTTTTCTGTATGAAACCTACAGTGAACCCTTGTTTACTTCAGATTTACGGCGCCATATTTTTGTAAAATATTCCACCAACATAATAATTAACAACATACTATTCGCAAATGGCTTGGTGGCTCGAACGCCAGCGCGAGCCGAGCTGCGTTCATGACAAAACGCAATATCTACGTGCAAAGTCGAATGAAAAGCGTAGCCAATCTTAATGTCCCCGCTGCATGCACGGCTCAAGTAAAGAAAAACGGCTCCGATCATAAACAGCCTGTTTTCCTTTCGTGATGGAATAATAAATAAAATAAAAGTAGGTTGACCGCGAAGCGTACATTCTCATAACTTTAGAACTGGTTCCAAAATTGTTTTAGTTTATAATTGGGTGCCGAAGGAAGAAACAATAACGAGACTTATTATTTATTTAAAGTTGATGGCATAATAAATAAATAGCGAATGTAATGCATTTAGGCATTCTCTGAACCAACTGGCCCAATAGAAAAAATATGGTTGGTGCGAACTTTAAACAAATATAACACTAGAATATTGGTGTACATGCCAGTACAATAAAATGATACAAAAATATACACCTAATAAAATACTGTATCTAATAATTTATCACGGCCCTTATAGACGGTTTGTCATGATTCGTGATTAAGCATTTCAAAAAAGCATAATCCAAGGTATTTTTTCTATAACAGTTAAAGGAATACAAATAAAAAAAATGATAACACTCCAAAGTAGCATCGAAATTAAACCGACCTATTATTGTTTTTTTTATCGTCTTTATTTAGATTTATTTCTAATTAATACAATTACCTCAAAAATAACTTAAATTACATTTCGAACTAAAACGCAATTAGTGAAACTTGTCGCTGGTTTTGTTATTCAAACTTGTCTCCAAAAACAAATTGCGTACTTTTTCGTTCGTACCCGTAGTTCATATTGTTTTTAATACATACGTATTTCTGATCTAGATGTCGCCAACGTATGGGCAACACTAAAACGAAGACGTACGAGAAGGTACTGAATTCAACTGTCATTTGGCGCCTACTTTTTGGTTCATAATCCAATATTTTTTAAACCGGGTTCGAGCATGCCGGTCTATGCGCAGTGTAGAGGGTTCCGAAGTCTCCACTACAAACACAAAAATCTATCTCAAAAAATACAATGTGGAAAAGAGAGTGTATGTCCGATCGTGTTGAAAATAATTTCAATTGAAAAGTATTTATTAAACGCTATTTTTTTTCGGTACACAATTTCACATACTTTACACATTCAACAATCAAAAAAATGCTTGTAAACCTGCCAAACGTTATGTTGGTGGCATATAGACGGACGGACTGACAACACAATTTTTTTTGGCATTTTTGCTACGTTAAAAATAGTTTTTCGGTAACCGATTAGTAACATTTTTTTTTTTAATGAATTTTGCGAAATGAAAATAATTGTAGTCTATTTTTACAGTTCGGTAAACAAAATGGTATCGCAGATAAATTATGCTCCTAGTCAATTTGCCATGTGCAACTCTCCGTTCACCCAATATCCATCCATCCATACGTCATTTATTCGAAGACTGTCGAGCTGTTGTGGCTAGTGATTATTGGGCATTGGGAATATTGTTAAAAACCTCTGAAAATCATTGCCATAATTTTCAAACCATGGGACTAAAATCATCATCTTGAAATATAAAAAGTAAAAAAAAAAAACTTTCAACTTGGAATTGGAGCCTCTATATGAGCTCGTTTCAAAGCTTATAAACTTAGCTAAGAACCACCTCACACGCACGCACACTCAAACACGTAACACCCCTTTTTTGCTTTAGGGAGAAATCTTTTGAAGAAAACACGTTGTAAGTGGGCAGGGCAGGGCAGCTCGTTGTGACCTGATGGTGAGTAGCGCCACCACGGAGCTGAATGCTCCCGAAAGAAATGCCAGATTCTCACCTCCTTGCCTTCAAGGAGTATACGATGACAAGGAATAGACCCTCATCTCTAGCTTGCCTTTAAAGCCTTCCAGAGTAGAGTCGTTAGATCTATATGAGGCAAGGTTCAGAAGCATCTTTCTACCTTTAGCCCCACTGCAGCCGCTGCTCCTTTGCTACTCTGTTTGTTTCTATTTCGGTAGAGCTATTCCATTGAGTTGGCAAGTCACTGCCAAAGTTATCAACATTGATAAGTTAAGTTTCATCATAATATTTGAACGCTAACCAATGAGAGTCTGCGGAAGCATACAGGTGAGCACAGGGACCATCTCTGGGTAGTGTTCCATCATATTAAAGTTATCTGAAGGGTTCCTGCTTGTTGGTGTCTCCATGTATAGCTTTATAGCACCAGGACATCTAAAGTCCTAGGATAAGTAAAGGCATAGAACAAAGAATAAAAACATTAACAAATTCTTACACGTTGATTTTACTAATCACTTTACACCTGCACCTTTAACCGGCACTTGCTACTTCACAAAGTGTAAACAAGCCTTAAACATAAGGGGTAGGGTAACAGCATTGAGCAAAAAAAGGGATATATATAAACTTGAAAAAAAACAACTTTTATGTAAATTAGAAGCCCAAGACTTATTAGAGGGGTTTAATTTAGGGAAAATGAGTGTAAAACTTAGATTTAGTATTAAGTTTTCAAGGGTCAACGTTCATTATTGTGTTAAAAATACGCCTTGTTACTCTGTACATACTACCTACTTCTAAACCCTAAGCTAATGCCTACTAGACACGCAATTAGCTGATTTTTTACACCTAACCATCATTATTGGTTCCACTTTGTGTTTAGATTACTGCAAGAAATAACCACGTGAACTAGCTTTAAATTCGTTTGAACTTCCCGACAATGTTTTAGTGTTGTATGTTATTGTTCCCTTAAAACCTACGCTTTCAATTTAGATATCTTCGCCTTTTCATACGCCCCCGCATACGAAACGGTAATTGAAGACTGAAGCCATACTAAGGAAACGTTCCTTACGCATTATTAATTTCGGTGGTCGTGTAAGAAAAGCGAGTCGGCAAAGATGTTTTCATGAAACTAACTTTAGTTCGTTGACTCGATTGTCGCCTAGGTTCGGTTGAAGGACCCGGGCGGTGGCTCGAGGCATTTCAGGCCACCTGTCGCAAACATACAGGACGGAATGGGCACTTAGCCTAACATAAGCATAATAAGCATGCCACCTAAACCGAATAAAGGAAACCGTATTTGTCAACTCAGGTTTATATGGAAGAAATTTAAAATATTTTCTCGTGAGAGCTTACAAACGACCTTACTCGCTCACAAATTCTCAGGGCTTCTATTCTTCGATGTTAAAACGTGTTATCGTATTGTTTTTAGTTGGGTGCCATTACTGTCATGTAAATAAGAGCTATCGTAACGAAAATACAAAAACGAGTCAATGCAAAAAATCCAATACAATAACAGTAACGGTTATGTCGTAAACTTGTAAAATTATTCGGGAGTGACCTATCTTTTTATACTATTTGAACCTGAATTCGGAGATTTCATAGTAGCATTTGTACTTCTAAGGCCAATCATTTGTATTTGACAATGCGAAATCAATAATATTTCCGAAATGTATTCTATATCGATATGGTTTGTCCTAATCCTACTTTACCAAGGAAGCAATAGTCAGAAATAGACCAAAGTCAGTTATATCTGAAAACTATCCGAAACAATACTGTTTGGGCAATGCTAAGACCACAAAATATTCAAATAGACTATATTATATACAACAACATTGGTAAGTAAGTTACATACGAATCCACTCCTGCGATATTTGAAAGCAACTTAAGAACACCTGCCAAGTAGTCGACTCAACACTACGAGTTCTACGAGTGCTACGAGTGCTACGCAGTAGTACCATGTAGCACGGTTGCTATTACCACTTTTAAAAGAAATCTAAAATAATGATAAATGTTTTTCACTGGAACAACCTGTGTTGCGTTATGTTTACATATATTTATTTTGTATTGAAACTAAAATGTATTTCATGATTCATTACAAAATGTGAAAATACTTACTCGTACTTATTAAACAAATTAAAGGTAATGTCTTTGAAGCCAAAATGTATTAATGTTTTTTCCTCCCTCTTGATATTAAGTCAAAGGCAAAAAAAGGTTTGATTATTTGTGATCAGCTTATCTTTTGGTTGTGATATAAATGTATATAAGTACATATGAAATCTAAAGAACACAGCGCGTGCGACGTATTAATGGGCATTCGATGAAAATGCCACGAAAAATTTTATTCGCGAGTAATCGTATATTAGCAGTTTTGATTAAAAACTGCTGCCAGAGATCCGCTCTTCTCCAAACAATTATAGCTCAGCTTCCGATGGTGCTATTGCTTATTTTGTTTACCGAATAACTAACTAATAGGCAGTTATATATTTCGTGCTTGATTTCAAAGCGAATTTTACTAATTGTACTCCCGGAGCACGCATCATTTTTATTTTACGATCTAACTAGGTCGAAAAAAGAAAATATGCATTTCTAACGTTAAATCAAAACGTTGTTTACGTATACAAGTATAAATACCAAAAACAAAAAATGCCATAATAAAAATCAAACTATCAAAGCGTACAAAAAAAACGTGCTCAAAAAATGTATGCCGATAACTTTGCATACCAATCGTCGCACAAATCCGGACAGTTCATTCCAGTTTTCGAGAGACTTTCACGAGAGTTCAGTTCATGCGACACTTCATTAAGTTAACGGCAGTAGAGATCCGCAAGGTGGCGGTGGCGAGGGCGAGACGTGCGGCAGGGCGAGAGGCGTCCGGTCGCGGCGGCGGGGCGCCCGGCACTGCCGCCCGGCGCCTGGCGCCGGCCCGGCCCCGCGCCGTGCGGCCCTTGGTCCTCCGCTGCACCGCCAGTCCTGCCACTACATACCTCAACTTGCCTACTGATACAACTGGTCCTATCAGTTGGCAGCTTGTAAGTAACTGATGGATGATGCTCAACATTTCATTTTAATCATAACCCACATAAATTAATAGAAGTTCAAATGGGCGTACAAATGGTTTGATAGGAGACCTAAATTAAGGCTGATTGGTATAAACATCCCCGGGGCTTGAGGTGTCGCCTCGTGATCGTAAGGTACCGAGTTTCAACCGCCACGGTAGCTTGTTCCTATGAGTTTTTCTAACTTAATCACATTACCCTTTTCACTGCGAAAAACATCAGGGAAACCAGCACATTCAAACAGCTGAGTGTGTAAGAGAGTAAATGCACAAAATATCTTAAAGTGTCGAAGTGTATCTGAAACGGCCAATTTGTAAGATAAGCTAACGTTGAATGGTTGTATAAGCATAATTAGCTTTATGAAGAAAAATAACCCAAATAAATAGTTGAGAGCCATTCCTGCCTCAGGTAAGATAAGTATCTGCAACGTCTTTTTCAAATAGAAGTTTAATAACCGTGCAATAATAAAAATATATATAAAATAATAGCATTGAATGAAATTTAAAGTTGCTCACATTTAACTTTTGCTTCCACATCCTTATATTTTCTAAATAAACGATAAATAAAATAAAATAGGATTCCCTTAGTGCCCGGGGTGACGTGCCGCCGCGGGCAGCGACGGGTCGTCCTGCGGCGTGCCCTGCCGCTCTTAACGCGCAACCTGCTGACTCCTTGCGGCTAAGCGCCACCTTAATACCATAAAATAAATTAGTACTCACTCCAAGGTGCACCGGCTCGCTCCTAAGATCCTCGTATCGCAGAAATGTTTCCGGAAAAAACTTATCCAGCGCTCCTAACATTTAACTTAATCTGTTTCTTGATGTTCGCGAGTGCAGATTGCGTTTTTGCTTACATCAAGAAGTTTGCGGCGGATGCAATACGTCGCGTACGAAGTTTGGACGGCAACAGCCCCCCGAGTTCAGGACAGGGTAAGATGGTAAAGCAATTAGGAAATACAATAGCAACATATAAATTGGTTCAGCATCGATAATTGTTCCGTAGTGCCCCACTTGATTGGTGAAATTGTAGCTCGCGCTTAGAGCACCTGTTCGTACCTGAGCAAATACCCCGATTACGACAAGAACAGGTTCAAAGAGAACGGAGCTTGAAACATTTTCATTCTACAGTATTCTTATACTAGGCATATGAACTGTAACGGCCTCCCAACGGGTGGTACGCCTAATTGGTATTTCGTAACTGGAATACAAATAGATGCATACCTACCTTTTTATTGTGTCATTAAGTTCGTATATAATTACAGCCGATCGCCGCGTGCGCCGCTGCGTCCGCTAATGGCTACCTTTGAAACCTAATCCTTCCCTCGCCTTAATTGTTCTGAAGCAACGAAGTCCGAGCAGACCAATTTAACTGAGAATGGCGTGAAAGGTTTTTCGTCTGCCTATTAGAACATGGGCCTCTATTCATCTTTATCTTAATCCATCAAATTGTAATCATATTGTTGTCGTTACGGTAGCTTTCACTCGCGAAACAGTAGGAGCTAAGTACTATTACTTCAGGTATCCCGACTATTGACCAAATCATCATTTGCCAAACTATGTATATCGTTTTACAAACTTTTATTTCGCAAAAAAATTATTTGTGTTTTAAAGGTTACATATTACATTAGTCGCATAGGCTTATTAAATAGGTTTAGTTAAGTTAGACTCTTGACCACAAACAATATAAAAAAATCCAGCGGGAAGTACGTGTTTGCGAAATGAAATTTTGTAAAATATTATAGTTTGCCCAATGATGATTTGGTAAAACATTAGTATATAACATCAACTGTATGAGAACCATATAAAAACCAAATAGGCTAAAACAACGTGGAATAGAGCCGCTGTAACAGTTGTCTTTAAGCAATTATAGAACTTTTGTTATAGCTGGCTTGCTAACTTACTTTACTTTTAGCAATGCCGATAAATATTTTACAATATTATAATTTATGGACCTTCACGCCTCGACTGCTAATTTATGAATAATGACAACCTTCGTCAAAAGTTCCGATTCGAAATACTCGCTTGTGTACTTAATTACCGTGTGATCTTCTCAATGAGCGCTGGCCGAGAATAGACACGTCTGAGCCGCCTAGTAACCGAGTGCGTGACCGGCTTGGCGCGTAGACGGTATGACACCGGAACGACGGTAACGGGGCCGCGGCCCGCGGTCGTGACGCATCGCCAACACGCAGAGATCGCGTCCCTACTCAAACAGACGCCCGTTTAGCGCTCACACTACAAATTAGTTCAACTACAAGTTGTATTACAGATAATTGTATTTGAGCATGCGACAGTACGAGCCGCTGACGCTCATTCGTTCCTCTTTAACGTTATTCAATTACAATTTTCTAGCTGCACCAGTAATTCCTGGAGACAAAGTGTCACGCCGCACCGCACGCCACACCGCGGGGAAGCCTTGCATTTTGGCGCGGTACAAACATGTAAATTATTAGCGAGATTAGAATCAACATTTTCTAGGAAATGCAAATGAAGCGCCTGCTTATAGAAAGCGGGGTAAATTAACGTAAATTGCCTACTAAGACACAAATTATGTTATTTTTAAGGGTTGTATTTGAAAAAGAAATAAACTTACTTTAAGGGTTATGTCGATTGTAACGCTGACTAATATACCGACTCACAAAATTCTAAATGTTCATTTTATTGAGTAGCTTTATAAATTTTTACGACTATTTTATAGCGATTCGCGCAATAAAATATTGCCTTGCGAGCGGCGCCGGGGGCAGCCTTTACTGTTTATGTTCACCTTTGTTTGTTGGGTGCGCTTGTCATTTGTCTAGATGTAAGTGTGAGGCTGTCGCGAGCAGCGGCCGTGTGTCAGCGGCCGGGCGCCGGCGCCGGACCCGACCCGCCCGCCCGACGGTCCGGCCGGCCGCTCGCCCGCTAGATAAGCTAAACTGGCAACAAGATTAAAAAAATCTCAATGAGATGTGTTTAAGCCTCTTCAAAATCGTCGGTTTGTTTATAATACCGTGGAAAACCCCCTTAAATATAAAATTAATTATTCTGAATTGATGCTTTTGTCTGGAAAATTTTATGAGCACCATTGTTTTCTACCAGGGTCACATTATATGATTTTACTAAGATTATTTGAAAAACTCGATGAACTTTATTCATGAATAAAGTTGGAATCAGCGATAAGTAGTTTCAGAGTTTCTGAAACTCGCGCTATAACTATGAGAATAGTCCGTATTAAACTTGTTAACAAGTAATATAACCAACGAAGGAAACTATCGGTACTTTACTATTTTTAACCCGACTGCCCGAAGGAGGGTTATTAACGGGATTAGTTCAAATCAAATCAAATTATTTATTAGTGATGGTGTGTAGTTACATAAGGCTTATGTTACTTATACAATAAGTTACACAGTGTAAGGATGAGCAGATAAATGCTTGCGTGTGACTCCTACACAAGGCGAAGTCTGTCTTGTAGAGTGACACTACACACGATTACTTAAATAGATGTGCGAGCGTGAATCTAAAACACAAGTGTACATACATGCGGCAAGAAATAAAAAACAAAAAAGTGTCAGTGATAATTTGTACGTGTGTTTGTGTGTGTGTGTGCGTGAGAGCTTGTGTGTGTATGTGTGTGCGTGTGTGTTTATGTCCGTGTGTGCGTGTGTGCGCGAGAGAGAGAAAGAGAGAGAGACAGCGCGTGCTGTGCTTCTGTTGGCTAGCTAATTGGTCGGTAAATACGTTTGGTTTTAAATCTAGCTTAGCGCACCTAGACATTTCTTTGCTGCTATGTTACTCAATGTAATGAATCACTAAATAAATAAATAAGGGGTAAGTAGTACATATCTGAATATCGAAAGGTAATATATCTAAAGTTAAAATATCGAAGTCCAAAACATTGAAAGTTGCAATATCGAACGTTCAAAACATCTACAATCAAAAAAATATCGACAGTAATTTGAACTTTGTGTTAAAATATCGAAAGATAATATATCTAAAGTTAAGCGTAGCCTTCCATGTTCGGTTTTTTTTTATTGTTCACAATACGATGAACCAATGTATGTATACTCAATAAACGGATTGAGTAATTTAGGTCGGTCGGTTGGTAAATTATCGCAGTTCAACGTAACACTCCTCCTCGGTACGCTCGTCGTCGTCAACTACAATAACTGTTTGAAATTTCAACATTCAACATTTTGGACTTCGATATATTAACTTTAGATGTACTTATCAACTTTTGGTATTTGATTACATACCCAACAAGTACGTTCGATATTTTAAACATCGGCATAATAGTCGTTCAATGTTTCGACTTTCGATGTTTTGTTTGATTTTCGATATTTGATTAGGTGCATACCCAACAAGTATAGTTAGCCACGGTAAGAAACTTTTTGACTCTATTTCAACGCTATAAAAGTCCAAAAATGACCTTTTCTTACCGTAACTATACATTTGATATTATAATAATTGGCAAAATTTATAACCGTATGATATTTCAGCTTTCGATGTTTTGGACTTCGATATTTCAACTTTAGATAATATATTAACTTTCAATATTCAGATATTTACCCATAAAATCCCCCCCCTGAGATAATTTAATAAAGGTATGCTCGTGTGGTGTAATGCAATGCACAAGATAACATGAGGTCGATACAATAGAACCTGTATTAAACTTCTATATCTACATAGGTAAGTACTAAAAGTAAAATTGTGTGTTTATGTGTATGATGTTCGAGGTAAATGACTGAACCTATTAAAAATAATATTTCATTAAAGGAAAGTTATATTATCCTTAACTATGTGTTGTTTTTAACCGGAGCAGAGCGAGAGCAGCTCACTAATAATCATCGAAACATTTCATTTTTGAATAGTCTATCGTGAAAGTGAAAACAATTTAATAGCCACATTTAAATTCAATGATATTTTTTCATCCAGTCAATAAAACGTTCTGTCGCGAGCGTCGACGCGGATAAAGCGTCCCTCGGGAAACAAGAACTAAATGGAGTATCAATTAAAAGAATATCCGACAACAAAGGGGAATGCTTTCGATATAAGCGTAATCCTATCGCAAACACTGAAAGGAGGGGGTTTAAAACACTATCCTTTGTCTGCGACTTCGTCCTCGTAAAATATCTCCTTATCTCCTTTTCTCTAGTCATAGTAATGAGATAAAATATTTTAAATTTACTATTTTAGTACCCAAATTTCTTACAATCACAGATTTGGCGTGAGCCAACAAAAATATCGATGCAAGATCCATAAATCGGTGATTTGGGATAAGGGACACGCAAACACCATATCGACATCGTAACTTATCGTTCATATCATCAATGAACTCTGTACACTTTCTCTTAAACCGTATTGTTATGATTTAACGATACGGCCTCCTTTACAATCAAGTAAATAAGAGCTGCCAAAACGATCTGATAATGGTATGCCTGAAAACAAATAAGAAAATAGGCTCCTATAGGTAATCTATAATTGTCTTAAAAGATAATGAGGGCCCGTCTTGGTAAAAGTAAACATCAGAAGAAAAGATCAACAAAACAAATACACAAACTCTAAACTAAATTAAATTTAGCATGCGTCTTGGGAGGGTCAGTTAATTCCACGGATTAACCCTTTTACTAATGAAAAAGCTAAATACTTGCAACGTTTTACCTCTTACTTAAGGATAAAAAGGAAATTAAAAAAGGAAATTAATAATCACCGAAATTTTCTATTTATAAAAACGTAGTTTTTACACCGTTATTTCATAGCTATAGTTATATTTACTAAAATAGAATAGAATAGAAAACATTTATTTCGCTTAAGTTTTAAACGTTTTTACATTGTGTGAATAACAGTGCCGCGAAAATGGTTTCCACTCAGCTATGTGTCGTACCACCTATTAAAAGTGCGGCATAGCCATCTTTAAAAAACATTTCATATGTTGTTTTTAACGATAAAAATAAGATCGAAGCAAGATAGCAGTAACTGTACCAAGTATTTCAGTCAAAATTAAACTCAATAGGTAATGTCAGACATTGTTCCGGCAGGTACTTGCGGCCCTTTTTCGCCCTCCTAAAGGTCGGAAGCCACGATTAGCCTGCGTTTGAAGTCTTTATGGCCAGTCGTTCTCCGAATAATGTTCCGCTCAAATTCAAATTTCTAAGAGGAGCTTTACCGAATGTCTTGCCCTGTGGTATTAAGGGCCATAGTAAAACAATATCGTCTTCTGCGGAACTGGAAATGGTTTGTTATGGAAGTCTTTTATATTGGATGTCGAAATGATTTGGCTTTTTAGATTAACTTTAACAGGTTTATTTAGGTTCGCATATATCGTTGGGGATTTAACAATTTAAACGTAAATGGAAGTTATAATTAGTAAAAATACCATTTAGTTCCACGTTATCGTTATTTATGGGATTTATCTTTTGAACACGTTGTCGCACATTTTAACCATTTACGCAGTTTGTTCTAACGAAACTTGAACGAAAAATGTATATGTATATACCTACTCGAAAAGTTTATAATGCCGGGTACGAAAGTAATTATATCACAGGCGTATAAGACAGGTATAGGTTTAAGCCGATAAAAGGCTTTATTAACATGTAATACATGTACTAAAAGTGAGTAATAATTTTATTCATAGAGGGAAAGGTCGTGTTCCCGTTTTATATGGATGAATTTTAATAGACGATGATGAGCTCCCGTACATACGAAAATAATTGCGGTCAGCGGCACCAAAGACCCGCGATGATACGGCGCACTTATTTACATAATTATCTGACGAAATGTTATTCCAATTTGTTTAAAGAGCAAAATGCAAGCGCGATACTGACCACAGAATATTAACTTGTCTGATCAGCGAATTTGAACCTTTCATTTTGGAAAACGTTCCCAAATATCGTTCGCGCAGCTAAATAAAAATGTGTAAAACGTTTTCAGATTCAAATTAAACCTTGGAATTAGTGGGTAATGGACTAATCTGCATGTAAATGAGCCATCATATAGCCATTTTACTGAATATTTTTTTCTAATTTTGATCAGAAGTTCGGAATAACTTAATATTTACTAGCAACTTGATATTTGAGAACAGAAAACTAAGTTTCTATCTCATTCTAGTAAATTGAATCCCAACCAATGACTCTTCTGCTTCTGATGAAGACTTAAAAAATATGACCTACTTTTGAACTTGGCCTACAAAAGATGAGTTGGTTTTTTCGTTTCTCTCAGACAGATGATGGATTAAAGCGCATTTATTATTCTACTGCTCCAATATCTAATCTATTTCTGTGTACAAAATTCACTGAGGTGGGTATATAGCTGGTGACCGGGGGTTTATCAGGGACTACATCTGTGGCAGGTATTGATGCGATATTTTAATTTCGCCAGTGACAGCACGCACACCGCCGGCCGGGTCGTCTAAAGCCCGCACGTCCGACCTGTATTTGATATTTTTATAGCCCCTCCAGCTCCACATTATCATGAGATATTGCGGACCGATTTAAATATGAATGGATGTCCTGACGATTTCGCGTCTTCTATAAATACAAGCAAAACGCGAAAGTAGCATTATATAAATGATTTTATTTGTAATTATTTCAGAATATACTTGTACACACTGTTGTTAATTACGCGCTTAACTTGGCGAGATAAGCGTAACTATTAACGATTTCTTTATTATTGGCCAGCGCGCTAAAGTTGGCACATTTCCAGCGGTTGGACCACCGTCATAATAACTTAGATAAAACAAAACAGGCTATTAGAGATGGGCATAATGGCTGTGAGTTATACAAGTATGTGAAATTCACATTTTCGTATGTGGCGTTAATTTTCAACATCAAACGAGCGCGCAACTTACATCATTTACGCAAAACTTTGCTGGAGCTCACCGGAAATTCTTCCCGTCAAATTTTCCCCGTGAAATATTTGACACCACCCATCATGATTATAAATTCTGAACATTGTACCTACACATTCGGTGAGGTAAAGTTTTTCGTTTTGGCTAAAGATAGCTAAATAAAATGCCTACAGCTGTGTCGTATTCAAATCAAATCAAGTCACGTTCTAAAAAAGTTCTGAACATTGGTAATTATTGTGACGGCAAAATGGACCGGTACCAAAATGGAAACAAGTCATTAAAAGTATAATGAAAATATGAGTAGGATGAAACGTTGCACTGTTTGCCAGCTCCTAAATAATGTACAGTCCTAAACATTTCCTTTTAAATGATATTTTATGGTGTTGACATTTTGGAAGCGCACCGCGCGGTAACGACGGAGCGGTCCCAAGTTGTTAAGCCGAAAGGGTTCGTACATTATGATTGTTATAGGCAAAAGGTCCACTTTATTGTCCTAATGTTGTGCCTTTACGTGATCATCATTTAAGGCTCGTCGAGCACAATCACCACAGTATCAAAGTTTCAGCACTCGATTGTATCGCATAATGTATTTAACAGGCTGTGGTGGGAAGTTTATCAATCTGATAAGATAATTAATACTTTACCTAAATTCATAATTTTGCACTTTTAATGCCACTAAGCTGCACTAGAGCTCACGTATCAAACGATTGCTGTAATGACTAGTCTTGATTTATGGTTCATTATATCAACTTTTTCGGTTACTGTACTAAAAATAATGATCATGAACACTCATTTAGATGAAAAAACAAATGATCATTTTCATGACAGCTGGCTGGCAATTCTGCGTGACGAAGGGCTTTGAGCATGCTCACGAAATGTGTGTCAGTCGAGTGTTTCATGCAAAACAGTGCACCAGTAATAGGTACAAGAAGTTTCAGGTTAACTTTAATTTGTAATATTTTTTAGGGTAGTTGTGATGTGAGTTACTCATTCCTAGTTTTACCTCGTTTGTAAAACGGGCAAGCGTTTAAGAACTCCCACGGAGGATAGTAACGATGAGGCCGAAAATAAACAGTGGCGTGACTCATTTGAAGTAGTTTCCATGGAATTATTTCATATACGAAACAAACAATAGTAGAATAGAACACGCCATCCCTTTATTACGTTGTTCATCGATTGGGTATCGGCGTGGAGTTGGGCGCAATCCCTCAGGGTGCTGCCGAGTGTGACGGTCTAATCAACGATATCATTACCAGAAATATCGTTTTGGAAACGCAATTCTTGTAGCGATTGGAATCAATCATAAGTCATACACTTTACGGCTAACAGAGTGAGAGTTGGTATAGTAATTCGACTACCGAGACTACTCGAGAAACGCAATTAAAATTATTTTTTTAGTAAATATTGATGCCTTATCAAAGCTCTTAAACACGCCGTCAATATGGAGCGTAAATTACTACTAGTGCTTCGGACAAAATCATGAGAAAAAACGCCGCAATAAACAAGAACAATCGTAAAGAACCGTTACTGCTGATTTGTTCTACGTAAAGTTGCAGAAATGTAATGCTCATTTTCCACGGCTCTCGGACTTGAATTTTTGTTTCTATTGTTGCGAAAACATAAAAATGCATGAAACCCTCGTGACATAACTATTAGTGTAACTTGAAATAAAAGCGCAGGGAAACATTTCAGCAGCAGATCGTGCATAGTCCGGGACAGCTATTTGTACAACGGGCCGGGATTTAACATTATCAGATGACGGTTCCCGAGGGACTGTAAATATGGCTGCACGCCGCGATTAGCGGGCGCCGCGGGCAGCATACGCGCCGCGCCCGCACCGCCGCCGCGCTCCGCCACGCCGCATGTTGTCCGCACAGACCCAAAGTTCCGCATAACAGTAACAGCCAACGCAGCGATATTGTCACTCCATATCAATATCAACTACCTATTATATTACAAATACGTTTATACAATGAACACAACGCATAGGTACGACATTTTCTATGAACTTTCTGTGCATTGTATTATAGTTTGATATAACATGAAAGACTCTTTATCTTGTATATGAATTAAACGAGTTTTACTGGAATAAATGTTTCGAATTAAAGTGTTCATAGTTGAATCGGATCTTCATTAAACTGTACTCGGCCGCTCCGGCCCTTGCTGAGGGACGTTATCGAGAATACAATGATTTCCCATGTCTTTGTGGCAACAAGTTGATGAAAAATTTGCTCGATCGCGAGTGTAACAAAGTTTCATTATTTCTCTTCACCCCGATCACTCGACTGTAATAACAACAGAACTGGACGTGAATCAGCAATAAATTTCAATGCAAACGTAGGTATGGGGTTATTTCTGTAAAAAAACGGAAACTCATGAATAATGTGTGCCGTGTTTGATTGGTTCCACAAATGCCAGTTGCCATGTGTAAACTATTTTAGTTAGAAAGTTCATAACGCTCTTTTGAATACTAGACGCTTTCGGCACATATCAATTTAATAATGCCTTATTTCACGTCGGTTTAGAAACCTTTTTGTGATATTTACGGCGCAGACAATCCCATTTCCGACTGATGAGAATCACATTGTTTTTTTTTGCACACTTTTGTGAACAGTGGGGTTATTATGACGTATCTGTTCAATTCATTTTACGCTGAGAGAAAAGGACAGAGCTATATGTATAACTGCTATAGCTCTGTCCTTTACGCTCACCGTAAAATGAACTGCATAGCTATGTCATGATAACCTCTCAGGTCTATGTAATTTTATAATAAACCACGCTAGAGGGTGCCGTCGCGTTGGGAATCCCACCTCATCGAGAACGAGCACAACGCAGACGTTTTGGCGGAGTAGACAATCAAGTACTTCTACACAAGTTCGAAAGCCCAGGCGGAACACACTCTGGGGCTCTATTCTACTCGTTAAAACTTAATTTCTGTTGATATGTTGTGGTTTATTATTTTTAATTTGACCGCCTTTACTGTAAAATAAATAAAGGCTATCTTCAACTTGACAACACGATTACGTGTTAAAAGCAATGAGGTTTTACTGAGTAGAATATATCCCCTGATCCTTTTTATTTTCTTGACTGATTTTTGTGACTGATTGGTTGATTAATAAAATCGAAAATATTCACTTGCAATACGATACTATTGCTGCTGGAACCGACTCGATTAATCAGACAGGGTTACCGACATTCCCCTTCAGTACTTTTATTATTTAATGTTTTTCCATTTTCCACACCCAAGCAAAATCAATTGCATTAATTAGTTGATTGCCTGTTCTATTCATAGGAGATCATAACATGGAGTTATCAATCACCAAATTGACAAGCATTAGCAAATTACTCGGCGCAGGCAGATAATTACCAACACAAGTTGTCAAAATAGCTCGGCTGGGCAGAAAGCGGTGCTTGAGCCGTCGGGGCTGGCGGGGTTATTCCTTCGGCCTAACGACATCTGATTTTGATCGAACTCGTATAACTTGACCTATCACATGCGTGGATGGACTATACCCACGACTTACGACTTTGGAAAGACCAAGGTCGTTCACACGGATATCTGCGGGTTCCTAGCGCTAGCAGGGCTTCAGTCCCGCTGGCTCGAAAGCTCGCCTCTGCTGCGAAAATAATAACACCACTGAAAGCGGAATTAGCATCCAGTCGCCTCTCTTCAACAACAGAATGAGTCATTAATCTTCTCCAATGTGATTGCGGTCCGAATTTCTCGTCATTATTCAATCAGACCGCAACGCGCAATTAAACTTTTAACTGTTTAATCTTTTAATCTGGTTGCGGAATGGGGTAAGTCAATACTGGATGAATTAAGGGATTATTCGTGCAACTCTTTCATTATTATACTTATTTTGGCTTAATTTTGTCTGAAATCACTTTCGTATAGTAATAAAATTTAGCCTTGATTTAGCAATATTTTTAAATATAAAACAATTTAAGATAAAATTATAGGTTACTACTCATGGAAATGTAATGTTCGAAGAATAACGAGTTGCGTTGAGTAAGTGCCTAAGGAAAGGATCTTGAGCGCTTTTATGCAAAACCCTCGGAAAAATACGAGGCCTCCGGATGCACACCTTATGCATAAACATAGCATCTCCGCGGCGTTACTGAGAGCTGCAAGCGGCGAGTGCTCTTCATGTCTTGAGCATCCTTGCACTTCGGTGTGCAGTAGCTAGCGCACTGTTACCGAATTACTTCTTTATGTTATTCAGTTTTATGTTGTAATCTACTCTTTATTAATAAGATATTAATTTCCTGTTAACAATTAAAAGTTAAAGCTAGACTTATTTAAATTAAAATACAACTAAGCTACTCAAATATTGAACATGTAAATAATAATCACCACTATAAAAAGAACACCCCCTCAAGCCGGTCCGCTCGCGGCATGGTCCCTATGATACTGGCTGCATTACCTCTCTGGATAGCTAGCCCAATCCTTTGAAAGAAGTAAGCACCAGCTGTAAACTGTAATCTTTAAATGTTGTTAATGGTACGTAAGTAGGTACCAGTGCTATTCGAGGTAAGAAATACTGAAGGGTTATGTAATAAGGGGAATAAACCTTGGAAGCGAGCATAGTTTATTCTTTAAGTCGAAAACCGCTCCGCAGCGGAATGAATTTTCCACACACACAGCAGATTATTCCAACGTTCAATAAAACCATTCGATATTCAAATTGGAGCGCACGATGACTGGCTAAATGGAAGTTTCTGGACTGAACTGGAGCATAAACATTGCGTACTTGAAAAGTGCATGAGCGCGAAGCAGCGCTCGAGGGTGCTCCAGGGCTGCTCCGGATCGTTAGGGCTGCTTGTTCCGCGGTCCGGCAGATACCCTTTCACCGACGCAAAATGAAACTTTCCTCCAAAGCTCAGTGGACCTAAACAAGATGCATGCTCGTAACGCTAACGATGGCGATTCCCGGAATCTGATGAAATGTATGAAATTGAATATAAGCGGCCGACGAGATAGATCGTCAGCTTACGTCAAACCTATACAATTAATCTGTTATTGAAATCTCTAACATTAGCATTATATAACATTTGGCCTAGGTGTCTAGCTCAGCTAAATCGCGTTGCCCTTACGTTTGCAAGCGTTTTTTCAGTGGCGGCTCTGAAATGCAAGAAGATTGTGATTGGTGGGGAGGTACTAAATTATATTCTAATCCAGCCTTTTTGGATTCCTGTTAAACCATATTTAAGTTTTAGGGTGGGCGGTAATGCCTTATGCCACCACAACCAGACGTTTTCACGAGTGATTTACTTAAGCGTTATGTTAAAAATGTAACAGCTAGCGCTATGCTCCAATGAAACAACAATGTAGTGTTTGTTTCATTTTATTCCCCGTAAACAGTTAAAATAAAAGATCACCAAGTTTAAGCCAGGCTTTTTTCTGGTTCAATCAATTTTAAACAACCTTTAAACATTTTTGATAGTCAAACGGCAGACCACTCTAGTAAGAATTAACTTTTCCCTGAACTGAACTGTTTGTCTGTAAAGTGATTTATCATAAAAACTTTGCTTTCCATTTCTGCATACGTTAATCACCAATGTTTTCAGTTTAGGACAAATTCGCATGCGGCCGCATTAGAATTCATCGAGGTCGAGGCCTGTAGGTATTTTGTTTCAATTTCAAATTAAATTCATTTACTTATTGCGGATTAAGTACATTTATTATGAAGATGGAATTATAAGTAGGTTAAGTATTCGACTCCCTGCAAGGGCGTAGCCACATAAGCGGGTTGTTTTAAAATTGAGTAATTTCCTGGCAATCTTGAGCTATTCAAGTACCTACACATTCAAGTACGAGTATATTTATTAGGTATTAAAAAAACGGCTAAGTGCGAGTTGGACTCGAGCACCTGGTAACTAAATTTAAAACAATGTTTTTGGACTGTAAGTGGGTAATTAATTATCCAGACATATATTTTTCTGTGTTAACTAACTCGTGTAGTTGACAATAATCATACCTACTAACAGATTTTTAATCATAAAAATATACTGCACAGAAAATCATGAAGATTATAGAAAATAATTACAATGGTAAACATAATAATAGAATTGTACGAGCTATCTCAATGTTAACAGTGCGATTAGATGGGCTTAACTAAAGTGAAATAAAAGGACTGTATGCAATTTCGAAATACGTAGAGGTATGCTATGTCAGTGTCTGGCTGCATTATGAATGAGCCAGTATTACGTTACACCTGTGATGATTATGACCATACTGACAATCATAGTTCAACCGTGATTACTGACCATATTGTGACCAATACATATATGTCCACTTTTAACCCTTTATAACTCAACTCCTTGGTTTGATGGAAGGTTTCGATAAATGAAAAAGCACCGGCCTGTTTTAAAAATTTCCTCAGTAATATTTTTGGAAATATTTTTGGAACTGTTCAAATAGTATAGCAACAAATTAACCAAGATCTTTGTAACATTATGATATTTGCAATAAAGGATTTGTATTACTTATAACACGAATCACAACTAACTACGCAAAGAGTAACTATAAATAATATTTTTTACGGTTTGTTACAGATATGAGTAGTTATGTCAAACGTTGATGTACCAATATACTGACTGGACCAAAATTACATCAGAACTGGGCCAAGATTCTACACGGTAAAACCTTATTGCTTTAGACGTGTTTCCGTTTTTTCAACGTTTTGATAGCTCTTATTTCCTTGACAGTATAGGTGGCTGAGTTAAAAACAATACATATCACGTTAAAAGTTTTGCTGTGTTAAACAAAGCCACTGCAGTTTTCAGCCCGGCTTGCAGTCTAAACGCAGTAATGATCGAGGTTTCAATTAAAGAGTCACATGTTAATAAGGATACAGGTGTCCCCCCCCCCGCTGCGGGAATGTAACAGTGCAGTAATTAATAGGAGTTCTGGCGCAGCCTGATTAAATAACCCCGACTAATGCCTAACGTTTCCCAAAATGCACAGTCGTGTACCGTTTCAAACGGGAAATGTTGGGAAATTTTAAAGCGCCGTTGTTTGCATCCATTAAAGGTCTGTGAGACCTCAAAAGGTGTTTGGATTCGTGCAAAATCAGTTAGACAGACACTTACGAGTACCTATAAGCCGAATAAACGAATAAGTTTTAATATTTTTACGTAAAAATATTGCCAGACTTTAATAGTTTTATGTTGTTCAGAATTCGCAGTTACTACTACGAGTACAATAAAAGGTTTAGATAACAGCTCGATATCTTGATTGTAGTAAAAAAAATACCTAAAAAGTTGAAAAATAATGCCATCTACATAAGTTTTGTTTACCATTAGTCACCACCAAAATAAAAACATTTCAAGCCTCTCATGCAAAAACTAAAAAAAAACAATCATGAATCAAACAACTCCCGCTATGGAGCTACATCTTTAGCTATCCGGGTCGATGCAAGCGCATGTCCAATAATGCCACTATCCCAATTAAATAGGTACGATATTAGCCATCGCTTCCTGAATAGACATAAAGCATCTATAGACTTTAGCATTTCTCTACCTACTACCAACACTAATTACAAACCGAACCCAAGGCAATTCTCTCCGTTATTTGTCTCGGAGTGCCGGCGCCCGCGTCGCGGCGCAGCGGCGGGGGGTGTATCGGAACACTATTCGGTCGTGTATCGGCAAGTAATTGGCTACAGTGGGCGGTTCGCCGATCGATGTGACACAAATACTCGACGCAATCACCCACCATCCACAACCACCATCAGCGTAATTGTTTCCTCAGGACGTTTTATTAACTGTGTTAATTAGGCTAAAAGGTACATGTATATCTTCTAAAATATACGTTTTAATTATTACGGTTTTATTGTAAACTTTTATTTAAAGCAACCTGAAAAACTATCGCTGTACCTTCGGCAGACCCACTTATCTGACTTAATTTACTATTTTCATAGTCCTTAAAGTCGCTGTATATTTCGTTAAAAATCATTACATACACAGGCTCTATTCTACTCTATTCGATATGACATTTTGACAATACGATGACATTTTTAAAAGCAATTAGGTTGAGCCTGAGTAGAAGACAGCCCCGGAATAGAACTGCATTTTCCCCCCGAAAAGGTTAGCTGGAAGGAATCCCTTATAGGGATAAGTTCGCCTTTGTACTTTTTTGTTAAATTACCTGTTTATACACAAAGAGTATAAGTAGGTACATTTTTCACATCCCATGCTCTAAAATGACCCATAACTAGCATTGTATTTATATACATGTATACGCATTAAATTACTGCTTTTTAGTGTGTAGGGACAAAATTACTTTTTTTTTAATTTCCCTCGAAGTCTACAAAACAGCCAGTAACATGTCGCTCATGTCGTCCAAGAGCTGCGGTGCGACGGCGGTGGAGGTGAGGTCAGCTGGTCGTTAAACGCGTGCAGGGTCCACCCGCCCTCCACAGCCCCCTTCGCTGAGATGACGGTTTGTGGTGCACCACCATTGGTCGCCGTTTAGGAAAAGTTGTCCATGTACCATAGATTATAAATCAATTGTAACAGTATCTTCTAAGAATAGACGCTACACATCATCTGGATATGTTGCTGTCGCAGAATACTAGCGATGCAGCGCTAACAAGGTGTTGCAACACAATACTGAGTGAAGGCCCATATCGATGTCACACTACTGTATCTAAAATGTTTACCCTAAATAGCAACATAATTATAAGTTATGGTAGGTGATGGTGCTGTGTGTGAGATTGATTAAATATTTTTTATTTTCATTGTCACTCTTGAAAATTATTTTCTCGCAATCGAATCTAGAAGTAAAGTGCTTTAACTTTAGTCTAAAATGTCATTATAACACCCGCACTAATGCCGCAATTTCTTTGCTCGGTTGGCTAAATAAGTCGTGACTTTTATAGTCCCTTGATAAACCATTTATTATTACATTAAATAAGAATGTTATGAAAACAATTGCTAAAACAATGAAAACGAAAATAATATTTTTACTATGTAAGAAAATCTGATCATAAATGAATACTTTTATTATCTGTCTGTTAAGGTTAACATATAATATAAATATATTTATTTAACTGTAATTATAGCCATTATTTAGTCTCACACGTTCCTCTATTAATAGCGTCATAATTAGGTAGAACGGAAAGGTTAACTTTGTGAATTGACTATAAGTGTTGTAATATTGGTAATACTACCTACATTAGACCGTTCAAATCCCGGCACGGGCAGATATTTTGTGTGATGAATGCTCGTATTTGTTCCTGAATCTTGAATGTTTTCTATGCATTTCGGGAACACCTTAAAATTGCGAATTGCTTTTTTCCGAATATTCATTTTTCCGAAAGCTATGTTACGCTTGAGCTATTTTAGACTAAATGCATAATTTAGCTGTCATACGTAGGCTAGGTTAGGTGTGATTTATAAGCGATAGCAAAAAGTTAAATCTTCTATCAAAAAATTGCGTTCGGAATTATGAAAATTCGGAAAATTTACCAATTCAGAATTATGTCTCTTCAGAATTATATATACCCATGTATTTCTCTATGCAGGTAAGTTTGGTCCAGTAGGTACCCACATTACAAGCCTATAGCTATTTGGGGCTAGATCAATTTATGTGAAGGTTCTCTGTTTTTTTTAAATCTGTAGATTAAACTTGAAACATTGGCCGGCTAGGGCACAATTAAGTAGTTCTGAAGGACGTCTCTTTATATAATGTGACTATGACCAGTTTAAAAGTGACCAAAGCGTCTGCGATAAGTTAATTAAATTTAGAACTAAATTCGTATTTACTCGTACTGCGTTCAAATTTCGTTAGTTCTGTGCTATTTGAAGCACTGTAAAAGCAAGCCCGTCCTCAAAATAGCTTACTTTATTCCCCGGCCCGACCCGGGGCCATCTGCGAGGATTGCACTTGACCCAATGCAAAGCGCCCAACAAAAGCCCGCGCTCGCAAAACAAAACACATCCCTCTGATCTGAGGAAACCAGAAGTTTCATTCAAACGCGCAAGTACGATAAATGCAGCGGAGCTAAGGAAATGCCAGCGGGACGTAACATCTAGGTCACTCCACACTCATTCTCCTTCTACTGTGTCAAACTCTTTGCTGAGACTTGTACCTACGATTGTTGTTTATTTATTTCAATTTCATCGAGCACTGGCTACGTCTAGGGTTTAGATTAAGTAGACAATCATGTAAATAGTACCCACTTAGTGCTTAGCTCACCAACTGTTAAACGGACACTGTTCGTCCCACCTGTCCATCCCACAATTATTTAGCAATAAAATGTCAAGCCATAACGATAGTACTGAGGGTTCACAATTTGTTGCTAAAAACTTGTGGATTGACACATTTTTGCATACCAGCGTCCTTTAACAGATGTTTAAGTGTAAAACAATTGCTTAAGCACGATTTTCAAATGTATCTACCGTTAATGATTAAAAGTCCGATCGTTGGTGAACTACGCGCTAAATCATCTTGCATACTCTTGTTAGAATATATATATCAAAATAACACCCCTCTTTTTTGCGTCGGGGGTTAAAAAAAGCAAATCCCTCACGCCTCAACTATTCTCTGCTTGGCCTAGTGGTCGAGAATGCCTGATGGCATTAAGGCCGCCATTTGTACTTACTGTACAGTGCAATAAAGTTCAAACCAATAAAAAATCCTTATTAAGTAATTCAGTCCCTAAGTTTAATTAGTCGAAATCGTTTAAATATTACTTTGTTGAGTATTTATATACCTACACACCTAAAAAGACAAATAATTTAATACTATCCCAATCTACTAGTCGAGCTTAATCCTGTTTAATGTTTACCCGCTGCAATTAATTACGTTTAATTTCATTAGTATCTGTTCCATTATTAGCAATCGGGATCGGAATACTAATGCAAGCTACTATTTCTAAGAAAAGCAATCAGGGAAACGTTCTCGTCAGGTTTGTTGGTGCCTCTGACATCTTGAGTGAAACTCTAAAGCGTATCGCCACTCAAAACTAACAATTTGATCAATACCTCTAGATCGGAATGTTCTGCAGTACGTATGAGGTGGCGGGGCGACGCGCCGGCCGTAAACATCGCGTTGCGCTCCATTGAAATGTTATGTCTCTGAGGGCTATGTTTTATTGAAAAACTTTCCACTTTGCTCCTCGCCGGGGCCGGAGTGGAGCCGCCACGCTGCCGCCGCCCGCGCCGTGTTTGCGGGGAGACCCGATCAACAACGACAAAGATAAACCCATCGGCAAATTATCGCCCAGGAAAAACCAACAAGAGCATCGACATGAAAGATGATCGTTATCTATACAATTGAACGTGTTACGGGCGTGCTTCCTCGTAAACAGTGGAGTAGGCGCAAGGTGGTCGGAGTAAATCGCTCCATTAGGCAGTTAAAAGCTCGTCGCTATCGCCGGGACATAACTCAGCGCCCGTCTCCGCGCGGCCCTATAAATTACGCCTTTGTGCGAACGGGGCGTGCCTGCTTAAAATATGTACGACATTGTCTTCCCGGCGCACCTCCCCTTCTCATATCTCCTACTGAAATCCAGTGAAGGTCACTTTCCAGTAAATTATCTATTCGTACGTTTGGCTAACCCGCTGTGATCCGTAACTTTATGTAGGTCGCGCCCGTCGTCGGCGCTCCAGCGACGACGCAGGATCAGCCATCATTCACACTTGCGAACGATTCGTTTTACGGCGCTCAGGAAAGGTGGACCCGAACCTATACTGCACATATCACTTCATGTACTCACACATAAACCGTATACACATACAAAGTCTATGTTCTTTTACGATTCAACGTTAAATTAAATTTGCGATGCATGTGAAACCTTTTAATACATTTGTATCTATTTAAACCAACTCGTATACTTAACTCTGGCTCTAACAATGCATTACAATGTGCTTTCCTAACCATTAAGAACTATAATAAACCCATTATAGAAACAAATGTTCAACATAATGTTACGCTTTGTTTAATTTCTGCCAAATAGATACTCCGCACATATACGAATACACAAACAATAATTACGCGATTTGAATCTCCAACTGTTATTAATGCTTTAGGGAAACTTTATGTAGTAGGCTTTTTGTAATAGCTGATTCGAAACTGTAAAGTATTTAAGAGGGAGAAAAAATTAACCAACAAAAAAAATTGCCAAACACAAATAATACTAGCTTCTCCCGATTGGACAAGACTAGAGGACACTGGTGTCCCATAAATTTGTGTCAGTGTGTGCAAAGTCTGGACACAGGGTTTAGCGAGTCACAGCGCGGCACCTGATGTCCCAGGCGCCAGTGAAACAGGTCATCGACTTGTTTGCTAATAGATTGCTTACTCGATGGCACTCCTGCTCTAGAGCACTTCACTCAACTCACTCATCAACACTCATCAAGTGAGCTGCGCGTAGCAAGTGTCAGCCGCGTTATCAGCATCTATTTATAAACACGTTAATGATCATACCAATTATAATATTAATCTTTCCAAATGATTTCAATTTATATTTGTTGCGAGTACCCGTCAACAGGTCCAAAAACGAAATGAACGTGCAGAACGCTTATTATCGCGATTGATTTTGTTAAACGCTCAAATTGCTTTTGTAACGTGCAAATTTTGCAAAAATATAAGCCCCTATGAAATATAGACGTATTGCAACGTAAGCTCCTCCAACAATACGAGTGCCTACGGGGATTAAGTCATACGTGCTGAATCGCGGAAATTTTATACGAAACAAAAAATCTCCCCGGGCACGCTACACTTACGAGAGTTTATGAAGTAAAAAAATCATGAAATAGTCCATAATTCAGCGGAAGTAACGCCTCCGCTCGCGCACACACGGCAAATTTATTAGAGTCAATGTGAGACAGACGATATCTGCATTTGATTGCTGTAACGGAATTTAACAGTTTAATTGAGCCCATAAAATGTAATGGTGGGACCGCAGAGCCGCTAGCTCCGCGCGATCGCTTTGCTCGGGTGCAGGTAGGTAATTGCTTCGTCTAATCTATGATTTCCGGAGCAAAGCTTCTAAATCTCCCTCGTATAAACCTACTAAATCAATGTCAGTTCAAATGCCTCCTATCAGCTTGTGAAAATAACATATGTATTGTGTCCTTTTCGAGAGACATCGTAGGTTGAAAGGTATAAATAAGTGGAGATTTCGGTTAAACCCATGTCATTAGGCCTTAACAAGGCTTTGGGAGTCGTCGAGGCAGTGATCGAAGCTCGGTCAAGCGCGAGAGATAATGCCGGCCGCCCCCGCCCGCTCCAGCCAGCTACTCGCACTCATTCCATCTTCACTTGCCATTATTGTAAGTTAATACACTTTTCTGTTACAGTCACTAAAAAAAGTGTTTGCCTATTAACAAACAAATACGCTACTAAGCTTTAGATACTCCGCCAGTATAGTCAACTAAATAAGTGCGCTTCAATCAGCATAAAAAATATGTATAATTTCATTTAATTATCACGAAAAGCATAATGAACATTTAGCATAAAAACCAATTGTACAATTTTATCTAGCATACAATTGAATAACTTAACACTCATTTCGTATAACTATAATTTTCTTGTAATTATGCATTTTATTTAAGTCAATTTCTTCCAACTAGGTTAGGTTAGAACTTTGACCACATTAATAGTAATGAAAGACGTTAGAAATATTTATTATTTAATTTATAAACATGATAGTTTTTGAAATTATGCTTTTCGTTTTATGCATCATGACTATTATATCGATGGTTTATTATACAGATTTAAATTATGCAATTCGTGTTTTGTAAAATGATCATAAGACTATTTTTTTTTATGCAACTAAATATGTCCCTGAACTTACAAACCGCAGCCAGTTTAATAATATGTATGTATAATGAAGCCCTGATTAAGTAGGTACGAGTACCTGCACGTATACGCACGTATACGTGTACGGGTTATAAACTTTATGAATGTTATCTATCCTACAAAGTGTTCATTTACATTTTACGTCAGGAATTGAAATGTTTCGCGCAGCACATGCAAATGCATTGTTGTTTGTATTGTTCATTCAATATAATTGTTTCATACTTGAATGCAATTAATTTTAATTTCGGCGTCATTTATTTTTGGCGAATGAACGAGCTGTTATGACGCGGACATAAACTCCTGCGAAGTACCTTCATGACTGTACCTACTACAAATTGGACTAGAGCATAATACTTTTTTAAAACGAAGGGTAATTCAGCAGGCCTATTTTAAGGAATGGCCATAGGAATGATTTTTTAAGGTACTTCAAAGCGACGCAACTTTGCATTATACTTACAGTATGGAAACAGGAAAAAAAGGATGCATACATTACAAAATGGATGAAATTGGTGGGTTAAAATAGCCTATAATGAAATGTTGTTTTAAAGAAGTCGGTTATTTTTAGGTGTTTACAAATTTCAACACAATTAACGATATTTATCCATTGAAACAGAAAATGAGTTTTCTCAAGCAACCTTCGGCGAATTGAGCGACTGAAATTAAATTTCAGTTAATGAATATCCGAGGGACTAAAATTGATCTTTTAAAATATTACAATGTATATCCAGTTCAGTAACATAACTCAGGTATGTATTTGCGTTAGTAATACGGGCATTGTTGGTACGTTCTCAAGCATAACTTGGATGTACCCAAACCAGTATGCGGCATTCCATCACACATGTCCGTCCTAGATATCCAGCGCTGAAGTTACACGTATAATTGAAATTACGACGGAACACGAACAATAAAGCTCCATTTACAGTGAAATGTTAACACGCCGGCGCCGCGCGGGGCCCGTGTCGTGCGGGGACACCATAAACATTCGACTGCTCACTACAAATGAGTTCTTTTACATTCGCGTTGATTACATACTGAACTGGACGGACAAAGCGGGTTTAAAATATACGTAACCGCATCGCTCTGCCTACACTATCGCTAATTGGTTGTTCTTTGTCAGGAACATTACACAATAACTGAGCCTCTATTTTACGCCGTAAAATCCAAATCGTATTTGACCTGTTATGGTATTGTGTTAAGCTCGGCCGCCATTACTGTCAGGTAGATAAGATCACGACGATAACAGGTAAAAAACAATGGGGATGTTTTTTTTTTTCTCGTCGTGGGGTGTCGTGACATAGTTCTTTTAAAAATATTGCGGGTATGTAAAACAATTTTTCGATTTAGAGCTCCCTTTATGAAATATTAAACTTTAAAGCGCTAGTTTTTGTTAGAGTCAAGTGTCATCCCCCCCCCCCCCCTCCCCCTACTACAGCCAAAACTACAAATACAAAACATCTGAAATATATCTTCAACGAGAGCGCATATAACGAATTTTAAAGGAAAACTATAACGGCTAACGACTTCGAAACCCTACACTGAGCATAGTCAGACCTGCTTTTGCCCGTTTTTTTTTAATTCTGCCACCATTACTGTCAAGTAAATAAGAGCTATCAAAACGTTGACAATTCTTTAGCAGGTCAAAGACAATATGGTTTTAATCGCCTAAAATAGAGACTGAAAATACAAGAATCTGTAGCTACATTTTACTTCCTCGAGGTTTCTTTTTGTTACGATTCGCATAATAATGCTCGCAACGTAATCACCTATCGACAATGTATATTATCTCGTCGGGATCCTTCCCGACTATTATTCAGGTTTCCCATTTTCAAAGGATTCCCCTTGTGACCGGGTAGAGTTGTGCTCTTTACCCGCAGGAAAAGTATTTGCAAATAAAACGTGTATACTCGCACAAACAATCCTTTACAGTTCATTTGAGATGGTCCTGTCGAACGATACCGATCCAAAGCCGTGTAATAAACACGCTTGATCGAATGTGTATTTAGTTTTCAATGGGAACATTACAAGTTAGTAACGACACGATAACGCTGCGTGTGTAGGGACCATTGCCCGCTGTCCCACATACACAAATACGTAGTGGAATAGAGATGTCGTAAAGCTTCAAGCACATAACTCAGTTGGCCGTCTTCCTGTGCCCCCATAAATTACGCCTTACCGAGTATGCCGGCACCCATTCGCTCACCGACGTAACAATTCCCTTATTTTTCCTCTGACCTCATCACCTACCATAATTATATTGTAGAAATGTAACATGTTTAAAGACTAGCCCGCTTATTCATACACCAATAGCTAGAACATGCTTAAAATATCCTTTGTCATCGTGATATTTGCATCTGACAAAGCATACCTACTTTAACTAAAAAATATATATAGTGCGTTTATGAATATGGGGTATACGAGTAGTACTTAGTCAAAGATATGACAAGCTTTCAAGAGCTTAACTTTCAAAATAACCTTCTATATGCAGTTGTTCTACATACTCTGGTAGCGCGCTACGCCGTAGCATGCTACGCGCTACGCCATTTACCAAAAACCATCAAACTTCGTCAAACTTAGAAACTGAGCCTCGGACTCTATCTTACTCGGTAAAACAATATTTATTGCTTTTGACATATTTACGACGGTTTTAGCCTGGTTGGTAGCAACCCTGCCTACGAAGCTAGCGGTCCGGTTTCTATTCCCGGTATGGGCAAATATTTATGTGATGAGCGCGAGTTTTTGTTCGTGAGTTTTGGAGGATTTCCATGAATTTCATTAATTAATTCTATATATGTATAAGTATGTTTATCGTTTTCTGGTACCCATATTAGGCCTGTGGGTATTACAAGCCTAGAGCTTAGTTTAAGACCGGTTTTATGTGAGATTGTCTCCTGATGTTTACTATTTGTTATGTATCGTATTGTCAAAATCATGGTAACTCTTTTATACTTGACAGTAATGGCCGCCCAGTTAAAAAGAAAAAGACATAATTACAAAAGCAATATGGTTTTATCGAGTGCTGCTGCGCCTCTGTTCTACTGGGTAAAACAATATGGCTTTTGACGTGTCATGATATTGTTTTTACCAGACGGTGGCAAAGACCAAAAGGAAGGTAGGTAATGTGTTTGACCTGTATGTATGTCCAACTCTATGTTCCCTTGTAACTACTAAACGGCTAAACAGATTTTAATAAATTATACGCGGTTAGATTCTTCTTAACCACTAGAGTGTCATAGGCTATATTAAAATAATTTGAAATCAAAATGGCGGATTTTTTAAAGTATATCATATTAATTACGTTGACGATAATATCAAAAAATACAGTCGGGTTTTTAAAGCTTGCATTTTATTAGAATTGTTAACTCATTATTACTGTCAAGTAAATAAGTGCTATCGTAACGTAGACAATAACAAGCCAAAGGTAATATGGTTTGACCCTGTAGATTACGGGGCCCTGATAATTCAGTTTATGTGTTTCTTTAATAAACTTGGATAGCACTAAATGTATCTAGGCCAGAGCCTTCATTTAATTTTGTCTTTTTAGGGTTCCGTACCCAAAGGGTAAAAAAAGGACCCAATTACTAAGACTCCACTGTCCGTCTGTCTGTCTGTCAACAGGCTGTACCTACCTATCTCATGAACCGTGATAGCTAGACAATTGAAATTTTCATAGATGATCTATTTCTGATGCAACAGCAAATACTAAAAACCGAATAAAATAAATATTTAAGATTGGCTCCCATGCAAGAAACGTGATTTTTTTGCCGTTTTTTGCTCGATATTAATAATGGCAACAGGTATAGCGTCTAATATCGATAAACGACGTAGACAGAGTTCCGGGCAACAACTAGTATAACCTCATTGTTTTGTTTGTGATCGTATTGAATCGATGTCAAATATAGGTGACACTGTAAATAAATGCTGTGAGTTTCTTGCGGAAACGTGTTTCTTCTCAGCAGTGGTCTCCTCTTGTGAAGCGCTGGTAGATTGTTTACGTGTAAAAGTGCCCGTATCTTTTTCTTTAATATTAGTGGGCGTTACTGGTCTTGCGAGCAATTCACAATTTCCGTTCTACCTGAACGTTCCCCTTACGTGTGGATGGCAGGCACGGCGAGATGTCTTCGGTAATGGTTTTAGCCGTGCTAATGGAAGTGAACCGCAGGCTTAGGGTTGCGGCTGACGGCCTCACCTCGCATCCCGGTGACATCCGCTAAGCGCACGGAATGCTAACTGAATAAATTAACGTTATAATGTACGGTGTAATTAAATCAGGCGCACGTACTTACTACGTGCACTACTGCCGTTTACGAGTAAATAGCGCATTTGACTACGCAAATACACGAGTGCGCCTTCTGTTTAACATGGAAACATGCAATTAAATAGGCATTTATCACATAGCTGCAATCACAAAGCGGCCATCAACATTTTTACTCACGTAATGTACGAGTATCATTTCTATGCGAATTTTATCGGAGCGGCTAGCATAGAAATCACTAAGGCTAGTGCTTTTGGTAGGTAGGTACTGTGATTCTAAAATCTATGGAGTCATTATTTGAAAATATATTTTTCAAGGCAAACTGTTATCAAGAAAATTCATCATGTTTTAGATTTATTTTTAATAGCATGAGTAATGTTTTTTAGGACAATACCTACTTTTTGTTATGGTAAGTACATATGTATGTAAACTAAGCGTCTTTTTTTATATAAATATAATAAGTAGTTAAAATAATATAAAATATAGGGTTATGGTTGACTGGTAGAGAATTTCTCAAGGCAATGAGTCCGCCATTATAAAATACATAAATATAATAAATACTAGCTTTCGCCCGGGACTACGTCCGCGTAGAAGTAGTTTATCGCTGCTCCCTCGGAAACTGTGCAATTTTCCGGGATAAAAACTATTCTATGTCCTGTTCTAGGACATAACCAATATGTGTGCCAAGTTTCATCTTGATCCGTTTAGTGGTTGAAGCGTGAAAGACGGACAAACAAACACACTTTCACATTTATAATATTAGTATGGATTACTTACAAAATTTTCAATACAGGATGTATAGAAAATTTATATTTGTTATATTGTATGGTATGGGCACATAGGTACTCTGACTTTGACTCAACCAATAGATAATCCATGGATTTTAGAACAACGGCATGCTACCAAAAGTCTTACCTAGCCCCAGTTATATTATATCACAAAAATAGAGTTCCATCAGAGCCAATCATAATTTTCTTTTAGCCTTGATTTTCGGTCTAATGCTTTGTTCGTAGAAGGCATCTAGAATATTTTAAGATGTTGGTAAAAAGGCAGAGGTCGAAAAATAAACATGTTTATATTTACCTCGGTACGTAATGTGAAGGCGTAGGTACGTGGATCCATCACCCATCACGCTCGTGGAGAGTGCAGGCGCGCGTTTACTGCGACGGCGTCCCTCGAGGGTGCTGTGCTGCCAGCCGCGCCGCCCGTGCGCCGAGTAATACTTTCTCGTGTATGTGTGCACATAAAAAAAACATCTTATTTTGCACATTACATACGTAGTTTAGTGATACGTACGTTCTGCTACAGCCACAGTCATCGAGTATAACCGATTCTACGTACCACCGTTGATTACTACGGTGAAAAGTTGTATGTGTCACAAGAGACAAAAGTTATTTACATCTTGTGTTTTTGAATCCCGCTCAGGATTCTAAACTAGAATCAATTATAGAATCTTTCGCTTACTCGGGAATCAAAAACCAACTTTGCTCTCTTGTTGCACATAACTATAGCGGCTCCTTCACTAATTATCTTCTGCTGCTTACATTACTTTTAATTCTTATAAAACCGTCATACCGTTAATCTTTATAGTCGGTATTGTTTATTTAATCTATGGCACAAAAACGAATCATGCCTTTCACTATGCGATATTTCATCGCGATGAAACTAGTGTCGGGACAGTGTGATAGGTGAGTCAACATTCCACACGGCGTTCACCTCAATACCCACATCCCTTGGTTCTTGCTGGCCTTTTCCTTCCCAGCCTTCATGGCGTTCTAGTCATGCGGGATGTTTACGCAGACGAGTACGTAGCTAGATAGTGTGATGACAGGACGATCTCAACACCGAGTATTTCTAAGAACTAGCGCCGCGTACCAAACTACCTACCAATTCCCGCTACTCTTGGATACTTGGAAGCTCTATACGTAATTCCAACTATGCCTCCATGCCTCCAGCAAAGCAGCGTCTCTATTCTAGGTGGTAAAATCCAAATCGTATTTGACCTGCTATGGTATTGTTTTTTTTTTTTTTGCCCCCGCGGCGACTTGAACAGCTACTACCGCAGGGATATGGCGTTTCCACGTGAAGTGATTTCGCCAGTGTCAAGGTATATATGAGTATAAATCAATATAGCAATAAAACACAATCCAATCTTCTCTAGGAAGATTGGGGGCAACGTTGTACGGTGATTTGTAGGTCAGAGTTCAAGATAGTTTTAACCTCTGCACCACTGCGAGTCCACTTGAAACGAGAAGAAAGATGCCAGATACACGAAATAAGTCCAAGTCTTCAATCACTGCGACACAAAGGCATAAAAAGTACAAATCACTATCAGAAAAGAACTTTGAACACCTAATTACCCAAAAATTAAAGTCTAAAACAAATTACACGTCCGCCATCTTTTAACGTTAGGTTTAAAGACATTTATTCTCATATAAGACATACATCACTTCCATGAGAACATGGTTATAAAACAACAACAAAAAAAAAACATGTATCTGACTTGGTTGTTGCCACCGCAAGAATGCTAAATAATAATAATAACAATAATAAATGCTAATGAACGACTACAAGAATTAAGACATGCAAATATTAAACAGTGGTGAACTACTATCTACTTTACAGCTTTGTGGGTGAAACCCATTCAACTCATTCGTTAGTTTATTTATTTATTACGACAATGCTACAAATGGCCTCCGTATTGTTTTTAACACGGCCGCCATTACTGACAAGTAAATAAGAGTTATCAAATCGTTGACAATACTATAATGGGTCAAAGACGATATGGTTTTTACCGCCTGGAATTCGGCCCTATTCTGATTTGCTGGATACAGTTATGTTAGAAATCTCAGCCAAGGAATCTGCTTGTGCGTTCCTTGGCTGAGATTTTTCTCGAGCACAGACCTTAAAAAAAATACCGACAATGTTGCATTAAAACCGGGCAAGAGCATGTCGGCCATGCTAAATGTAGGGTTCCGAAGCCGTTACTACAAAAAAATTAGACCTCGTGACAAACTAACCTTTGCCGTTGGAAAACTGTTAGGTATCCCCATACATCGACACAGGTCGCGGTCAGTTTACCAACCGACACCGCAAATAAGGTATAAACATTTAAACCGATTTTAACTCAAGAACCACTGATGTCTGCTTAGTAGTGATAGTTTTTCTGTTAAATTCATTATTATGTGCGTTAATTAAAGATATTTTTCAAAATTAGAGTATTAGTAGTTTTGGTTGCAGGTGAGGGGACTCTTGACACTAAGAAAAATTAGCGCTTTAAAGCTTAATATTTCATAAAAGGATAGCTTAATCAAAAAATTGTTTTGAAAGACCTATCCAACGGGGTGGACGTGAAAAAAAAACATCCCCTCGTTACGGGTAGGGGAGATGCACTAAAAAAAATGTTTTTTAAGTTTTTTTTAATTACTTTTTTGGCGTGACTAATATGTATTTTTATGCCAAATTACAGCTTTCTAGTACTAAGAGTCTCTGAGCTAGGATGCGGACGGACGGACATGGCGAAACTATAAGAGTTCCTAGTTTGACTACGGAACCCTAAAAAGGTGTGAAGCATGCAAGTTCGACACTTTCGTTCGTTATACACGACTACACGATTTACCGCACGCACACATACACTAGGTAAGACAACGCGCCGAACCACAGCACGAGTGACAGTTTATGTATGTGCGTGCATATGCACAGACAGCCATTTTGCATGCTTCACTCATGATTACACGAGATTACGTCCGTATTTGTTTTAGGTCCGTTGTGCGTAGTATATTTTGTCCCGTAGATTATATTATTCACTAGCAGGGAATGGCGTGCCACAACACATTAGACATGACTCGATAACCAATTCCGCTGACACGTCTCCTAATAGAACTGAGAGACATGATAAATAGGCAGTTATATGTAGGGATAGGTGGGGTAAAACGGGGTAGCGAGGTAAGATGGGGACCATACCAAAATAGATTGATAGAAAAGTTATTTTAACGCCTTCTGACGGTATTTAGCAGAAGTTGTTAGTGTAACAAAAAGTTTGACGAAGGTGTGCACGTTTGTGACTTGGTAAGTATTTTTTTCATTTAAACTGGTTTTACCTAATTTTTGACATATATTAAATGCGTGACTGTTCATTAATGTGTTAAAAATAAATAAAATAAAATAAATAAATGTGTAAACAAGATGTGTGACATAGGATCTCCGGAGGTGTCTATGAGCCGGGATGATAGGGTTTAAGTAAGCTTTTCACCAAGGTCCCACGGTCTCCACTGCAAGGGCCACAAATTCGTAATTATTTAATAATGATGAATATTTGCGGCGCTTGATGGTTTGGGCCTGATCAACTGATGCATCGGCCCGATTGCGGGTTGACTGGACGTGGGAAGTGGCGAATGTGTCAACACACGTCGCGTCCCACACAAGTGCCCTACCCAGTTTCCACGGCACCAATGAAGCTCCGTCTGGTCGCTTGTGTCTGTGTCTTAAGGGCTCAGATCCGACATACACGGATCCGATTATACTCGTATAACCGTCCTGATGACATAAAAAATAATTTGTAGGTATATCTGCTCGGTTATGTGTGCTGTTCTTGATTAAAAAAACGGATGTTCCTTTGTAACTCCTAACTCGACTGACTTTAATATGATATAATCGTGGTAGCTAACCTACCTATTATCATTATGCATCAAGAACATTGAACAAGCATAGACTATACTATAGGTATCAAATTAGTAGGCGGCGTAGGTAATTACGTGAATCTTTGATGTGAAAGTAGAGCCGTATAGTGTCCGTTCGCAATATTCAAACCGCGAATACATTACGGTTACTTCGAGTAGATATTTGTCATTATTCTACAAACAATATTTAATAAACTTGAATATGAAGTAACCTTATACATATTATATCCGCGGCTACTCAGTACTTCTTACATTCAAAGATCACACCTTTGCGTGAAACAACTGACCTTCATTTCATTGGTCTTTTTTTGTTGAGCTGTTCCGTACTTATTTCGCCAATGTCAAGTGAGAGGAGTAAGTATAATCAGTAAATGAAATTAATAAAAAAATATCAGGGGACAATCACAGACAAATTAAACTAGTCCCAAACTAAGGTCCAAGCTTGCATTACGAGTATACGATGATATAAAATAATTCAAAAGTAAATGCTGGTCATTTTTCAATCGGCCGCCTTTCCTCCCTGACGGTTCCCGAATCATCGACATTCAATATTACTCTCACGCAAGCATCATAACAAGTGTTTGACAGCTTTAATTCTTTGGCCATTATTGTGTGGATTTACCTTTTTTAACTTCCCTATAAGAACTTCCTTTACATTATTATTTGTCTTTGATCAGCCAGTGTATTTTGCGCAGCGGCATCGCTGGGCTCGCTAGTACAGACAAGATGGCCGGGTGATTTTTTACGTTTCGTTAAGTAGTTAGATTCACTCAGCGTAATCGACTCCAACATTGCGATTTCATTTCCTCTCGCGGAGTAGAACGACCGTCCTCATGTTATCAGATCTCCTTCGGATTGGAACTGCTGATTACTAGATCCCTTGGATTTAGACGATTCACTTATTTACTTTCAGCGCGCCCTAAATGAGAGGCAAGTCTGACTGAACACTTGGACGAAATAATTAAACCTACGTAGATACCACGCAATTTATGTTCCGATACCAACCATGTAGGTAACGTAATTATGCTACTACCAGCTTCTTAAGAGCCACTATGGCTATCATCAGTATCATCACCCATGCTCTCGCCACTGACAGTACATTTCATAGAAAAACAATGTTGGCGATCGCTATTATGAACCTACCTATCTATCTATCTATAATGTTTTCAATTCACGATACGAGGGCTCGCCCCACCACTCAAAATTACGTGTAGGGTAGGTACTTACCTATTTAACTTGGAAGTCATCTTATATCACACTATTAAAATAAAATTCAGAATCGGAATCGAGAAGTACCTATGTGACTAGGTAATGTGAGTATTTAAGTTTTTGTTAAATAGATGTATGAATGTTGAGGAAGCAAAATAAATTTGTCAAGATCGTAGCAAGTGGAAAGAAGTGGTCTCTGCCTACCCCTCTGGGAAACAGGCGTGATTTAATGTATGTGTATGCATGTATGTTAAATAGAAAAAGCATTCATCCAGTAGGTACAGCACCCAACAAACAGTAACAAGTACAAAGTATTTAAAAAAACAGATTAAAACACAGTGGCCAATTAACTCGTACTGCCTACTAACAAAAATAGAATTAAAATAATTACAGTGCTATTGGATCCCATTGAAAGGATCGCCACTCAGGATAAAGTGACATGGGATGGGAGATACTGCCACGCTGGTCGTCTGTGGTGGCCGGTGTGTGTTGTTAAATGTATCTGACATATTGTTTGACATGTCTCGTGCCAAATTAGCTAATCAATTCGGGGTAATTTTCCACTTTGCCATAACAATTGAAAATCAATTTGATCTCATTTTTGAGGGTCACCTTTAAATGATGATGTAGGCAGGATGGAGCACATAACAAAACAACTCGAAAAATATTATTTATTAATTAACTTATCTCGATTTTAATGCCAGTCTCAAGATGCGTCAAAATTACAGGTTTCTATGGCTTGTCGTTTACTCTGACGTATCTTGTGACGGACATCTTAGTCAAGGTGAGTTTATAAATACGGCCTTAGTAAGTATACTACCTCACTGACCAATGCGTGTAATGCTCGGTTCTCCTCACTTTCTGATGTAATGCCGTCGTAAACTTGTCGCAGTATCTAACGCAGTGAGTGGTTTGAATTTAGTATATAAATAACTGCGACAAGGTACCAAAATCAATAACTAAAAATAAACTAAAATATAGCTTACTTCTGAGTTCGATGTACGTGACATATCCGTACTAATATTATGAATATGAAATTAATTTGTTTGTTACGCTTTCACAACTAAACCGATGAAACGATTTCGATGCAATTTGTTAGTGAGACAGCTAATATGATGTTTAATAATCACAAATTTTGTATTTGTATGTATTAATGTTTATGTAGTTATATTAGCGGCAAGCGCTCTCGTACGACCAGGGACTTTTCTGAGCCATCATGTAATAGAACCTTGTCGCATTTACTCAATGTACATTGTACCTACACTTTATTAAGTGACTTGCCTGTTTGAATTTTATTTTATTTCTAAGTTAGCTGGAAGAAATCCCTTAAAGGGATAAGTTGTACTTGTTTTTAGGATTCGCCGGATTTAGGACTCGAAGAGAGCCCAGTGGGACCCTATTAATATGGCTACACTGTCCGTCCGTCCGTTCGGCCAAGAGCTGTATCTTTTAACCCGTAATAGATAGCGGCTGTTTTTTTTTTGGATTTCTCTTATTACGGCGGATATTTACTGATAAAACTGAAATAATAAAGGGGGTCCCCATACAAGAAACGTTCCGATTCAACGTATTTTTATTTTCGTATTGGAAAAACGGTAGAACATAAAAACTTCAAATTAGTATGATTATATCTATTTCAAATCCTGAAGAAACACAACAAACTAAACGGTCAAGTGCGAGTTCGGCTCGCGCTGAAATGGAATTAAAGTTGGCATGATAATACCTACCGTGCGGCGGTACGGACCCTCGGTGCGCGAGTCCGACTCTGACGTAACCGGTTTTTTTATATCGCCTGTTTTAGTATTTATTTTTTATTGCTGTACCAAAAAGAGTATACATACATACATACCTACATAGTACTTACATACTAACTTATCTGAAATATTGTAAAACTGTAGGTAGATTTCTGTATGATTAAATTTTATTCCCTTAATTATGATTATATTAATAAGGGAATATTAATCCGACTAAACAGTGATATTTAGGTATATGTCTAAACAGTTCAAGTAACTGCATCAAACGTATGTACGTCAACTGCACTCGAACTGCCATTTGAACCATGGTCAAGTTGTCCTCTTATCAATGTATGCAATTTGACTTAGAAACTGCCGCCTACACATCTTTTTCGTCGTTAAGTCGACTTCAAAGAGATGTACCTGTCCACATTTTCAACTTATTGCTTTGTAAAGCTTGTCCCAGTAAAAAATGTCGCTTATAAATAAAAAAAAAAAATCCGTATTAAATATTCAAATTCACCAAATTTTCTAATACCGTTTTATTTGATATTCCTTTAAATATTATTATTTAACCTTAAATACCAGTTTAGAATTAGTTCATCCAGAAACTTCTTAATTTTCCCTTGACACCTGCCATCAAAGTTTGTACATCGTCATCGGTGATCAGTTTGGAAGCTTCATTCCACTTCTGCTTGAAGTCTTGAACTGAAGTGGCATTACTTCTATGTTTTAAAAGCTTCTGTTTCACACGAGCCCAATATTTTTCAATCGATCGTAACTCCGGGCAGTTGGGAGGATTGAGAGTATTTTAACAAAATCGTCATTATTTGCTTTGTACCACTGTATTGCTTCCTTCGTGTAGTGACACGTGGCCAAATCAGGCCAGAACAGGTCAGGTGAAGTATGCCTCTTAATAAATGGCAACAATAGTTTTTTGAGGCACTCATTTATCACCATTTATGGTTCCATTAGCAAAATATGGTGTACTGCGTTTGCCACATGAACAGATCGCCTGCCACACGAAAACTTTCTTTGCAAATTTATCCATTTTGATAACCTTATACTCTTCACTTACTACTTTTCTGTCGGTCCCAGAATAATAGTGGTGTCCTGGAAGTCATTTGAATGTAAGTTTCGTCATCCATAACTGTACAATATTTTTTCTTAGTCATTTTTGAATAAAGCTTTCTAGATCTCGTTTTAGACTCTTTTGACTGTTTTGCATTTCTGTTGGGCAGGGCACTTTAGTTGGTTTAAACGTTTTTATAGAACAATTTTTCTTCACTCGTTTGCACTGTAGATTTCGACGTTTTAAACTTATTGGCCAAGTCTCGTACAGAGAGGGTAGGTTTTTTCTGTAAAGCTGTTATAATCTTCTTCTCGGTATTCTGGGTTACAAACCTTGGTTTACGTCCACTTCCAGGCCGTCGCCGTATACCACCTGTCTCCCTTAACCGTTTTAAAACCCTTTGAACGGTTCTTGTAGACGTTTTCAGCTCCGATGCCACTTTCTTCGCAGAGATGCCTATATATTGAACATATTATATGTACAAAAAAAAATCGTGTAACTTTTCTTGCACCGACGACATCGTTGAACATCTAGTACTGACGTTTTTTTCATTTTTTATTTATACATTATAGTGCATCCTAACGGGAAACATAGTTTTCAAACCTCTAGATTTCATCCTGATATCGACGGTTAAGAATCAATACCGTCTAACTAACATTTTTGGCGTTTTTCACTTTTTAATGCAGTTAGATTTAGAAAAAAAAATTGAATAGCGTGCCATAATCGTCTAAATTTAATTTTGTGAAATTAATGAGATATCCGCTCAAGAAATACCATCTAACTATTTAACGCGATTAATTTTCTGCCAATACCACCTATTCGCCCTGACGAACGTCTATACTCCACCGCTGCTTGCGCGGGATTGAAGACAGCAGACGGGCAGCCGGGCGGGTACTATGCGGGTGCGAAAGAGACCAATAGAGAGCGGCTCAGCTATCCTGTGACTACGTCTATCTTATATAACTTATTTACTTAAACCAAGAATTTATTATTTCGGTTCAGCCACCTATCTTACAATTTAAATAAAAATAGTAACATATTTGAACCAATAGCACCTAACTGACACGAACTTTTTGTACGGTAATTGTATACAACAGTGGTCCTTACAATTTGGTTTTAAAATATTTTTTATCAAAGTTTATAAGTAATTAATACGTAACCAGTCAATAAAAACGTTTTTTTATTGCTTTCTCTTTAGCCACTCATCTTACAAAATTATAAAAAATATAAGTATACTTTGAACCAATACCACCTAACTTACCATATCTTTGTTCAGGGCAATGTTAGAAAGGTGCCTCATACAACAGTAGGATTAGTTCATTTTTATCACGTTTAAATACTTACAATAACTTAAAATTCGAATTTTTAAATAGTTTTTTTCGTTTCCTGTAAAATTGTGTTTTTGTTACTTCGACAGTATTGATTCTTAACCGTCGATATACAACCCCGTCTAATAATGAGCGACATTTTTTTCTGGGACAAGTTTTAATTTGTTTTGGTCCAAAAGTGGACATCTCTTTGTAGTAGACTATACAATATACGATCAACGACCACGTGACCTCAGTCGAGTTTCGTGGTTGTCCTGACCGTAAGTAAATGTCGATTGACAAAGGTCAGAGTTCGCAAAACTCAACGGCTTTTACAGTGCTGGGCGGCGGCCTCTACTCCACTCTTTCCCCTGTATAGTTAAAATTACACTATCTCTTATTATTTTGACAATAAAAATTTCGATATGAGTATAACTGCAGTGGAATAGAATCCCTAAACTAATTACAAAACCCTGTCTCCATTTTAAACTAGGAAAAATTTTCATAGCAAGGAATAAGTAAAACACTGAAAATGTTACACTTATATTATTCTTTATTCTTGGCTTGCGTCAACGTTTTCAGTCTGCAGCCCCTTGATGGAGGCAACTGGGACGTAGGTCACGAGCGTGTAGAGTTTGTGTGCGGAGTCCTCGTCGTCGTTGCGCCTGCGCGACAGCCGCACGCGCACGCGGAAGGGAACATTCCTGAAGCACAAAATAAACACTGTGTTAAAAAAAAACAACTATACATGTTGGGTTCTGGGCTTATATAATAAATTCGAAAGTGCGAGCGTGATAGTTAGCCCTTAATTCAGGCAACAAAGGAGCAACCGCTGGACTTAATTTTTCGCTGGGGCAGTCACACAACCTTTTTAATGAAACTGTTCACTGTCGATTTTTTTTTACAACTGGTTGTTGTATATATTGCTTTAAAGGTATTGATTACTAATGAATAAAGAAAAGGGGCACGGAAAATCTGAATAGCATATTACAAATACTATGTTCTTTATAAAAATCAAAAGTTATGCAAAATCTGGCAGTTCTAGCACCAAATGTTATTGTTTTTTATATTAAGTTCATTTTAGTTTAGAACTACCTTTTTCCCTTATAAATAAATGCTATTCTTTATGATGCATATTTTTAGCTCCCTGGCTAACAGATTTGTATAAAAAGCCAATTAGCTCTGTATAAAAAGACATTTGCGCTACTCAATTATTATTTTTTAGTTTATAGCTCCACCAAATGATCACTACTCAAATATTTATAATATATGGCAGTACATATACCTATCGAGGTGCACTAGGATCTCTGATAAGTTGTGCTTGTACCCCAGTAGAATCCACATAGGAGAGAGAGACAGCTGGGAGAGAGAAATACCAGAACCCAAAGTGACATGCTTCACAGACGGTTCATGGAAATCCTCAACCAAAAGAGCGGGAGCGGGCATATATAGCCAAGAATCAGATGAGCACACGACGATACCACTAGGGGGCTCCACCAGTGTGTTTCAGGCAGAAGTCTTTGCCATCATGAAGTGTGCCCTGAGCCTCAAAGAAAAAAGCAATGTAACGGGAAGTCACGTTATAATATACTCAGATAGCCAAGCGGCACTCAAAGCACTAGAAAATCCGGTGATCAAATCATCTCTAGTGCAAGAGTGTAGGAATGAACTGAACACTCTAGGCACCACATCCCATGTAACACTGGCGTGGGTGCCAGGACACAGTGGAGCAGTAGGAAACGAGAAGGCAGACGAACTAGCCAGAGCAGGTGCGGACCAACAATACCTAGGCCCGGAACCGGTATTACCGATATCGGAGATGGTAACCAAAGGAGTTATCGCCAGAAGAATGGAAAAGAAAACAAATGAGGCATGGGGGATGACGCAAGGGTGCAGACAATCCAAACTCATGATAGGAAGGGTTAATAAAAACAGAACAAGGTACCTTCTAAACCTGGGTAAGTATAACCTAAGCATACTAACAGGAATTCTGACTGGACACTGTCCGCTCAACAGACATCTGACGGTAATAGGTATTAAACAGAACCCTCAATGCCCACACTGTGGCAAAGAGGAAACTAGTCAACACGTCCTAGCCGAGTGTGTCATGTACTCGTCACTGAGATACCACACATTCGGAGAGGACGTTTTGTCCACAGAAGATCTCAAAAGCATCAACCTACGGGACGCACTGTTGTTCTGTAGGAAGACAGGAAGATGGGATCGATGCTGGATGGGAGCGCCGCCGGGCCAGTAACCTGAGGCACGACTGAGGGGAATAGGGCAGAATGAACGGCTGACCGAATCGACTGCCCGCCTGCTTCGGCTGGGCGTCCCCACTTATCATCATCATCACCCCACTAGTGGAGACCATATTAATGTGGCACAGATGGTCACTTAGGCCCTAGACCCTACACCATCAATACAGATTGCGTCAGTACCAAAGCATTCTTAGTAAGAGGCTGACTTGATAAATATTGACGTGCAACACTAAACGCAAGATAAATATCACGATCCAGGATCTGGGCTCAGATCACAAGGATTTTCAGAAATCCAGCAAAATATTGAGATCTGTCAATGCACTACTCTTACACGGCCAAAAAATATTGTAATCCGACAGTTAATATTGACGGATCACAATATGGATCTTGTGTGTAGCTATCGCCTTAAAGCAAACAGTACCACTCTTGTCAAAATTGATGATTTTATTTGAAATCTGAATGTCATTTAATAAGCTAGTCAAGATCACTTGAGTTGACAGCTTTAATGGTGTTGTTTGATAGTTACATTTTGTAATACCTATCACAAGTTAAAATAGAAAATTATCATCAACTAAATATTTTAAGTATTGAGATCATTAACTGAATATTTTAAGTATTGAGAAATATTATAAATTTATTCCTTAAGGGGGTATTTACATGTACTTTATCTGGGGTCCGTTCATTTGAGCAAAAGTATTTAAAACAAAAGTAACATTTAACAAATTATCATTTTGCAAAAATGACATTTCAGCTTGAATTTACAACTTTTTGGTAATGTTATAATACAACCCTAATCTAACTGAACTGCAGATATAATTGCCTGGGTCATCTGAAAATCAATTATGGGCAAATGAAAATTCGGACAAACTATGTGTTAGGACGAAAGCTGTTAAGGATTCTGAGGGACACCCATATAAATACAATAAAATACCACATTTCCTAATTCACCAGATTCATAAGACATCCTAATAATTAGAATTGCAATACCGTAAAACGGGGCTATTTGGGAACCACGAGGCTATTTGGAACCCAAGTAATTATAAGCTTTTAGTTGATATATTTTTGTCATGGCAATAATAGAACTAAAAACTTAGCCTGACAACAAATTTTACAGTTCTAGCATAGCCATGACAAAAAATATATCAACTAAAAGCTTATGATTACTTAGTTCCAAATAGCCCCGTGATTACCAAATAGCCCCATTTTACGGTACCCAAGTTTGAATTCAAGAACATTACTGGGCACTGCATATAAAAATTATATGATGCATCTGTCTTGCTTATTTCACTTCTTAATAAATCAAACCACTTAACAAGTTAACAGTTACTATCTGGTATCCAGAATCTATTATAATTCTAATACTGACATTGAGTATCTACAAGAAATTGGAAAAACATAGATAGGTTATGTTATCCTAACCAACAAAATGTAAACAGCAATAACATACACAATCTAATTTCAGATATGGTTTTGAAATGATGATTAGACATGACGTTCTTAATAATTCATAAAGTTATACTTACTTTACTCCCTTTGACCACAGGTATTTGTTTAAACGGGTGTCCACCCGAACATCAGGAGTTCCCATTTGTTTTTCGGCAAACTTCCGGATTTCCTTGATGGCTCTAGGAGCGCGCCTCTTGAAACCGACTCCATGGAGGCGTTTGTGTAAGTTGACCGTATATTCACGACTCACTACTTCATTGATAGCCGATTTACCTTTCCTCTCTCCTTTAGGTTTAGCCATTGTGTTGTGAACTGAAATAAGAGAAACACACCGAAATATAGGTTCCTGAAGAAGTATTGTGAAAGGAGAACATTAAAGTCGTCGAACAATGATCTTTTAATCACCATTTTTATATGATTATTAATGATTTAAAAACCAAAATGCAAACCTAGATCACGTCTTCGAATACCGACACGAAAAGAAACGTCAGTGTCAAAATTTGAGAGACAAGCAATTGTACAGTTGTACTTTTTAAAAGTCTGGTTCAACTCCTAGTTATTTTAAGTCAAGCAATTGCACTTTTTAAAAGTCTGGTTCCACTCTTAGTTACATACAACATTTTACAAATATTATTTATCAAGGTATAATCACATTGTTAAGTGCTATCACTTGCAAACGCGCTGCTTTGGCTCTAATATATTTATCATGCAATTCACTAGTGATTTTATCGCAAGCATCTCGGCTCAGAAATCCACCTTCATGCAATATATGCAAAAGTCCAAACTTCCATGAAAAGCCGTGAAGCCAGTTATTTGGTTTAACATAACCTTTGCCAAAAGTCGTAGAAACTGGAAATAAAATGAAAAAAACACTGTTTTTTTTTTCATGTTCAGTTGGTACGCTGTTATTTAATCTGTGGTCGATTTTTTTGATTACCTACGTTAAGTTTGCTTTGCTTTTCTTGTTGAATTTTTCTAAAGTTGTTTTGTGTGGGAAATATTATGAATTCAATTTTAAAAAGTAATACTCAAGTGTAACTCGCCACATTCTCTCGTGGTCATACTTCAAAACGAATACAGAATTATTTTAAAACTGGCAGAATTTCTTACGCGCCACCGTATTAAGTGAGGTTAAGATCCCAATTTTTATTTTTGTAAGGCAACAAATAAGAAAATTAAATGGCTACAATATACAAGTGAGTAATATCCTTACAACTTGAGTATTTTTATCCCAGTAAAACTAAACTATCTTTTATAACTTCAAGACTCGTTCATCCGGTCAAATACTTCAATGACTACATATCCCGAGACGTGCGGCCTGATGGAAGGAAGTTCCAGGAACAACGTGACCTGAAGCTCAATGTCGACTCCTTAAAGACTGCAGATGCTTCTGCAGTTGTTAAATGTGGGAACACAACTGTAGTTTGTGGTATTAAGCTGGTATGATATTTTGATTACACATGCATATAAAGTAGACTTTATAAATAAACACCTAATAAATATAAATTTCACAATCAAAAACGTATGTACATATTTCAGTTAAAATATTAATGCATTAACCCATCAATTATGCTTAGGGCACGGATCCGTGCTCAAAATTTGAATATCTTTTTGTATTTTTTTAAGCCTAATTTTATGGACTATATCTTAATCAAAAGAGAATAGAACTTGGTACTTTTTTGACCTCCCGCATACCAGGGGATAATTGCAAACTTTCTTTGTGGACTTAACACATTAATTGCCAACAATCTGCTAGTTGGGCCCTCTGTTTTTAGTGAACAAAAACGAGTGTGTGTGTGTTAGCGTAGCACTTTTTAGCAGCAAATGTCTTAAGTGTATATGCCTTTACTAAATGTTAAAACAGACCCTAAACTTAAGTCAAGATTATTACATTACACAAACCACAAAATAAAGTACTCATAAAACAATCAGATGCCTATTATCTGCATCATATTCTACATACATACATACATACATAACTTCACGCCTGTCTCCCAATGGGGTAGGCAGAGACTATGGAACGCCAGGTGCACCGATCTAAACATACCACTTACGCTTCCTCTACATTCATCAATCTCTTCATGTACGTACGTGGGTTTCGGGTGCTTTTTATTTGGCCCTTATTTAGTACATTGCGAATCTGATCATTGTACGTCCATCTAGGACGTCCCCTACCGACATCTCCGCTCACTCTCGCTCGCCATATATCTTTCGTAACCCTTCTTTCATCCATCCTTTCATCATATTCTAGCAACTTAAATATAAGAATGCCCGTATTCCATACTTTACTATAATTTTGACACTTCTATAAAAGTAACTGATTTGGCCTGACAGTCGTCTACTCTATTGATTTAATATGTTAAGTTGGAACCTTTGTTTTTCAGGAACTAGCAATTCCTAAAGCTGAAGAACCAAACTTTGGATATCTTATTACCAATGTGGAGTTGCCCCCCCTATGCTCTTCCAAGTACAAACCTGGTCCACCATCAGACCATGCCCAAATAACCAGCAACTTGGTTTCAGACATTGTCATAAATTCCAAATGTGTAAATCTAAATGACCTCTGCATAGTACCTGACAAGTTAGCATGGGTGCTATACTGTGACATGGTCTGTTTAGACAATGATGGAAGCCTGGTGGATGCCTGCATCATGACCTTGATGGCTAGTTTGAAAACTTGTAAGATAATCATACTTATCAAAAAAGTAATATCAATTCAAATGTAGCATTTTTTTGTACAAAATTTGTTTTCTCTTCATACATTTTAATGAATATATCTATGATTGTCTGTTTCAGTAACTTTACCTGAAGTAGTATACAATCATGAAACTGAGGATTTTACTGTGGACACATGCATAAGAAAGCCTCTTACTGTTCATGGATTGCCTGTGGCTACTAGTTTTGCTGTTTATAAACATAATCAAAGGTTTGTTATATTATGTTATGAGTGAAATTTTAAATAATTTAAATTAATTAAGTTTAGCTTCTTCTTTTTTTAAGTATTTTCTAAGTTGTGCCATTTTTTTGTTGCAGGAACATCATTTTCACTGATCCATCTGCCTACGAAGAAGACATGTGTGGTGGTATTGGGTCTAATTTAATTGCTTGTTACAATAATGGAATATTATGTGGAGTTCAAAAATTTGGTGGACGGAGCCTTTCAAGTGATATACAAGAAGATGCACTGAAGATTGCTAAACGAAGATCAAAACTAGTGGAAGAAGTCATAAATACTTGTAAAAGAAAACAATTATTATAGATGGGTTTACTTGTTTTTTTTTTCCACTATACTCTAGCCCCCTTACTTATAAACATGGAATAAGCTTGGAATAGTTTATGCCATGCTTTGTCTTTATCTGTAATGATGATGATGATGATGATGATAGGTGGGGACGCCCAGCCGAAGCAGGCGGGCAGTCGATTTTATCTGTAATTGTGACATTTGCATCTGACAGAAAGTGACAAAGCATGACATTAACTATTCCAAGCTTATTCCACGTTTATAAGTAATACTGGAAAAGGGCCGAATCTTAAGTACCCGAAACCGACGTGCGTGCATGACTCGATGTATGAATGTTGAAGAAGCGAAGGAAATTTGTCAGGATCGTAGCAAGTGGAAAGAAGTGGTCTCTGCCTACCCCTCTGGGAAACAGGCGTGATTTAATGTATGTATGTATGTATAAGTAAGGGGGTAGAAATTTTATATCAGGCTATTCCAAATTCCAAATAAATAATATACCTGATATGTAAACCTCTTTTGTACCTATTGCTTATAAGTATTTATGATTGTCAAGTTGTGGCACATATCAGATGTATCATTCCAGCTAATTAAAGCCAAATTCTTAATTGGTTAATAGTTTAATTATGTAACAATTTAATTAGCTGCAAAAATGACCGACAAAAATAAAATACCGTCACCCACGATGTCTAGGTACCTAAAACCCGAGAACTTCGACGTGGAACCCACCGTATCAGGAGCAGACCTAAGGTGGGCCCATTGGAAGTATACGTTTAATAATTTCTTGCTCGAAGAAATTCCTAAAGGTGCCGATTCCTTGAAAGTGAAGCTTTTAATGAACCATCTGTCAGCCACTATTTTCCCTCACGTCCGCGACTGCTCGACTTATGATGGTGCTATAAAAATACTGGATAAAATGTACCTCAAACCAAAAAAAGAAATACTGGCCCGCCACTTGCTAGCTACACGTAAACATGGATGCGATCATTCCAGCTAATTAAAGCCAAATTCTTAATTGGTTAATAGTTTAATTATGTAACAATACCTATTACCTATTCATCTTTCGGCCATGTAAAAAATAGAAAGTCTGAGGGGGTCATTTGAAGGTTAACAGGGCTATTCCCAGTAGTCCGCACCCCGTAGTTCGCACTGCGAAAAAACAATAAATGTTATATATATAGAGTAAAAATGCTTTACTATGTTGATTTGTTAAATTTTTCGTAAAATTAATGTTTTTTTTTTAAATTGTCAGTCTAATTTTAAATAAATGTGTTAAATTAAAATTACTTTTTTATATTCCTGCTCCTATAATACCATATGAAATTGAACACAGTTATGTTGAATTAAACAGTGCGAACTACTGGGATTTTGATTTTCCCATTTGTCCGCAGTGCGAACTACTGGGAATAAAAATTCCCAGTTGTTCGCACCACTTGCCGGAGGTGCGGACTACTGGGAATAGCCCAACAATATCAATAATAAGGCACTTCAAATGGATTATTTCCCGTTTCGCCGGAATTTCTTATATACAATATGTGCCAGTCAGATCTCTTCCCTCAACAATCCGGCGAATCGGGAAATAATCCATTTGAAGTGCCATATCTTGTTGATATTGTTAACCTATTACTGTCACTCTTGATTTGGGTGCGGGTCTGTTGGCCAAATCTAAACTGAGAGAACTAAAAGATTATTCATGGATGGTTACCACAAAGCGCTCAATTCAAAACTTCGGGTACCCATCTCTCACTCGTTCGAGTCTAAATTGAGAGAAAGAGATTGAGCTAAGCGAACGTAACTTCGATTTCTAAAGTAGAGCATGGTAGAGCAGCAACTAGGGCTTGCAAATATTCGATTTATAAACTAACTGAATAATTAAAATTTTATTAAAAATATTTTTTGTGTAAAATCTGTTATCGCCTTTATCTTTATACTTTCAATCAGTAGGGCTGAAGGTTATTAACCGACTTCAAAAAAAGGAGGAGGTTCCCAATTATTCGGATTTTTTCTAGTATATTCCCTGATTACGAACTTTATCACTGAAATTAATTGAAAAAATATTTTTTTGTAAGGTAAGGTGGGGGAAGATGAAAAAAGGGGAAAGATTAAAAGTCTCACATAACTCCCTATTTGGTTTAAATTTTTAAGTGCTGGTATCATCCATTAAGCCGCCATTTTGTTACGATCCGCCGCAGCTTTAGTTACCCTAATATTAATAATATAAAATGGTGACGTTTTTTTATAAATTGATTAATAAACAAAGTAAGTTGTAGCTATTGAAAAACATTACGAAATTAATTGGTATATAAGGTACGAGTATATTACTGACACATTATTAATTGTATGTTTTTTTTTCAGTATCACTAGTAAATTATTCGATCAACATTTTTTTTCGAAGAAAGAAAGAAATGGGACAGAATACTTTTTTTTAGTTTTTGTGTAAATAAAGTGCCATAATTTAGTATTAGTGTCGTTTTCCACATTAATAAGAATAAGGTACATACTAAATGTTATTTTTCTCGTGAAAATGTTACTTTTTGACCTGACTTGTGTTACATTTGACGATATGCCACTGGCAACACTGCGCCGCACATTCGCCAGTGACCGCTCGGAGTAAGTAGACGTGTGTTATGTGCTATTTTGTGAAGGTCGGCATTTCGTGGTGAATTCGTCCGTCGATTTTCAATCTTACCCCGTGTTTCATAACTTGATTAATAAGGGGAGTATAAAAGTTCTGACTGACTATTTATGTGTTATTTGAGATTCTATTTTTATTTACTTCTGCTAGGTGTAGCTATTAATCATATATTTAGATTTACGAGAAGTTTCCATCTTTACCCAGCCAATTTCGCTGGGGTAACATTGAAATAGTAATGTTTCAATCTTCCCCCGTTTTTGAAAGTCATAGAAAAAGACACATATTCTCAAACTTTGCACTTAAAAAAATAATTAACATAAGGTTTATTTTCTGACCTAATATAACGATAAGATAAATAGTAACTAAGAAGTGTTGTGTGAAACTATTGTGTGAAATCAATAATAAATCTGTATTTTTTTGTTTGGAGACAAAAAAAACCTCTTCAAGTTTGCTAGAAGTACTTATTTGGATTTCTAATATTATAAATGTAAGTAAGTCTGTGACTAAATTTTCTACACAGATTACTAAGTATTTGGTATATTTTTGTATTTTAAATGTGTCTTAATTTGTTACACAGATTCATATTTATTTTCTAATATTTTACATGTAAGTAGCTTAATTTGTGACAAAATTAGTCATGCTGCAAGAAAATACTTACTTTTTTGTATTCATTTCTTTTATAAAATAAATAATTGTTTCCATGCAACTGTTATTTTAATTCCAAACTGATCTTCTTAATATTAAAAAAAATGTGTTTACGTTTTTTTATATGAAGAATATACAATAAAAAGTTTGAGTATCACTGTCGTTTTCCCTGTGAAGCGGGGTAAGAGTAAAATACTTTTTTTTTCAACTGCACTTTTCTTGTTACCTATCAGGAATATTTACGCAAAAATCATATGTATCTGTTAAGCGTAAGGAATTCCATACAATAACGAGCAACAGTAACCGTTTGCATTCATTTAAAAGACTTTAGACACTATGTCAATCTTACCCCTCGACCATTCCATCTTAACCCGTCAATTTGTTTGACAAAATTTGATTTGATTTTATTATTTTTATATATTAGAATAGGCGTAACCGAGTTTTATCGACAGATTACAAAAATATAGCCCTTGCTCATACCTACCAATTTATGCAATTGAAAGGAAGTAAATAGTTTTTTATTTTACGAGGGTTTTAACACAACACTATCCATCTCATCAAAAAACCATTCAATCTTCCCCCACCTTACCTTAAGTGTATTTTGGAGAAATCATTGAACTCAAATATTATTATAGTCACACCTATAGCGATTTCGGTATTTTTCACTGTAATTTGTGCATTTGCTGTTGAAAAGCACTATATGGTAAAAACCCAAGTCAAGTGGAACTGATGAAGACCACGGATAGCCGCCGGTTGCCGATAAGATAATTATCTCGAATAAGGTAGTTGGGCGACTATGACGAAACACATCTAGGTATATAAATTATGACATTCCCGCGGCGAGCTTGAAATTATCTATACTTTCTCATTAATTGAGAAGTGGAACTACATAACAGCATCACTAAAAAGCATAAAATAAAATAAATGTTTGAAAAATTAAAAACCCGAGGTATTCCCATGGCGGGAATATTCCCAGTAATGTTACCAGTAATATTTCCAAGTATTGGAAATTTAGGGAAATATAGAAAAACTGAATTATAAAGTAATTTTTTTTTTGTGTTTTAAGCTTATTTGGTGAACATTGAAACAATTTAGAATTAAAAAAAATACGGAGCTCCCCCCCAGAAAGTAAATTCCCAATGTTACCGGGAATATTCCCAAAATTACCAGGTATTTTTCCAATGTTACTGGGAATATTCCCACCGTGTAATTATGGCCAAGTACACTTTAAATCACGGTAAAACATCTTAGTTTCGATCGAAATGAAAGAAAAAGTCGGAAAATCAGTTTAAAATTATACAAATACACTCGGCGTCAAAAAAATCGCACCTTTTGAAATTTTGATTTCAAGCGAATAAAGCTGTTAACTTATTTATTGTAACCTACCAATATTAGTATCATTTGAAAGCACAGTTAATAAACTTTAAAAACGCGAATCGTTCTTTTTCGTAAAAAAATGATCACGACACGTTAGGGTCTTTAAAATAAAGTGATGAAAAACTCATTAGAGGACTCACTACTTGTGCCACCCTGAACACGAATAAAAGGGGGGGGGGGGGGGTAAAAATGAATTATGGGTCATTTGCTATCCAGACATCACAGAAGTCACACCTGAACAGCTCCAGTAAGAGAAAACTCTGAAAAATGGATACCACGGCAGAAGAAGCAGCTCAAGTGGTAGCACTACTGCAATCAGGACTACGGCAGGTTGATGTTACTCGACAACTCAACATAAGCCATTTCCGGGTGAAACGAGTATCCCAGCGGTTCCAGGAGACTGGAGGCTACATCAGGAAGCATGGATCTGGGAGACGACGTTTGACTTCCGACAGAGACGACCGCTATATTGTGTCGACGTGTTTGCGGTGCAACAGCAGCTCCGAACAGCTCGGAAGACGTCGGTGAGCGTCTCCACAGTAAGAAGAAGGCTGCGGGAGAAGAAAATCCTGCCTCGTAGGGCTGCTACGGGCCCCAAATTGACAGCAGAGCATAGGCGAGTCAGACTTCAGTTTACCCGAGACCACGTGGATTGGACGTTCGAATAATGGAAGTCGACGAGACGAGGGTATGCCTTTTCTGCAACGATAGGCGTAGAAGAGTGTACAGGAGGCATGGAGAACGGTACTCACAAGCCTGCTTTGAAGAAACCGTCAGCTACGGAGGAGGATCCTGTATGTTCTGGGGCGGAATTTCAATCCAGGGCAAAACCGACCTTGTGTGCGTCTCCCGCAATGGAGGTGGACGTGGCCAGGGGTCCCTGACTGCTCATCGGTACATCACAGAGATCCTGGAGGACCACGTGGTCCCGTATGCTGGTTTTGTCGGGCCTGAATTCACATTCATGCACGACAACGCCCGCTCTCATACGGCGTTGATTGTTCGGGACAACCTGGATCAGGTTGGGATCCCCGTGATGCAGTGGCCAGCGAGAAGTCCTGACCTGAACCCCATAGAGCACCTTTGGGATGATCTGAAACGCCGGGTGCGGTCTCGTGATACTGCCCCTGCTACCCTTGAACAGCTTCGGGATGCCGTCGTCGAGGAGTGGAGTGACATTCCTCAAGAACGCATCGTGACGTTGGTGAGGTCAATGAAGGGTCGCTTGGAGGCTGTTATTAGGGCTTGGGGAGGTTACACTAGGTTTTAAGTTTAGTTTTAAGAATTTGTTTTACTGTATTTTTTTAATTTTGTTATGTTTTTAGATTGTGTAATTTTGGCGTGAATAAATGTTTTTCCTCTTTTCATGAAAAACGAATTTTTTTTAGGCTTAGTAATCATTATCACATTATTATTAATTAAAGGATTCAATAACCTTTAAAATGAGGCCCCACACTCATACCTTATCTTAGATTAAATAGGGTTTATAGCTGCTTGAAGTCAACATACCAAAACGTGCGATTTTTTTGACGCCGAGTGTATAACAATCAGCACAGGTTAGTAGACATTACAATTTTTAAAACAATTCTCTTACAATATAATTTTAGTTTTTAACGTATTTTACGCTTATATAACAATCATCACAGGTTAGAAGTCATAAATGGCACAATTTTTAAAACAATTACTTTAAAACAATTTTTAAACAATTGTCACCAGTCTTTTCTGTGAAATAACAAAATACTTTGCTTTTTGGCTTCATTGTTCCGTTTTAACTTCTCGCACTTATCACTATCATAAAAAAAAACACGTGCACTCTGAGTCGAGTCAAGGGCAAAACTAAGTCCTTTGTGTTTGTGCCATTTCAGATAAGAAGTTTGTGTGAAAGAGAAAAAAGGTGATATGTGTAAAGCGCTTGTGAAGCGCTGGTAGATTCTTGACGTGTAAAAGTGCCCGTGCGGCCTACTTACTGAATAAATGTCTTTATCTTTATCTTATCTTTAAAGAGAAAGGAATATATCTATGCATATTGCTTATTTAACTAACTATATAATCATTAATTTATATCTTCCCACCTTTTGGGAATATTACTGGTAACATTAGAAACTTACTGGTAATATTCCCAAACGGAAACTTACTGGTAACGGGAATATTACCGCGACCCATCACTAGTATGTACCTTACTTTGGTTGTGCTTAGGTGCCTGGTACATAAAGCGGGGATTTCTTTAAAAAGGAACGAAACGGACACAGCATGATCTAATGCTCTTGCCCCGTTTTTTTAAATATTTGTGTCTACTTATTTGTAGGCCTTTTTTTACAGAAGTGGCATATTAAATGATCAATATCACGTCTAGCAACATTTAGTTAAAATGTCACCACGTCTCAAAATATCGAGTTATGTTATTGAGGTAAACTTTTAAATAAATGCAATTAATCTAGGTAAAATTGGGAATTAACTACTAATTCCACAATGACCTTGAACATTTTAGAGCAACTGGACCATATTTTATCAACAATTTCTTTTTTAATTAGTTTAACCTAATATGTCATGGGTAAATATTTAATTCCTTTTCGTTTTATTGGCAGCGTTTGTCTAAATTAGACACATACGAAAGTACAGGATGTCTATACGGAGTTATGTACGATGGAACCTTGCTAGTGGTTGGCCTGAGTCTGGAGTTATTTGAAAATGAAAAAAGCACATACAGCCAGCTGCTTCTGAACCTGCCTACTGAGATAGAGCTATGTGGGGTCATCAAGTTTGGTGAGACGCTCACGACGGAGACGAGGTTAAAGGACATACTGCAGGTGAAATTTTTCTCATCTTCATCTTAATTTTGTTGTAATGTTAATTCAAAGAAAGAAAGAAGTGGTCTCTGCCTCTGGGAAACAGGCGTGATTTAATGTATGTATGTATGTATGTAGGTATGTAAGTTAATTCATACAGAAAAAACATCAAGTTCAGCGGTTAATTTCGGTATTGATGAACTCCTGGTGAAGATTGTAGGTCAAATCACTACTAGGGGCTATTATTTACAATAAGGTAACGTAAAATTCAGGGGCTCATAATGTTTCTTTAGTGATTAGTATGTATGAAACCCATGAAACAACTAACTACAGAAATGGTTGAAGGGCAAGTTTTATTTCCTCACCCATTGCCATGACATAAATAGGACTAGTAGTAGTTAATACTTGCAGATTTTGTAGGTTTTATTAATTGATTGTTCCATAGAATCCAATTAAGAATCTTTATGAGTAGGTACTTTATTTAGTAAGTATTCTGTAAGTAAGATGTTGCTATCATTATAATATATTTTATGATATTGTATTTCCAGGATGTTGATATAACAGATAATCCTCTTGTGATTATCATTAATCAAAATAAGGATATGAAAGCTCACTTCTTGGTCCACGATAAGTTTGAAGAAACTAAATATGAAGTGTTAGCTCCTGATGAGTTGAGCAAGCAGTTCCTCCATGTGCGGCTCAACACAACCATTCCATTTAGTTGTGAGGCCACAATTGCTGGAGTCAAGAATATTATGCAGAATAAGAGGAAAAAGGTTTGGGTTTATTATTATAATATAAGACTACGCTATCTAGAACAGGAACCCCAAGTTGTGTATATTGACCCCCAGGGGTTGACGACTTTGTAAAAAATATTTAACCACTGTAAATTTTTGTTGTATTTTGGGTCAATTTTTAGCCGGCTAGACCTCCAAAGTTATCCATGCAAAAAATCCCTACTTTTTATGTGATAATATAAATATTAGGTAAGCAGTGCATAAAATGAAGTGATGGGGTGGGACAATAAGGATTGAACACACTATGTTTGATTGGTAAAAAATATATATAAATAAAACTCTACAGTAGCGAACAGTTTAGTAAATAGATTACGATGATTATATCCTAGCTATATTTTTACGAAACTTGACAATGTACTCTAAAAATTCAATTTTTATTAATTTACAGATAGCATCTGGACAAGTGTCTTTTCATGTTAACGGAACAGATGTGTACTTGTTTGGTGTAGCCTCTGACGTAGGACTGACTGGAATAAGCACTGACGCCACAATAGGGGAGCTTGTGGATTCCATGAGCCCGGAACAACCCAAAAAGAAGAAGCATAATAATACTAGTAGTGTAGTAAGTATATGGAGAGTTCTGTTATTACTATGATGAAACTGCCATTGGAATCTCTAGAAGCTTATATGCATGTTTAACTAAAGGTGTGTATGGACTAGCACAATTGAAACCACAGGCTGAGGCACACGCTCTGGGCCAAACCGTGAAACAAAATGGCGCCGATCATTAAATAGCTGATTGATGTCAATCCGCCATCTTGCTGTCTGCAGCCATTTCATTGATCAAAGTAACTTATCTGTAGTGTCCTTAGATCAAAATTATATATTCCGATGGCCAGCGCCGCGGAAGGCTCGAGTTGAAGCACGCTACGGGCTGAAGCGCGTTCGCATTTCAGGATACTGGGCAAGCCTTGCGTGCCTCGTACGAGGCTACCACTAGGCGGTACACAAACGGGCGCATACAATAAGTCGTAGAGTTGAGGAAAACTAGCCCGCTTTAACCTGTATAACCTATAACATACTTTGCCTACAATTTACAGTAATCCATTTCAAAAACTGTATAATTATTAATCAGTTTTCATTCATTCCTAAATTTGGTTGATAGATTTGAACTTTTTGTTCTTATGCTTCAGGAGATGGTTCCAGTAAATTTAATATTGAAAGCTACTAAGGATATATTGTCTGACAAACTTGTAAAGACTGCTGTTAAAATGATGACTACACAACGAAAACGTAAGTTTCATTTACTTGTATTTTTTTTTTTCAATTTAATTTATTTTTTAGGTTTTCTAGTACTTTGACGGACAAGTAAACAATAAAAGGCAATCAAACCTGAAGATTTATGTACAACCCAATAAAGCTCACAGAATTACAAACGTTAGAAATAAAGAGGCAACTGCGGCGCGTAAAAGCGTGCGCTTCCCTTCCCCGCATGCGCCTAGATGCAAAGTCCTCGCCAATGTAGGTCACTTCACGGAACAGCCGCGCACAAAATAACAAAATACATTCAGATAATTTTATAAAACTTTTGATAAAACACAAATTGCGGCTGAAGAGAAAAAGTACGTCATGGATACATCCACACTACACTTACTTTTTAAATATTTGTAGCGGCATTTTGCATTAGCATGCCCCTGCGCGTGGATACGTTGGCGATGATCCATCGCAACACGAAGCTATTGGAATTGTATACGGTCCTGGTGGAAGCAGCTTGTCGCTCACTCAAGCTTCTGGAAAGTGTCTTGCTAGAACAATTAGGTAAGTTGTCCATTATCCTGGAATTGTTTTTTTTTTTTTTTTATATCATAGGAAGGCAAACGAGCACACAGGCCACCTGATGGTAAGTGGAAACTGTGACCCATAGACATTCGCATTCACAAGACCGCAATCCTAAGACTGCAAATGCGTTGCCAACCCTGAGGACGAAGATGGAATGCCCTGATTCTTAAGGGGCTACCATGAGCAGATGACCTTCGATCTGACATATTAATGAAGAATATTTAGATGTAGTTTCCATTAATTGACACCAAGATAAAAAAGTTATAACCAATTTAGTTTTAAGTCTAGTCTTGTTTAAAAAAAAAAATTGTTATTTTAAATTCTGTACGACAGATCAAAGAAGAATATATGGATAATTATTGTATATTTTTTCATAAATTTACATTCAGTTTTGGCTGACTTATAAGAACTTAAACTTCATCAATAACGTCTGTTATGACCATGGACCCTTAATGTTTTTACCGATGTCCGAATATCTAGTTGCCTGAACATTGTGAACCGCACTTAGGTTCCGGTTTTTTTTGTTAGTTTTCGGCTGCGCGGCCGCTGGGTCTCCACTATAACACCACTGCACCTTGCAACTGCACATAGACTTCAATAATATTTTTTTCAGGTCAGGAGGGCATAGGTGACGGGGCGGGACTTCGTTTACCAGAAACATTCCATTTCATGCCACAGGAGCTAGGGCATTTTGTTACGCGGGTCGTGCCGAAAGCTATACCTGATGAAAGCATGGGTAAGTTTCCCATTAAAGTGTTAAAATAAATTAATAAAGTTTTAGTTAAATTAACGAGATCACTTTTGCAGAGAAAGAAAGGCGATCCTTACACGAACAATTAGGTCTTCCGACAGACAAGCCTATTTTCCGAAGAGGGAATGCATACACAGAAAACAAAGGGAAGTTGTTAAACCCACACGAGGCTATACCGCCGCAGCCGAGCAAGAGCGACGTCAGCACGGCGCTGGTGCGCGGCCGCTACGGCTACTACCACTACATGCAGGACGCCTTCAACGACGACGGCTGGGGCTGCGCGTACCGCTCCATGCAAACTATATTCTCATGGTTTAGGTAACAAAAGTTAATTGTCAATTATTGCTTTTTCCGGGTTATTTCCCGTTACCCCCAGTTTTCTTGTTGCCACTTTGAACATTCTTTTGTAATAAAATAAGCCAGCAAAAGTGTGCCCTTTTCAAACCAATGTCTAACTACACCACTCGGCCTCTAATCGAATCGCTTTGATAATGTGGAATTTCTTTTTGTCCAGGTACCAAGGATATACCTCAGTTGAAGTACCAACACATAAAGAAATACAACAGTGCCTTGTTAATATTGGAGATAAGCCTTCATCGTTCATAGGATCTAAGCAATGGATAGGGTCGACAGAAGTCTCGTTCTGTTTAGAAACCCTACTGGGTGTTCAGTCTAGAATTATATTTGCTAACACTGGCGCAGAAATGCAAAACTATACCCCAGAGTTGCTCCATCATTTTGAGAAGCATGGTAGCCCGATTATGATTGGTAAGTCATTTAAATTTACTCCAGAAGGGCTTTAATAATTTGACAGTGTGTTCAATAAATGTGTTCTTACAGGTGGTGGTGTCCTGGCACATACAATACTTGGAGTAGAATTTAATGCAGAATCAAATGAGACTCGTTTTCTCATACTGGATCCTCACTATACGGGGGCTGACGATCTGTCCACCGTTATTAGTAAGGGCTGGTGTGGTTGGAAGAAATCAGACTTTTGGAACAAAACTGCTCATTACAACATGTGCCTACCGCAGACTAGACCTGCTGTATAATGTTACGAGAACTACATATTTAGTAAGTTAGTTACTTTTTAATAATGAATGAACTCCTTAAGAATATCGTTATATTAATATATTGTATTGGGGATGACCTCATTCATTCACATGATTATGTTGCATCAATTGTTTGTTGTTGGTATATGTCAAAATTTAAATACCTATTTGTAACTGAGCTGTGATAATTGGCCCGTTAAGCCTTATGATTCCACTCAATTGCATTTTAATGTTTTCTACAATTTTTATGCGAAGTTAATATAGTATTATATATAGTCAGGATTTGCTTTACAATAGATTGTACTTTCTTAGAACCGATGTGTCTTCAAGCTTCCTTCTGTTTTAATAAGCAAAGTCACTTCCCTTTTGTTTGCCTCGATTTTAGCACTAAAGTTAATTAGGGGAATGAATGAGTTAACAATTACGGTAGATAAAACGGCATTTATTTTCTGCAATATTTTATTATATGGTCATGTGTATTTGTTTATGATCACAAAAAGCGCGTAAGTTCAAAGGAATTATATTTTGTACTAATTAAATTATAATACAATTACATTTGTTTTAATGATAAACACAATATTTTCTAAAGCGACCAAATTCGAGTAGTTTATAAGCTCGTTGAAAAATAGATTGGACAAATGAAGGCTCTGCTCAGAATTTACACAACACAATGCGTCAGGGATAGTGCAATATGCGTAACTAACAAAGCGAATACGATACGATGTTATATTCAGAGTACCGTGTAATTTTAGAAACTCATTGGTCGTTATGAAATTTTGTCAGTTAGGTACGCAGTACTGCACTCTCCCCTAATTTTGACGCAATCGCAAATTAAGTGGTGAGGCGCGTAACACTATAGGTACTTAAAATCTGGCTCACAATATAAATATATATATAACTATTTACACTTTTAACAAACGTGTACTATGTGTAATATTAGCTACAATAAAAATAACTCACCCACACCATGAGATAAAACTGGGTGAGGAAGGTATGGAAACTACTTATTTTAAACATAGTTAAATTTATATATTTGTTATTGAAATTAGTCAGTTTCGATAGTAGCGGTTGCATCGGTGGTCAAATGATCAGGTTTCAGGGAGCAGCATCCTTTAAGGGAGGCCCATGTCGAGCAGTGAAAGTCTTCTCGCAGCCATAAATCGATGGAGAATAATCCCGAACAGGGAAAACAGGGATTATCGTTTTCGGGTTTTTATTCGAGCAATTTTAAGTATTTTACGATTTGTACACTACGATTGAACAAGTACGATCAGGGTCTCTATTTAAGATGATAAAACCATAAATATCGTCTTGGACCTGTAATCGTATTGTCAACGTTTTGATAGCTCTTATTTACTAGACAGTAATAGCGGCCGAGTAAAAAACAATACCATAACACGTCAAAGACAACATAGTCTTGACCGAGTTGAACGGAGTCCCTGCACGCAGCAATATTTGAAAATGAGAAACCTATGTTTATGTCACTCTTAACATATTTCTGCACCCGTCCGGTGGAACTATCGATTGTATGATTCTGACCTCTTATACATTCTCAAATAAACTTCTCAAGTTAATGCAAGTCCGTTAAAACAGAAATTACACAAATATAGTAATTGCTTCAATAATAACCTTTAAGCACAGTGTAAAATAATATATACTGGGAATGATCTGTACTCTTCTACTTAAATTCACCTCTTAGCTGCATAGTGCATATACCTAGCTAAATGTGATAAAGCATAACAATATATGTACAAGAGAACATTATAACTGTAATGATTACAAGCTTTTGTATTTATCAGTTTGCCATCACATATCACAATTTTAGACAGTGTAATCAACAAATTACAAGGGAATCGCTTAACACTACGCTGCATCCCCTGTGACTGCCTAAACAAACATAGCTCTTCCGCTTATTTAACATCGCCCTCGTATCATAAGTAGACACACAATTTGCGGGTAAACATGGCACATAGCATATTATAGCCCTTACAATCCATGAAGCTCTACCCTATCTACTTTTACGTTCAGTCAGGGACATTCCCGGTCCTCTACCCCTAGGGCGATATTCGTTTGCACGTCGTTCGACGCGTAACGACCTGACCGCTTTAGCTAGCTGCGACGAAAAAGGCAAAATGTTCTTAAGTGGAGGACCGCAAATGTCCCTGACTGTACATTGACGCAACAATGCACAATTTGAGGGACCGGGTGCGCTGCGCTTTCATGGATTGAAAACTGTATTTAGTTGAAAACTCTTTTCATACAATCATAGAATAGGTACTTTTTTTAAAGTACACAGGTATTGCTAATTATCATCAAAGTTTATTATATTATGAATTTGTAAATGCGGCTATATTAATGAATGTACGGCAAAGCTAAACATTCGTCAATCGGAGCCGTATTACAGTTCAAGGTGCCGCCCTTAGCCTGGTGTGAGTTCTCAAGTGTTTAACTATTCTTAGGCTAGGATGTAAAAAAACTGCATATTTAAAATCCGGCGCCTTAAATGCGCCTGGCCAATTAGCATGACTTCGTGTTAATAATAGGATATATTAAAATAACCGATAAGCAGTGCTATTCTATATACTATCCACCATATTCCACGATTATTTCACAGTGTTAGTTTTGTAAGAAATATGTTTTCTTCTTATTTTTTAAAATTAGACAGGTTTGCGCAAGGCCCTAGTTGAAAGATTTTATTATTTAAGTAAGTTTAACAAGCGTCCATAATTATGTGCTGACAGTTAACGGTCAATTATTTGTATTAAATTTTAACCCATTTCAGCTGTGTAAAAAAGTTATATTGCCAGCGAATGTGTATAATATTTCGCAACATAATTGTCCGTATACTTACCTTGAACTTACTAGGTACAAAGGTTTCAGCTCTTTCGAGATTATAAGATGGTTCTTGACTTAATTGAAACAGAGTTATGTTCTCGATTAAATATATAACTAATTGTAAATTAACGATAGAACTCTACTTGAAAGCAGATGTCATAATAATGGTATGCCACGTATTTTAAAGACTTCAGAGACTGCATCTAATTATAAATACAATGTTAATGTTATTTAAAGAATCTCCAAGTCACAGTGCCGAATCTGAGGAAACTTTTTCTGTAACAAAAAATAAAGGTTATTAAATATTTAACTTGTAAAGATAAAATGTACATCAGAGCAAAGAAAGAAAAAATAGTTTTTTTTTTAAGTTATTTTGTATTTTTTGCTATGTTCAATGATAAAGTCTAATTCTATGGAACTTGCTAACTATGTAAACAAACCGCCATATTGAAATTGTCTCTGAATGATGAATTTACTAGTGATGGACAATACTCCTTTACTTATGTGAAACCATATCGAATAATAAAATACCGAAAGTAAAAAACAAGTAGTTACTTATTTCTAATTTGTTTAATCACGATCTGAAGAAAAATCGGTACTTGAAGATGATATATCACCAGTATTTATTACAAAAGGTGCCGTTATATCATCTGTGACTGTGATCAGCGTGAGTTAGGTAATGTGTAGGGGCCTTATTATATCGCCAACTTTAGCCACAACACTACCCATCATAGACAATTGTAGAATTTAAAAGAAACAAAAACGTCATTCCATCAGGTCCTAATAACCTAACTTATGAAAACATTTAAGTTTTTAATGAAATATCCAAGATAGAGTTATATATTTGGTGATTTTGTATTTTACAGTAACGACCGTTTCAATAGTGTATGTTTTCAATGGTGTTTGATGAGGTGGTGTGAAAATTCAAGGAGAAACAGTGACAAAACATAGTTAAGGCTTTTGTTTACATAGTTAGCAACCCCTACACATTACCCAACTCACGCTGATCACACTCACAGATGATATAACGGCACCTTTTATAATAAATACTGGTGATATATCATCTTCAAGTACCGATTTTTCTTCAGATCGTGATTAATCAAATTACAAATAAGTAAGTAACTACTTGTTTTTTTACTTTCGGTATTTTATTATTCGATATGGTTTGTCATAAGTAAAGGAGTATTGCCAATCACTAGTAAATTCATCATTCAGAGACAATTTCAATATGGCGGTTTGTTTACATAGTTAGCAAGTTCCATAGAATTAGACCTTACTGCACTGTACTTTTATAAATATAATTAAAGCATTTCTTACCCTTAATTTCAACTCTATTCTGTCAATTTCTCCTCCTAATACATCAACTATGTTTTCGCCGTGCTTCAGCAGGAATGCTTCGACATCATCGATTGTGTTTATCTTCTTAACATCCTAAAACATTTATTTTATTAACATAATTAAAAATTCGTGTATCACTTAAAAATGTGTAGTCCGACGAGGTCGTTTGCGGCTGTGCAACTGTTGGAGCCATAACAAATAAATATTTTGTAAACCATCCATTAAATATTTTCTTATTTTTTTAACTTTAGTATGGAGGAATTATTATATAATGTATATTACAGTAACGAACGAACGGAAACCTAGTTCTATGCTAAAAAAGTCGCAATTTTAAAATCTGTTTTATTATGATATCGATATCTTTGATTCGAATTGATTACACCACTCTCAATTAGCGCCATCTACCGTCCAGTAGCTAAAATAAGTGACTTATTATTTTCATGCGTATTTTGCTACTAAACGCTAGATGGCATTATTATCTATAGTATTAAATCTTGATTATGTGCACCTGCACAGTTGCACGCGCTTACCTCCCCCGCTACACCGCCCACCCCTCGCCACGTTTCGTCCTTATCAAAGTTTGCCACCTCGTGGGACTGAATATCAACAAATTGTTATATTTACCACTAATAAGCCATTTAGATCGTGTTTTTCTAAATACGATCTCGTGAGTGCCCTGCCATCGAAATCAACTTCAGCCTGGAAAAAAATAAAAAGTGTAAATTTTGTCTATTATTGGCATTATTGCGTAATTATTTTGATTAGAACCAGTAAAGTACCTTGTATCTGATTAGATTACTTCCCATGTCTATGCCCTTGACGTCGTGAATAGCGCGGATCATAAAGTCTCTTTCCAAAACACTATTTATTTCATCCAGCTGCTCTTGTGGAATAGATCTGAAACACAAATATACATTTTTGTCTTTGACGAGGATTAATTCCAGATCGATTACTCTTTCTACCGGGTTTGGACATGGAATGCTAGTAACGCATTAGTGTTATAACGATTTCCATAAGTATACATAAAAGTTGGAAAAGTAAATAACCGCTAAGTTGTAAATCACGCAAAGAACATTGTCGAGCCACTTTTTAAAATCATTTAGCCTAATCTAGTTTTTTAGTTTAGTATGGTTTTAGTCTTTTCGTTTTTAGAGTTTTTGGTGATTCTGTAGCTTTGCCTACCCTACTCTGGGAATAAAGGCGTGAGTGTATGTATGTTTAAGTCTCAAAATGCAGAGTTGGCGATTGACTATGACTTAACACTCACATTACAGATATAAATCTTAATAAAACTTTTAGTTTTCCAGTTTCAACAATCCTTGTCCTCTATTCTACGCAGTAAAAACCATATATCGTCTTTGACCTGTTATGGTATTGTTTTTAACTTGGCTGCCATTTCAGTCAAGTAAATCAATTTCATGGTTCCTAACTTACAAATCGCGATAACTCAAAGTCACTAACCGCCGTACTGAGAGACCTTTTAGTTAGAGAAATCGTCACAAGTGCCTGTTGTTTGATCAGTAGTTAAACTAATTAATCGTTAAAAACCGAACTGAAAAAAAACGTTGACACATTTCGTTGGCGATTTTTTGATCAGTAGTTAACTGAACTACACATTCGGTTCAGGTTTAACAATTGATTAAGATTTATAACTTATTAGCTTAGTTACCTACTCATCAAAAAATCCTTAAAAGGCGCTAAGGAACGTGTGACTTCAGGAAGGTTTAAGCAGGGTCAATTACAGACTCTAAATTCTAGGCAAGTCAGTGCTCACCCGATAATGCACCCCGTCTTAACATTGGTCTAAACCTTCCTTTAGACGTCATTATCTGACTCTGAGTGCGGCCGTAAGGTGACTAGAGATATTTTTTTAGTGTACATGTTCATTCAATTACTCTTTTTAATAGTAATAAGGTCTGTGCAGTGCAGTATGTATGTATGGGTGTATAGATATCTTAAATATTATAAATCTGAAAGTAGATTTTTTTAACTAACTTTTTTACGAGGGTTTTCTGATAAAGTAGATAGCTTTTAGAGCATTTATTATAAACGAATCACATGCTGACGTCAAATAAAAAAAATTCAAACATGCTAATAATTTTAACGCTATAAACGCGGCACACGTTCACCGAGATAAATCCGTCACGGTCGACAGCGTAAAATAGACCTAATGTCACCCATAAGGTTGAAATAGTCGTGGTTTTCAGCTGAATGGTGACTTGTATTTTTTATGTAATTGTGAGATCTGTGACCCATACAGATGTTATTGAAACGGTTAACACTATCCGCATACAATGATAGTCATATATTACCTGCCAATCAGGGCGCCTACGTTGGTGAGAATTATAAAAGAAGCGACGCCTCCGAGCAGAGTGCCCACGAAGATGCTGCCGAGCGCGTCCGGCAGCGGGTTGCCGGTGTACTGCGAGATGGCCATGCACGACGCGGCCATCACCAGCCCGCCCACCGCCGCCGTGTCCTCCAGCAGGACCACGTTCACCGACGGGTCCGAGCTGCGCATTACTAACGGAACATACGACCATACAAGTCTACCTTCCCGCATACACTCAGACATACTGAGACTCTGTTCTACTGAGTAGCTAGATCGGTTCGCCAGACTCGATGATTCCGCTTAGCAGTTTTTCCAGTCTCGTTTTTCCCCATTCGTGATTTTACTAGGTCCCATTTTTCCTCATATGGATATCTCTATTTCCGGTTGCTTTGGCCCTTCGGGCCTGGTGCAGAACTAACATAACCTAAACCTAGCTACCTGTTCCGTTTTAATAACAATAAGAAAATATACGATTAAAAGAAATTAATAGCGGAAAATATGAAACTGGGTAAAATCATAACTGGGAAAAATGCGACCGAGTGAAACCATTAATGGAAAATGCGACTGGAAAATTTGCTACGAGGAGTTATCGAGTTTGGAAAACAGATCGATACGAAGCAATTAGGTTTTACCGAGTAGTAGAATAGAGCCCCAAGCCACAACAAAAAACAAACTAAAAACGCGACTGCATGTTTTGATATTATTTGATATGTTAAATATGTTTTGATGTTATTTGATATTATGTTTACTAATACATAGATACAGTTCATAACATTTCCATCCTTCGGTAGTCAAACAGTACTTACACTTAACAGTGTAATTCCAAAGAAAATTCTGAATCTATTCAGCAAACTTAAAAATCACTTACTGTAATCGTATAGTGGCACATCTGCTTCCTTTGCGCCTTTTCGGATTGCACTGAGGGCAACCAGTAATGTCGCACCTTCTGATACTACTGCTCCTCCCAGAACAAAGTAAGCCTAAAAAAGTTCACTATTATGTATGCTATTTAATATTAAATACCTACTAAACGAATTGTAATGTATATTTACCCAGTAAAAATCATGAAGCGGCTGTGGATCCATAATGCCAGTGACACCGTGGTAGAAAGACAGTCCACTTCCTACGCAGAATATACCCACGCCAGAGATTAACGAGGATACATATCGCATGTTTGAGTATCCATATGGATGGTCAGGATCAGCCATCTATAAGACGTTTTTTTGATCATTCAAAAAGCAACTCAAATTGATCAGTCATTTTACAAAAAAAAAATGTAACCTACTTGAACAGATTTATGTATTCCATATGCTAGGATAAGTTGGTTGACAGTGTCAGCAAGGGAGTGGATGCATTCAGAAAACATGCTGTGCGATCCAGTGTAACACCAAGCACAAAGTTTGAAAAGGAAGTTACATCCATTTCTGAAAGTACAATAAATACTTATGAGTAGATACTTAAAGTAAAATTAAATTATATTTTCAGTGAATAACAGTAATAAGGATATAAACACTTTTAAATAATATAAATAGATAGAAATACTAATTTCACATTTCAAATAATTAATCTAAAGATTTTAAAGCATTGAAAATTACTTCAGTATAACCAACCACACTCTAAGCCGACGCAATGCAACCTACCATTTTTCTTTGGTTGATATAGCAATATTTTATTAGTGTTGTTACTAATATATCCTATTTTTGTAATTCTACTCTTTTTCTTTAATCTTTAGTAATTTGACTTACATTCCTACTGCAGTTAGAACCACTCTGCCAGATCTGGTTTTTAAACCAGATTCCTCTGTCTTTTCTGGTTTGTGGCTCATTTCTCTTCTGTAGGTCCTTAGCCGCCTCTTGACAGTGAATACATCTGTCCAACAATATTGTAATTATCTTGATTGGAAATTAATCTTAAACAGATGTTAAAAGTGAAAGGGAACCGTCTTAAATGTATCTACCTTGTTCATATCTTCTCCTGTCTAATTCTCTCCTCAGAAGTTCCTTTTCCAGTGCTTCTTTTGAACCCCAAACCTGGATAAGGTAATTTTTTTATTGTTCAATTGTTGCCACAATCTCATAAGTCTTGTGCAAAATAAGGTCTCAGAAAAATATCTAAAAATAATCTGGTAACAGTTACTTTTTCTGAAAGATTATGACTGGTAATGGAATAAAAAAAAATACTTTAGGTGAAATTTCAAATAAATAAATAAATAAATAAATAAATAAATATCAGGGGACAATGTCACACCCATTGACCTAGTCCCAATTTAAGCTCTAGGCTTGTATTATGGGTACTAGACAACGATATAAATACTTATATAGAGAAATATATACTTAAATACATAGTAAACATCCATCAACTCAACTCAAGAACAAATATTCGCGCTCATCACACAAATATCTGCCCTTACCGGGATTTGAACCCAGGACCGCTAAAGCTAATAAGCTGCGGATAAGTAAAGCTAATTTAAAAACCCTCAATGCTAATATAAAAATGTTAGTATTGTTAAATTTAATTTTTTGGTAAATAAAACTTCCAGAACATGAGGCAAGTGTAAATATAAATGGTTTTTCTTGTCCCCCCTAAAACAGGGGTTGTGTTAGATAGAAGCATTTAGGTCTGTACTATTAGATAATTAGTTATCATATAGTGGGTAATCAAAATGGAATAATTTAATGCATAACATTGCATTGTAGTAGACCTATCTAATGCAGCACAGTCAGTTAAGTTATCATATATTATAAACTAACCGCTATAGCCTTGGCTTCAACATCCTTGCGATAGTAAACAGTAATTGGTGGTTCCATTTCATATGGTGACCTCCGCAGCACTTTTGGTAGCGTCTCCAACTCTGTCTGTTTCAGCAAATACTCTGTCATTGCTCTCATTGGAGTTATGAAATTACGCTCAGTATATGACGCAGAGAAATCTATCAGGAGCCTCTTCTTAGCTAAAACAGATAAACACATACACAAACTCACGCCTTCGTTCCCGGAGAGGGGTAGGCAGAGCTACAGAATTACCTACAACTCCAAAATCTTGTTGATAATTCTGTAACCACATTTTGCACAAGATAAACAATTAATATTTATACCTTATTTTTAACTGCTATATGCAGACTGTATTTCTAGTTAGTATCAACACTTATAAATGAAATCACCTGAAATTACCCTATATACAATTTTGATTTGATGACACATGAGAATAATAGGAATTTATGGGGCATGAACACCATAGTGTTGTATTTGTTTTTGTAAGAAATAAATATATTTTTTAGGAAATAAATTATTTTAAGAATCATGAGACAAATAGCACAATTAGCTTTGGACTTACTATTTTATGTAATGAGGCTAGATATCAGATCAAGTAATTAGGCAAAAGGATTTAATAATATGAATAGCAGATATTCGATATACTTCACAAGCAACCTGCCCTTGCTTTGCTATAGTTTATTTACAAACAGCGTAATCAACATGTATCATACGAACAACCTATGAACCAGTACTCAACTCTCGACAACTTGAACAACTGGACAAATTCCAATGCACAGTTTAAAAGCAGTAAGCAGCTAAAGAGTCAGACAGACAGGGATAGGGACTTTAATTTATACTATTTATAGATATATATTACTTTCTTCACTAGATTGATAGTAAATCAGAAACAAATTGTTTTGTTGTTGAGAAGTGGCTGAGAATACACAAATGTGTTTAAAATTAAAAGAAATAATACAAATATATCATTATCATGTTGAACATACATAAATATGGCAAAATAACTTTTAAATGGAATCATTTAGCAAAAATAAATAAATAAAATGACACATACATTTGATTATGTCATCCACAAAATCCATTCATCAGTATAACATTTAAAAAATTACCAGGTGGAACAGCAGGCGCTGGTGAAGTAACAGGGGCTTTAGACTTCTCGATAGTAACTTTGGTGACAACATTTCGTGAATCTACTTCAGTTTTCACGGTAATGCCGCCTGGGGCCTTGTGCGACACCACAGACGAAGACACAGTTTTCGGAGACACTGTTTTCGGGGTGACGGGTATCGGAGGCTTTGCAGTCGAATCTTCTTTAAGCTCTTTAACCTTTTCATCTTCTTTCAAGTTGCTTTTATCGAATAAGCAAAAGGAAGTACTGAAACATCTTGACAATCTTCTAGTATCTTTTGGCCATTTCTTAACATCATACCGAAAAGTGCGAGAGCTCCCAACACATAACGTTTGCAGATGTTTTAAATCTGTGCACTGTTTACCAATTTTTCTATAAAAGGATTTAACAGTAAATGAACACAACATAACCATTTTTATATTTAATCTTATAACTATTGTTTGAACCAAAACGGTACGAGTGCTGAAAAGACCCTTTTAATACATATTTTACAATGGGGTTGTTATGTCGGAATATTAAGATCATAAAAAGGATAGGTATTACTTCTTCCAGTAAATATTGTTTTTCTAAAAATCTACCTCTAGATTTGGCAAAATAAATACCGTTTTGACAGTTGACGGACGACATTTTGATCCAAGAGCGTTCGAGGCTAACGAAAAAACGCCAAAGCATTTTGCCAAATATTTTTTATATATCAATATCCATATGCCCTTTCCCACGTCCAGTCAACCCGTAATCGGGCCGGTGCAGCAGCTGATCAGGCCGAAACCATCAAGCGCCGCAAATATTCATCATTATTAAATAATTACGAATTTGTGGCACTTGCAGTGGAGACCATGGGTCCTTGGTCAGCTGATATGAAAAGCTTTATGAAGGCTCTGCAGAGCTCTGTCATCCCGGCTCATAGACACGGTCTAGAGCCGCAGGAGATCCTAGAGCTGTGCTTACCTCTCCCATAGGATTGGGCTATCTATCCAGAGAGGAGAGGTAATGCAGCCAGTGTCATAGGGACCATGCCGCGAGCGGACCTGCAAGAGGGGGTGTTCTTTTTATAGTGGTGATTATTAACATCTTTAATATTTGAGTAGCTTAGTTTTATTTTGATTTGAGTAGCTTAGTTTAATTTTAATTTTAATAAGTTTAGTTCAATATCCATGTTTATCCATGGTTTACCAGACCCTTATGATAAAAAACGTAAAAAAAAACTCAAATATGGAGGGTTTCGGAAACCGTCAGGGAGGGAAAATGGCCAGATGGGATTAAATTCTCATTCACTTGACATTGGCGAAATCACTACGAAGCGGCCATAAATAATTAAAGAAGAAGAAGAGGAATAGCGTTAAGGAAATGGAATGGGCCCTTTCAGATACACTTCGACCCATTAGAATCTTTTGTGCAATTACCTTCTTACACACAGCTGTTCGAATGTGCAGGTTTCCTCACGATGTTTTTCCTTCACCGTGAGTGTCGGGTACCTAATGCACTTAAGTTAGAAAAACTCATACTTCATGCGTCTTCTTGGCATATATAGTTAGAATTCCGCAGACGTTTATAATAAAGAGTGATGGGCAATTTTGTATGGACCCCGTCCCCACCCTCCATCAGACACAAGATGCGTCTATATGTTCATTAGGACCCAACAAAGACAAAGCACCTATTTCAGTAGCCCAGCAAGGTAAGATTGCGTTTATTTTTGAACAAATTGCATACGATATATGTATGAATTTCCAATAAAACCCCATACATATGGCGATCGTCGACATAGTAAAAATTCATTATGTTGCCAGAATCTAAACTGGGATATGTTTCATCTCTGTTGGTGGGTGGGGATATTTTTGCCCATCGTCCTTTAAATCCTGTAAAATTGAATAATTCCCGAAGAAATAAAGACTGAGTCCCCCACATCATACTTTTAGAGAACAGGTGGAAAATTAAATATCAAGACCTTCAAATCATATAACCCTGAAGAGCCCTGAAGGTACACACAACATCACACCTAACTAACCATTAAAGACAGAGCAGAGAGAAAAAGAAAGAGATGTATATATGTGTATTATGTCAACTTCTATGCATTCTAGTGCGACTCTCTTTCATGCAATATTTCAGATTTCTGAAGTGTGTAGCTAGATATTGTGTTGCTGTGTGTACAAACTAGTAGGTATTTCCCTTTTTATTATGACTTATGAGATTCTGGTAACCTATTCTTTACACTTGTGGCGTCAAAATTAAATGTGTGCCTAAAACGACGCCGCCAAATTATTATAATATGTGTAATTAATGCGCTTAGGACGCTAGATCTCACTTTGTTGTTATGTTTAATATTTTATAATTGTTTATTTAAATTATAGTATTTTTATTATTTGTAGACTAACTTTTATGCTGTGTTTCTTTTAAATGTTCTATTTCTTTTCTTGTTTTTGCCATCTTTCTCATGCGGGTCCAGCTGAAAATCAGCGCTGCGGCTCCGTGCCACAGCACCACGCTGAGCTGGTACTCCGTGTCGGCTATTTTATTTTTAATTAGTTAAAAAGATTTTGTAATTTTATTTTTATTTTCTCAAATGTGTGTGTGTTTTTGTGTTTATTTAATAGCCGAATAAATGATTCTATTCTATTCTATATTCTATTCTATGTTGGCAAGTGCCAACATCATGTTTTACCGCCTGTTTCACAATCGACAAGTAAAGCATATTTGACAGATAAATTTAGCCCTTTCTCTTTTTACTCTTTTTATATTTTACTCGTTGATTGTGAATCAGTCCCTTATAATTATTTTTAAAGTTAAAATGTAAAGGGGAATGCCCATCTGCCCCACAAAAAAAAGCCTGGCACAAGAACCAATTATACATCAAAATGTAGTTACAGAATTATCAACAAGTTTTTAGAGTTGTTGGTAATTCTGTAGCTCTGCCTACCCCACTCTGGGAATGAAGGCGTGAAGGCATGTATGTATGTATGTATATGCATGTGTATTCGAGGTACGCGACATAAATTTAAACCACTTGCTAAATTATTTGGGTTTGATGATGGCGCGGCCTTGCCACGCTGAGCTTGTGCGTCTTATATTATATTATTTTTCTTTTCTGTGTTTTAATTTATTTATTTCAAATTGTAGTAGTACATAATTTAATAAATAAAGGTTAATTACTGGTATGTATGTATATGCTACGTAAAAAAAAAACTTTCAGTAATTGCTCAATAAGTTGGGGTAGGTACTGCTGTTATTCTTATATAAATAGACATATACAATTTCATGTGAAACTCGGTCAAAACGTATTAAGACGTTTAGTACCTGTCTGCATACATAGGCACGAAACATTAAAACAGTGCCCCCGTTAACAGCCCATTGGAGGTTAACACCGGAGAGGTTTTAGACGGCATGCTTCCACCTCAGCTCTAGCAGGAGACACTGGTGGTCGAGAGTCCGTCATACCCCGGAGATACCCGGAGTACCATGGAGATAGTATTTATACATATAAGTATGATAAATAAGCACGACTTCCGACTTCAACAACCGGTCAATTGCAATTGCTAAAATATAATCCTCGTGCTTGTGACATTGGTTTCAGAACATAATACACTATAATTTCCATACGGCGTTGCTTACTGTTTTAATTCATTCGCAACCACCTAACCTCCGAATGTTTGTACGACTGTACTAAAAACCCAAGGACCTTTTACTAAAGCAGGACTGAGGACTAACCAAAAATTGTTTTGCTAAAACAAACCTTATATTATAGGTTTAAGACATAATTTGGGCTGCTAGCTTTACAGGAGCAAAAACCGGTACGAGCGGCATAGATACAACGGAGGAGTTTGTCCCTTTCTAACACTTGCCATGCGATAAAATTTCGGCATTTAGTAGAAAATTAAAATTACTGTTTTAGACAGTTTATTAAATGTGAATCGTATCTTAAAGCTTATGTTATTTGTATAAATTAAATTCTTATAGTAATAGGTTTTTTACCCCATAAACTTAAAAATGTGACGATTGAAACCTACTTGGAAGTATTGCTTTTGATTAGGCTGTCAACTGATTGAGTGTATCAATCATGATCAATCATATCATGGCGGCTCGGTTTTCATCAAGGGTTTTCATATTCAAATTTCATTTAACGAATCTCAGTTTTAAAAGAGTACAAAATGGTGAAAACATGTTGCATACAATTTTGTAAGAGTGAATCCTATGTTGGCTGTGGGATATCGTTTCACAGGTAAGCCGATAAAAAGAGATTTTGGATTTTTACAAGTAGGGTGACCTTGCTTGTGGGTAGGGTTTCTGATCGGTACATTGTCATAAGCAAGAAAAAAATTAATGATGTGATTTCATTTCATTGGCAGTTTTCCGAAGGATGAAAAAGTTAATCAAATGTGGTTGAATGTTATTCCGGTATCAAAAAAGATTAAACAGAACTCCGTTGTTTGTAGCCGTTGCAACGAAATCGCAGGCAAAGGCTTGTTTGGTTTTCAACAATTTCATTAACCTACTAGTACAGCTAAATAATCGAGCATTCATTACATGGTGTGAAAATTGCTTCATACAAATAAATATAGTTTTTTGTTCCACGTTACTACAATATCATGGTCACCACATTAGAAAGAGATAAACAGCCTCTGTGCTTGACATCCTACTCGGACCGAATTTTGGTTAACAGTACTCAGTCCTGCTTTAGTAAAAGGTCCTTGTAAAAACTTCGAAAACAGCGAATAACTTATCCGATTCGCATCCGCTGTCAGTTTTGTCTGCTACATTTTTATGTTGCAAACGTTTACGTGAGAGAGGGACAGATGGTGCATCTCGTTTATACATACGTAATTATGTATAAACCCATCTCAGACTTCTCGGCTAGTCAAGTGCCCACTCTATTCTATTCTCCCTCTACGTGACTAAAGTCCATCACTGTAATAATAATTAATTATTGACGTCCAGCAAGCCTACGCACTATCGTTTTGGCTTGTGCATCGTGCCCAGACGAACAGCACGGAAGGATAAACGTCAGCCGGCTATTGTGCATCTTCGTAGCTTCGCGAGGACGTTCGTTGGACGTCGCGAAACAGAAGCAACATGCTTCCTCAGTCGACTGGTCGCATACGGTGGTAGCATCAACAGTCGATGAAAAAGTCGCCTCTCTAAATTCTGTTACTTTAAAACTGTTTGATGCACATGTGCCAGTGCGCGCAGTCAGGCTGAAGCGACCTCTGGCCCCGTGGATTACGAGGGGTGTTCGTATGGCGATGACAAGGCGTGATAAAGCGTTTAGGGTTTTTAAGCGTGACAGGTGCAGTGAGACCTGGAGTCTCTTCAAGGTTGCCAGAAATCGCTGTAACCAGATGGTAAGAGCAGCCAAATGCCGTTACATCCATGTCAACGTCATCTGTTCCTCTCTTGCCGATACTTGGAAGTTCCTAAAATCACTCGGTTTTGGTAAACCCAAAGCTGATTTCAATTCGTCCTCTTTTTCTCTGAATGACTTAAACTCTCACTTTTCAAGAACATCCATCCTTAATTCTAGTACTTACTAAATTTAAAACACTTTCCTTAATTGCCTCCCTACCCGTGCCCGACACTGTTCCTTTCACTTTCGTCCCGGTCGCCGACGATGAGCTTCAAAAGATATTACTGTCCATAAAATCAAAAGCCGTCGACCATGATGACGTGAGACGTGTTATGGTTACACTCATTCTCAAGAATGTACTTCCTATGATATTTCATATCGTCAACTTCTCATTACTTACTGGGGATTTTCCCTCTTCTTGGCGCAAGGCCTTTGTTATCCCACTCCCTAAAACTTCTAACCCCTGCTCTCTCAATCACTTTCAGGCCCATCTCTATTCTTCCTTTTCTTTCAAAAATTCTTGAGTTCTCTCAGTACATTTTTCGCTATCAGCTACTGTCTCCCTTTCAATCTGGTTTTCGCCCAGGACATAGTACTGCTACTGCACTTCTCAACGTAATTGAAGATATCAAACTTGGGATGGAATCAACGCAGGTAACTGTCCTGGTGCTCATTGACTTCTCTAATGCCTTTAACGCTGTCGATCATGATCTCCTTCTTGCTACTATTCGTCATCTGGGAGTTTCCTCTGAGGTCACTAAGTGGTTCACTTCTTATCTGTGTAATCGAGCCCAAGCTGTTCATACGGCCGCTCACTTTCAGAGTGGTGTGATTTAAACACAGTAGTGCCACAAGGTGGTATTCTCTCCCCTCTCCTATTTTTCATTTTCATTAACCTCATCACTACTAACATCTATAGCTCTTGCCATCTGTATGCAGACGATCTACAGCTACATGCAACTGCTGAAGTTCTGAATCTGAATGCTGCTATATGCCAAATTAATAAAAACTTGGAGCATAGGTATCGCTGATTCGTCTGCTAGTTTTGGCATTTCCGTGAATCCTACCAAGTGCCAGGCAATGATCGTGCGGAGCCCGCGTCAACTTATAAAGCTCAAGGACACTATCGTCTCATATCGTGTTTATAAATCATTTGTAGGTCAATGCATCCTTTTCTTTAATAAATTACCTGACGTTGTTTTCAAGTTACCATTTCCAGTACTTAAAACTTAAAGTCGTTGATGTCTAAAGCTTACTATAGGGTCGAAGACTATCTAACAGATAAAAATGCTTGGCCAACACCTAAATAATTGAATAATAACTTAGTCATAAAAAATATAAAAATATTGTATATTGTCTAGGGGACACGGTTTCTGTAGGAGAATGTATCGAAACTTTTATGCAGGTTGTCTTGCACCGTCACAGGTGAGTATAACTTGTATACTTTCATTTTTTTATTTTTTTTATTATTGTTGCTTAGTTTTGTGACAATTCTGAGTTTTGACACATTTTCCTGCTCAACCGCGCATGAATGTATTTATTTTTTGTTTTATGTGAGATTCATTGTTTTATATAATGCTAGGTTAAGGTTATTATTATATAAGCAATATTAAAAAAACGACTGACTGTTGAGTTTCTTGCGGCGTTTCTTCTCAGCAGTGGTCTCTTGTGAAGCGATGGTAGATTTTTGACGTGTAAACGTGCCCGTGCGGCCTACTTACTGAATAAACATCTTTTATCTTTTTATCTTTTTTATGGCACCACAATTCCCTTATCCGATCAGGTAAAGGATCTTGGCCTAGTCATAGACTCTAGTCTCTCTTGGGATAGTCATCTTTCTGAGTGTAAGTCGTAAGGTTGCACTCTACGTGCATTATACCGGTACAAAAAATCTTCCAGTGAGTACAAAAACATTGCCGGTGCAAGGGCGCTCGTTTTTTCGTTTCGTTGACTATGCTGATGTGTGCATTACCAATATCATCCAGGATTCCTTAAATAGGCTAGAGCGTTTACTTAATAATGGTATACGTTTTATCTTCGGTCTCAGAAAATATGACCATGTTTCTTCTTTTCGGCATTCGCTTCACTGGCTTTCTATACCCCAAGCAAGTTAGCTTTCAAGCGGATGCTTCATAAGCATCTGCTGAAACAAGCGCAGTCGTAAATCGATTTAACACACATCGCCATATCTTTTTATTTATATATTTCATATGTATTATTATATTTATATTACGTATTTATGTATATTTATATTTTATATACCCGTTTCTTGTATATATTTTATTTAAACAGTATTTTAGTAGTAGTGCTGTTAGGCGATGGTCTTGCCACATGTCACTAATACACTGGGAAACATCTTAGCCTACTTGTGCAAAATGTGGTTACAGAATCATCAAGAAGTTTTAAGACTTGTTGGTAATTCTGTAGCTCTGCCTACCCCACTCTGGGAATGAAGGCGTGAGTTTGTGTATGTGTGTGTGTAAACAGTATTTTTTAAGGGTTTTTTCTTCGCACCGATCTTCTTTTTTGTTTCGCCTACTGGTTGACTGGTAGAGAATGCCATTGGGCATTAAGTCCGCCATTGGTTCTTTATTGTATTTAGTGCAAAGAAGTTTAAATAAATAAATAAAGGTCTCTACGCATTATCCCTTAGTAGGGGAGACCGGGGACAATTGAAACGATTTGACTTTGACTGCCTGTTGCCGTTTTATTTTTAAAGTTAGAAAGATGTTTGCCATAATTATTTCAAGGTTAGTTATCTGGTTCCTAAATAAAGTATATTTGGTAAGTCTATCATTAATAGTTATTTTACAATAATGTAATAAAGAGAATGGGGGAATGTGGTTCAATTGACCTCACACCGTTGTTAATTGAAACACTATGTAAGGTCAATTGAAACACCGTAATATCTTTGACACAATGAAAGTAATGTTATCAGTCCTACTCGTTTTCATCGCTATATTGGTATATAATACGACCATCAAAAGTTCACAAGCATAACATAAACATATTGTCATTTATAAGCATCAGAAAATCTCGATCATCAAACGCAGATTAAAAAAAAAATATGACTTGTAGCTTTCTTTGTTGTTGGCTACCTTATACATAAAGCTTAATAGAAAATAGTTTTAATGTTATAATAAGCTATAATGATATGGAATTGTGTTAAAAATACATAATTATACTACATACAAAAATGCTTGTTTCAATCATAACAGTGTTTCAATCATAACTTAATGAATGGATAAACTTGAAACGTCGGGATTTTAAATAATATACACAATATAATCGGTTAAGATCGTTTTATTATAAAACAAAAACAGTTACAATAAAAATAAAACCACGGCTACTTATATGCCGAATTAAAATAAAATCAAAAACGTATTTAGACTCTTAAGTTTTCAGATATCTAGCTGTCATATGTACGAAATAATCGCCTGGCTTCAATTAAATTTTACATATAATATTACTTTTGCCCGTGACTTCATCCGCATAGAAGTCGTTAAAGAAGATATATATTACATCAAAATCTGTCCAGTACTTTTTGTATGAAAGAATAACAAACATTCATACATCCCACAAGTAAAAAAATTCTTATACAATTGTTGTCCTGGAGAAGGCCCCAAGTATCAAAATTTGATCAAAATCGCTTTAGCGGTTTAGACGTGAAACCGTAACAAAAATTAAACGAACTCACTTTCACATTTATAATATTAGTAAGGATATGGTTAAAAAACTTAAATAAAATTCCTCTTGCATGTAGTTGTAACACATCAGCTGTATAGACTGTTCGACATTCTATATTTGAAATTTGACATAAATTCTATTCTAGTTTTGTACACAACTTCATGCAAGAGGAGCGTTACTTAAGTTTTTCACCTATTCGTCAGAATGATACTAGTAGGTACACATACCGGACTAATACCAAAAGTGGCACCTATATCTACAGTGTGTCTCTGACCTTGGGGCTTTAAATTCAACGATCGATTCTACTCGCTAAACTGAACTACTTTTGTTCTGCAACATGAAAAAATAACTTAAATTTAGATAACTAATTGATGTTAAAGTCTAATTGTAAAATCAGTGTATTACATACTGCCCATACTGGCCATGTAATCACTATCTCATGGTACGGGGGCGACATTACCTTGGTACGAGGGCTAAAGGAAAATGGAGAATTGGATCGCGTACATTGAAAATTAGATTTAACTTGTATGATATATTTTTTTTTTAAACTGAACATATTTTTAACAACTTACAGAACAAAAGAAGTTTAGTTTCAGGAGTAGAAATGATCTATGCAATTAAAGCCCCAAGGTCAGAGGCACCCTGAATACTTCTATAATATTAATATTAATAAAGTAACTCTGTCTATTGGTTTATTTATCCAAATCACGGGCAAAAGTTAGTGTAGGTATAATAATTATTGACCATGAAAGAAATCATCATAAAAAAGAAGCCCTTTGCGCAAATTCATTTTCACATTTATTAAACAAAAACATGCGTCAAATACAGAACCTCCTCATATTTAAAGGCGACTATATTTGGGGACGATTAAAACGCCAGGACGAATGAAACGTTTCAATCGTCCACACGCAAGTTGTTCCTACCATCCCCAAATCAGTTTTTAATTCAAGGTCAAATATTAAACGCAAAAACCACTCGAACACTGATAATTGGCAATAATAAACATTCGTTAATTTATCACAATCACGCTACAATAGTTAAATCAGTTGAAATACAAGAACAAACAAAGTTATTAACAAATATACAAGATGAGAAATACTTACTTTTGACCGCGAAAAAATTAAATCGCTCCGTGACACCGCTGCGTTGCTCGGTCGCTCGCGCGCTACTGACCATAGATTAAGATATGGCCGGCGGAGTCCTGAGTGTTGCGTCATACTCGTAGGTATTATAGTTTTTGAGAAATTTGACTTGTTTCAGTCATGACGTGTTTCAATTGTCCCCGGTCTCCCCTACTCTGTGACAGTATATTTCGCGCGCTCGACGATGTAACTATAGTCCCTACTTTGAAAATCGAAGTTCGAAGTTACGTTAGCTCCATCCCTTTCTATCAATTTAGTCTCGAATGACGAATGACAGGGATGAAGCTAACGTAACTCTGAACTACAATTTTCAGGATAGTGCCTTCTTAGGTCTACATTCAAATTTATATTTAAAAAAATGGAGGAAACGAATATGGAGGATGACGAATATGATTCATCGTAATAAAACTAATAAACAAGTTATAGATTCTATAGACCATATAATATATGTAATAAATAAACCTTCTACTTTAAATGAGTAAATATGCCATGTGGCCTTATAATCTGTGCATGTGGCTCGGTTTAAGCTAAAGTCCTAGCAGCCAAAGCTTGAATTAAAAAAAAAGGGCTTGTCATTGATTTCATTGCATTGCATTATTTATTCATTCTTTTCTTTCCTCGTTCGTTTGGGTAGCCTTTGCTTCGCCACACCCATTGTTTAAAAGTTATTTATTTTACTTGCACAATTAGATCAGATCTGTAGCTCGAATACAGCCTGACAAAGAAGAAATTTCCCTTCAATCAACTGTCGTCAGTGGATAAGTTCAAAACAGAGAAGAGATAACCAAAATGCCGGCCAGCGGCTTCGATTTGTATAACATGCGTGACGCCAGAAATAATTTTGATGCAATGCGTCCTACTCCAATTTGTACTGATGCCAATCCATCAATGGGGCAATGTCAAAATATACACATATCTAATAATTGTTATTACGGGTACCATGAACTCGAGCGCCCACTGCAGAATACTGAGGTCGTAACCGATTGCGAAATGTTAGAAGTCACGCGTGATAATGGAACACCGTCGCCTCAGAGTAACGCAAGAAAACGCAGCGCAGACGACGACGATTATCGTCAAACGAAGCGACCCCGAGAAGGTAGGTCACTGTTTAATAGATCATTGAAAGCTCATTGAATTGATACGAATAAAGAATCGTTGTAAGCGTTTTGATTTTGCACGGGTCATTGTTCTAGTTATGGATTAGAAATTGCAATTTATTTCAATTCAAAGAGTTTTCATAAAGTTTATTTATCTGTATTTACTCAATTTATTATTTGTATTATTATAATAACATTTTTTACTGTTATTATATTATGCATACTATAACTAATCAACTATATGGTTTCTGTTACATTAAAACAATGCAGCAGGGTTATCGTGTAGTCACTGTTTATAAAAACATGTGGGAAGTCTCTTTTCATTGTTATTAACCTTTATGGGATGTAATTCAATTAATCTTTGTTGCAATTTCATTCCCACCATCTCAAATTTAAATGAAAATATGATTGTATTAGGGTTTCTGGTGAATTTGTGAATGCACCACATACACCTGTTGCATTGCTCATTGTGTTGTTAAGCTAAGTTTGGCAGGCATTCCTCATAAAAAAAGTACCTTGGTAATGGCAAAAGGCCCTTTCTTTCACTATGAAAATGCCTAACTTTTTTGCAGTTTTATTTTGTTATACAATGACAGGCTCTTAAAGTGCATCAATTTGTATAGAAGTTGTTTGTAAGTTGATGCAGCTTATTTGTCTGTGAGTGTAATTATTGTTGTCATTTCCTGAACAAATGTATGAGTTGTTGAGTAGATTGTGTTTCTTATGCCTTTCTGGCTGAGCCTGTTATGATGTATGAATGTACAAAAAAATCAATTAAGTATCTGGTCTTGTTAAAGCTCAATCAGAAAAGGTTAAATAGCCTAACTTGTGATTTTTATTTAGTGATATGGTTAAATCACAAATAAGCACAAATTTTGTGCTTTAGTTTGTAAGATATTACATATTGACTGGTGAAAGGGGTGGTACCTGTTTAATTGTTCATAATAATACTGTCATAACTTATAGTTTACTAGTTAAACCCAAGTACAATTTGTTGTGGCTCAGACAATAGTTTTCTATAAAAAATAACCATAGGAGTATTATGTATAAAAATATTTGTACTTATATGCATCAACTATTTTTCTAGTTATTCAAGCACAAACATATGGATGGAGGCTGGGTTTTTATTTTTGTATAAGCTACTTTACTGTCATAAAATGTCATCTTACCTTACCTTTCTAAATGGCCATGGGTAACATTAACACTTTCAGGATGGCTAGCACAGATAGGTTGACAGAGATGCACTGAATAACAAAACATAAGATGTGCTGCTCTGGCGTTTGTATTACATCCTCCTAACTTATTTGAAATGTTGTACCATTATGAACACTGCTAGTAGTTATTGTATTAAGTACATATTTAAGTTGGAGCTGATTTATCCATTGAGATGACAATTACAGATAAATTTTAGCTCTTTCCTTGGCTTTCATATGAGAGAGAAAAGGTGAGTAATAACTTTAAGTGATTGATATCTTTTTGGTAATTGTATAAATTGGATCTTAACTATAAAATAATTAAAATATTCCTGAATAATCTTTAATTTTAGTTACCTGTCATGTAAATCTTAATCCTAAATAATGCAGCTTTATGAATCAGAACAATATACAATGAAGTATTAAGAGATAAATTTACCTTTTGTGTTGCACTTTATGTTGGAATCTCTGAGCTAGTTTTATGTAAAGGTTTACAACTGATTAAGTTTAAATTCTTAACCTGCAGTGTATAGTTAAATAAGTTGGAAATACAACTATTAAATATTGTTATTATTAGGACTGATTCTTCAGGCCTTTAGTAACAACCATCTCGATTTATATAGGTTGTTGGTTTCAAGTTTTTACATTTGTATCATTAACATCATTATGTTTTACACATTCACTGCCAGCCACTGCTATAAGGGTAAGGACCAAAAAGTAGGCTACGCTAGATCATTCAATTAAATTTTCTATTAAACTTTTCCATTGTGACACGAAAGTTGTAGTTATGGTTAACTGCGCTTAACTATGGTCCAACTTTTTGGTCCTTACCCATAAGTGCTACGGCATAGCCTGTAGCAACACTTTTCTGCTATGTAGCAAAAATTTGCTACAAACAGTGTACTGCAGTGACTATCGCGCTGAATGCGTTAAATAAAAAAAATTGCTGGCTTAAGAAACAGGTTAAGGCCACTGTAAATATCATGGATGCAATAAATTGAACATGAATATGAATATAAGAATGTATGACAAGTTTTGATGACCCTCATAAGTTTTACCTATGTGTCCAATATGTATAAGCATAATTTAATTGGGTTAAATAATTTTATCTAAAAGGAAAGTTGCATGTAATTTATTGTAGGGTATGTTAAAATTTGTTACATAATTTTTTTAAAGTAGTAGCTGGTCTGAATAGTTTTATGTCACTTTTTAGGTAAATATTTATTTATTTTTTTACCTTAAGCTATGTACAGATTTTGAGACAAGTTTATTGTGATTGTCCTACAACAACCCAAATGATCACACCCCAGCCTGAGTACAATGATTTTAAAACTCAAAACTTAAGGTTTGTATAATAATAGATTATTACCTAAAATTAGTATTAGCTCTATCAAAAGAAGAATCATGTCTCTTTCTCTAGTGCAATTTTTCGCACTTGTTTACAAGCAAAGCCATACACAATCTTAAATGCCTGCCAAACAAAGAATCAAGACTAGTAGGTTTCAAACAATTTCTTAATATTTGATAATTGGTCAACCTCCATCTGGTATTGATTCAATGATAACTGATTTAGTTTCCTCAAAAGATTCCATTAAACTAATAGGTTATGATTACGTGAAACAAATGTGTTCATTAGGATGGTTGGAATCGCAACAATGACACTTTGAGACTTCCCACTGTTGCACATGATGAGGCACAGTGTGATGAAGTCCGACTTTATTTCAGAGGGTATGGTGCCATCAACCTCCAACTACAACCCCTGTTTACTGCGTCCAACCCACAACAACCCAGACATATCTCGTTGTCTCATGGTCCATATGATCTAATCTCTACCAAATTGCCAACAAACCAGAAAAAAAAATAGCTAATTCAAAAATAATTCTATCTGCAGAGGTGCAAAGAGAGAGAAACATTGAACCTGAGACAAACGAGAGCATAAAATTGGACAGAAGTAAAGAAGAATTCTTGGAGTCCCTATATTGGAATATTCACGGAGGAAACTTTATTGATTTATTGCAGTGCTTGTGACATGTAGTTTGTGGAAATATGTGATATTTTAAAGGACTACTTAAGTAAATGGGACACTAATGTTTAAATATTTAGTTAAGTTCTTTTCTCAGTAACATAAATTTAAGTTTTTCGTAATAAATTAAAAATGGGAAGAGAGGCTTTTATTTGAAAAAAAAAAAACGAATACATAATGATAAATATTTTTTATTCATCTAAAAATTACATACCTTTTAAATGAATTTTCTTACATATCCTAAAATTAACATCGATTTGATAATAAATGGATAGAATTAACTTCCATAGAACGCGACTATAATTAAAAAAAAAAAGCGATTACAATTTAAAATATTAAACAATCAAGATTTCATCTGGATGCGCGATATTTAATCTGAAAAAGAAGAAATAACATTAATTTCCATTTTTTTCATTTTTCTGTTTCAGATGCAGTCAGAAGATTTAATCTTGTAAATTTTTAGTTTCAGGTTCATTCAGACAAGAAACAAACTATTTAGTTTGACGTTTGAGTGTTTGCTCCACTTTTACGTGATATTAACATCACCTTTCTGTCTTTCAGATGATTCTCCCATGAGCAGCCTCGTTGGCACACGATCAAGCCCGAGCCAAGCTGCTCCAGCCTTTAATATAAATACATCAAACAGTTACATACTTTACTTAACATACAGATTTAAACTTCGTATAACAATAGAAATGTAAAGTAGCTTCTCATTTTGCAACCTTCAACAAATTGTACCTGATAATTGTAAATACACCTAATTATATGAAAAATAAAATTGTTTAATTTCTTTACAAATGATAATACCGATTTATTAACCACTTGACACTCCTTGCATAGGTACAGTCACCAGCAATAATATATTATACAACATTGGGCGCAAAAATATCTGACACGCTCTTATACCTCTCGTAATAAAGACTTGTCAGATAATTTGCGCCCAATGTTGCATAATATCATTATTGCTGGTGACTACCATAGCAACCAAGTTATTCTGTTGGTAAACCACACCAATATTTTTTGTCTGTATCCATGAGTTTCAAAGTTAAAGAATTTCTAATTTCACTCACTCCTATGAGAGCTGGATTGTCAAGTGGCTAAATAATATTATTTCCTGTGCACTACTGCAATGCTGTACCTGTACTAGTGAAATTGATAAAAATGACAATTGAAAATGCATCTTTGAGTATTTCATTTTATTTTATCACTTCCGATTACATAGTTAAATCACATACTCGTGCGTACACACGCGTGAATGGCGATAGCAATAGTAACACGTTCCCTGTCCGGGTGCACCCAACGTGGGGCCATGAAGCTCTTTCAGGAGTCCTTGCTTCCACTATGAGGCCACATCCCCATACTAAATGCACAGTTGGACTTGTGACATTGTTAGATCGTTTAGTATGGGGACAGTGAACGTGTTAAATAGCAAGACAGTACACCTATCTGTAGTGCGCTGGATGCTCGACTTATAAAATAGGCAACGGGTATAACGTTGGCAGGGATACGTTTGCAAGGCGGATGTAAGTTATTCACTTCTGTTGGCACAATTGATTAAAGGGAGGCATCTACAGTAGAGCACTTGTTGCATTACCTCGGTGGGAGTGGCGTCCTCGGTGTCGACGACGTCGGGCAGCGCGTCGCCGGCGTCGTCGCGCGCGCGCGGCTCGGCGGGCCGCGACTGGTCGGCCTCGGCCAGGTCCCCGTTGTGCATCTCCGAGCAGTTGATGAGGTCCACCTTGCCGTCCGCGCCCGAGCGCGGGCTGCCCGGCTCGGCCAGCTCCGCGCCGTCCACGTCCACGTGCACGTGCGCCGGCCACAGGTCGTACGGGCACGTGTTCAGGTGCAGCTGCGACGCGCTCGGGCTGAACAGGTTGAGCGAGCCCGCCACGTCCTGCAGGATGGACGCCTCCGACAGTTCGCTCGCGAGCTGGCTCGCCTCGTCAACGTCACCGGGAAAAGCGAGCGGCAAGCTCTCTATGATATCGTTCGATACGTTGCAAACTCTCGCGCCCTCATATTTAGCAAGGAAGTCTAGGAGTCTCTTTTTCGACATCTGAGATTGCCTTTCGTCCGCGTTCGCGCTCAGGATTTGTACAGCGAGACCCTCTAAAAGTTCCAGTGTGCATATCTCGTCGCTTTTCATCAGTAAAAAGCGAACTATGCCATTGTCGAACTGCATCGTACTGGAGCACGCGGTCGACGGGCCCGGCTGGTCGCGGCAGTCGGCCGGCTCGGAGGTGGTCGACACGGTCGCCTCCGGCCTCTCCTCGGCGACGGTCTCGTTAGACCGGTCGTCCGAGGGGGAATCGTACTGCGACAAGACCTTCCGGATGGACTGCAGGACTCTCTGCCGGAGCGGGTCCGAGCTGATCGACTGCAGCTCCTTGAACAGCTGAATCAGAAAGTCCGGATGAGACTCGTTCACGCCGATGAGGGCGGTCACCTCCGAGTAGACGTTCTCGCGCAGCAGGTCGAACAGCTTGGAGGCGGCCTTGTCCCCGTTGTCGCGGCCGCTGGAGGCCAGATTGGGGTCGGGCGCGGGCCGGTGGCGGCGCGGCGCGGAGTTCTTGGCGGGCAGCTTGGTGGAGGACTTGCGCTTGTCGGCCGGCTGCAGGTTGTTGAAGTGCGCCTGCCCGGTCTCGGGCGCGGGGTGCTGCAGGTTGAGGTTGCGCGCGGGCGGCTCGGCGAGCGGCGCGGCGAGCGGCGCGGCGGGCGGCTCGGTGTTGCGCTTGGGCGGCGCGGGCGCGGCGGGCGCGGGCGGCGCGCGGCGCAGCGCGTTGTGCGAGCGCGCGGCCAGCGGCGCCGCCGGCGCCCCGCCCACGCCCAGGTGCCCGTCCGCGTTCGTCTTGCTGTTCGCGGACAGCAGGTTCTGCCGCGAGTAGCTGCCGACGGAGACAATCGGTCGGTTATACGAACAAACTCACCGGTGGCGCCGTTCGTCTTGTATAGAAAATCAAACCAGATTCACGGAGTTAAAAAAAAAATGGCCCGTCTGTAGCTTCAGTCGTTAGATTCAAAATACAGCCCGAGCGTTTCCCGAGGTCATTTCTAACTTCTCTTTATGTCTTAATCGATTAAAAAAAATATTTCAGGATTTATGAAGATTATAAGATATACCTTCCGCTATGAAGCTTTCGAGGGTCCGTGGATCTAGTTTTTATATTTATATGAGATCAATAAGTTAGTAAAAAAAACGAAAAACATGTTAACAAGTAAACGTAAAATCATCACAAAAACTGCATACAAAAAGCGAAAGGTTTTGTAACTCGAAATACGTTGAACTTTATGAAGCCACATCATATTAATTGAGGATAAATACAATTTAACACGATTCTCACCCTTTATCGATGAAAAACAAAACAAGATTATAATTTTATTACTACTATAGTTTGATACAGCTATGAATATATAGTTATATAATGTATGCATCATTATATTTATTTAGTATCTGAAAAGAGAAAAAATTAAATCATAAACTTACTTGTATAAAAAACTGCATAAGTACCTACAAGTTTATCTATTTATATTCAAAACAACTGTTTAGGCTCAGCTCGAAAATATAAAGTCTGATCATGTGATCATCGTTAATGATGAAACCGTACCTTCTAAAGTTATCCCAATAGTTGTTAGCCCGGTTACCAGGAGGTACTTGATTGTTCAACGTATGGGAAGCTGTTTCCGCGCGCCAGCGCTCTTCCAGCTGAAAACATATACATAAGGCGAGTTATGGTAAGACTACCCCCGGGTAACTATGATTATGATAATGAGTTAAGCCGTCACTGTCTGATATCCAATAAATACGGCTTATCTAAACTATACAACATTTATTGAAAAAATGGTTTGCCAGGAATAAGAAGTTACATATGCTCTACTATAAAATCGATAATTATCGTTAAAGATTACAGGGTTTCGAATATTCAACCAAAAATATAAAAAAAGATGTCAAGTTTGAAAAAAAATCTATCGAGGATTTTATTTCTAATCGTGTTTTCACGTTTGCCAGTCTCAAGCAAATTCATTTATGTGCTTTAAAATATGGTACAATGAGGTGCAGTTTGTTTATCCTCCCTAACTAAATGAGTGGATATACGTGTTTAAATAATCAAAAAACCGGGCAAGAGCGTGTCTGACTATGCTCAGTTTAGGGTTCCGAAGCCGTTACTACACAAAAATCTCAAAAATAACAAGTATGAACTAATTCTCTACTTATTTAACGTTATTTGGTGCTGTCTTGGGTTATTGTAGTAGGGATAGTTTTCCTTTAAAATTCTTTATATGTGCTTTAATTTAAGATGTTTTTCAGATTTTTAGTATTTGTAGTTTCGTCTGGACGACGACACTTCACTCTAACAAAAAAACCCACATGAAAAAAAACACAACCATAAATAAATACATCCCCACAATACAGATATATTCACGAGAGTTGGCACGAATGGATTGAACGAGTGAATGAAAATGTCTATGTGTGCATGACATAATTATTAAATACAGGTTGATGCAAAAAGTAATTACGATAATTGTGTCTAAGAAAATCTGGCATACCCGCCAAAATAAGAAACCTTTGGAAACCAAGAACACCTAACGTAGTATACTGCAGTGCCACGCAAACCATCCATGAAGATAAATCTAGTAAACTAAGGTCTACTTTCATCATGAATAAAATGTATGAAAAATCTTTGACAACGTTGTCAACGGGAGTTGCCTTCTAAGCAGCGGTCCTGGGATTGATGGGTTTGATAGATCTATCAGTCTTAAATTAAAACAACACCATTAATGTAAATACTTTATCCTCATATGTACAAATGCATTAACCCACTTAGCCCGACTAGGTGTTATAACACCGCTCAAATTGATAACCTATTCGGGCTACGACACCTAGTCGGGCTAAGTGGGTTTAATCAATTTGAGCGGTGTTATAACACCTAGTCGGGCTAAGTGGGTTAATTGACTGTGGTTTATGTGCAGTCAGCGTCAAATAGTTTGTAGCAGTGAAAGTGGTCAAATAGTTTGGTATAGGATACATTTAGTATGATGTACCGAACTTTTCGACCACTTTGACTGCTACAAACTATTTGACGCTGACTGTACAGTCGAGTTCATAAATATGTGTACCCTTTTTATCTAGTCGAATGCGTTTGCAAACTAATTGTTAGCGACCGCATTCGAGTAGGTAAAAAAGTGTACACATATTTATAAACTCGACTGTACATACATATGCATAACCTGACTATAAAATTTATTTATAAAATTGTTAATCCGACTCTGCATCACTTGAACTACTAGATGTTGAAGATTCTTCGTCCTCGCTGTCACCTATATTAACAATGAAACCATCAGTAAGGTCGTCTAGCCGGTGTTCCATAGACTCGTACGAACGCTCTGTTTCTTGGGCCTTTCTCCAAGTATCATGAAACGTTTCTGTTTTAACGGCATGAACTTCATCGATGAATAGTTTTTGAACTTCGTTCATATTAAAAGTGACGTTCCTTGTCCCTACTTTACCTTTTATAATCCCCCACAACATCTCAATTGGGTTTAAATCTGGATGGTAAGGTGGAAGACGTAGTACAGAATGACCGTGGTCTCGCAGTATTTGATCTAACTTGTAAGTTTTCTTTGTGTCTTTATGTTTCTTAATTATTTTGTACAGAACGATTTTAGTATTTCTTTTTGGGTATGATATTTTATTTTTATCTAACCAGGTCAGCATCTCTTTTTTATTTGAGTTTTTTACTGGAGCTCGATCCACCTGAACGTTGTGATAAGGAGCGTTATCGACGACAAGGACGCTTCTGGGCTTTAAATTCGGTAACAAATATTCCTTCACCCATTTTTGATAATTTATAGCATTCATATTACTGTGGTAATCTCCAGACTTCTGGTTAGATTTGAATGTCAGCAAAGCATTTTCTACAAAGCCTTCCTCTGTACAAGCATGAACCGCTATAAGTCTTTGCCCTTTTGATATGGGAACTCTGATGCCACTGTTGCTGTTGTCAGTCCATGCGTTTGGCGTAGTATGAGTGCTATGCACGTAGGTCTCATCGGTATACACAATAGGCCGTTTTTGGTCTCTATATTCTTGTAATTTTTGTAAATACATAAATCTTTTGTAACGAATGTTGTCATTTTCAATTATCCGCATCCTGTTGTTCTGAATCTTCTTCCACCGGAATCCCATTTTATGTACCAGTCGTAATAAAGAACTGACACTGCCAGGAAAATCTATCGACTCCTTTAAAACTTTGTGTAATGTTTTAATAGTTGGTAGTGTTTTGTGTATTTTGTGAAAATCGTAAATACACCTTCGGATGACGTTTAAATCAAAATTGTCCACCTCCGATCTTTTCGACAAACGTGATCGTTTTTCACCGGGTGTCACGAACACATTAGAAGTCGATCCCTCAGTCGCATTTTTGCAGATACAGTTAACGATTCGCTGTACACTTCGTTCTGATGTCCCAGTCGCCGCAGACGTTAATTTGTATAACTCTTGAATTTTTAGAAATCCACCTTCAGCATTTTTAGTTTTTTGCTTAAAATAATTAAAAACGTTAAAAATTATTTCTCGAGACTGTCCCGATAATGTTTTTCCTCGTCCAAAAGTAGGTGTAGTCATTTTGAGAATAAGATAAAATTACATTACGGTATAAGTATTGTTTGTCGCTTATATGACAGTAAAAAATGAGTGAAGTGTCATTCTAATAAGAAGGTTATCAAGCACAATGTAATCTTATCTATGTAAGTTCTTACTTCGTAATCTAGCCTGCATTTTGCATTTTACAAATTAATAAAATATAAACATTTTTCATGCGTAATGACGATGTCGTGAAACTTTTCGCCATTATTTTGTTAATTGCGGCGTCGGTATGAAAACAGGATAAGACAGTATATTATAAATAAATTTAAAACTCTGTTGACGACGGACTCCTCGGTCTGATCCTTTTTAGATTATTTACTATTCGAACACGCCATCACCTTTCTTCACAAATAAAAATATTTATGTTTTTTTTAAATACAATGGACTTCAAAAATTACTAAAAGGATTAACATTGATACTTGGTGCAGATTTTTTTTTTTTCCTTAACAACGAGAACGTGTTAGGTACGTGTTTACAGAATATAAGGAGGCCCCTGTATAAGAAAGGCACTCACACTGCCACTCACAGTGACAAGTGACATTACTTTAGGTCAATCCATTCGTGCCAACTCTCGTGGATAGACCTGTACGTGTAGGGGAGGAACACATTTTTATTTTTTATATTTTATTGTACTACTTTGTTGGTGTGACTAATATGTAATATTCATGCCAAATTACAGCTTTCTAGTGTTAAGTCTCTGAGTTATGCTGCGGACGGACGGACATGGCGAAACTAGTTTGACTACGGAACCCTAAAAAGTATCAATCACGAGTTTCACAAACTCTTATTATTGAATAAACTATCCATAAATGTATAGGTACCCCGGAACTAAGCGGAGCACGCAAACACTACACTAAACTATAGTCGGGGGGCCTAGTCAAGATGCATGAAGGTTAAGTAGTCGATTTTCAATAATCGACAAAATACTATCCTGATATTAACACCGAGGTGACAGAACTTGGTCCTGTTTTGCCAAAAAATGCGTCATGGTCGCTGCTAGTAGGTTGCCCCGAAAACGCTGGAACACGATAGAGGACCTACTTTGAAAATCAAAGTTCGAAATTACATAGAGCTAATGTAACTCCGAACTTTGATTTTCAAAGTAGGGCCTCAGCTCCAACTCCAACAAACTATATTATCTCCATACATTTCGAGTTGATAGAAAACCGAAATGTTAGCAGCGTTTGCATCTTGGTTAGGCCCTGCAGCCAGTCGAAGATTTTTGATTCCTAATCAAACATAGAAGTTTTTTTGGCAAAAACTTCAATTAACTAGGGACTTCCTTCCGATATTAAATTTATCGATAACTGTTTCAAATACTCATTTCAAAGTGTCATAAAACGAATGATTTTTTCCAACACGGCTGCTTTTGTGCTTTTGTGAATTCAAATGTTCTTAATATTATATTTCTTGGCTACGAAGCTTATCTCACATTTAGTACAAAATATCTTAGATTAACGTATACTTAAATCCGGAGAGCTTTTCGACCATTAAATTATTATATTATATACACCGTGTTTTTTTTGATTTACGATAACTTCGGCATATTACTAGGTACATCCATAGAAACTAGTTGGTAGATTAGATTTTTAAATATTGCAAAAAAAATGAAAAAAACTGTTTAGAACAAAGTTATTAAATGTTGTATCTTTGGTCATTCTAAAAGGGCCTTTAGAGTTAACTCATAGTCAGTGTCAAAAACGTCAATGTTGGCGTGACATACACAGACAGTTAAGAGCCTTTTAGACCAGTTCAACGTGATTAACTGATTAAATTTAAAAATTAAATATCTTTAAAACCGTTACAGTTATCATTTGTCTGTCTTCGGGAAATTAACTTTATTTGACCTAAAGAACGTTCCCTTAAAGTTATCGTAAATCAAAAAAAACACGGTGTATAGTATAATAGGTATGCAAGTCACATCTTCATATCTCTTAGTCATAACTGTCATAACTTCATAAGACAGTACAATTTATCGATAAATTAAGATCGTTCGTAAGTTCCTGGTCAATTTTATTAAATTTCAATAAAAATCTGTCTGTTCCTAATAGATAACTAGTTGTTTAGCAAGGGTCTAGCTAGGTATGAGGAACAAATCAAATTGCAAATTATCTATAGGCGGTGGTAATCACTTGCCATCATAATTATGGGCCGTCTGGGTGTTCGTCCGTGGATGGCAATAAAAAACCGGGGGGTTCGTGAGTACGTACGTGAGCGAGCTGGTCCCGCAGCTGGTGGATCTCCTGCTGCTGCAGCGCCAGCTGCTGCCAGCACCACGCGCCCCACAGCCCGCAGCCGCAGCCGCAGCCGCCCACCATGCCTGCGCACACAACGTACCACTTGTAAAGCCCATCCGCTTACAGTCTCACGAACTTCCGTCGCATGACCACTTCCACCGTGAATGGGCTGGTCGAGGGCCATATGATCAAGATAAGGTACATAAATGTACTTAAATAACTAACTATGAACTAATTCTACCAATATCGTTAATGTTAAAGTTTGTAGGTATGTTTAATTCCTTTTGAAAGCCTTACGTTGAATACAAAATGTGTCTCACAAGTACTGATGTGCCAAAGGAAACTTTCCAAAATTGCGGATAATTTCATGTAGGAAAATTTCGGAAACTTCTCACAATTTTGTATGGGGATTGAAACTTTCCGTTTCTTAAATTTAAATTTCCTATATTTCTTGGGAAAGTTCCCGGAAATTTCTTGCAACTTTTCCAACTTATTGGAAACTTTCCGCAACTTGCACATCACTGCTCACAAGCCAAACATATTTGCTTATGATATGCAAATTACAACTTAATTGATACGAAAATAATTATCTTTGAAAATATTCAACTTGTGAAGTCAGTGGCACGTTTTTCAGTACACTGTGGCGTTGAAAAGGTAAAGGAAACGATTTTGGATAAAAATTGTCACAAACATAGTCTGAAATCGGATTTTAGTTTTTATCTATAATAGTTTGATGATGGAGTTCCCTTAAGAATATCAGTAAACAAGTCCTACACGGACGAATAGCTTGCTTCAGTATAAATTAACTCACCATACGGCATCATCATGTTAAACGGCATGGACGGCGGGAAGGACATCTGCGGCGTCCCCAGCAGGCGCTCCATGGTTTGGGAGTGGCTGTTCTGTGTGAACTGGTTGGTGCGCATATCCTGAAAGAATCATAAACATGCAACTTACAGAAATATCTCGATAGCAGGAGGGAGATTGGAAAACAATAGTATAATTTAGATGTATTATTTATTACAATAAAGGATTGAGTTTACTGTGAGTACCTATCTATATATATAAAAATCAATGCCATTTTTCGTTGTAATTTTATAACTCAAGAACGGGCTCACCTGTCCAAACCAAATGTTTAGCCTTTGTTCGGACTGTTTAGTAGATGGTTTATGTGAAGTTTGCACAAAATCGGTCGAGCGGTTCTTCATTTATCACATTTTTTGTAACAAATGAATTGAAAGTCAGAAATTTGCAGCGGGGCGAAGCCGCTGGCGAGCCGCTAGTATAGTATAAAACAAAGTCGCTTCCCAGGAATAGATCTTTCAAACTACGTAACGGTTTGTAAGCGGTATTCATCAATAGCGAGTGCTTCAAGAAGGTTTTAATGTATAATAATTTCTGGATTACAGAAAACTTATGTAAATCGAAGCGAAGCGAAGGCGGGTCGCTAGTATATGTATTAAGTACTCTTGTTTTATTCAACCGTGCACGGTCGAAGCTTTATATATTGTGTTTATTTATTTACCTGATTAGTTTTGTTGTTATGCCAGTATGGCGGCGGGAGATGCGGGTACGGCATGGTAATCGGGTTCTCGACTGAAAAAATACCAACAGTATAAATTAAGTTAAGGTTTAACCTAAGTATCAAAGTCAAGTTATTGAAAAATTTACTCACCATTTTGTGAAATAGGTGGAACCAGATTGATATTGGATGGTTCTATTCTTTGTTCGGGTCTCATGGAGTGGCTAGAGTTGTTTGACTGTGGTGCCTAAAAATGCAAAAGTCATGTATGTAGTGGTAGATAGAAGGACGTAAGTGACAAACCTAAATGATGAGGCCTATAATTGTTTCCATAGTACTGTTGTAAAACAACAAAATATTGCATTACACATATTTTAATACACGTCTTGATGCACAAGAAGACTTGCACTCGATTTAAATTCCATACTAAAACAAACAAAACAGCAACAGAAGCTTTGGCAGATGGCTCTTTAAAAAAATCCGCTTGTAAATAACGATCTTACATTGTTATCTTCTGACAGGCGGTCTTGGGGTTGCCTTCGGCGGGTCCGGGTTCTCTGGTTCGATTTGGTTCTCGATGCGCTGTTGATCAACACATGATTAAATATAACAACAATACTTATTTGTTTTCCCCGTGTGGTTGCCGGGTTAGAATAGTGCCACTCCATGTCTTCCCGTGGATGTCGTAAGAGGTGACTAAGGGAATACAGGCTTGTGGTACTGTTAGGCGATGGGCTTGCAACCTGTTGCTAATATGTTGGTAAACAACACTCGAGATTAGACCTTACCAAGGATTGGTATAAGTAAATTAATAATCTTTTTCTATTCAATAATAATGTTGTTTGGTAATGCGCATTATAAAACCCAACATTTGGTACGCTTTCCTAAAAATATGGTCAATATGAGTATCTAAGAGTGAGTCCCATTTGTTCCATAGAACATGACGTCATCGGACAAAATGAGACTTATTTTTCCCACTATGTTCTATGGAACTACATACTAGCATTTCACCCGAATACTTCCATGATGAGATATATGTATAAGACGTGAATGACATTAATCACTGACGTTAATACCAGGTCCTTTATTCCACCCAGTCCTACCAGTAGTTCGTTAGTCGAACTGTTTGGATATTTTTTTTCCAAATTGTTATACTATTTATTATTATTATTATTGTTCTATGGAACAATTTGAGACCAAAAAGTACAAACTGTTCTATAGTACAAATAGGGATAATATTTTCTCAAATTGTTCTATTACGTCATGTTCTATGGAACAAATGGGACTCACTCGTATCTAACATAAGTTTTTTGTCGAGGATTCCAGGATCCCAGATCGCATATATATGTACTTGTTGTGACTGTTGAATCATTTGAGCAATCATCCATGATAGCTCAAATTAAATGAATTACGCAGTTCGTTATGCTTTCTTGTAAATACAATTTGCTTACATTTGTGGTACGCTAAGGACAATTTATCTCTATCTATTTAAATTGGCTTGAATGAGTAGGGTGTCTTCATTTGATCGCATTTTTCTAGAGAATTTCAAATAGTCAGCGTATTCGTACAACAGAAAGCTACAGTTAGTGAAACATGATGAGATATCGTTAATAAACCAGTTAAAAAGAAGTGGACTCACTATCGAACCTTGCGGCTCCAGACGTTACCACAGTAGGCGCCGACATATAGCCATTAACTACAACAGACTGAGTGCGGTTCTCGTTGGTAAGAGGCCAATCATCTGAGGACATTACCCTTTATTCCATTGTATGATCACTTCCTTAGGAGTATTAAGTGATCAACTTTGTCAAGTCTTCTGGAAATCGGTGTAAATTGTGTCTACTTGTTCCTTCTCATTCAATGCCCGAAATATAGTCTGTAAATATGGTGAGATTTGTAACAGTGAATTTACCCTTATAGACTGGGCCCAAAACTGGAAAACGGGTCTCTTAACCATGCAAGCGGCAAATCATGTAACAGTTGGGGTGACAACGTTATCAGACGGTTATGACCCTGCAGAATACGGATCTGCCTGTCGCCATTCCGAAATTTTAACCGGAAGTACGTTATACCGGAAAAGGCGCAGCCCATAAAAAAAATCGTCGTACATTTAGTAAATCGTTGTTCCCCGTTGTTTGCCGTTTGCATTCTACTTTTTCAATAATTATCCTAGACTATTAACGAATCCATGTTGCTCTTGCACTATATGATTTTTAAGTATTTGAGAGACCCGATCATGCACCAATTTTTCAAAGACTTTGGAGATACAAGACAGAATGGAGATAGGTCGGTAATTTAAACAATCTATTCATTACAGAATATTATTACGTTTTTTTTGTCGTTGATGTATACTTAGACCTGCTTGCAAACGCGGTAAGAAACATTGCAAGGTTTGTGGGGGCGATTTTATTTGTAGCGTCACCTTGTGCAACTTTATTTATGGTAATCCTAAAAGTATGAATGTTATACTAACCACAAAACATTATTGAAATAGCTACATTGACAGCCACCAAAGTACCCACCCAATCGTCATATCATAAACAATTAACAATTTCATCTTTTTTAATAAATAAATAAATAATGAGAACCTCTTTCGTCGTATCTTAGTTTAAATCATATTTACAAATAAATTTAAATTATGCTGCTTTGCAGGCATTTTTCATCCAATTCTTGATTTAAAAGTGCATGTGAAACATTTCCTAAATAAACATTATTAAGAAACATATTTCGTTAATTTACGGTAGTTACCCTTACCACGAGTTACGATTACCGTACTCGCTAGCGACGCTAGCGAGTCGAATGCTCTGTCTCTCGAACTCTAAAAGAATACTTGAGAGATTTGCGAGGGACAGAGCTTCGACACGTAAAGTAACTTATGGTAGGGTACAGAACTCTTTGCGTTATTGGACATCGACAAGATGCGTTTGATGTTTGAAATTAAAATGTCATAAAATTTACCTAATGTCATTCTGTCATTTTTATACTACTAAGGGATTTGAAGAAGGGGTGCTGCGTTATTTTAGAAGAAATCCGAAAGCGAGTTCAAGAGACGACATTTTTGAATAACCCATACTGCAGTACTTAGAATTCTGAAACGTGCCAGCCTTACAAAATACAGAGGGTTCAAGCTTTACTCCTGGACCGCCCTATCCGCGAAGCCTACTGTCGACGGCTATTACAAAAATATTGGAATAGCACCGACTTACTCGGGCACGGGCTGAAGCGTGTATTATAAGACGCGGAGGAACCTTTGAACACCGAATGTGAAGGTAGTGTTAGATTATTTTTCAAAGTGTAAACGAATGGTTAATAAAACAATAATAAAACTTCATCACACTCATTATCATTTCGTTTTGTTGATTTGACATTTATGCGTCATGCATTATCACTACGGTAACGTCATCGTTCGGAAAAAAGTGTAGTCTCCGAGTTTTCCCTACGTCCCGTTTCCTTTCCTTGCTCGAGCCGTGATGATGGGTAGGTGCGATAGGGTTGTCACCACAATTTAAATTAAGTAAATTCGGTATTATTGTTTTTTACTTAAATTCATGATTATAACCATCACAAATCTACTGTGTACCCCTTAATCGACGCAATATTTCCGGGAAGGTTCCTCGTGTCCTTCCACCCTGTATAGCATGCGCACATGAGTAAATTATATTTACCAGGGAACAATACCAATACCTCCTCGAGATCATCTGCCTCAAGCTCAAACCGCCTAGTGAGGGTGATGCCCTTTTTTTACAGCCACAAGAACACCTCCAACAGTTTTTTTAAGTGTCGCTTGTAAATTAAGATCACGCCGGAAGATTACATAATCGTCGGATAAGATCTCCAGTATAGACTCATTAAGCCAGGTTTCCACCAAAAAAGTAACGTCAAAGGTGCATGTTAACACATTTAAGCACAGCTTATCTAACTTGGATTTTAGGCCACCACAATTTTGATATATTGAACTATGTAGCGCCCAGCCATTGAGTTTAAGTAATGTATGCTGATTTCATAAATCAAGAATCCCAGCTGCTGTGACAAGATAACAGGTACATAGTCATATTTTTAACAGATCACTATCGTTGCGAATATGGAGGACACGCGCACACGTACTTGTAACCCTTAGCTTTAGCTTTTCGCGCTTTGCCAAATAAGATCTTTTTCGTTGGCGTAGTAAAACCTGGTGTCAGCTACTGTGGCGGAGTTAGTTCGGGAGAACAGGTCGGCGGTGGTCAGGTTCCGGTGAGAACGGGCCGCAGCAATGATTTCGTCGCGCATGTGTCTAGTTGTATAAGTTGAATAACTATATTTTTCGGACGATCACTAGGAATACCGTGAGTTATGCGATGAAAAGCCCTTATTTAATCGGCAGATAGCTCGACTCCGAGAAGCCGTCCTATATCAGGCCCTAGCCATTTGCACAAGGTTTTCTCTTTTTCCCCCGGTATATTATGGATTTCAACATTGCAGATGCGTGCGGATTAGTCCATGTCATCAAATTTTACCTGAAGGTCTTCTAGGTCCTTACGAAGATGCTCGTTTTCGGCCTTCAACGATGAGTCGTTATGAGAAAATGGCATTGTTTCCATTTTCTGTTCAGTGGGTTTTCCTCATAGGTGTTTATTCGTTTGTTTAGATTTTGTACGTCTGCCTCAAGTGTGTTTGTGACATCCTGGATAGCCTGACGGATGTCGTTGCGCCATTGCTCGCACAAAGTTTTAAATCATTAGTCCAAGTAATCATTAGTCAGCGCTTCAGTGTCGATGTTTAAGATTGATGCGCCAGCTTCCATTGTTTATTTAGGCGAACTAACAGCACTAGCAGTAGCGAAGCGTCTATATAACCCGATTCCCAGCGGCTTCCCTAGAAATGCCTAAGCATACCTAGTGTAGGTATACAAACAAAACGTATAACAGAAAGTACAACAACACAATTGTGAAGAAAATGGTCGACGACACCTGCTTCTTTGTTCACCGAATTTCTAATGCTAAAAAAACAAAATATAGTCAGAGACAAACTTGTGTGCAGTCTGTGAGCACTCCGGGTTTGTACTTCTCTCTCACTCGCACTTAATAAAAGCGTATAAACCCGAAGAACCTTCCAAAAGCTATCGCAGCGTATAAAAAAATGTATCTACACTAAGGAACAACTCAATCGTGATTAACTGACTCTAAGGGCGACCGTTAGTGAAAAAAAATAAATGGTTGAGTTGAGTCGTGTATGTCTAAAATAATTCATGCGAATTACCTGTCGCTGTCGCTGCAATATGCACTGCCGAGCTGCGAGGGCGCCGTGTTGACGGAGCGCGGCCCGAGCGCGCTGTCGCCGCCCTGCGCACGCGCCTGACCGTTTATAAAGGGAAGGGTGATGATAATGATAACTATAGTCAAGATAAATTTACATTTTAAGACTAAAAGTTTGGATTTCTAAATTAATGATAGCTATAAATTAGAAGTTCTGCTTCTCATTACTAATTTGGCCTGACTATCATCTTTACACGGTATAAAATAAAATCGCTTTCCGTCGTCTGTCTCTTAGATCTTTCAAACTACGCACCGGATTTAAATGCGGTTTTCATCAATACATGGAGTGATTCAAGAGGAAGGTTTTTATGTATATAAAATACTGGATTATGTACAGAAAATTCATATAAACTGAAGTGAAACGAAGGCGGGTTGCTAGTGTAATCAATATAATTAATCTAATCTTGACTAACAACGCTGTTTTTCTCGAATTATGTATGTAAGTTAACACGCCCATAGTTACTAGCTACTCAAGCCTCTTTACAACTACCGTCAGCTACTCACTAGACTGTGCCAAGCAGTGGGGTGGCACTGGGTCCGATATGCATTCGAAATTAGGTGTGACCTTTTTTTAAAACAATGACTTCATGATTCGAATTCACCACAGTTTCCTACCAGACCTATGTAATTATTAAGGTTCAAGATTAAACTGAAACGCTTGTCTAGCGTACAATACAGTTACCAGTATTGCCCCAAATGTTTGTACAATTATTACTCGTATTAGAATAAACTGAATTGATGTGGAGTGCCCGAACCATAATAGAAGTTCGTGAAACCAGAGCAATGGGTTGCAAGCATTATTATTTTATAATTAAGTAGGTACATACCCTGAAGTTGTCGGTGTCTCTTGAATTTTGTGAGTCCAAAAGGATTTGCTCAGATCTTGAATCGGGCTCTTCTTGTTCACTGCAAAAACACGCAATTTATCAAGAATTTTCCAAAAAAATATCAGGCAATCAAATGATAAAGAATCATACCTATTGTAGGACTGATTCACAATAGAAGCTGCGCCGGAGTCGGGATTCACAGTTTGTGACTCGACGCCAGCGCACAAAACTTTCTGTATAGGGAGAAAAATAATAATAATTAAACTAATAGCTAACATCACGCCGCCGCGGAAACCAAATACTCTCTCCGAGTACCTATAGAGGTATGATTTACAAACTAAAGAGGACAAGCCGCTGGCAGCGTTGTGACCGTTCTAAGCTCAGTGCGCATTCGAGTATAATGCCATCAGTTTTCCGTCCGTACTACCAAGTTATGCAATATAAGGACTGATTCGCTGCGGATTCGCCAAAATCAACACTATTTTTCTTGACCGTCTTCCAATGTATGTTTACTTTAACCGTCCATCATGGATAATGGATATTGCAAATGTCACCAAAACATCATGTCAACAAATATTTCCTCGATAAGCTCTCAGAAAAACGAAAAAAATTACAAAAGGAACGCCGCGAGAAAATTGTTGCCAAATGGCTGTCAAATAGTAAGGCACTGGTCCCACCGCCGACGACGATTTCTAATTATATTTATATTCCTCTTTTAGACACTCGGTACTTCAACGCGGGGAGCATGTTTAGAACGCATCCAAAACGCAGCTTTCGTCACTACGCGGCGGTTGGCACATTCAAATCCGACGGTTGGCCAACGACGAGATCTTACCTGACCATCAAGGAACGAACACGCATACATCTCTTTCGTCTGTACATACCTTTAACTCTTATAAAATCTAATAAATAATTGTTAATCAGTATAATAAAATCATTCACTGAAAACAACCCTAGGATCCCTGCATCATCTCCCATAGGAGCCTAGGGCCCCAACATATGGAGTGTCTCGGTGTCCCTACTTTAGTGGAAAGAGTTCTCGCCGGCAGTGTGAACATCCAGCGATCAACTATTAATATACTTGACTCTTTTATTAACACGGGATTTATATCTTTTGTTGGTTTCTTGAGCGAGAAAATAGCCGATAGCTAATCGCTTCCTCGCCCTTGGTGCGACCATTGCCCAAGCGTCCTAATCATTTCATCGCCAAAGAATTGAAAATTGCACGCAGGACCGTTGATGCTATTATAAAACGTTACTTAAAGACCTTGTCCACTGCTCAGAAGCCGAAGGTTAATGAACAGAAGAGGCAATCGTGAACCTGAGCTCGAGAAGAAAATCATTCGGACGGTTCGTAAGAATAGCTGTATGTACCCGTATGAACGTGATTTAGCAATAAAATAAGGGCATTCCATGATAAGAAGAGAAATAAAACTAACTGGTATGAAGACTAAGAAAAGTCTAAGGTTCCTAAAACTACAGCAAAACAACGAGAGACCATCAAAATCAGGGCATGAAAATTGTATGATTTTTTGAGCACACCAATTTTTCACTTAATACTTGATGACGAAACCTACATCAAAGCCGATATTTCCACCAGGTGATCAGTATTACACGACAGCCGAAGGAGAGGTTCTGGAAAAAGTTTGGCTCCTGTGTGGCAGGCAAAATGTCAATGCGGTGATCGCAGCCGAGCTTTCGTCACGCCTGGCACAATCAATAAGAAAATCGATGTATATTCACGAGTGCTTAAAGAAACGACTGGTACCATTTTGTTCAAAAGCACGATACTTCAACATGATTTTGGCCAGATCTGACGACAGCCCACTATGCTACGCGCAAGATCAGAAGCCTTGAAAGTAATGCCATACAAATCGTGCCTAAAGACCTTAACCCACCAAATGTTGGGCATTGTCGCCCCATAGAACGGTACTGGGGACCGATTTTTGACTTTCGAGCGCTCGAAAGTTTCACTCGAAAGTGACAAAAAACAATGAAATGGTATTTTTGACTTGCGAGCGATGGAAAATATGAACACGAGTGGTCTGTGGCATTCGTTTTGAATTCTATCGATAGAAAGTATAATTTGACATCTTTCAAATTATCAAGGTTGCAAATTAGATGAAGTGGAATCTATACGTTTCTTAGGAGTTCAAATAGATCAATCACTTAATTGGAAAAAACAAATAGAATTAGTATGTTCAAAATTAGCTAAGGCGTCCTACGCACTTTATAAGTTGCAACAAATAGTCAACATTGAAACTGTATTGACAGCATATCATGCTTTAGTAGCGTCGATCCTTAGGTATGGTGTGGTCATTTGGGGAAATTGCACAGACCGCGAAAAAATATTAAAAAGCCAAAAGAGGTGCATTAGGGCAATGATCGGCTTAAAACCAACAGATAGTGTTAAGCCATATTTCGTTAAGTATAAATTATTAACCTTTCCTTCGATATATATTTATGAAATAGCATTATTAGTTAAATGTAACCCTAATATATTTAAACGAAATAAACACGCTAATAAAATTCTTAGACCACGTGATGATGGTAAAGCAAGCGTTCCACTTACAAAAACGGCACTACTTGGGAAAAGCATTTTTGTTATGGCACCTCGCATTTATAATAAAATACCAAGACAGATAAGGGACACCAGCATTGACATGTTTAAAAAAAAAATAGTCAAATTATTAATAGAAAAATGTTATTATAGTATTAGTGAATTTTTAAATGACATAGCATTGTAAATAGTATATTAATATAAGAGCCATACAATATAATAATATGAATAATTTGTACGCCGAAAGGCAAAACATGAAGAACATTGAATATATAGAACACCTGTATAAAAATTACTCAACTCATGTTTAACAAATAAAATTATCTTTATCTTTATCTTCAAATCTGTTGGGTATATACCCACGAAGCATAAACAAACCTAGCACAATGCCATAGACATCCACAGACGAGAAAGCGTTTCATTTTTCCTACAATCATAACCAGTCAAGAATTTGTAAAATAAGCGTAAAAAAATCTTATTGACACTGAAATATTAAATTGCTTGTTATGATTTCATCTTTTGTTAGCTTCACACATTTATTCGCAATTAAAATATGAATAAAAAAAACCGGTAAAACATCGATTTTCTGCGTATAATGAAACAAGTTCCAACTTAACAATATTATTTAGTCAATCCCTCAGTTTCGAGTGAGAATCTCAAAAATATGGAATTTGGGTCCATTCGAAAATAAATCGTGAAAAATTTTCGCATTCGAATATTTTCTACCGCTCGCTTTTGAAATCGAGCGCTCGAAAGTCAAAAATCGGTCCCCTGGGCTCTGGTCAAGGGAGTTTTATGTAAGACCCGCAAGTCTGCACGAGACCAAAAAGATTTCCTCATCAAGTGGAATTTAGCCTGCAAGAAAGTGACAAACGACACTGTCGCAAGTTTAATGGAGGGTGTACGGCAAAAATTAAACAGGGAAAGCAAAAAAAAATAATTACCGACTCGTTATAAATTTAACATCACATCATATTTTAACAATTTATAAAAAAATATTATAAAACGGTTGAACTCATAATGAAATGGTTTTTAATTTGGCGAATCCGCAGCGAATCAGTCCTTAGTAACTTCGAAACAACCTAGTGATTTGATTAACTTCCACACAAATAGAATTAATAAAAACATTAAAATGAGTAGAGTAAAATTTTCATTAAAACACCGTATAAATCGCATATTTCGACGCCCCCCTTGATGAATATGATTATGATATAGGAAGGAAAAAGCAAAACACCACAACGTTGGCAAAAAAATATGAGCGGGAGCCGTATTATACTCATTCTCATCAGGTGACATAAATGGAATGTGGAAGAACCAAAGGTGGTAAGTAACGACAGCGAGTTCCTTTAAGATACCACTAACATCTTTGTTTATGTACCAAACGAATGTTTCGTCTCATATGGCATCAAAACGCTTATTCCGTCTTGTTAGAAGAAACCCATTTAAAAAAATGTGTCAATCATTACATTACGCACCTCCTTGTTGAGCAGTTTGTCGAGTTCACGCTGCTTATCGGCGAGCAGCGCGCGCAGCTGCATCTGGCGGCGCTCGGCGGGGCCCGCTCCCCCCCACGCGCTACCTGCTTGCTCGTTCACTTTTTTTTGCTTGCGCGTAGATTCTGCGGACCATACAATCTTGACAATTAATAGTTTTACAAGTTGATTATGTTGGTATCTACAACCGTATTTTACCCAGCAAGTGCACAAAGCGTGAAGGCGAGGTGTTGCGGTGCAATCCTGAACACCTCACTTTTAATCGCCACGCCGCCTCCGCTTTCTGGGCGTTCGCGGTTTAGTATGCGATAAAATAACTCGCAGACTGTTGTGCATCCGCGGGACAAAAACGCACCGTCCCATCTTAGTTACCGAGCGGAGCGCTCTAAAAGCTAAGGAGTACCTTATGATACGGATTCACTATTATTAAAAGAAATCTACCTATTCTCTATTTTAACTCAAATTGGTACTCCTTCTAAGGGACAGGGGGCGTAAAGCATCAAACAAGCAGCAAGGTGCAATATTGGTCGGTTATCTACCTACAAGGTCTACCCACGATTTGGGCTTCTATTCTACGACGATATTGCTTTTAACCTGTCGTCGTATCGTCAACATTTTATTTACTTGATAGTAATCGGTAGAGTTAAAATCAATACCACAACACGTCAAAAGCAACATCAACAAGCAACAAGTTCTCTAGGAAGGGCTACAAACGTGTTTAGGCTGACATTATACATATAGCTCAAAATTCAGAAAGCATCCGACATCAATACATTATTTATCAAGTAAACTAACCCTTATTCGTCATCAAGTCCTTGATACGAGCCCGTTCGCCGACTATCTTTTCTGTCTCCAAACGGAGTTCTTGAGCTAGTTCTTGCAGAGACGCTATGTTCGTTTCGTGACCTGCGAAGTACCGCAAAATATAATACAGCGAAACAAGCGATGAAATATGAATTGGAGTTCAAGTCACACCCACAAAGGTTTAAGAGAAATGCTTACCCATTTGTTGCGGATGCGGTTGCATAATTTGTTGTTGGTGCGGTTGCAAGTGTTGTTGCTGGTGTGGTTGCAAATGTTGCTGCTGGTGCGGTTGCAAGTGTTGCTGCATGTGTTGCTGCGGGTGTTGCGGGTGTTGTAGGTGCTGTTGCGGGTGTTGCAAGTGTTGTTGCTGGTGTTGCAAGAGCTGTTGCTGATGTTGCAAGTGCTGTTGCGAGTGTTGTTGCAAGTGCTGTTGCGAGTGTTGCTGCAACTGCTGTTGCGAATGCTGTTCGTTGGTGAACTTGTGCCTTTGAGGAAGCGAGTTACGAACTCGGCACACGCTGCCTTCGTTCGACCATCCGCCGATACTACCACCGCCCTCGGATTTGCTACAAATAAGTATTTATTTAGAAACTGTTAACTGAATTAGACAAAATGAAATAATCCTTTACTATAATTAATATGTATAGCAAGTATTAAATTAACTAACATAGTATAGTTCCGAGCTTACTTATCGTGTATGTTAGAATGTCCTGGCATCTGAAAGGAATCGTCGTGTGTTCCAGAAAGGTGATCGGATTCGTAGTTTTCGACCGACCGCATCAGATCTGAAAACAACATAATAACAATATAAGCCAAACCATTGTCAATTTTATTGTTAATATTATAAATTGAAAACATAAGTTTGTATTTCGAATGTTGTTTTTACCTTTGGTTTTTTGTAAAGCTGTTTTAATAGCTTTAATCTCCATAAGTTTGAAGGGATCTTCGTTTTTGATGTTGCCGCCCGTCTTGTTACCTTTAACAGGTTACAATATTATTAGCCTATGACCTTTCTTGAACATACGGAATGATCAGCTAGAAAGAGTGTTTACATTTGCGCGAAGGCTCCTCATCGGCGCTATCTTCGCCAGAGCTGGAGTAAGTGTTGTTGGAGCTCCCAAGGTGTGTTGCCATCTGCAGTTTTTGAAATTCAGATACCTGGACATGTAATTACAATTTCTGTTATCATATTATCATGGAAAAATATATTTTTAATGCTATCAAAATTAATGGATTGAATGTACCTATGTAAAATAAATATTTATAGTTTTTGGGTTTGAAATACAAGCAAGCAAAGATGATTGAAATAAAATGAAATTTGTTTTTTATTTTGTTTAATAGGTTGGCATTCAGTGACACATGACCAGGGATCGGAAATTCGGATCGATATTTACCTATACTTTCGCGCCGGCTTCGTTGTTCAGTTGTATGGAGGTGGACTCAATGATATAATTCATAATAAAATTTCCGGGATTTCAAAATAAATAAATTACACCGGCATTAATTCATAATTATTTATTTATATTAACTGTTTCAAGTTATTTTCCATGTATATGTTTAACCAAATGTTATTTAATTTACCTGTAACTTATTAACCTAACGAATTTATAGGAGCAAAACAGAATGTTTTATCCTACATGTAAAGTAATTATTATCTTAACGTTTTGTAGAATCCCAGAACTTAAATTATTAAAATAATATTTTTAAGAAGCCATGTTTGCCTATCTTTTTCCGGGATTTTGCCAACTTTAGGTAAATATCGATCCGAATTTCCGATCCCTACACATGACATAAGTTTAATTCGTGCCAACTCTTATCGAGCAATTTATACATATCATCTTATATCAGGCAAAAGGATGCAGGCGATCGTTTTGGCACTTATTATGCAACGGGACGGTACATAAAGGTGCGTAGCCAAGTCTGGGCTTGTTATAATCTTATAATATCTACTCCGATCCGATTTTCTTGCTAACCGTTCCCATAATACTCGGCTCCGCGTCCGTCGAAGATTCAATGACGAATGCTAAATACACTCGAATGTTTTGATGCTCCTTAGAGGAAACTTAAGTGATACATACGAGATTTTCCATATGCTGCTTTTTGAGTTGCAACTCTCGCAGTTTCATTTGCAGTATTCTTCCGCGCTCCGTCAATAGAGAATCGTCCTCTTCTGCGTCGCTGTCGCGAGCACCACCGGCTGCCTCCTGTTGTAATGTTCAAAAATGGTGAAAACAAATCCAAAATATTCTCGATAACCACTCTTATATCCAAAACGTGAAAACAGTTGTATAATGAGCATTGCCGCGATAATGACAGTTCCTTTTTAATTATTATAGCATTGTAATTAAAATTGTTAGGCGCATGAACAATGTCAGTGATGGTGTTTGGTCAACTTCTGGCATCTCCATTTTTACATATTATATTATAACATATGGAATTTTATGCTCTAGAGGTCCTCCAAACAACTCGTTCTGTACCATATATTTGTCTATTTACCTCACTGCTGGCAATGTTTGCATCTCGATGTGAAAACCTGTCCTCTTGACTGTTCGAGTGAGCCGAATGGACAAGTTCGCTGTCGACGTTACTCGACATGTTAAGACCGTGCAAAGCCTCCGAGGATTGAGGTAGGGTAGTCGCCACGCCGATCTGATTGGCTGCGTACATTCTGTGTGGATTGTAGTTGCCATTCATAGGATGACTCTGAAAAAGATTGTTTCTTATCAGTACTAAGCTACCCCAGCAATACTTTAGATATCTTACAACCAGACCAGCTGCCGCGGACGTGTGCATGGGGCTAGAAAATAACCCTTTTCATCACCAAAGATAATGGTTCAAGTAATATAATAGCGAATTCTTTTTTACATCAGTGAACATGTTATTTATGGTCCGTGTCCGTTTGATTATACTGAGCTGGTATTACAACCGTATTTTGTACTCTGCTGACGGTGAATCTGTATGTTAAAATATGGATTTAAGAAATTGTTTACCTGCACGCCTCCATAATTATCATGCGACGTTGATGGTAGTGCCTCCTGAGACTGCCTATCGCGATTCATTTCCTCTAATTGTTGTTTTGCTTCTTCCTAAAATTACGTAAAAAGTTAAACAATTTATAGATACATTTCATCCAAACAAATTTCGGAAGAGATAGCTAACCTGATATTTAAGCAATCTCTTCTGTTGTTGTTTTAAAGCGGTCAGTCGACGTTGTGATAACTCCATTTTATTTTTGATTTCATTCTGCCATAGCTCGTTTTCACTGTATGCTGATCCGTTACTCTGAGCTGACACAGGGCGAACCACCACTTCCTGCTAACACATACAATGTATTTTTTATAAAGATGCAAAGAACACAATTGGACAACATTGCAAAAAAGAAACAGTTCTCTCAGTTGCAGTCGGCAGGTAGTGTAAAGAAAAAACTAGGTAAGCTCTGTTAGAAGGACTAAGTTAAGCTAGTAAACAAAATCGTTAATTCTAGACTAGGAAGCAAAAACTTCTCACTCAGTTGACAGTTACAAATGATCGTTGGTGATTATGAGAGGAATAGTAATAGAGATGGTTATTTTCTGGTTTCAGTTTTACATCCAACACATGCTATAGATGGTTCCAATTCATGACAAAGAGTAAACACACTTTTACAGCAAACATCAACAGTCAGAAACCTGATCTTCAATGTCACTGGAATTATTAGTTTTATTTTTCATTTCTTCTATGAGAGCTACTTTTTCTACGCATGAAATAATATTTTTACGTAACACCTCATTTAAGTGACGGTCGTGTGTTTTGTTTTCGGTGTCGCCATAAGGAATAGTTTCTATTTCTTTTATTTCGAGCGTATCACTTTCGTCTCGTCCTCCCGTGTCGCGGATCAATTGCAATATTGGCTTAGCAGGTTCAGTGATCACTTCGCCCGTATCGCTTGCGTCCTGAAGTGTAACGACCTCCTGAGCATTCTTTACAATGTGTAAATTTTTATTTAACTGTTCGTTTTCTACGTTCGTAACTTTCTTAAGGTTCTTGGTGCACAAAACACCAGTGTCCTTATTACTTTTGAGACTGCAAGTCTCTTCCTCATCAACAGTTATTTCAGCAACAATTTCAGCAGTGTCGCTTGTCGCATGGATTCCGGGCGCAGACTGCGCCGCTAAACTATCTGCTTCCTCGGCCGGCACTTCAACATTGTCAGGCTCCTCGTTTAACACTTTCTCTAATTTGGTTTCACTCTCTTTTAATTTCATTACCATCTCAACTAGTTCATCATATTCTTCTTTCGTATGCTCAATAAAAGCCTAAATTAGAAATTGAATCAAATAAATTGCTTATGGGTACTCCATATTCAAATGTACAAATATAGTTGATGCTCTAGCTCTATGCGTATACAATACATATTTTACTTTACTTCATACAACTGTGTTACAATAAGATATAAACCTTTTTAGTTTGTATTATTTCCAAATAACTTACCTCATCTTCGGAGTTGCGCATGGTGTCAACGAGAGATGATGTAACCCTTATATACTCTCGAATTTGTCCTAAGCGACGTTCAACTGCTGCAGTGTCAGGGCAAGCCGCTACTATCGCTTCACCTAAGGCCCTAGCAGATTCTCGGTGAACCTAGAAACAGCACACATTTAGGAAAATCTCCCTATTAAATATACTTAAGCTAAAGAAAATATTGGTTTATACTTACATGATTATTCTCGTTAACATTATTCAGGCCACCCTGTGCTTGGTCATACATGTTGTTCATTAGATTCACAGTCTTATTTCCAGATCTAGAATTAGACACTGGTACAGTAACGTTATTGTTGCTACTGTGGTTGCCGTCAAAATTGTTACGAGTGGGATTTAAATTATTTGTCAAATTCTTTCTGTTTTGATTGGGGGCCTGAAAAAACAATATTTATAAATTGCATAGTATGAATGAAGATAAAGAGAATAAGGTTTTATTTAAATTAAATATAGACTTACGTTAAAAGGTTGAGCCATATTAGCTGTCATCGCATTAGGTGTGGTAGGGTTGACGATCATAACAGCAGCTGCTGCATGATTGGCATGATTGGCATGATTCGTGTGATTCGAGTGAGGAACTAATCCTACAAAAAATGTAATACAGTATGATCAAAGATACATTCTTATTAAATTTTGCATAAATTATTTTATTACAATGTGAAAACTACCATTCTGCATTTGATGTGCGTAAGGGTGTAATGTGTGTCCAGACATAGATGAGCTCGCACCATCGTCGTGTTGGTCGTTTGTTAGATTCTCGCGATTTTGTACATTCAGGGGTAAAGCACGCGGTTGGGGTCTCACCGGGACAAACCTTCCAAATCCACTCTCAAATGACACTGAATTTTCTAAAATAGTATTAGTTATAATTAGTTTAATTAAAATGGTTCATTGTTATATGCAAAGAAAGCATGCAAGAAGGTATTATTTAAATCAAAGAAGTCTTACACTCATTCACCCATTAATCATCAAGTAAGGTTATTTAGGAATAAAACATTTTTTTAGATACCAACAAAATAAAATTTGAAAAGATAATATTTTGAGCTTTTGGTGCCTAGGAATACACCCAAACAACTGAGGAGGGCTTAAACTGAACATTTATCAAGTGGCGGGCTTCATTCTAAAGGGGCGTAAAAGCAAAACCGAACCGTATAGACCGTTTCAGGAGAGACAAAAATTAATAACTTTTTGTATATTTACCGATTCAGCTATAAATTTACTTGTGACCTTTTAAATATATCCTGGTTTACGATAAGTAAACCATTTAACGTTGATTATTTTAGAAACCTGTAATTATGTCATTACGCCTGTTTGGCTCGGCGATAATATACAAACAGGAACTATTTCTTAAAAAATACTTTGTATTTGCAGGGATATTAATATAAAACCTTCCCAATATAATCGATAATTTAATTTAATACGAAATTAATACATTTCATAAGCTTAAATATGATGACATTTCAATGTAAAATTGTGCAAAATACCGTTATTTTTTTCGAAATTCATATGTCTATCTGGTTTGACAAAAATAAAATATATAATTATTTTGTTACAAGGTCGTATAACACACAATCGGTCGTATCGTATATGACACAATTTTATAGATCACACTAAACATCTATGGCCGTAAGTACATACGCCTATATAGACTGTTAATAATGCGTAACTTTGCTAAATAAATGCTTTTACGTCTGCTGTACGTCTTTTTGGATTGACAGCGTTTTTTCTATTCCAATTATACGCTTTAAAGTTTTTCATTATTTTAGAGAAAAAAATAGTTTGCAAAATTACTATAAAATTAGGGAATGTGTATTACTAATACCGGAATCGAATAAAACAAAAAAAGTTTTTTCGAATTTTTGCAAATACATCCCTTTAGAATGAAGCCCGCGAAGTCTACATACAAACTAATCTGACTCGAAATAGTTAATTTGCAAATAAAAACTATACCTACCTAAGGTACTCTCAGTGTTCAGCTCAATCGCTAACACACTTGCTATCTCAACTTACAATATACTTGTGACTTTGGTTTCATAGACAAATAAAATTTTCTGATAACTATTGAGATTGACATGTTTGCAGGACATCTGACTGATTAGGTCCCCACTACCCACACAGGCATAGGTTATGCTACGAAACCCATTAAAAAATATATATAAAATGACCCAATTTCCTTGAAGATGGTTTTCAATAAAGAACTTGCCACTCCCTCATGACGCAGGCGCAGTCTAGTTTCAGGGTTGCAACTTATTGCATTTGTGAACTATGATTAGTGTCAATAAATGTACTTTCCATTATGTCATAACTCTTATTCAGTAAGACTGCAGACTTGTTAGGCTTTTCACTTGTGTAGTTAGTTTTTTATTCATTTGGTCTGTACATCTTTAGTTATTAAATCTTAATATCCTATAAACATGCAGCCTATTGTCGAGTTCATCAGTTAGAATATTTGGGGATGCACAGTGTACATTTTATGTAACTTAATGGTGAACAAACTATAATTTTTTTGCATTTAATGTATGCCCGTGTAAGGACCTCCAAACTATGTCAGATGTTTGCTTTAAAAGAATAAGATAAAAAAAAAAGTTTTATTCCCGAAGAGTAGTGAAAACTTCAGAACTTACTTAATTGTTAATTTCTATATAATTATTTAGATTAATCAACATGCATAAACAAACCTGTGACCAAATAAGAGACTTTTTAAATAAGTAAACCTATTTTTGGCACTGCCTTCATTAGGTTTACTTATATATATGGGAGCATCACTGTGGAATATTGAAACTTGACACCTAAAATTACAAAACTAAATAAAATTATAAAAATACAGGCATACACTTGGCCACAGGTGTAATAATAATAAAAAAAAACAAAAATCAAATTACTTTTTAAAATAAACTCACCCAAATCTGTTAATTCTTGGTCAGATGTATTATTTGTTTGCTTTCTTGATTGATTATAATTACTTCTCGAGTTATATTCTGAAACTGGTACCCAATCTAAGGAGGTCTAAAAATTAAAGGTGATATTATTAGCTATACATAGATATCACATTCACTTTGAAAAATATTACTATGCTATTTATGTTTCCTCGCTCAATTCATAATCACCCCAGAGAAAGATTATTTACTTCCACAAACCTTCTTTGTAGAAAACTTAGAGAAACAACCACCCATAAAGACAAATATTAGTTATTTAGAATAAATATTTGTTACATGTAATGAATACACATGAAAACAATTTCAAAAGAATTACAAGATTCATCATTATGTGCTACACATATGGCACACAATGCATGTTGGCAGTGTGCCCAGTAAATGATGTTTCTCCTGAAATTCTAAAAATAAAAGCTGTGGGTACATGTGCTTTCAGTGGTAGCTTCACACCACAACTCCACACTGAACACAGTCACAAGTGACTAGACATGACCAGTATGTGTATATAACAAACATCACCTTTTCATCATCTTACATACAATACAATAGGAAGGTAAACTAAATAAACAATGAACAAGGCACTGCAAGCGTATAATCACCGAGACGAGATTCGATGCCATGTCTCTTCTAGTGGGGGTCACAGCCTCCTGGGGAACATTGCAGTTGTTTCGTGCTTTTGTCTTCGGAATGGTGCCCGTGTGACCTGGTTGTCGCTCGTTGTTACCAGGAGCCATAACAATTGAAGTTTCCGTCAGCTGAGCTCATCAAGTATTCATAATGATTCAACAAACATATGAATGGACCGGCAACATAACTCGAGAAAGTACAATATTTATAAGAAGCCATTTACATGTCATTTTCAAGAAAAACTTTGTATCAAAAACACTGTATATATTTTGTAGCGTTGTTGCTATTAAAAAACCATGCAACGTACAAAATTAACCAATATAATATGTATTTTAACGACACAACATAAACCAGAATAATTTACAATTATTTGACTTCTGTTAGGACAATCTACCACAATCAATCAACCGAATCAACGACTGGCTGGGCGTTAGGGATGTGTTGACTTCGATATTATAGTGGTTTCGGCGCAGAATATATTTTTATTCCATTCGAAGTCAAGACCCTTGGTCCGTAGGATCCTAGCACTCTAATCTACTCCACAGTCAAATAAATTTTGAGGACGCTCATTGACGTCCCGGGAGTCCGATTTCCTTTCTCAACCAACGCATAAGTATGTTTATTGTTTAATTAATTATTCAGTGACGAAGTGCTGCCAGCATCTTCATGCGCGTCTGTCTGTTTGTATGTCTGTAATTCTGATTCAGCTAACTCCTCCTTAACCGACACGTGCATGCATGATGTATGAATTTGGAAGAAGCAAAAGAGATTTGTCAGGATCGTAGCAGGTAGAAAGCAGTGGTCTCTGCCCACCACTTTGGGAAACAGGCATGATTTAATGAATGTATTTAGGTATGTCGGATTTTAATTCTTAATGCGGTTTTCACCATTAGTTAGGTGATTTTTCACGGTGGTTTTATGTAGGTTTAATAAATTCTGGTTTATGTAGGACGGGTGTCCTACATAAACCAGAATTTATTGAATTTACTGAAATCTCTGGAGGGCGGGTCGCTAGTATTATTAACTAATTTTGCCAGTGTAGTTAGGTTTTATGACAAGAAACTTTAGTTATGTGATTCTAATGGCTTCTATCAAGTGCTTCGATAAGTAGCTACTTCATGTTATTTTCCCGAACCGGAATATTTATTTTACTCAAAATAGTGAAATTATGTTTTTTACGAAAAATATGTTTTTAAATCTTTAACGAAAACACATGATAAAAACCATGCTCGATAAAATATCTCCATCGTCTGCATCCATCCCTAGTGAAAATGACAGTTTTGGCATATCTTCTCTTGTCTATGAGTTTTGGAGACGTTTGAGTAGAACCCTGTCTGTGAGTTTTGCGGAATTTTAATTCATTGGCAATAACAACAAGATCATTATAGAAATAAAATAAGATATACTTATGCGTCACCTCATTATGATCTTGAAGAAATATTTTATAAATTTTATAATTGTTACACTGAATGAACTTAATCTACTTGAACTTGAGGAATTTAGAAATTTGTACCGTTAGCACAAAAACGCATGAGTGCACGCACGCCGCCATTCCTTTGAAAGGGTAGAGCTAGTAAGCGGCACTGTCTCGTTTCTACTCACACAGTCTCACTCATTCATTCTGTTTCTAGTTGGCAGTAGTGGTCGGTAGTGTACGGAGTTTTGCGAGCGAAGTTCAATTTCGATCATCGCAAGGCTTGTTATAAACACTTGTGCGTTGTTTGTGGATAAAGTGAATAAAAATTGAGTAGAGTGCCCTTTTCAAACCCCTTAAGTGCATGTAAGTGACATACATTGATTCTTTAAGTCATTTTGATTAATTGCACACCGCCTCGGGAATTAGTAACGGCGGCGCCGGTGTTCTACTTTTTGAATTATATATTTTATCATCATAAGGTTTTCTTATAAAATACTAACAAGTAATATTAACAAACACACTTACTGTTCCGACTTTTTCTAATCTATTACAGAAATTAGACAAAGTTTAGACGTCTGAAAATAAGAAAATTGTACACTGCTGTACCAGACGATCAAACGTACGGACGAAATACACCTACCTAGTAGATATATGATTTGTATATATATATATATATTATATATATATATATGTATAATTATATTTTAATGATTTTTATGATGATCTACCTACTAGGTATTTTTAATTAAAAATAACGTAATTAAGACTCGTTCTTGTAGGTAGGTAGGTATATACCTATTATATTTATTAATTGTATAAATTAAATAAGAACTTCCACATCCTAATTGATCTATTATTCTATTAAAAAAAATGCTCTTTCTGCGTTTAAGTTCCTATTTTTTCCGATTGCATTACTTAGCTAAAAAAACCAATGAAACTCATGAGCATAAGTTGGTATATTTTTTAAAACTTAACTATTAGGTAGGAGTTTTCATTAAGCCTAGTTTACTGTTATTATTACCTATACATTTAGTTGGCAACTTGGCGTGATACAAAATTATTCGTTCATTGGGGCGGGAATGGGCGAGGTTAGGGAGGGTTTCAGGCTTTGTGGGTGCGCCGACCTACATAGTTGCCGGATTGTGTCCATAGTTTAATTAATAAAAACACTCAATTTTGTGTTAAGCCCGCACCTTTACGCCAGTAGGTGTCAGCGGGCTTCAGCGGGCTCAATAAATATTGGCATTTAATAAAAACACACAGAATCATCACATCACGCAACTTCTAATAACAGCGATTAAGCTTTCGCGTCCTCGCATTGTTTGTAGTGGTAGGTGTAACTTTTATAACTTTTTGCGTTATTTTAAGTTGGCATGTGTTGGTGATGTCAGCGATGACGTCACGTCCGTACCTCGAAGCAGTAAACCGGTCCCGCCACCGCTGCCGACCTCCAATTATGCAAATGCTGGCCCATGGTCCTCGCTCATATGCTCGTAATCCACAGCGCTCCTACACCTAAATTGGGTATAACACCGCAATTCAATTCACACAGCAACAACACTTAGCTTAGGTATGTTTTGTCCCATATTAAAACCCTATAATGAGGTCAGAAATCGGAAAGGTAGAGATCAAGACGCGTAATATTTAAGAAACGTGCTTAGATGTACCGAACACATAAAATTTTTGCTGTTACAAGTAAAAATATTATGAAAACAATAGGTATTTATCGTTAACAATTTTATAAAGAAAATGGTACATATAGATAATATGTTTAAAAATATTATCTAAGTAATGCCATTATGAATCAAGATTTTCTAACCATACCCTGTCATGAACTCTGATGATAACTAGTAGGTAGTATGTACAAAATAGCAAACAAAAAAATATGAAGATAAGATTTGAAAGAGTGCTGAATCGGACTACATATCGATACCTAGTAGGGGAAAATTTCGGCCAAATAATTGTATGTGAACCAATATGGAACCCTGATTTTGGTACCTGTTATATGTACAAGAAGGTATTTCAATTGGGAGTTTTGCTCGTATTTATGGGTAATGCGTAAAGTAGTTTCTGCGCCACCGTATCTAGTTCAGTCACCTCATTAGCAATATCATATCACATATCCAATGTTGCGCTCAAAAATATCTAAATATTTCGTTTAAGTTTACATTTGAAGTATTAAGTATTTAATTTTTGAAAAAAAAAAGTACTTTCTAAATAAAGTTAATATTTTTAATAGGATCTGTCTCAGATATTGCTGGTAAGTGCACAATAGCGCACAGGTAAGTGTTGTTATCGTACGCTGTAATTGTGCGACAGCACCCGACGATAAAAATATTAATAGCCCGCTAGCTACTAGGTATTTACGTGGTGAACCGACTTCATGTTGTTATAAAGGTACGTCTAATGCTGTCTTTACCAGATACCAAAGCTAATAAAAGTTCCCGGTTGATGTCATGCTTGGTGGGAACTGTTATATGGGTTACACATGTTGGCTGTATCCGTCTTTTACGGCTGAAATGTGTTTAGGGAGTGTCTTAACTTCTTTTAGGTAGTCATGTTACATTTAGGTTTAAGTATATTGGTTAAATGATTAGTGAATGACGTGAATGTTAGTTAGAATTAGTACGGTCTGCTAGTCCGTGTTGTGGTTGCGACTTGGAACGTACAGAATCCACTTTGAACTTATCGTTTATTGCTATTGACCTCCGGTCCATTAATAACAGTATAATGACATTTCAGAACGAATAACTATTATCGTTAAGTAGGCATATATAATAAATTTAAGTCATCATTCAAACTGTTATCGTGCCCTCCACGTCTTAACTGTCTGCAGTGCATTTTCGTTTTGTATGCAATAATAGGTACAATGATAAATATAAAAACATTGCATTGTACATAACTTCTCAGTATCAATTCAGTGTCTTAGAATTCTGGTAAGTTTTATTTTTAACCTTCGTACTTACGTTCTCTAAACCATTCGGTGTCGTGACTTTGTGTTTTCGCCCAATATTTCAATCCCAAATCGTATCGCCCTCGTGGGATCGATGAGGAACGCTAAGGAACCCACACACGCCTGCCTTCGTGCAGCGAATAGCGACCGCTTGTAAAAAGAACAAAACTGAAGTAAAGTTTGAAATGATGTACCTACCTACCTATTGTTGTTTCATTAACGATCTAAATCGAAATTGACTTGAATAGATAAGGAAGAGTTAAATGATCGTAGCTGATGGAACTGCAATAATATGAAGTGGCTTTTTATTTAGGTGTTCAGGTTAGCATAGAAAGTATGCAGTGACTGTCTGAAGGTATTATTAAATGCTCTGAATTAAGACTGACTTTAATAAGAATTTAACAAAAGCAATACCTACGCTTATAGCTCGGTAAAAAAATATTACGCGTTTCGGTAACAGTGAAACAATAATATTAATAGTGACAACAGAACTATGAACTACATTTTATACTCTATGACATTTTAAAACGTATTTGTTTTAATATAAAGTAACTATGCTGTCAATATTCTTAGTGGAAGGCTTGGAGTATGAATGAGGCACCCTAAAAGTAAAACAATAGAGCAGAAGTCAATGACTAATAATAACTAGAAAACAGAAATATTCGTAACCATATCACTTAATTCATACTTGTACGTGCTTGAGGTCTAAATGATAATACGTGCGCTCTACCATAGCTCTACCCTGTATGATATGATTTTTTCTTGAATTTGTTTTATACGATTCTAATAACACCTCTTATTACCAAAATGGAACGCAATAATTGATACTTACTTATGAATCCTTGTAAATTGAAAACACTAAGAAAGTTGTGTTATACATAGATGTAAAATACTGTTAAATAGTGGTTAGTACTCGTCAAAATGTTGATATAGGTACCTACGAGTATATACAAGATTGTATGGGTACGTGACATGAAATTAAACGTTCTACCTATATTCAATTTATAAATTACAATATTCATGAGGTGGAAGTTTGACGGCGGTGTAATAATAGTACTTACCTTGCTCCCCATTTTAAGGCATCCTGGAAAAGGAGCTCGAAGACTTTTTCTTTTCAAGCTTAACTAAACCGCTTAGGTACCAAATAAGTAGGTTAGGTACTTATCTATGTTACTTATGTTATATTTTTAATGTGTCTTTTAGGGATTAACGAGGCTCTCTACCAGCACTCCTAGCTAAGTTATGCGACAAATGTACAAATTTTCTGCTGAGTTCTTGAAGCATACTAAATGTCGTCTTTTTCTCTCAATTTTTTACCTTTTTCTTAGTCACGTCACGTTACTACCTATAATGCTTATCTCGTAATTCTTCTAACATTACGTTAAAAAATATCACACTAACCAAGAACATGTCATATAATTTTGAGCCTAATGTAGGCTAAGATATACAATATTGCTGGGGACTGTACTAACGGCTCGCGGTCTGCTACTCACCTAATTCGTCTCTTTCCATTATACGAGTATCGCAAAACCAGTCTAGCCGGTAGACCGTCACTAATGCAGTAGCTGTTTTTGCTATCTCTGCCTATTTTCATTGGCAGAGAAGGAAACTTCAGAACGTGATCCGAAATCCAAGAATATTTTATCTCATGACTGTTAAAAGTCCACAAATAGCAAGTTACGAGTAGATGTGACATGTGAGACTGTTAGCATTGTTCATTCAGTTATTAGCGATATCTCTGTCGAAATAACGAAGTCGGGAGCGGGTCGTCGGCGACAGGCCTTCCGATTATAGCGGTGACGACATCTTCTGCTTCACTCGGCGCATGGCTTCGGGGTCACACTTATTTTTTCTTATGCGACGCGATAAATGAAGTCATTCATATCTCTGACTAACATGAACTCGTACGAGTACCTATCTACTAAACTAATGTACTATGAAATCTTATTGCATCGTCAGAAGTTTTAACTCCAGGTGCGGAAGAAGTAGATAGGTAATATTAAAAATATGTATTGAGTCGCGTACCTAGTACTTTAATCTTGAACATCTTAATAACACGTAAACCTGAAGGCGGGCTCATTCCTCGGCCAACACGGTCAGGCATAGCAGTTCAACAAGAAAAATTTACGCTATTCTAAATAACTTTACTTTTTTATAATTATTTTACTATGTACCTAGTTTGGTGGAAAAAAAGAGTTGGGTTTGTTAAGAGCGCCTTATCTAAAGTCCGAATTGGTCGGTAGATTAGGCCAACACCGTCAGTTCAAATTAATTAAAGTTAATTATTATGCGGCTCTCCATTTAGCTACGCTTTAATTAAAATGACCTCGTTTAACTTAGTTTATTGATTAGTTTCTTTCAAGTAATATTTGCACATTGAATGAGGAGGTATTCACTACACGTTAAGTGAGGTACTAGAGGTAGTGTAATAATTTGATTAAAGAGTAGTTAAAAATAAACGATTAAACATCTTTGAATTTTTTGACATAAAGAAAGCGGGGGTTTTTATTGTTTTATTCTTAGAATTAAGCTCGCCGGCAATCTTATGATAGAGCATAGAGTACGCAACGCAACGGTGTATCTAGGTACTATCTTGGTCTTTCAACACTCGAGCAAATTATTATTCCTAACACACCTTCTAAAAATGTTAAAAACTAATGCCAAGACATAATAACGGGTACCAAATGTCTGTATTGGGTGGGTACCCCTCGTGTGGTCCGTTCCGGTAGGCTGGGCACTGTCATTTGTTCTATATGCAGGCGCCGTCAGAGTTGGATTACTTTCCAACGGACATTGCAACAATTATTTGTTTTAATCCGATAACGCAGTTTGCAGTCTTTATGGAATAGGCTTTGCCGTGCCTTCAACTACGACTATAATCAACATTTATTTACTTCTGACATGCAAACGAGCAATATATTACAAGTTGGAAGTCGCGCACCGGTCCCGACGGTATTCGACGTCGCGCCGTCTATTCGTACGAGTAGCTGTAGTTTCCATCTCGATTTCGCTGTTTTGTGCTTTTCTTTCCTTTTTTTTCTTACTAATGTAATATAAGATTAAGATAAAAACGAAAGCATATGCTATTTATGCAATAGGTAGCTAGAAACCCTTTGGATACATTACAAGATCGCTTGACAACAGTTGTTGTAGGTAGGTATATCGAATAGTTATGCACAGTAGGCACGTTTTATTATTGTGAACATGGATAATACAATCCATCGAGAAATTGAAAAGAAAGAAAAATAGATTTTCCTAGGTAACTAAAACTCGAAAAAAATAAGAGAGTTGCAGGCCCAATATAACCCACTATTACATTGTCATAGAAAAATCATAATTAATATTGAAGCCATTTCTTAGTGTTATCTATCAAAAATTGGTAAAGTAAAATATTGATGATTTAGTCGGGTTTAATGGATTTGTATTATTTGCACTCTTATAGTTAAAATCGTTTGCGACTCTGCTGTTATAGGTACTAGAAAATAGAGAAACAAATGATATTATATCAGTATCAATTTGGTTCAATTTGTTACATTTCTTCAGACTGTTTCGTGTCTCGTGTTCCTTAGTTATTGTAAGACGCTTCGTCTATATCCACGAAGCTACGAATTCTATTAACGTGAAAGTCTCGGTCGTCCATAATGTTTATGTTTACTCAAACGTAACCCAGTTTTAGCTCGCGATACCCTTTATTAAACGAGCTGCCGCCAAGACGTAAACGTTGAACATTCTGTGATTATAATTATAGTGCTGACTGACCCCAAATATCTGGGTGTTGCAATGTGTGTAGGCACCAGATCGCGTTATTGTATAAGCCCGAAGAATGGTCGCGGTGTCCAAAATTAGGTGGACTATATGGTTAGAAAATTATAACTATTCAATTTTTTAAATTGACGAGAACCGATTGCAGGCAACACACAACATAAAATGAATAAATGCACATGCTATTTTATTATTATTGGGCAGGGGTTGAGGTGGGCCTTGTGAGCCACTTCGACCATTGCTGATCTTTTGTACACATGCTAGGTATTTTACGTTAAGTTCCAAGAGCGGCACTATGCAAAAAAGGAATACATACAAGTCGTAGTTTTGTAGTCTATTTTTTTATTCCGTAGACTAAAATGACAGCTATAAATTTCAAATGTAAAAATAATGTGGCCAGCTTTTAAGAAACAGTGCTTATCTTTGTTTCGGTTCGTTGTGTACCTACTTATTAATAAAAGATAAAAGATGTTTATTCAGTAAGTCCAGCGCTTCGCAAGAGACCACTTCTAATTTATCGTTATAATAAAAAAATACTAAAATGAAAATTAAAATGAAATTTTATTGGTAACAGGTCTGGGTTACATTATTATTATACTTATATTTATTTCTTACAGGAGATTATTATTTTAAGTTATTTTATTTATCATAATTTTAGAATAATATAAAATTCTTATTCAGTTCGATTTTCTAATAAATTATTGTAATACTGATCATTTATTTTAGTAAGTGTATCACGTTATACAACTTTTCTACTCAGAAAATCGGATATATCGTAGAGCTGCGATTCCAACAACCACAACCAAAGCCTATTTTTTAAGCTTTGTAAGGAACATTGTAGTGACTAAGATTGAAAAGGGCATGCTTCGATGGTTCGGTCATTTGGAACGGACGGATGAAATAAAATTGACGAAAGAGATATACAGAGCGAAAGTGAGTGGAAGGGTCGGTAGGGGCCGCCCTAGTCGAACTTTTTCGAATCAAAACGGAGAAATACTGGAAAAGGGCCGAATCTTAAGTTCCCGAAACCGACGTACAATCGCCCACACAGCTGAGTGACCAATGAAGATAAACAGAGGGAAACTGTCTCAGTCGTGCACATGAGATTATTATGTAAAATCTATATACATATATCTCTTTCTACATTTTCTCACTTCTGTCTTTAATGGGCAGTTAAGTGTGTGGCTGTTTGTACGTGCATGACTCGATGTATGAATGTGGAAGAAGCGAAAGAGATTTGTCAGGATCGTACCAGTTGGAAAGCCAACCTATGTGGAACGTGGGCGAGGCAGCCTGCGTTCGTGTTACTACGCACAGTGGATCGAAATGAATAAAAGATGGACATTCGCATTTTTTTCTAAAAATCCTATTTTAAAAAATGCTTTTCGGTTGGAAATTATGTGAGGAATAAAAAATGTTATATAACATTTTTCAAAATGAGGCTTATTTTAAGCAGAAAAAAATAAAATGTGTTTTTTTTGTATGAAACTAAAAAATAGGTATCTTATTGTAAGAAAACCGTAACCGATCCCGCTTTCAAACCTTTAGAATATCATTGTCCTACTTTAGAACAGTAGAAAATAGTTAAAACCTTATCTCAGTAGGTGCCCGTTTTTTTTTTATAGTCCAATCAAAAGTCAGTAAATACAACATTTTTCTTAGTTATGTATTTTTTTATTTTCATTAAAAAAACGGTATATTCATAACAATTTAGTATAAAAAAATAAATATGACATTTTATTAAGGATAAATACAATTTTTTATAAGAAAATTGCATTGAAATAAAAACATTTATTGCGGTGATTTTATTGATAGTAAACAAATAGCTAAAATATACTTGAAATCAACAATAACGATATAAGTAAATAAAAAAAAATATATATTATTATTATTGTAATAAAAAAATACATAACTAAGAAAAATGTTGTATTTACTGACTTTTGATTGGACTATAAAAAAAAAACGGGCACCTACTGAGATAAGGTTTAAACTATTTTCTACTGTTCTAAAGTAGGACAATGATATTCTAAAGGTTTGAAAGCGGGATCGGTTACGGTTTTCTTACAATAAGATACCTATTTTTTAGTTTCATACAAAAAAAACACATTTTATTTTTTTCTGCTTAAAATAAGCCTCATTTTGAAAAATGTTATATAACATTTTTTATTCCTCACATAATTTCCAACCGAAAAGCATTTTTTAAAATAGGATTTTTAGAAAAAAATGCGAATGTCCATTTTTTATTCATTTCGATCCACTGTGCTACGTAACTGATGCTTAATGTTGGCCCGCTTAATAGCAAATTGACCAACATTCGTGTGTACTATGTACTTATTGAAAGTTAATAACAAATAAAATCTACATTGTATTCAACCTTTAACCTACTATTGGACAATTATTTCCAAAAGTAAAAAATTACACTGACGTGACGCCAACGCACGCCATTTGTTTTTCGTATTCGTTACCTAGGCTCTACTTCGAAATCTGAAGTTCGAAGTTACGTAAGCTCAGTCCCTGTTACTCGTCATTCAAAACTAAATCGAAAGAAAGGGATAGAGCTAACGTGAAACCGTAACGTAACGTAACATCACTTCGAACTTCGATTTTCAAAGTAGGGCCTCAGAGGCCGGGTCGGATGTGCTCTCAGTGCGTTTTCTCGTGTTATTATTGCGGTTGACTTTATTTGTTACACTTGTTGAGTTTAATAAAAATAATAAAGGGAGTAGTTTGGTGTATTTTTAGCTTTTTATGATAAGTATTTAGTTTCGAATCGAATCAATTTTACCTTTAAATATTAAGAATATGTTGTATTTACAAAAAATCAAAATATCTACAGAAGGATGGCATTTTTACCTAAAGTATTGTACATTTTGAAACTTCACGTATTATCGACTCATTGCGTTACAGACACTTTTATATCAATAAACATAAGTAAGTATCTATATTTCTGTCGGTAAGGACCGTTTGTATCACATCACTATTTATGAGTTGTAAAAAACAGGTAACCCATGAAATGTTATTTTAGTCTACGGAATAAAAAAATGACTTTAATTTAGTGTCACGTTTGAATTCAACTTTAGTCACTGGCAATAGCAACGGCGTGTTAAACGAACGCTTTTCCACTCAAGGACTTGTATATATGGTATCAAGTTATACATGTGTATGCTTAAGTACTTGCTAGTTTTAGTTAGTGTTAAGTTTATTATTGTGTGTAGGTATATTTTCTCAAACATTAAGGATATTAATCCTTAATGTTACGTAACTTAATTGCATCTTCTGTAACATTTCGATGGCAGAGTTAACTTATGTTCATTCATCATTCATAAACTCACGCCTTCATTCCCAGAGTGGGGTAGGCAGAGCTACAGAATTACCAAGCACTTTTAAAAAAGTTGTTGATAATTCTGTAACCACGTTTTGCACAATCAGGCTAAGATGTTTACCAGTGTATTAGTGACAGGTTGCAAGCCCATCGCCTAAGAGTACTAGAAGCCTTTATTGTTCCCTTAATCGCCTCTTACGACATCCACGAGAAGACATGGAGTGGCACTATTCTAACCCGGTGACCACACAGGTTATGTTAACATCATTAATTTATTGATGTCGGTGGAAATTACGTTAAATATGATACGTTAAAATTAAATTAATGATAAATTTGTATGCTCTTAAATTTAATTTGTAAGGACTTAAATAGTTAAACCGTTATAGAACCTTATCACAGAAAACATTTGTAAAACCCGTTGTGGTACGTCGTCATTACGGCAAGCTTCTATGATGGGTATTGCGCTATCAACTTATCTGTAGAGATCGAATAATACTAGAAGAGGTCATACCGCGTACCAGCGGCTTAGGCGCCTACGCATGGGTATACAAAGACCGTTTAGTTAACTTTAGTTGCTTGGCTGATTGATTATATTAGATACAACCGTGGTTTTATCACGCTAACGTAAACAATCCAATTTGTTCCGTAATAAGTAGTCGACACAACTTGTACGAATAAATATCGGGTAGATAAGTACTTTCAAGTAGGTACAATGTTAAAGTTATCCTCTGATTGTAGGAAATGTAGGAGATGAAAACAAAATCTTAATTTCCCTTGATAACACAATATGTACCTTTTGTAAATTACTAATTATTTTCTAACTCTAACTCTATAACGTTTCCATTTAAGTAGATATTAGGGGCTGAGGAATGTGTTAGTTAAATAAGAAACTATTCGCAGTCACCTCAAAATAGCTTTGACATTTGTCCTATTCTTATAACGCCGAGCTTGCGAAGACTAGGGATAGGGACTAAAATTTTATTAAAATAATGAATCATGAATTTGTACACAGAATTTATCACAATAAGTATTTACAACTCAAACACATTAACTGTTTTGTTGGTAAGGTTGTCATGGAAGGCAGTCTCTATAATGATGTTAGCACGTGGTCGTGTAAATAATGAGGCGTGACCGAGGCAGAATAGCTTCACGCGGTAGTGGGTATGCTAATTAATAGAATCTGTTTTTTATATCCAAAATACGAACAAACTTTATACTTATTAACGCATTTGGTAAAATAATTTACTAGGTACTTCAAATTAACACTTTTCAAAACCATCGTAACAACATTAAACTTAAACTACTTTTTAGAATAAAATAGGAATTTATAAAACTTTATTAACGGTTGTCTCCGGTTTCAGACGCAAGATGTTCTTGCAGTGTCACCCGTCGGACTACTGACCAGATAGAAAGCGGCAAGATGAAGGAACTAGTCAACAAGAACCTTATAACGCTAAAATGCGTTCTGTTCTGTTTTCTCTCAGGTAAGTCACTCTAATTAATTGATAGGCTTTCCACTAAAGCTATTTATTCCACTAACGCATATAAAAGCGCCACGCGATCATAGCGTTGCTACTAAGCGTTCTTAGACCTACTTACGTCTTGGGAAAAAAGCCGACCAATGTAAAAAATGCTACTAACGTATTATTATGCCCTCGCATAGCCTTGGATTTAAATCACCTTGGTTAATAGGTACCATTTCTTATTATATAAGTAAATATCTTAACTGCAACATTGTATTTTTTGTTAAGTATAGTTTTTCATACTTAACAATAGAAACCTATTGGCGTACCGAGTTTTTTTACTTTAAACTTAATTGGTTATCGATCTTTAGTAAACATATAAAGTAAAGTAGCTGCTTAGATCATTCTATTTTGCTCAAGTAGGTATTACCTATGTTTATTGTAGGTAGACCGTAACAATGTTGTCAACCAGGTCAACCTCTATTAGGTTTTTATGCGAGGTCTGCAACCACTAAACTATAAATAGCTTCACAGTCATCCTTGGCTCATTCACGAAGCTTAACGATATTATTCTGAATTGAATTTAATCATCATGCAACAGTCATGCGCCTGAGGCTAAGTGTTACTATAAAAATGCTAATAGAACAATCGCGAAACGCCTTGCTTAGTAAAGTATCGATTAAATCAATAGTTGCATTAGCATGCCACATAAGGAACAATAAGTGTGTTATTGGCAACTAAGAATGCAATTAATAGTAAAATTTACAAGGGACTTAATCTTACAAATATAACGTCGTGGATAAAAAATACTTAAGTACTTACCTATGTATATTAAACCATGATAATCCAACGTGAATGGCTGTATGCCTAAAGGCTAAATTATATTTATATTGATTTTGTTTATTCCTATTTATATTACTACATATAACAAAACTTACTCCTATAAATACCTATGTAACTCATAGTTCATAGTCAACAAACAACTTATTGTCGAACTTGACCAACAACTTAACAGACGATTAGATTAGATTAGCTGTCAAAATGTATGAACTAAGTATAACAGTCGATTAACATTGATTAACATTGAACATGGTTAGGTGAATATACATAACTTAGTAGTAGGTAGGTACAGAGAGTAGTACCTACAGAACATACTAAGTCTGTCATAATGACAGCATGAACAAAACGCGAGACAAATTGTATTAAATTAATCATCAACTTTGTGCGACAGAGTTTTACATTGGCTCAGAAATTAAAGTTGTTTACTGTACGGATCAGCCCCGTTTTAAAAACTCTCCTACAATATCGACCATGGGAAGTGAAGAATATATTTTTTACTGTATGACGTGACATAGCATTGACACTGATGAGATGATGTCTCAGCTCTTAATTTAAAGATGATGTCAAGCAATAAAAATTAGATGTTAAAGGCCATTTAAGACTTTATTCGATTACGGAGCCCACTTAAAGATGGTTACGTTACGTAAAGTAACGAGAAAAACTAATGTGGTATTTATTTTGTATGAAAATTACTTTTACAATGTGAACCACTTATTTTTGTAAGTTCGTCGTTCCGTTTAATATTGCGTTAATGCAGCATCTACGTGTAAGTATATCTATCTATTTATTAATTAAATAACTTAAAAATAATCGTCCGAGGAGAAATGGGACGTATCCGCTTATAACTTTATAACCAGTGAGTCCGTTGGTAAATCGTTTAACACTATTACATTAATTGCTGCGCTGTAGACAGTGCAGTTGGATCTCAATCCCATCTCAGCCGGTGCTCAGTAAAAAGTGGTCGGGCGACGAACGATCCCGCTGTAATAATGCCGAGTGCACTTGCAAGCTTCCATCTATGGAGCGTGCCGAGCTCTGCAAAGGCACCGAATGATTTAGGGACCATTCACCTCGACCTGCTCAGCGTCTGTTTACTTAAAATTGGTAAAGAATGTGCGTAATGTATTGCAAATTTAGTTATCAGCTACTCAACTTATATTTGCGGAAATATTAAATCAAAATGCAAAACCAAACTTGGCAGTTATACATAAATAAGTAATTAGCTTAGACCATATTTTTGCAATGAATGGTCAGTCAAAACCCAATTTGGATGGTGATTTTTTTTAAACTTATTCATGATTTTGTTATTGTGTTTGAATTTTAAAGTTTTGAATTCAAAGTACATCAAAGGGCTCAACCTCATAAAATATTAACTATACCTAAAGGAGAAAAAAAGAGATTTCAATGCAAAATAGACAAAATGTTTCTTAAAAAAATATATTATAAAAGGACGTCCGTATATATTTTCTAGGTCTATGCCCATTGCGAAAGGTCAAACTTCGTTTTGCATAAACAGAGTTATACGCCTGCGCGATAAAGCCGGCACATTTAGCTTGGCGATGGTATTACGTTTGCAATTGTAAAGATTACCCAATCCATTTGTTGCAGGTGTGGGGTGCATATTCCCATTTCTGCCGCTGCACATGCTGTCGGTGGGGCTGACGCGAGGCGAGGCCCGCCTCATCTCGGCCGTGGCGCCCTGCGTCGCGCTACTCGGCCCGGCACTCCTTGGCCATCTCATTGACAAGTTAGTAATCTGAAGAGGAATGCGCCTCCATTAAATCAATAAGAAACTACAGAAAGAATGAGCAGAACAAGAACATTGAAAATAAGCAATCCCTTCCATTAGGTTTAGGTTCCCTGCCTGGGCAGGCCTCACATTTCTTCTAGTTATAAGGTCGCTCTACTATATCAATCTAAAAAGATCAGCAGATTGTCATATGGAATTATAGAAAAAAATGGTGAAAACTAAGTACTTTTTTGTCTGGAATAATATCAGGTGATAGCGGGCTCACAAAAGTCAACAAAAAGCAAACGTCTTGCTCTATTTTTATAAAAACGTCTTATGTAGTTTGTCATTGAACAACAAATTACTCGTCTCTCTTTAGCCGCTCAGTGGTCTATTGTTGTGCTTCCTCCTTTGTCTGGGCCAATTGATCAATGTCTACATTGGAGAATTGCTTCTTAATCTTGATAATGCTAGTTTGGGCATACCTACGATTACTACGATTACATTATTTTATTTGACTCTACATTGTCGTGTGAGACCTCTGCGACAAAAATCTTCTGTAAACTACGAGTACATTATTTTATTTGACTCTACATTGTCGTGTGAGACCTCTGCGACAAAAATCTTCTGTAAAGTTAATTAATCAACGTTATTGGGTGTCAGCGTTTGAAACATGGATTTATTTTCCAAATTATACCTGTTTATCATAAATTTAAAAATGCGCTTTTGCGTCGGACCTAGACCAAGCTGCTATGTGACAGTCATGCCAGAGTGTGGAGCGATCCAGACCGCAATTATTTACATTCTTCGCCAGTTACATAGATACCCTCTTCATACCATTAACTTTATACCCTTGACATTCTGCAGGATGTCGGTCGGGCGAGGGTCCACCACCGGCGGCGCGGGGCCCAGCGGCTCGGGCCGGCTGCTGCGGATGGTCACCGCGCTGTGCCTTATTCTCGGTGCTGTCTCCTACACGCTGCTGCTGGCTGTACCTTACACTGACCGGCAGACGGTAATGATCATATACCACGTTTTATTTAGGCTATATTTTTATTAAATTTTAATACATTTTGCACTAGGAGGACGATAAACATTGGGGGAGACTTTCAAAATGAGAGGAAATTCACTTGTGGGAAATGTGTGGGCTGATTATGAATGGTATCAATATGAAGGCAATGCCGTCGCCATAACTTTACCTAACTAGTGCATGCACTCGTATAGTTAAGCAAGAAAGTAGGTTGAACAAGTACCGAGTATTTTCCTATCAGTCGTATGTGTGTTACGAACTTACGAAGTTACGATCGTAAAGAAATTTAAATTATGAACTAGGTAGTCATACATAACATAATACAGGTACTTTACGTGTTAAAAATCAGCACGAAAATGTAATATGCGAAAACAAAAAATGCATAAGAACCTTGTTGTTTTGACCCTAGAGAATGCGAAAATTCATTTTAAACAAGTCAATTATTTTTTTTCATTACGTAGGCTCGAAGACCTATGGTATGGTTTTCATGTGACGCCGATGGTGCCTACGTGACCCAAGAGGTTTGCACAGAAGGCAGGAGGTGCAGCTACTTTCCGGAAGAAAAGGTAAGACATTCTATATTCTATCATATGCCATATTAATGCATCGTATATTCTTGATCATAAGAGTGAATTTCATGAAAAAAAAATTGTACCAAAAGGGATAAAGTAGTTGTGCCACTTTAAATCCTTTAGTGTGTACGACAAAGGAAATCATAGGCTTTGGTGTATAGTAAAGCCCTGTGGCGACTATAAGTGCAGTTCGCCACAGGGCTTAGACTATATTTTTAGAATGTACAGCCATTTAAAAACCATATTCCAGAAAAACTAGGACCATACTCACCAAAATTACATACATAGATACATACATACCTTCACGTCTTCATTCCCAGAGTGGGGTAGGCAGAGCTACAGAATCACCAACAAATTAATGGTCAGATTTTGAATAAATATTATAATTTAGTCATTAATAAAGTTGTACGTGTTATTTGGCATTTGTTTGGTCTTTAGAGGTTTGGAAGCAAAAGACGTCAACGGGCACAACGTCGCAAAATAATTAGTTTAATAACATATAAAAAAACACTGCTATTCACGACGAAATTAGTGATTTTGGTACGAAACTGACTTACCCTTATAATTAGGTACCATAAATATACTTTAAGCTTTAAATAAATTCATAACAATCAGCGGTCAGTCTTACACGAATTGAGCTTGTTGTCCTAGTAGCTGTGAACTTTAAATTAAATCCACACAAAAACTATACACTTCGTTTTGGAACGAGTATGTACCGAAAATGCTTTTTGCATATAAATGTCAGTTTCACCGAGGGCACTGACCCGGTCACCTGGCGCTTTTCCGAGTACAAACACTATTAAGGAAATTGGGTCACGGCATAATTTGATTAAAATCTGACATAATTGAATTGATGCGTTATTTAAGAGACCAAATAATAAGTTTAACTTAATTTACGTTAATTTAATTAAACCCCTATGTAGCTTAACAAAGTTATTAAAATTACGTAGCCAGTCGTACATATACTTAAAATAGTAGATAGTTCAACAAGGGATTAAAACAAGTCACAATGACACGAGATATTTAGCCACCCAAGCGGAGCGAAGAAGGTAGCTATCTAGCTTGAGTGTAATTGTGGTTGTCTCGCGTTAAGCATTCTAATTTTCCTTTGAATGCGAGAAAAAAAAACGGCATTCTATACAAAATTACAATATTGATTATAACAAAGTTTCATTTACTTTATTATATAATATAGGTACAGTCGCCATCAGATATATCGTAGCGGGCGAGTCGCTGCTCTTATATTTATGACATTCGTTACACTAGCTATGGTCAATAACATCAGAACATGCTTCTGATGTTATTGACCATAGCTAGTGTAACGAATTTATTGAAAAGTCGCTGCTCTTATATTTATGACAAATTGCATGTTCTGGTATTATTGACCATAACTAGTGTGACGAATTTATTGAAAAGTAATGCTGCTCCGAAATATTTGAGTACCTCGCCCGCTACAATATATCTGATGGCGACTGTACTACAATTAAAAGTTAAAACTAAACTTATTTAAATTAAAATAAAACTAAGGTACTCAAATATTAAAGATGTAAATAATAATCACCACTATAAAAAGAACACCCCCTACAGCAGGTCCGCTCGAAGTTTCTTAAAAATGTGTTCCGCGAAATTTACATTCGCTTTTCTGCTACTATGCTGTTACCATTGGCTGCTAAGCTAGTCTACTTACTCTTTGCAAAAATACAACCTTCGTAAGTGTGAGGTATATTTATTTTCATCACACTTGCACGTAAACAGTATCTAAACATACAGGTTAACTTGGCCGCAATGCCCCATATAAAACCCTCGACCTTTCTTCTTACCATGAAACCCAAGGTCGGTAAGTATTTTTTTTTTAATTTATAACACAGCACACAGGTCATGCAAGTTCAAGCAAAGTGTTTACACGCAATTGTAAAATTGTCTTAAAATGTTATTTAAACAGGAATTTCATTGCAATCTCGCTACATGTTACTTAAATACTCAATTAATACATACATACATACATTAAATCACGCCTGTTTCCCAGAGGGGTAGGCAGAGACCACTTCTTTCCACTTGCTACGATCTTGACAAATTTCTTTCGCTTCTTCAACATTCATACATCGAGTCATGCACGCACGTCGGTTTCGGGTACTTAAGATTCGGCCCTTTCCCAGTATTTCTCCGATTTGATTCGAAAAAGTACGCCTAGGGCGGCCCCTTCCGACCCTTCCACTCACTTTCGATCTGTATATCTCTTTCGTCAATCTTCTTTCATCCATCCTTTCCAAATGACCGAACCATCGAAGCATGCCCTTTTCAATCTTAGTCACTACGTCTTCTTTCATTCCACATTTCTCTCTGATTTTTTCATTTCTAACTCTATCAATCAGTTTCACACCACACATACTACGCAAAGAACGCATTTCAACTGCATTTACACGACTAACATGCTTGTCCTGCCACACCCAACATTCACTACCATACATCAGGGTAGGGGCTAGCACTCCATTGTGAACAGCCAGCCGGGCTTTTTGTGAAACGCCCTGTCTGCTCACAAAGGAGTGCAGGGCCCCATTAATTTGATTCCCCGCATTCACCCTCCTCTCGATATCCTTCTCACACTTACCATCTCTTGTAAACATACTTCCCAGGTACATAAATTCGCTCACTTGTTCTACTAATTCACCATTTATATTTATCACGCACTCAGTCATCTCCTCATCCTTCTCTATCACCATGACCTTGGTCTTGGCAACATTTACTTTCATCCCCTTTTTCTTAAATCCCTCATTCATTACTGTCACCATCTCCTGCAACTCAAGTACCGATGGAGCAAGTATAACTTGATCATCGGCATATAAGAGGCATTTGATTAGCAACTCTTGCATACGCAAACCCTTATCATACTCTTTCAAATCCCACATACAACTGTCCATGAATAGATTGAACAGCCATGGTGAGGCAACACATCCCTGTCTAACACCTTTAGAGATATTAAACCAGGCCGAGTATGACCCATTGATCCTGACACAGGCTCTGGAGCCCTCATAAAGGGACCTCAAAGCCTGCACCAGGTTGCTGCTCACTCCATACATAGACAGCACCGTCCACAACTCCTTTCTATCTACCCTATCATAGGCCTTTTCCAGGTCCACAAAAGCACAGAAAACCTTTTGGTTCACAGCCAAGAACTTTTCTGTGATGGACCGTAGTGAAAAGACCTGATCCGTACATCCCATTCCCTTTCGAAATCCCGCTTGTACATCCCAGATTTTGTCATTCGTAACATTCAATACCCTTTCTATTAGAATCTTCGCATATACTTTGCCGACAACACTAAGGAGGCTGATACCGCGGTAGTTTTTGCAGTCTTGCTGTGACCCCTTTCCTTTATACAGAGGGACGATAACGGCCTTGACCCAATCTTCTGGGACTCGGCCGCTACTCCAACATGCATTGAAAAGACGGTACAACAGACTACCCACCAGGCCATCTCCTCTCCTCAGCATTTCTATCGACACTCTATCACAACCTGCTGACTTTCCCGCTTTCATACTTTTTAAAGCTTTCATGATTTCACTCATACTAATCACACTTTCATCTTCGCTACTTGCATCTTTACTCATGCTTTCTGGCTCACGACAAATATCTTCGCATTCAAACAAGCTTTCAAAATAAGTTTTCCATCTATCAAGCATTTTTTCTTCCTCACATATTAAGTCTCCAGACTCATTCCTCACCGCGCTTAATTTAGTTTTCTCTGATTTCCCCCGAGCCGATTTAATCAAGCTCCAAAAGAGTTTAATATTCGACCGGAAGTTGTCAGAGAAACTCCTATCATACTTTTCATTCAGTAAATCTTTCTTTCTAGCCACAACTTCTTTCACTCTTTTCTTTGATCTATTATACTCTTTTTTCTTTCTGTCGCTTAGATCTTGTCCTGGATCTACAGCTACAAAATCCAACCAACACTTTTTCTTCTCTTTCACGACATCATCTACCTCTCTATCCCACCATTCCGGACGTTATTAATGTTCTTAATAATCGATTTTAATAGTTTTCTGTATCAAAACGTCGTTTTGTTTTACACTCATTCAGGGCTGTATGTATACCTACGTAAGTATTTGCCCTTAACGTTTCTGAACGAAACATTTTTATAATCTGTGGAGTCGGCCAGCCTTCCGCTTAAAAAAAGTTCAAGTAATTCGTAATAATAGTTGTGCTGACTTGTGTATTTATTTACTCGCAAATGTGATGAAAAACATTGTATGTTTCACGGTCGGTACGGGAATTACGTACCTCGACTCAGAAAGCCCTCAGTCTTCGACTTCGGGCTTCTACTAGAGCCTCGATCGTAATTCCTTACTTACCGACCTTAATACACAATGTACTATTATCTACACTCATATCATAAGTCCTCTATAATGCGTTCAGAATCCGTAGACAATGACCATCATTACAAGATACAATTTTACTATGATATTTTTTCTTATCTGTAGCTGTACTGTAAAGTTAAAATTACGATACAACTTTTGATAAAGTAATGTGGTTTAAATTTGGAACATCTTCCAAAACCAACACAATTCAAACAGGGGGTCAATTCTAGTATCTATTAAACGTCGACTCGGTATATTTTAAGTAGTGTCATACGCCGTTTTGATGTCGAGTGACATTAGAATAGGGATTTTGTTAGTTAGTCTATGATTTTAAAAAAAAACATTCATATTCGTGACACAGGTTAGCTTGCCGCCATTTGTTTGTTCTGCAGCCTGTTTTTAAAATACGGAAAGAGTACTTATAATATGTGTGTAGATAAAGTAATGTATGCAACTGTACATAATTAGGCCTTAAAAAACTCGTGTGATGTTATTATGAAACTCGCCTTCGGCTCGTTTCACAAAACCACACTCGTGTTTTAAGGGCCCTCTTTATGTACTAGTTACATAAAATACTATTACAGAGCTTTAGGTATTGTTATCGATTCGTTTATAAGTCTGATGTAGGGATATGTTTAGCGCCGGTTGCGCGATTGCAGTTTTCAGATATATTGCTAAAATATTATATATGTAATATGTGTTTGCGATTTGAGATCCTCTCAGTTCAGAGAACGCGGACGGAGAAAATAAAGGATTATTCAGTAAATTAATTGTAGCATATTATTTCAGAAAGGCGTTTTAGCATTAGGAACATGTGAGTATGGATGCAGTGACACGAACATGTCTTGGGTGCGGCTGCCATACACTACCACTTCGACGACAACGCTCGACCCCTTGGATCTTAGTGATGGCGATGAAATGGTAAGAACATATTGCAAGTGTTTTTTTGTTGGCCTGTGTTGCAGAGCATAGCTTTGCCTTATTCCGCCATTAGTCGTTATTAATTGTTTTATTTCAAATATAAGTATAATATCTATTGGAACTCTTGCGGTTTCGGGTCCCGCGTACCTCTCCACGAGTAACATCACTTCAGTTTGATAACAATATCCGTCGGACTAAACGCTTAACACCGGTTTATTTCTCATGCTACGCAATTTTATAATGATAAACTGAGCATCATCGATATTTTTCATGAAGGTTTAAATTCATTCAAACATAAAGCAGCAAAAATTATATATTACAATCAATTACAATGAATAATATTTTATTGCTTTATAAGCAGCATATGAGTAATTAATTAATATCTCGTAAGATTTATATACATATATTGTAACTTCTGTGGCACTGGTGAGAACCGACTGAGCCGGGTTAATTCGTGGTGGAAGGGGGTAGGTATACATACTTGAACAGAGTATTTTAGACTCGTACCTACCTATATTTTCTAATTTTCCACTTTTTGCCTGAACCTTGGTAGACCTGTGTTCTTTTTCCCTATTGTCTTGGACTTGTGCACTGAGTTTTTTGTATATATTCCTAATACATATTATCTTGAGATATATACCAACAAAATTCCTATATTTTATATTGTATCGATTGTGGCAAAAAATTGCTTGTATTTCCTTTTATGGTTCTCTAAGTCCTTTTGTGCTCATACCCATCCATTCTATAATTGTGATGTGACTGTTTGTTACCTAAATAAATAAATAATATACGAGTAGTATCACAAAACTATAATATGGTTGGTAATTTTATTATAGATACAGTTTTTTGTTTATTACTTACCTACTTAGAATTATCCAACACAAAATGTTATTTAATCCCGTTCAGTTTAGTAGAAAGGAATGACTCATTGGGCTTAGTTGCGTAACTAGAACAGCTTTGTGGGTTACAATTTAATGTTATTGTAATAAACTCTCTAGCAAATTGTTGTTTTCCCCCTAAGGATGAACTGATGTCTATGGGGAACGCCAGCCAGGCCGGCGACGAAGACGACGGCATGTTCCAGGAAAACCCGCCGCACCTCTGCTTCGACGGGCAATGCCACGTGTACATGATGCACGTGGCGCGGATGCGCGTGCCGCTGTCAATCGCTGCAAGCGACCCAGCTGACAACGCTTCTCAAGACAACTGGTGCACATATCGTATAGGTCAGTATGCAATCACATGTACTGAAGGGAAAAAACTAGGCGAAAACCATTTTATGATCTTTATAAATAATTTTGCTGTGTCGGCAACCGGGTTAGAATAGTGCCACTCCATGTCTTCCCGTGGATGTCGTAAGAGGCGACTAAGGGAATAAAGGCATGTAGTACTGTTAGGCGATGGGCTTGCCACCTGTCACTAATACACTGGGAAACATCTTAGCCTACTAGTGCAAAATGTGGTTACAGAATTATCAAGAAGTTTAAAGACTTGTTGGTAATTCTTTAGCTCTGCCTACCCCACTCTGCGAATGAAGGCGTGAGTTTATGTATGTATGTATGTATAAATAATTTAATACCAATATTATTATGCACAAGATGTCTTGACTCCAATGTTCATTCAAAATCATTAAAGGTCCGCATCGTGTTAATTTAGTTATTGTATAGGTACTTGTACTACTAACGAACTGTGAAGAGTACCCAGTACACTATTAGCCGCGGTCTGATGGTTATTCTGCAACAAGTAACATTTTGACACATGTGTTGAGAAATCATTTAACCCCAAGTTTACCTTATCAAATTTTAATTGACATTTCAGGAGGCAAAGCAAGTTGCTTTGTGCCACCGACGAAGCTGCCAAACGAAGGGCAAGACTGCGAATCTCCATGTGTGCGGTGCGAAGTACTCGACCCTTACGACGAGAAGGATAGCGTTCTGGCGCAAGCCGAGTGCAAAGTTTATACTGGAGATCCCACCAGCACCTTCTGGAGCTATTTCGTGATCAGGTACGGAAAGTCATTATCATTAAGTAGGTTTAAAGTTGTATAAATTAATCTGTTCGTCCGTCTGTCAGTGAGACGATCTGTGTGTCCTGCCTGATTTAGGTGTGTGTGCCATCTTACACCATCCCGGGTGACATAGGGATACCTAGAAACTGTTAAAACTGAAATAAAAACAATGGCAAAATATTAATTACTAACATATATCGACGACAATATAAAAAAACCGGGCAAGAGCATGTCGGAACATGCTTAGTGTAGGGTTCCGAAGCCGTTACTACAAACAAATTTGACCTCGCGACAAACTTAACTTTGCCGTTGGAAAACTGTTATCCCCATACATCGACACAGGTCGCGGTCAGTTTACCAACACCGCAAATAAGTTTTCGGTAGGTTTAAACATTTAAAGCGTTTGTTACTCAAGAACCACTGGTCTACTTAGTAGTGATAGTTTTCCTATTAAATTAATTATATGTTCTTTCATTTAAGACTGCGCCGAGCGTACGCCGGATGTACAGTGGCGCCCTCATTACTATTATTGAGTTTTCTAATAAACTAATGTATTTTCTTGAAATCGGACGGTGCATTTTTGTACTACAAATGAAATCACAACATAGGATTTATGACATAGTTTACAAACAATTGACCTTCGAGTTATCAACTTAACGGAAAAAAGTGGCCACCTTTTCCCGTTAAGCTGACTTCTCAAACGATAACTGTTATCAAAGTTATATACGTATCCCATAAATTGTGTTTTTCACTTCTCATGCTCGTAAAGTCCTTCTTTACGCTGGGTATAGGCTGCATAAAATCGCATTTTATGCTCTAGTGCATAAAGTAATTTCTTCTTTTAAGACTAAGGCAATAAGGCCTTACAGCCACATACACAATACACCTTCATTTAATTGATATATTTTTATGAGATTTAGGTTAAATCTTATTTTAATTAATACAATAATAATACTATACTATCTATCTATCTTGTAATACTATCTAAATACTTTAAGATTAATAAAGGCGTGCATTTACGTAAAAAAAAATAAGTAACGCAAATATTTATAATAACTTGGCATTAAGGCTCAAACCATAGTGTCCATAGTCAAAAGTCACATAGTTGAAAATTAAAAAAAACAATTAAGAAAGATTGTGTAGCGGGAAGCTAATTATTCGTCAAACAAAATTAAAAACTAACTAAATTTGTTGTGTTGCGGTTGAAAATTCAATAAATTATTCGTAAGTAATTGAACAATGTCTTCAAGTAGTGATAGTGACGATCAAAAAATTATTTCGCCTGAGACTTTAATGGACAGAAGTGCGAAAAATGTAATTGAGCAGATATTGCCGCCTAAATCGAAGAAAATCTATCTCAGCACATACGAAAGTTTTATGATTTGGAGGAACCAAAAAAGCCTAAACAAGTTTGCGGAGTGTTTTTTTAAGCTAATTTGACGAACTGTCGAAGAAATTACATTTTATGCGTGATAGAACATATTAATTACATTAATATAAAAATTAATTAAATTTTCATGTATAATGCTTAATCGTTGTTTTATTTCCTTGCAATCGAAGTGAAAAGCAGAGTGTAAAACTCGAGCATAAAACCCATTTTACCCTCGACGTGACCATCCACCCTCGCCGTACCGGCTCGGGTGGCTATATGCACGTCTCGGGTAAAATGGTACGTTTTATGCACTTGTTGTACAATCTACTATTTACTTGCTCTACAAAAAAGCATCGTCCAATTACATAGAAATTCTTTAGTTTATCAGATAACACAATAATAGTGTTGAGGGCGCCACTGGACGCTCGACGTTGGCTCGGCGCAGTCTTAAGGTATTTTTCAGATTTTTAGTATTTGTAATTTGGAGGGAAGGGGGGGGGGGGGCAACACTTTTAAAGCTTTATATTTGAGCTAGGCTGCGGACGGACGGACAGACGGACGGACATGGCGAAACTATAAGGGTTCCTAGTTATACTAGGGAACCCTAAAAATACAGTCGGGTTTTTGAAGAATGCTTTTCATTCAGTTATTATTTTATTGTTTAATTTCAGGATCCTATCAGACATATGGCCCACTGCAGCGCTGGCTCTCCTAGGCACGGCGTGTGTCATAGCCACGCGAGAGACGTCGGTCGGCCGCGGCGACGTGGGTCGTCAATTGGCTTTCGGGACAATAGGCCTGGCGATATTCCCCCCGCTAGCCGGTCTAGCTTCCGAACAGATGCCTGATCAACCGTACCTCGTGCCTTTCCTTCTGCACGCTGTTTTTATGCTGCTCGGAGCTCTCATCTTGATCGGGGATAGGTAAGGATTTGATTTAAGTAAGACAGTTTTCTAACCGCCGGTCTTTACACCCAGCCTTCGTGTCTGGGCGCGTTTTACCAGCTTATTAAGTAAATTGATTGTTTATATCGAAAATCCTACACGATTTGCGTTCGGTTAAGTAGAACTGCGAGGAATTTTTGAAGATCGTCTGCAGGCATTATTGAAGTATCTGTTGCAGGACTATGCCTTTGTCGACGCCGGAGTGGTGGTGGCACACGTCGACGGGGATGCTGGCGCTGCCGATGAGCGCGGTGCGGCGCTACGGCGCGGAGACGGCCGCCGTGTTCGCCGTCGTCACGCTGCTCGGCGTGCTGTGGGCCGGCATCGACTCCTACCTGCCCTGGTCAGTCGCCGTCATCCAGTATCATCGAATTAGACTATTTCTCGCAAACACAGATAATCTTAAGACTCCATTTTCAGGACGGTGAAAGATCTGAACGGTACGGTGACAGAAGTAGGCCTGACGATGACGGTGGGAGCTTTGCCCGCCATCCCCGCGCTGTGGTGCGCCGAGGCGCTGGTCGACTATGTCGGACACTCGAACGTCTTCATTACTGCCTTCACTTTCTACTGCTTGCGATATACTGGTAAGAACTTGTTGGACCTAAAAACAAAATAATTAAACTACTTTTACTTCCTATACTTATGCGAAACGAACCGTTAATAGTGTTTGAAAATAACCTCGTTCTCGACCAAATTGATTCGCCGATACGATTTTAATCATTTAATGTCATTGCTTTTTATTTTACCACATCAAAACATATAGATATCTAGACTAGTTCTAGCGTGATATTAGACGATTTGTATTTTATAGTAGGTAGATAAATTAAATTAACATAATACTGAATCGATTACATTTCCTTTATAAACCTTATCGATAATCGAAAAAATGCGATTGTAATTACGAGCACCACTAAATTTTCCAAATGACATTTGTCACAGGCCCCATTAGATAAAGAAAATTTAAAAAGCGTTGTATTCGCAGGTCTCGCCTACAGCACGGACTACAGGTGGATTGTGGTGTGCGAGGTGCTCGAGGTGTTTACCATCAGCTTGGTGTGGGTGACGGCCATCTTGTACTTCCGTCATCTCGTGCCGCGCAAGTACACCGCCACCGGGCAGGCGCTCCCGGTCATCGCACACTTCTGCATCGGTAATCATTACAATCATTTAGAGCAGAACTTTTCAAACTAGGCCCGCCCTCAGCGGACGTAATGCGTTCGTAAAAGGCGGGGTGTTGTAATTTATAGTTAACATATTGACATGCATCCAGTGACTGTTGGAGGGTCAATGGATAGAAAATCCCCATCAAAGGAAATGATACACAATTTATTGATACAGAGAAATATTAACAATAAAAATTAATTGATTTTAGTTTTATGTATTCATCACTTAAATCCATTCGATTTTTTAGACTGGCTCCCCGGCTCTCCAGCTCTCCAGCTAAAAGAAAACTTTACTACAAACCAATACAAAACTTAGCTCGTTTAGAGGGGTGAACGGCCTGGCCACGAAATAGTGCCAGCCCGCCCTACCCACCGGTCAGAGTAGTCGCGATCGAAAACCATTAGACAATATAGCGTGCCATACCAATTTGGAATCCATACTAAAGCCATCTTTTAAAGCTACTTGCCGGAATAACTTCAAGTTGGGGCATTTATTAATTTTGAGTACCTACATGATTGGGATAAAAAGAAGTATTTAATTTAAAATTGAGGTAGTTATGGTTTAATTTTCAACTGTATCTAATTTGTAAAAAGGTTATTCATGGTTATATTATAAAAATAAAAAAAACTTACCACCGCTTGCCATATCTCTCCCTTGACATTTATTTTTGGGACACTTGTAGGTATGTATTGTGAACTTAGAAATGTGTTTGCAAATTTAAACAGACTTGAAAAAAAAAATTTTCGATTCGTTGAAATGATTATACACTTGTCAAATTGACTAACTGACCCATTCCCACTCTATAGGTCGTTGCATCGGTGCAATAGTGAGCGGCATAGTGTCCATCAGCCCCCCACTGGAGCAGGCGCGCGCCGTGTACCGCGGACTCGGCGTGGCGGCGCTGCTGGCGGCGGCCGTCTACCTCGCGCTCTACCACCTGCTGCTGGCGCCGCGCTGCGCCGCGCCCGCCGCGCCGCCGCCCAGCCAGCTGCTGCAAGGTACATACCCCTCTCCATAATACATACACAATAGTGAGCGGCACAGTGTCCATCAGCCCCCCACTGGAGCAGGCGCGCGCCGTGTACCGCGGACTCGGCGTGGCGGCGCTGCTGGCGGCGGCCGTCTACCTCGCGCTCTACCACCTGCTGCTGGCGCCGCGCTGCGCCGCGCCCGCCGCGCCGCCGCCCAGCCAGCTGCTGCAAGGTACATACCCCTCTCCATAATACATACACAATAGTGAGCGGCACAGTGTCCATCAGCCCCCCACTGGAGCAGGCGCGCGCCGTGTACCGCGGACTCGGCGTGGCGGCGCTGCTGGCGGCGGCCGTCTACCTCGCGCTCTACCACCTGCTGCTGGCGCCGCGCTGCGCCGCGCCCGCCGCGCCGCCGCCCAGCCAGCTGCTGCAAGGTACATACCCCTCTCCATAATACATACACAATAGTGAGCGGCACAGTGTCCATCGGCCCCCCACTGGAGCAGGCGCGCGCCAACAAATGAAATGTAACCCCCTGTTCAGCACGGCTTCACCAGGTTCAGAGGAAATGCCACGCTTAAAGCAAGGTGTCCCTCGGACGCTGGGCCCATATGAGTAACCCGAGATATGCCTGATCCGGAGGAATGGCCGATTAGACCGCGATGCAAACAAAACGGCAAATCTCACCGAAGAACAGACTATTCAACAAATTACTTAACAAAAGATTATCAATAGACACGGTACTTAACCTAAGAAATATCTAAGCCTACTTACTGTTAATCCTGGGTCCTGGGCCTGTCCGTGGCGGCTGACCCGTGAAGGCAATATATGTTACTAAAGGTGTGTTTAAGTGTACGTATGTAGGTATGGGACACACACACTGCCTGGGCGCCCTAGGGCGCTCCAAACCAGCCATCTGTCTCAGCAATCTGTCCGCGCAGACAGCAACATAAGTCTCTGATCGAAAGCCTCTTACGCTAACCAATCTCGACCAGACCATGTTAGGTATTTTTAGCGCTAATCGGGGCGATGACTTCATCAATACATTTTTTTTTATTAAACAATAAAATACGGACACGGAAACAACCCTTGTCAAAACGTCCAACTCGACTGCTCTGTCATGTGTCTTGTCACTGATACAATAAAAATCCGCTACCGAATTGGTACGGAACAACGGATGCACTGGCGCTTGGGGAGAGCATATCAATGATACGGCCGGAACTGAGTAAGGCGTTAGACTCCGCATTATTCACAAAGGCCTGGTCAGAAGATTTCGGACGATGAATGGAGAAGATAAGAAGATACCACACGGGTTGCCCCAGGGATCGATCCTGGGCCTGATCATGTTCAACCTAAAGGGTGTCCCATAAGTAAAGAGACAATATTCAAAGTCTTACTGTCTGAAAATTTTATTTAAAAAAAAACGGTTTCATGGCGTCTATGAATTCGTTAGCTGTCATTTAAGGCGGGAATTTAGTTATTGCATAGTATTTTTTCAAAATGAATATGCAGTGTTTGCTAATAGAGTTATTCTAATTTACGAGTCTCATAGTAAAAATGAAACAGCCTAGTAAATCACTTTCTTCAAGAAGGAGCTAGACGAACTAGTTTATATAGAATAATAAGACGTTATGAAGAAACGGATGAGGTTAGTTTTAAGAAGATTCCGGGAAGAGATAGGACAGTAACGGTACCTCAAAATGTAAATCGAGTTAAATCGATTTTTGATAAGACTCCTTCAATGTTTGTCAGAATTACAGTGGATAAATTAAAAATATCAAAGTCATCGGTCGCCAGAATGAAGACGAACGATCTAGGTTTAAAAGCATATGTGAAACAATCAGCTCCTAAATACATAAAGGACCAAGAGGAACGTGCCAAAAAAGGATGCCGAAGAGTTTATAACAGTCAACTGAGAAAAGTACTAGTTATTGACGAAGAAACTTATGTTCCAGCGGATCCGAACGACGTTCCTGGAAAGCAGTATTTTCATTCAAAAAGTCGTAACGAAGTGACTTACGACCAAAAAATGTACCAAAAGCCAAATTTTTCACAAAATATTAGTGTGGCAAGCTATAGACGAATTTGGTAATGTCTCCGAGCCATACATTTCGTCAGCCTCCATGAACGCGAAGGTGTATCTGAATGAATGCATTATTATACGGTTGATACCTTTCATAAACATCTTAGCCTAATTTGTGCAAATTGTGGTTACAGAGTTATCAACAAGTTTTTGGAGTTGTTGGTAATTCTGTAGCTCTGCCTACCCCACTCTGGGAATAAAGGCGTGAAGATATGTATGTATGTATGATACCTTTCATAAACAAGCATCATTCTAGGGATAAAGTTATCTTTTGGCCGGACATGGCAACGTGCCACTATGCTACTCAAGTTACTCAGTACTTAGAGTGTGAAAAGATCAACTTTGTACGTAAAAAACACAACGCTCCAAATGTACCACAAGCTCGCGGTATCGAAATGTTTTGGTATCTATGCAAAAAACAATATAAAAAACGATCGGAAAAACTAAAATCCTTAAAAGCTTTTAAGCAACGATGGAGCAGATTGATCAAAGAAGTGGCTGCAAAATCTGGAACAGGTTTTATGCGGCGGACCGCGAAACATCTAAGAAAAATAGCTTTTAAAGGTGTCGTAGGTGCAAATATAACCCTAATAATTTAATTAATTTTGTTACATCTTTCAATTAAAATGTTTCAACTAAATGTTTATTTTCTATTAAATATTTTAAAAATGAATTTGTCTCTTTACTTCTGGGACACCCCATATATGACATAGAGGATAGTCACTACAGTGTAAAAGAGCTGAAGCTGTCTCAATATGTGGTCGGCCAATATATTATCAACAGAGGTCTGAACCCAGACAACGCTATGAGAGCGAAGTGGGCGGTCGAAACTGTTGTGTGCTATTACGACAGCTGGGAATTTAAATGCAACGTAGATAAAACGAAAGTGTATCTTGTTCACGAAGAAGAAAAATGTAGGTCAACTGTTAAAATAAAAAAATCATCTGTTCACTTAAACAAAACAGAAATAAGATATCTGGGAGGGAGTAATTTTCCATAAAGCCCTCAAAATGAATAAGTCGACAAGAAACTGAAACCGAGGAGGTTCTTGGGATCCATTATCGGTTTCAAGACGGAACTCCAAGTGAAACTTGGTATTGTCAATGCCTGAAATCCTTCCTACCATGGACTATGGAGTGGTACAGTTACTATCAAGAAACATTAACTCGAACCTAAAACCCAAAAATCGAGAAACAATACGGAATGGCGCTAAAGAGTGAGTGGGAAATCAGATTTCAAGGCGTGACTCCTCCGGGTTGCCCGACCTAAATCAAAAAAATCGCAACGATGGGCATAGAAACCCTCGACAGTCCCGGGGACGCCTACCTGGCTCACGACGAATAGTTATAACTCTCTACTAACAAATTGTAGAATAGTTGAAATCGAATCGAAAGACATGAGACGCTGGCCTCGAGGTGCAGCGACATCGCGCCCCGTTCTAAATAAAAATTCGGCAGATGTAACTATGAAAAGTACTGATCAATAAATAACATTTTTAAATCTACTTTTGTGACATAAGTACATAACACGTCTAGCTTATCTTTTAGACATAAGTAAGCTTACACAATCCTGCAGGAAGAGAAAGATGTACACACCCAAGTAATTAGGTAATAACTGAGCAATTTCTCAATCTCAATACATCGCGCACTCCCTGCTGCGCTGGCGCCGCGCTGCTTCGCGCTGTCCCCCAGATACTCGTATTTGCTGCAAAGTACCAACCCCACTATACTACATACATACACACGCTGTCCCAGTAAATTGTCTCAAGCGGAAGTCCAGGGGTAGAACACGTTAAAGAATATCCGGTTTACCCCCATGTATGTTCCACGATTTTTCGTAGTTTACAGTTGTCTTTTTTTGAAAATTTCCACTACACTATATCTATCTATCTTTGATCCTACCTCCTGCAATAGTTGAGATAATTAACGGTTTTTACGTGGATAAACTGATCAGTGTGACACTTAAAAATATGGAAACTTACCTAGTTTAGATCAATATTCCCGATATCCATCATTAGTATTGAGTTGAAATGCGTAGTAACGGACAGAATGTAATATGTATTATTATTTGTTTCTAAAAAGCTTCCTCAGTGGATGGACATCTGAATGGCAAAGGTATGTATAGAACAAACTTAGCTGTGGCTCAGAGCCGCACAGTTCAGTGTTTGACTATAGTGTATTTCTATGGAACTTGCTAACTATGTAAACAAAAGACTTAACTTTGTTTTGTCACTGTTTCTCCTTGAATTTTCACACCACCTCATCAAACACCATTGAAACTATAAACTATTGAAACGGTCGTTACTTTAAAATACAACCAAATCGTTGCTTCCCAAGAATAGTGACACAAAGCAAAATAGGTTAATTTTGAGTAATTGATACAGATCGCCACCACCGTACCAATACGGCACATTTTAAAGCGATCTGTATCAATTACTCAAAATTAACCTATTTTGCTTTGTGTCACTATTCTTGGGAAGCAACGAAATATATAACTCTAACTTGGATATTTCATTAAAAGTTTAAATGGTTTCATAAGTTAGGTTATTAGGACCTGATGGGATGACGTTTTTGTTTCTTTTAAAATCTATAATTGTCTATGATGGGTAGTGTTGTGGCTAAAGTTGGCGATATATTAAGACCCCTACACATTACCTAACTCACGCTGATCACACTCACAGATGATATAACGGCACCTTTTGTAATAAATACTGGTGATATATCATCTTCAAGTACCGATTTTTCTTCAGATCGTGATTAAACAAATTAGAAATAAGTAACTACTTGTTTTTTACTTTCGGTATTTTAATATTCGATATGGTTTGACATAAGTAAAGGAGTTTTGCCCATCACTAGTAAATTCATAATTCAGAGACAATTTCAATATGGCGGTTTGTTTACATAGTTAGCAAGTTCCATAGAATTAGACCTTAGTATAGATATGTTTTGTATTTGTATCTTCGCGACTATTCAACCTACTTTTGGAATAGGTATAAACCGCAAATTTTCACCGTTTACGGTAACAGCGGTACCCATTGTGTAAACATACTTCGCCATTATATGTATCTTATTTGTATAAGTAGTTCTATAATATTGAGCGTTTCCACGATACAATAACAGTTGTACCTATACATATAATAAAATATCTTTATTAGTACCTACTCATTAGGTACAGAAAACTGATTTAAATTCCATTTAGGTAGGTATTTATCCACATCTCAATCAAAAATCTATCTATTTAAGCGAAACAATGCCTATTTACGGTAATTGTTTTGTAGGGCTTAACCCCTTTTATTGTCATGACTCTCTGCCGTGTATGGTGCCATTAGTTCAAATATAAGTAGTCCGAAATGGCGAAATCATAATCGCAAGTTCGTATTCGTTTTGTTTTTTTAATAATCTTATCAATGGATACATACTAAAAACGACTGAGAAAGCAAGATAAATACAAAATTTTCGACAAAAACCGATGTCGAAATGTTTATCAACTACCTACCAATCAGGAGGAAGTTGTAACTCACAGATATATAGATCATATCACATAGAACCAAGATCTGTGTGTAACCAGCAGGGCGTTCACACTGGAGCCACCAAGGCATCATTAAACGGGGCAATAATTATATTACTTTTCCAGGTGCAACAATCTAACATTGTTACAGATAAAACTTTTGTACCTACTTGTGTTTTCTGTGTCCGAGGACGTATTTTTTGTGACTAAGTTAGATATCAAATGGTGGGTAAAATCGACTACAAAGATGTATTCACTTTTGGAACTTATTAGTTTTATTGCAATGCAAGATAAATATGTTTGAACATCTTTGTAGTTGTCTGTACAAGATGAAAATATTAAGAATTACACATTTTGTTTCAGGCTTAAACACGAATGGAGGGTCGAACGGAACATATTCCCCCACGCGGGTTTATCACGAAGAACGCTCCAGAAAGGGACATTTCCGCTACTAAATCACATATCAGTGTACTATATGTAGGTATTTTACAGGGTTTTTAGTTATTCGATGCATTTTCTAAACAGATATTTGCAATAAAAGAGATCCTGTCGGAAACTTATTTTCGGGCATGGTAGTTAGGTTCTTTAGGTACCTTTATTTACTGCAAATGAGCTCTCTTTAAACTTGTCGAAAGGAATGCATCGAATTACCAATACCCAGCAGTAGCTATAGTACATGTCCCTAAATGGAGTTGCCGCTTATGTTTACCATTTAAGGTACGGTCAACGTTATCATTTTCAAAATTCTTTAGTACCTACCTTACCGTTTTAACTGTTTTGGCAGTTACGTATGGTAAAACGAGAAGCTATCAAAATTTTTAGGTACATTGTTTGCGAATGAATGAAAGACTCCGGTTAATCAAAATTTAAATTAATGTATTGTGTAATGCAACAATGTGCAAACGACAGGGGCCATTCATTCATTTCACAACTGTAGCTATAGTTAGGTTGTCAGAACCATAACATACTTTGATTGCCGCCGACCCGCTAGGCGGGTCCATTTTGTATTATGATGACCTTGGCAATGAAAGTGTAGAACATACAAGTTAACAGTAATGCTGAATTCATTAGAATTACAATTTTAATTCAATAGAATTGTTTGATCGCTTGTGTAATTACAACTCATTAATAAGATTTATAATTAAGTAGGTATTTTGATGTTAACATCGTAACGAAGAAGTACACTATTGTGATATTTTTAGTGCTTTTTTTACTACAAGAATTATTTACTTTATGAATAAATATTTATTAAACAATTCGACACCTGTTTATTCATATTGTTTGCATTTGTAATGTATGATAACTTTTAAGAACATCTAATAAAAATTAAAATAATAAACCAGATGAATTTTTATTTTTAAAAAAATTACCTCACTCAATAAAATTTTAAAAAGAGTTTCCCTCGAGTAATATTTATTATCTTAACTATTTAGGATACTTTCCCTCAAGGTTCAAGGTTCAACCATGTTCAATATTCTCGATCACCTGCCAGGTAAAATGTACCAGAGAAGATATCTGTCTTTTTGAGCATATTTATTTTATATTTGATTCTGCCCGCGACTACGTCCGCGCAGAACTAGTAATTTGGCCATCCCACGGGAACAGTGATTTATTTCGGGATTCAAGGTAGCCTAAGTACGTGTAATCTAGTGTATAAGCAAACTCTTTTTCAAATTGTATCCAACCAAAGTCGTCCATCCGTTTTAACGAAGAAGTAGGTAACAAACTCAAGCACACATAACCTTTCGCATTGATAATATCGCACCTTTGCGACAATACTGTGACATCTGGGTAAATCACAACTTTGGAGATAGCACAGTTTTGTCGCAAAGGTGCGATATATGTTGGATAGGATGTAAATAAGTATATCCAGCGCACACAATCGCTCTGGCCGTAGTCGATAAAAATACCCTCGGTGCGTGAGTCCGACTCGCCCTTGACCGGTTTCCAGTTTTTTTGTTTTTTAGATTTTGTACTATGTATATGTATAATATCTTTGGTGGGTGTTTAACCGTTTTTACGATACAACAAAAATAAAAATGGGTTGCTATTTTTTTAGGGTTCGCTAGTCAAACTAGGAACCCTTATAGTTTCGCCATGTCCGTCCGTCCGTCCGTCCGTCCGTCCACAGCCTAGCTCAGAGACTCTTAGTACTAGAAAGCTGAAATTTGGCATGAATATACGTATAGTCACGCCAACAGTGGTAACATAAAATATAGAAAAAAAAATTGTACCTCCCCTACACGTTTCGTGGGGATGTTTTTTTTCCGTCTTCCACATAGTGTGGGATGGCGTAGAATAGGTCTTTCAAAAATATTGCGGGTTTTTGAAAACAATTTTTAGATTAAGGGAAGCTCTTAATGATTTTTTACACCTCTAAGTCGCGTTTCTATGCATCAGCCAGTCGGCACTTGGAGACAATTGTCACCTTAACCTTGTAAGTTATACACTCGGCGTCAAAAAAATCGCACTTTTTGGTATGTTGACTTCAAGCAGCTATAAACCCTATTAAGCTATTGCATAGCTTCTATCGCGGGCCTTGAGCGCGGGGACCGAATCCAGAAATTCCGTAACGAAAAAACCTCACGCTCCCCACTCCGACGGGCAAGGAGGTGTGGCTTGAAGGCCGTGCATCGTCTAACGTCGTTTCAGTTCGGCAGTCTTCGACACGGCGTTGTGTGCGTTTGTACGACATGCAATAGCTTTACCGCGGCAGTCCCCGAGTGCCACACGTCTTTTTTTTAATCTAAGATAAGGTATGAGTGTGGGGCCTCATTTTAAAGGTTATTGAATCCTTTAATTAATAAAAATGTGATAATGATTACTAAGCTTAAAAAAAACGTTTTTCATGAAAAGAGGAAAAACATTTATTCACGCCAAAATTACACAATCTAAAAACATAACAAAATTAAAAAATACAGTAAAACAAATTCTTAAAACTAAACTTAAAACCTAGTGTTACCTCCCCTAGCCCTAATTACAGCCGCCATGCGATCCTTCATTGACCTCACCAACGTCACGATGCGTTCTTGAGGAATGTCACTCCACTCCTCGACGACGGCGTCCCGAAGCTGCTGTTCAAGGGTGGCAGGGGCAGTATCACGAGACCGCACCCGGCGTTTCAGATCATCCCAAAGGTGCTCTATGGGGTTCAGGTCAGGACTTCTCGCTGGCCACTGCATCACGGGGATCCCAACCTGATCCAGGTAGTCCCGAACAATCAACGCCGTATGAGAGCGGGCGTTGTCGTGCATGAATGTGAATTCAGGCCCGACAAAACCAGCATACGGGACCACGTGGTCCTCCGGGATTTCTGTGATGTACCGATGAGCAGTCAGGGACCCCTAGCCACGTCCACCTTCAGTGCGGGAGACGCACACAAGGTCGGTTTTGCCCTGGATTGAAATTCCGCCCCAGAACATACAGGATCCTCCTCCGTAGCTGACGGTTTCTTCAAAGCAGGCTTGTGAGTACCGTTCTCCCTGCTTCCTGTACACTCTTCTACGCCTATCGTTGCGGAAAAGGCATACCCTCGTCTCGTCGGAGAAGAGGACAGACTTCCATTGTTCGAACGTCCAATACACGTGGTCTCGGGCAAACTGAAGTCTGACTCGCCTATGCTCTGCTGTCAATTTGGGGCCCGTAGCAGCCCTACGAGGCAGGATTTTCTTCTCTCGCAGCCTTCTTCTTACTGTGGAGACGCTCACCGACGTCCTCCGAGCTGTTCGGAGCTGCTGTTGCACCTCAACAGCGTTGGAGAATCGGTTACGCAAACACATCGACACAATATAGCGGTCGTCTCTGTCGGAAGTGCAACGTCGTCTCCCAGATCCATGCTTCCTGATGTAACCTCCAGTCTCCTGGAACCGCTGGGATACTCGTTTCACCCGGAAACGGCTTATGTTGAGTTGTCGAGCAACATCAACCTGCCGTAGTCCTGATTGCAGTAGTGCTACCACTTGAGCTGCTTCTTCTGCCGTGGTATCCATTTTTCAGTTTTCTCTTACTGGAGCTGTTCAGGTGTGACTTCTGTGATGTCTGGATAGCAAATGACCCATAATTCATTTTTACCCCCCTTTCATTCGTGTTCAGGGTGGCACAAGTAGCGAGTCCTCTAATGAGTTTTTCATCACTTTTTTTTAAAGACCCTAACGTGTCGTGATCATTGTTTTTACGAAAAAGAACAATTCGCGTTTTTTAAGTTTATTAACTGTGCTTTCAAATGATACTAATATTGGTAGGGTACAATAAATAAGTTAAGAGCTTTATTCGCTTCAAGTCAAAATTTCAAAAGGTGCGATTTTTTTGACGCCGAGTGTAGTAGCAAGTTGTAGTAGCATGACAAGTTAACACAGTTCACAACAAATAAGTTTTATTTTTCGAATAGGACGGAAAAAGTTTTTGTTGAACCACTATTTGAGATTTTTGGATATCTCGGAAATGTAAAGTTACAAAATGTTGTTTTTAATTCATGCAATTACAGTAATCAATGTATTTTCTAGTATTTATCACGTTTTACCGTTTATTAATGCTACTGTAAATTTTATTATTACATACATACGTTCACGCCTGTTATCCCAGAGTGGGGTAGGCAGAGGTACAGAATTACCTACAAGTCTAAAAACTTGTTGATAATTCAGGTACCACATTTTGCACAATTAGGCTAAGATGTTTACCAGTGTATTAGTGACAGGTTGCAAGCCCATCGCCTAACAGTAACAGTACTACAAGCCTATATTCCCTTAGTCGACCCTTACGACATCCACGGGAAGACATGGAGTGGCACTATTCTAGCCCGGCAACCACACGGTACTAAAGGTCACATTATAACCTTTCAAATGATACTGTAATGATAAGAAGACTTTTTTTACATAAATCATTGTAATTTTTCCATTGTTTTTATTTAAATTTTAACAGTTTAAGTATCCTATGCTGCCACCCGGGAAAATGAAAGGATTCTAACGATACCACACACATCTAAATCGGCTCAGGCGTTTAGAAGTTATGGTGGAATGGGTTGTAAAAAGCCCAGGTCACAGTAATAGTACATTGTGTATTAAGGTCGGTAAGTAAGGAATTACGATCGAGGCTCTAGTAGAAGCCGACTTCGGCTTTCTGAGTCGAGGTTCGTAATTCCCGTACCGCCCGTGAAACATACAATGTTTTTCATCACATTTGCGAGTAAATAAATAAAATTATAGGGCAGAAAAAACTTTACAGTATAATACACAAGTCAGCACAACTATTATTACGAATTACTTGAACTTTTTTTAAGCGGATGACGGACGGACTCCACAGATTATACAAATGTTTCGTTCAGAAACGTTAAGGGCAAATACTTACGTAGGTATACATACAGCCCTGAAGGAGTGTAAAAAAAACGACGTTTTGATACAGAAAACTATTAAAATCGATTATTAAGAACATTAATTGAGTATTTAAGTAACATCTAGTGAGATTGCAATGAAATTCCTGTTTAAATAACATTTTAAGACAATTTTTCAATTGTGTGTAAACTCTTTGCTTGAACTTGCATGACCTGTGTGCGGTGCTATAAATTAAAAAAAAATTACTTACCGAAAAAAAAAAATACTTTTCATCACACTTGCACGTAAACAGTATCTAAACATACAGGTTAACTTGGCCGCAATGCCCGATATAAAACCCTCGACCTTTCTTCTTACCATGAAACCCAAGGTCGGTAAGTAATTTTTTTTTAATTTATAGCACCGCACACAGGTCATGCAAGTTCAAGCAAAGAGTTTACACACAATTGAAAAATTGTCATAAAACGTTATTTAAACAGGAATTTTATTGCAATCTCGCTACATGTTACTTAAATACTCAATTAATATTGTTAATAATCGATTTTAATAGTTTTCTGTAACAAAACGTCGTTTTTTTTACACTCCTTCAGGGCTGTATGTATACCTACGTAAGTATTTGCCCTTAACGTTTCTGAACGAAACATTTGTATAATCTGTGGAGTCCGCCCGTCATCCGCTTAAAAAAAGTTCAAGTAATTCGTAATAATAGTTGTGCTGACTTGTGTATTATACTGTAAAGTTTTTTCTGCCCTATAATTTTATTTATTTACTCGCAAATGTGATGAAAAACATTGTATGTTTCACGGGCGGTACGGGAATTACGAACCTCGACTCAGAAAGCCGAAGTCGGCTTCTACTAGAGCCTCGATCGTAATTCCTTACTTACCGACCTTAATACACAATGTACTATTTCATCACACTTGCACGTAAACAGTATCTAAACATACAGGTTAACTTGGCCGCAATGCCCGATATAAAACCCTCGACCTTTCTTCTTACCATGAAACCCAAGGTCGGTAAGTAATTTTTTTTTAATTTATAGCACCGCACACAGGTCATGCAAGTTCAAGCAAAGAGTTTACACACAATTGAAAAATTGTCATAAAACGTTATTTAAACAGGAATTTTATTGCAATCTCGCTACATGTTACTTAAATACTCAATTAATATTGTTAATAATCGATTTTAATAGTTTTCTGTAACAAAACGTCGTTTTTTTTACACTCCTTCAGGGCTGTATGTATACCTACGTAAGTATTTGCCGTTAACGTTTCTGAATGAAACATTTGTATAATCTGTGGAGTCCGCCCGCCATCCGCTTAAAAAAAGTTCAAGTAATTCGTAATAATAGTTGTGCTGACTTGTGTATTTATTTACTCGCAAATGTGATGAAAAACATTGTATGTTTCACGGGCGGTACGGGAATTACGTACCTCGACTCAGAAAGCCCTGTCTTCGACTTCGGGCTTCTACTAGAGCCTCGATCGTAATTCCTTACTTACCGACCTTAATACACAGTATACTAAAAAAGACGTAAATGGGTAAGGACCAAAAAGTTGTCCACGCTCACTTGTGACACGCCTAAAAGAACGTTTCAAAGAAAAACGAAAATTCAAATACATTTCTATTTTGCTCATTTCTATTATCCTAATTGTAGTCGTATCCATATTTAATGATCTTTAAGCTAAAGAAAATTTTACTTTGTAATCTTAGAATTGCCCTACGAACTTTACCTATGGAAAAAGTTTTCTGTGATTTGTGGGTGTTCTAGTCATGTTCTAGTTCTCTAACCTTAGTTAGTTTTAAAGTCTATTTTAATCCATGATAGAAATGGGACCAATTGACATTTTTAGTAAATAAGATAATAAATAATTTAATAACAATTGACCTATGAGAGTAATTTAACCTTTTGAACGCCACCGACGGCTCTGGCCGTCAACGTAAAGGCGTGCCAGTGACGCCACGACGGCTACAGCCGTCACAACTTCAAGATCGAAAGAGACTTCATTTCGTATCAATAAGGTGTAATTTCCATGGCATGTGCAAAATGTTTGGCGTGTGAGTGACACATCTTGTATACGACGTAAGGCGTTCAAAAGGTTAACGGAAAAAGTGGCCGCCTCTTTCCGTTACATTTGAACGCCTTACGTCAAATACATGCTATGCAAATTACAACTTAATTTATACGAAACGAAAGTCTCTTAAGCTTCAACTTGTCGGGTGCTATGGCCGACGGTGGCATTCAAAAGGTTAACCTTTTGATCGCCTTACTTTGAATACAAAATGTATCACTCACACACAAAAAAATGCTGCAGATTACGATTTTTATTAATTGATACGAAACAAAGTATCTTTTATTTTTAACTTTTGACGTCTGTAGCCGTCGTGGCGTCAGTGGCACGACTTTCAGTTATCGGCAAGAGCAGTCTATGGTTTCCAAAAGGTTAGTTTGACTACACGAAGGTTAAAGTTTATTAACTGTAACATATTATTATAATATCCTATACACTATACATTAGATAGGTGTGTTGCCGCGGGCATCTCAGTCAAGATGAGATGATGGTACGGCCCATGAAGTGATCATGATCACATTCTTTCCCAAACTCTGCATCGAGGTCGCTGGCTGCAGCATTAAAGGTATAAACCCATACCCAAAGGATAAAATCAATTATATAAAAAATACTTTACGTAGGTAATTGGACCTTCATCTGTTCATACATAGAAATTCTTTACGGAACTCAGGTTGAAGATATGGTTTGATGATTATTTTCAAACTAATAAAATTTCGTACATCAGTTATGAGAGCTAATTTATTCCCAAAATAATAATAAAAACATTATTTCGTAGGCATTACCTAACATTTTATGGGCCTAATGTGTTATTTACAATCATTTCTCAGCTTACACAAGTTATGAACTTAACGCTTACCATTTATATAATATGAAATGTACTTATTTCGATAATTAGAATTTTCAAGGCTAGTGAATACAAAAAAATATCACAAAAATAATCCCTCCTTTTATCATCACATCACAAATAAGCAAAATTCTTCAAATCACAACAATAAAGTGGTGATTATTACATTATTTTGAGAATGTTATAATGGTAAATTAAAAATTATATCAGACAAAGTAACTCAAATTAACAATGTAACAAGTAAAAAAATAGTTGAGCTTACATGTAACAACAGGCTGCTATTCGAATTTAAAAAAATTCTAATCAAGATGTTACATAGAAGCATTTATTTTCAAAATTTTCTTTTTGCTTATTTAAAGAACCACTAACTTATTTTAAACTTAAAATAGTGACAATGTTCTAATACACTATTTTGCGAGGAATTTTGCCAAGTTGCAATACAGCATAAATATAAATAAATGTGTCAAATGCGAAAAAAACAAAACATTTAATAAAAAACAAAAAAAGTAATGTTCCACTCAACATGCGACTGACGGAGAAGTCCTAGATGATCATCTTCTCTTCAGTCTATAATAATAACTCTGTACCGAAAAGAAAAGTATGGATCGTGTTAATCATTTAACATATAAATGATGCTATATAGGATATGGTCCAAAAATGTATGGGCAGTAACTCAGAACCGATTGGGACAAAATGGGTACCAGTAGGCCATAATGCACAATTGAACTCACCGAAAAGGCAACGCCGAATTTAATGGGACATATTATGAGCCAACAGTACACAGGGTGGAAAAACGAATGCCACATGGACGGCAACTACCTTAAAATATCAATATAAATATTGAAAATATCAAGTTCTACGCAAAGGAGGCTTACTTTTATTTTTGAAAACGTACTGCATTATTGGATTTAAAAAATATATCCTCTTCCTTAACCAGGAATCGAACTGGTCGATTATGAAAAACCAAAGTCGTATTTTATGATACAGATCGAAAGGGTCATTGATAGTGATCATTTATGTCCATAACACACCTTTAAATTAAATAAAGACCGCAGAAAAAACCTTCTTTATTATTTTGCCATATTCGACCAGTTCGACTCCCAGTTACTAAGGCAGACGAATTTTCAAAAATACATAAATACAGGATTTATTTTTTAAAATAAAACGAAAGTGTCCTTTGAGTAGATTTTGCTATTTCCAATATTTAGGGTAGTTGCCGTCTATTTGGCGTTCGTTTTTTCCACCCTGTATAGGCTGACCAATGATACTTGGAAAAATCATTATCATTACTTACTGGTGTTTTATACCAGTTTTTACACCATCAATGATATGTTACCGATAATAATGACAGGCTGACTGTAGTAAGTAGTAATTAATAGTCTTGAATTATTTAGTACCCCTGGTCCTACCACTAACAAGATTCTTTCATACATACATTTTATTTCGGAGTTGCCCTTTCGGTGGAATAAATTGAGCACTATAACCTACCCACACCCATTTTGTGCCATTAGATTCTGGGTATTTTATAGACCATCTTGTGAAAAAAATGCTTGCGATAGAGACAGGTATTTATTTACAAGTTGTACAGTCTGTGAGCACTTAGAAGCGGCTTCGGTTTAGTACTTCTCTCTCACTCGCTCTTAATAAGATCGTATGAGAGCGAGTGAGAGAGAAGTGCTAAACCGAAGCCTCTAAGTGCTCACAGACTATCTACCTAGTCAAATATTTACACGATTTACTGTCATTAGGTACAAATGGAAAATCGTCCACGTGAAATAACCATTCTGAAGTTGGGCCAAAAGTAATAGTGTCCAAAGACAATATAGTCAAAATGTAATTATGCTGAAAAATATATATGACCAAAGGATCATGGGCATTTTTGTATGGAAATTGGGTGTGACACCAACAGAATTGAAACCTTTATTTTTAAAATGAGCTTAGTGAAAACATCATTTCTTATTATGACCGCAAATACCTAGCCTACCGCAGAACAAAAATATGATCACTTGAAAACAAGACGGTCCATAGAAACTTTAGGTAATATACATTAACAAACTGAAGTATTTTCTTGAAATCGAGAGTTTATTTGTCATACAGATAAATACACCATTTATAAGTTACATTAAAAACCTACATAAAAAAATAATTCGTGTATTTTTTTTCAGTTATGTTACTTAATCGAAGATTATGTTGATGATAGAGTTCTACGAGATACTTTGTAATCTTGCGAGTAAAGTGTTGTTACGAATATTTTTAAATATACTTTTTTAGACAAGTTCTGGAGAAGCACGAACACTACAGTTTACATATTTTTGTATATCAAATACCTTACACGCAGTTCTAAAATAAACTATAACAATTATATATTAATAAGCTGAAGTTCTTACGGACGATATATCTTGTTTTCAAGTGCCCATATTTTTGTTCTCCGGTGAGCTAGATATTTGCGGCAATACTAAGAAATGATGCTTTAACTAAAACCTTTTTCATGATATAGGTTTCAATTCTGTTGGTGGCACACCCAATTTGCCCATGATCCTTTATTTTCGTTGTAAATTAATTAAGCCCGAATGGGATTTTGTCCATTATATTTTTGATAAAAATTAAATACGCACCAAGTGAATGTAGTCTTATATGAATTAAGGCCAAAATATAAATTATTGTACTGATATAATTGCGCTCAAATTGAATATAGTCCTATATGAATTATTATAATATTTTTTGGACCTATATCTTATTTGTCAATTTTACTATGGGACATAATTCTATTTTCAACATTATTCTGGTTGGACAATTTTCCTAAAGGATGTATTTCAAATTGTATTTTTTGTAATTGGACGAATAATTTCAAGTGGACGATTTTCCATTTGTACCCAATGACAGTAAATCATTTACACACCACAGCTACAACTCGGATCCAACGTAAGTGTAAAGGGCCTTATATAATTTTTACATGGTTTACGCGCCTAACAAAATTAAAGTCATCATTGTTTTTCCTACTGTTACCATTTTTTTCACGTTATTCGTTAAATAATTCTCGTATGAATATATAAAAACAAATACGCCAATGAATAAACTAAATAACAGGTATCGCATTAAATAAGTGCATTTTTTTACGCAACCCTTTTAAAGATAAGAATACCTATTAAATTTAAGACAGTTTAATTTAAATAAATTTTCAGTGTAAAAAGTAGGAAGGCTAGATGGTGGAAAACTACTTTGAATACTAGTTTAACTCAAAATACTATTTCATTTTAAGAAATAATAAATTTGTGGATTTTTCAAACACCCAGTAAAAGTAGACACTCGCATGCCAATTACAGATGATTAGCAAAGGTGCAAAGGTATTCACATAATTATAGTGCGTTGTAAACCAATTCATCATTCGCACGGTACGTATACCTATCAATGATATTAAAAAATTGAATATTCAACAAAGTTTTTTAAAACAATCTATATTTTGCATGTGAACTTTCGGTTTCGGTTCCGGCCGAAAAACGAGTTTCATTTTCGGCTGTAATTTGGCCGAAACCGAAACTACATTCGGGAGCGAAATCTCCCGATCGTGCATGATGCGATGTTCGAAATCATGACCTTGTATGGAAGTTTCGGTTACGGCCGATTCTGAAACCAAACCGCCTAGTGGGGTTATACCGGACAACTGAAAACTGGGCACTGCGAGCAGATGGGAAACTAAATTCTCACTAGTTCGCGCCCTCAACTTTGAATGAAAACTAGTGGGGCTTTGAGGATGACGGAGTCTTCTTTGAGCATAACATACAATTTTTACATTTTAGTTCCCCAGTTATGAATTAAAAATGGTGTTAGAGTTGGATCAATACCCAGGAATGCTATTTTACGAGCCTTATATCTAATATATCTTATATCTTATGAAATAATAAATCTTAATGAATTACTATAAATTTATAAATGTTGTACCTTATGCATGCATACAATAAAAAATCGTGTATGTATGTAATACAGACTACAATGATAGCTGCTACATGTATCCAACCTATTATTTGCTTATTTTATCACCATCGCCTTTCGTTGCGTCTATACTATTGGTTTCTTGTTTAATACCCTCTTCAACACCATCATCATCTTTCAGCAAAGTTTCTATCATCTCCTCGCTCATTTCTGCATCCTGTAACTTATCATCAAATTGTTCATCATTTTTGTTAACATCTTCTTCTAATTCGTCACGTTCCTTTTCATCATGATCATCAGTTTTAGTTTCAGATATTTGCGACGGTGCATTTTGATTTTCGTTTAAAGCATCCTCGTCAGTTTTAGTTTCAGACATTTCCGAGTCCAGATCTAAGTTCATAGCTTCTCCCTTACCATTAATAGCTTTATTTATCTCGGGCGATACCAAAAGGTCGCTTTCAGAGCACTCTTCTTTGACATTGGTGTCTTGTGATACAACAGGCGTAATATCACTAATTTTCGAATTTCCTTGGTTCTCAATGTTATTTTCGATTTGGTCACTGTTTAATTCGTTATTACTAAAGTTTTTATCTGAGGGCTCCTCATCCATTGAAATATTATTTTCATTGCATTCCTCTGTTTCTGCATTAGTGAGCGCATCGTCTTCTTCAAGAGTTTTTGATGCCATGTCTTCTTTTTCATCAAATTTCTCGTCTAGCTCTTCACTCGTTTTTAAGAAGTTTTCTTCTATCTCAATGGATTTATCCCCACTATCATTGAGCTCGCTACTACTTATCGCACCTGTTAAATCAACTTCCTGGTGGTCGATTAAACTAGTATCATTAGCATTAGAATCAACAGAATTTTCGTCAATGTATATTGGATCGTCGTTATCTTCTGGATTAGGCAATATTTCCACATCGTCATCATCATCATCATAATCTTCACTGATACTACCAGCACCATTGCCACCTCCTGATTTTTTGACTAAATATTGTTTCATACCTTTATTAAGATTGTCTCGAATCTCGTTAAATCTGGTCGCGGACGTATGCAGCAGCCGTTCCAGTGTTCTGTGCAGAGCTCGCATTTCGGGCACAGTACGTGTTCGTAAATGGACGGTCGTAGCGTTTTTTTTCAGTTTATTCAACCGCGTTACTGAATACTCTAAGGCATCAACGGCATCTATTAAATTGTATCTGTACCATTCAACCGGAACATTCAAATCACAATCTCTTGAAACAGTTTCTGTTCCTCGAGTTACCCTAGCACTAGAATTAGCTAGAATCAAAGGGCGTTTCCCACTCGTAGGTCTAGAAATTGGAGTCGTAGTTCGTACCGGTTTCAGAGCAGAACAAGCAGCTTGAGGTGTAATTGCACTTAGTTTTGCCGCGTAAGTGGCCCCCTTGGGCGCGGTTTTGCTAGAAGCTTCAGTAACTGCGACTATAGTAGCAGAATATCCTCCAGGCATACTTGGGTTAGCATTGATAGCAAATATCCTTCCATCTGGTAAACGATACATTTTGTTGGAAGACAGGGTTTGAGGATCTACACGAAACTTTAGTCCTCCTGTTTGTGCATTTACAGTAACGTCATTTTCAGTCATTTGTACGACGTTCTCTGGTGAGAGTTCAGGTAGTGTGTTCGCTGAACGAGGTACAAGAGGCGGCGGGTGGCTTATCTTAGTTATTCTAGGTGCAGGTGTTATGCATTGTACATCGTCATCCGTATTGTCTTCCGTAACCTGAAAAAAGACAATCAGCTTTAATTAACCTTCTCTGCCTCACCAGATCGTTCATATATTAGAATTTACAACTATTCACCTCACAGAGGGGCTCTAGTGGGAAATCAGGCGTGCAAACCACATCATCATCCCCATCATTATTATTCATAGCTGCTACAGCCGCCATATCCAAACCCTGAGGAAAAATCAACATCGCATCACATGTTATAACTTAAACTGGTCAATAGGCATCCATACTAATATTAATAAAGAAAAATAAGGGATCTTATTAACGTTTGGGTAAGGAGATATATTTTATCCTGGAGGATATATACTTTTTTTTTATCCTAATAGACAGTTCCCAAGGGAATAGCGATAAACGACCTATACGCTGACGAAGTCGCGGACAAAAGTTTTATAATATAAATCAGGGACTAAAAGGAAAACGAAGATATAGATACGTCTAGCAATTTTTTAACACAGTCTTTAATCTTTGGTATACTGGAGGGTCAAAAGTACCAAGTTCCAGTCTCTTTAGTTTACGATTTTACACAAAAATTACATGTTTTTTTTATAAATCAAAAACAAGTTTAAAAATTTAAATACAAAAAGTTGTACGAAAATTAGGCACCAGCAACCCAATCGTGAAGTAACGAAAAGTAACACAATAGAAATTGTTAAATACCTGTGTTAAACTATCCAAAGATAGATTTATATTATCATTTACGAAGTTGTATGAAGAGGAATTATTGTAACCATTGAATGGACTCATTATTGGAATTGGCAGCTGAGGGCCCTTGGGCCTTATACGTATAGGTGGTGGAATTGCTTTTCGGTCATTTGCAAATCGGACAGGATTTATAATTGGCGACGAGGATAACTGCAAAAAAAATACTACGTATTAGTTTAATTAAAATACTCACTTAACAATTCATCGAAAAATCAATATAATATTGCTGGGATGGAAAAAAAAAGATATTATCTGAGTCTCATTTGAATACATTTGTGCTTCTTTACCTTAACACATTTACCACGCAGTGCCTCTTCGGCTCTAAAGAAGGCGATCACCGTTTTATTTTTTTCCTTTCGACAAATGTCAACTACTGAATAATTAACTACGGCTATTGCGGAAGTATGAAAGGCAAACACTAAGCCATAGTTATAAAAAAGTATTCAAGCGGATGTGCGATGAAATAGAATAATAAGTCCTTTTATAGGCCGTAACACACTATTAGTGTATTAGTATATAAAACTTTGAAAATGGCTTTTCTGAATTAAACGAAAATCACTGCTGTCCGCAATAAATATCGCCTTGTACAGTCAAAGTCATCAATACATAGAATCAAGGCGTCAAAAATATCTATATACTCCTATGCCACTAACAATATGGTACATATATTTGGCGCGATGGCCGTATATATAAAGGGTGACTGGAAATTCGCCGTATTCCTTGAAAGGGGTTTTTCTACAGCTCATTTGTAACGATTTAAGTCCAGTCAACCAGGGGTCAAAACTCATTGGTTATCGAGTTATTCACGTTTTTAGATTTTTTTTAAATACCCGCATTTCGACCTAAAACTAGTCATTGTGTAAAAACTTCGTCATTTAGAAATAAAAAAAAAAGCATTTCTCAAATAGCCAATGAATTAGTTCGGTAGTTCATTGGCTATTTGAAAAATGCTTTTTTTTATTTCTAAATGACGAAGTTTCTACACAATGACTAGTATTAGGTCGAAAAGCAGGTATTTAAAAAAAAACGAAAAACGTGAATTACTCGTTAACCAATGAGTTTTGACCCCTGGTTGACTGAACTTAAATCGTTACAAATGAGCTGTAGAAAAACCCCTTTCAAGGAATACGGCGAATTTCCAGTCTTCCTGTATTGCTTTTAAATGTACTGGCCAGTTTCCGGATATTCGAACATGTAGCCTTAAAGTATTATATGAAAATAGTCACAAGAAATCAAAGATCGTTTTAGGCTACATTTTAGTTTTGTTGGCTACCTATTGTGTAAATTTATTACGATTACAATTAAATAATTACCCTTATTTTCTTCGGCATGGGAGTTATATTGACCCCGCCGTAACACTTGGCATTTGATGCCACGGCAATGGGGTTCTTTAGGAAAACGGATTTAGGTTTTGGACTTATTGACCTTTTCACTGCCTTTTTTTCTGGTTTTGATTCATCAAGGTTAATAGTAGCAAACTTTTTAACCTGAAAAGAAGAAAAATATACTTATGAGATTCGCGCTATTGTTGTGCATAGAAAAAAAAACCGTTTCCTTACGATCGTTATTGCATATAATATTTACATTTGATTCCTGACGTTTGAGCCTTTTTTACCGCCCATTCCCAAAGTACCAGCATTTCAAAATACTAAATTACTCTTTTTACCAGGATCTCACAAAAAACCAGATTCGAAAAATCTTCGGTAAAAATAATAAAAAATACCCTAATTTGAATGTTTCGTTTTGGGATTCCGATATATTGAAAATCTGGTATTTTATATATTGGTATTTCGGGAAGAGTCATAGGTAGGCTGATATTATTATGAGCCTGTAGCAATCATTCATTATAATTTTCCTTCGCCGGTGAAGCTTTGGGTAACAAAGATAGCGCTCAGGTAGAGTAAATAAGTCAGAAGTAAAGTACTCCTTACATTACAGCGCGGCCAGTATGTTCACATAGGCTCTATAATTGAGATGTTGTAGGTTTGACAGTATAGTTACATGTTAAGACTTCACAGAGCGAAAGCCGACCGTCCAGTGGGCCCTCATTACTGTAATTGTTTTCTAATTAACGTGAGTAAAATCAAAGAGTGGTTGTTTGTTGTACATACAAATGAATGGGTAAACACTTTGTAGGTTATATGCCATAGTTTAATAACAACCTTTAGTAAAGATCCACTTTTTTCCATTATTTTGATTAAAGGAGAACGAACGTTATTAAAATATACATCAATTTGTACAAAACATAACAACTTCTATTTTAAGATTTTTTAGCTTATTAGAATACAGAATAATTGTATAATGAGCAAAAATAAAAACTTTAAAATGTACCTGTATTGTAGGAGGAATTTTTGAAATAACTGCAGCAGTTGCTTTTTTAACTGACAACTCTGTAGCTTTTTTAGCTGAAATTTCAGATGCTTTTTTAGCTTGGGTATCAGCCTCCTTTTTTTCTTCCCGTTTCTTGCTCTCTAATTTATCTCGTCTCTTTTTATTTTTGCAACATTCAGAAAAATCTCTGTTACAAATAGCCTGGTACTTCTCTTTCAAGTCGAGATCTTGAGTTGCCATAGTAATCCTAGATAAAATATAAAGCAATATCTCAAAAAAATTGCACCTAATCAATAGTTGTACCACAATTCTGTGCAGGTATAGTGCATAATTAGTTTCCATCGTGTTTTATCGTAAAAGTTGGTATTTATCGTGCTCTCTCAATTAGCTTCAGCACCAATCATACCACCGTAGGGGTAGGTCGCATTCATCAGCCAATATATATATATGAAATGGCTATTACGCAATTCAAATATTCGCTGTAGTTTTGGTGATATTTACGGTTTACGTATATAACGTTTGTATTATCATGTCGAAACCTCAAAATAGAAGAAAACGCTTAGGTCCAGGAAATTATACTTAACATATACCTGTATTTTTATCAGAAAATAGCAAATTCGGAAATAGCAATAATGCTCAATATTTTGGCTAACAACGAATTTAGATGCAACGGGCATTTCTCGGCCAACACTAAGAAATATAATAAACAAGGAAGAAGATAACAAGAAAAATAAAATTTTAAATAATGTTAAGTTAGGTAGACCACGCCAAAATTTCTGTCTAGATCTTGATGACTTTGATTACGCAGTAATACGAGTACGACATATGGTTTATATAACTACTATCAACGACGTATTATTAATTTCTAAAGGCCAACGTCTTATACATGCAGGTAGTGCCAAAGGATTTGTTCCGGGTGCTCTGCTTATGTACAAGTCTACTGATAAGACCAGTGATTTGAATAATGTAAATTATGAAAAATGGTTACAAAATCAACTTATTCCCAACTTGTCTCTAAATTCTGTATTAGTAGTGGATAATGCTGCTTAGCACAATCAATATTTGGAACGCCCACCCAACTCTAAAACAGCAAAGCCGCTAATGATAAACTTGTTAGAAAATATAATATTCCCTTTGATTCATCATTAACCAAGGTACAACTATATGAAATTATTTGTCGTCACTCGTCATAAACAAGACTGTGTCGAATATTCAAAAGACAAGATTTTACATCAACATGGACACACACAGTGTTAAGGTTTCCGCCATACCATCCCGACTTCAACCTTATTGAAAACATATAGCGCCAGATATAAGGTTACTTATCCAAAATAAACATAGAAATGAATATAACTACAGTAAAGAAATTGATTGAAGAAAATAATAATATGATTGGCCCGGATGAAAGGAAGAAAGTTTGTGATAACGCCATCAAATATGAAAATGGATATCGTTCACAAGTACCTACAATCGATGGATGATCATATTGATAGTATTGTCATTCACGTCAATGAAAGTACTGACGATGACACGTCTGAGTGTAACTCAGATTGTGAAATGGAAAATGTTGAAAATATTGATCCTAATAATCAAATAGTAATATTAATATTTTAATAAGAAGGTAGGTAATGTTTTAAATGCGTAGCGTCCTGAGGTTTATTATTGCAAATATTTCAAAATACGTAGGCGTTATTTTGCTGTAAGGAGATTGTTTCGTTTATGAATGACAATAAATGTACTACTTACCTATGAGTGTATTTCTAAGTTTCTTAGGGTGGTTATAACATTTCTATATTTATTATACAGTGTCCTATAGGACACTAAATAATAAAGTTTCATATTAATGAATATAAATATGTCACTCATTTAATACAATAATTAATTGACACTTCGGGTCCCGTCGTCTTCCGATTGAGATCCGAGTTTTACCGATGGAAACATATTATTCACTATATCTGTACGTTATTAAGGATTCAAATGTAACGTATACCTGTTTTTCAAGTCACAATAGCGCATTAGGGCCCAACAAGCAGCCCGTAAATCCCACACTGGCTTGTTGTTGCACTTAAAACATTTCCAGTCTTCAGTGTTTTCTATTTCTTTAATTTTGGGTAAACCTAAGTTGCGCTTGATGCATTTCTGAAACATTGAAACAATTGACAAAGCTATCAATAGCAACAAAAAGAAATTAAAACAATACTTTTTAATGATATACTAAATTATCTTAATTCATATAAGCGAACTTCAAATTAAACGTATTCTTAAATTGAAATTACCGCGCAAAACACATGAGGGCACTTTGCACAACAGTAGACTTGGCCGCCCTGCCCGCACCAACGGCAATACAACTCAGATCCATCGTCACCCTTCTCAAATTCTCCACTGTTATAAAACGCAAAGCAGGTGTTGCACACCAACGTTCGTAGCAAAGGATGGGCTCGCATCCGGCCATCTCTGCTGGCTGAACATCCCAAGTGACGATCACAAGCTGTACAGTGCAACCTGTAGTATGTTATCATATTCAAATCTGAAAGATTTTCAATATACGATTAATTAACTGATCATAACACAATAAACAGGGGAGCATTCATTTTGCATGAAACCAGTTAAATTTTATAATAATTGCCTTCATGGCACGCCTGGGCATATTGGGCAAGCCTAGAGTAGGGTTCTGATGCTGTAACAAGTAACAATTAGCGTTACAGTTATTTTAGGGTTTCTTTCGGACGGCGTTTAAAATGCTATTTGTGAAGATATTATTTATGGAATTTGGACCTCTGACGGGCGAACTCTGCGGCGGGTAAGATTTGGCCAATTGTTCAAAATTCACTAAAACATTAAAAAGATGCCAAGATAACTTTCGGCGGGTCTATATCGTCTACCAAAACACCTCGAATTATTTGATTCCGAATTTGAAGTACAAAGTTTCATAATTTCGAATTTTTACAACACTGAAAAAATATAAGGCCGAATTATCAAAATCTCGAATTAAATATTTCCGAGCTTAAAAATCACGAAAACACTTTTCCGAATATTATATTTACGAATGTTGACAATTCCGAATTTTCTTTTGTAAAAAATTATAATTCCGAATATTTGAATTCCGAAAATTCACAAACCGGGTAGGTTCCGAATATAAAATTCGAAATTATGAAACTAACCACTTGGATTGAATTGAAGTATACTACTTGAGAAACAAAAGTTAGGTGAGATGATGAGCACATTACTAAATTAGGTCAATCTCACCTTGATAGGTTAGGTTAGGCAAGAGTTGTATCAAGGCGCGAAGCGCTTTAGGAGCATTCCAAAGAAAATGGTAATTTTTAGTGTATGCTAAAATATAATATTCTTAAGACACTAAAGTTATCTCTTTTGAATATTATTTTTGTAAAAAAAGCTAACAGAGAATTTTCACATTTAAAAACGAGTCCCGTTATTGTTTATAAAACTCTACATATAGTTGGTCATATTGAACCGATATTTTCTGAGCAATTTAATTATTTATAATGCTACTTCTAGGTCTATCTAAAAATCCTCTTCTGTTACTGGCATGTATTTCAATTTTAAATATCACTTACGTATTGACATAAAAATATTGACCTGAGAACGCAGTGCACTCTGTCCCGTACAAACGCATTTATTGATATTAAGTTTTTCCATCTTACTCCCTTTATTACTTTAACACATGAACCTTTGCACTAAAGCTAGATTTAATATTATGTGAGCTATTGAATAGTGTAGACAATTTGTAAATATAAGTCTTTTTTAAACAAATTCAAAAAAGCAGGGAGTTTTCTAGTAGTTTATGCAACAGTTGTATAAGAGAGGTCAAAAAAGACGAGTGGTGTGGTTACGATGTGAGCCGCAGGCGAACATCGTAAAGCAAGACGCCACGAGTATTTTTTGACTTAGTTATACACCGTTGCATACAATACTTTTTCTACGACTAGGTTTCAAATAAAATGCAAAATTAAATTAATATACCTAGGTTAGAATACGAACGAACGAAGCACAGAACAACAAACGAGCGAGAAACATTCAAAAACAACAAAATATGTGTCTATGGTTAACTTTGTTTTTAAATTGATGTGCACTTGCCAGGTTTCATATTTAAAAAAAAAGTTGCACAATCGATTTAACTTGTGAAATAGGGACTAAAACACACCTAATGATTTGAGAAATGAATTCTTTTACCTGATTGGTCGATTTTAATATAGCTGCGTTCTGGTTGGTTGATACCAAATAAAATGTTTTTTTTTAAAGAGTTAAATTAGTAAAAGAGTTTACATACCAAAAAGAACCTAACGTTCCGATTGACAGTCAATGTGTATTGTGATTGGTGGTTTAATTTGGTGAAGTATTTTGATTGGTCAAATTAACCTAGGTGTAAGCTTTGGCAGCTAGGCATATCGTTTTGGCTCAAAAAAGCACAAGTGCTGTTAAGGGGAATAGACTAGATAGACTTTTCTACGGAATGTTCTGCGGACATATTATCTATATTCTTATATTAGTGTTCGTGACTATATAAATGACAGATAAAAGTACAGGAGTAGGAAAAATTCTTAAGACTTCAAATACCTGCCAAGTGCGAGTCAGACTCGCGGACGAAGGGTTCCGTACCATTATCTAAAAAATCACAAACGTTTGCCATTGAAAATCGAACTGAATTGGGATCTTCTGCCGCTCCGCGCGGTAACTTCAAACGATACGCCGTCGGTAACGCGTTTACTTAGAAATAATATTGGTTAGCGCTTAATACAATGGGCAATCGTTTGGAATAGTACTTTAATAGCATATTAAAAAGGTTTTGACTGTCAGAGGGTTTGGTAAGTTAAGCCTTACGAAAAAACCATACAAAACCCTTCGAAAGGGATAGCGGGCCGGTCCCTGGGTGAAAAACAGACGGACGAAGTGCGGAGTCTTAATAGGGTCCCGATTTTACCCTTTGGGTACGGAACCCTAAAAAGGAGGTGGTTCTCAATTCGACCGGTTCTTTTTATGTTTGTTACCTCAGAACTTTCGACTGGGTGAACCGATTTTGATGATTATTTTTTATTTGAAAGCTGGCGCTTCCCGTTTGGTCCCATTTTTATCAAAATGAAGATCTGATGATGCAGTCCATGAGGAATCGACGGAACCCTTCAAAATGTATAGGCTATAGCGATTTTGATACTTTTCAATGTAACTCGTGTATTTACTCTTGGAAAGCACTATTTGGTGAAGTGAAACTGATTATGAAGACCACAGAATATGGCCATCGGAATCCCTAAACGGTATATATTTCAAGGGTGGCGACAAGATATTTCGATCAAGATAGTTTAGCGACTATGACGAAGCATATTTAGGATTAAATATATGGCTATGACTCTCCCACGGCGTTGCTTGCGGTAAGATTGAAATATTCAATAGTTTCTTATTAATTTAGATGTGGGACCACTTAACAGCATAATTATGATCACTAAAAAGTATAAAAATAAATGTAGATGTAAATGTTGAAAAAAAACTTAAAATTCGCCTTCAAAAAGAAAAAAATATCTCCTTTTAAAATGGTAGGTAATAGAATAGGTGAGTCCAACTGAAGTCTTTGTCCTACAATATTTTAACCAAAAGCAGACCTATTACGTAACTACCATTTTAAAAGAAGTTATTTTTTGCTTTTTAAAGGTGGGTTTTAAATGACAAAATTATCTGTTGAATTGCTTGACCCCTACAAACACGATATTTCAATTATCTTCAATTCTGTCGGAACTGGATGATTCTCAACCAAATAATAGCTCTGATCGTTATAGGAAAACCATTTCAGTGGAAATATTTCGCCACATCACACGGCAAAGGTGTTATTGATGGAGTCGGTGGCAAAGTAAAAAGACTACTTAGTTCATCAGAAAACTCGCAGCCAAGGCAATGCCGCCATTATCCAGAATGCGAAGAATTTGCTGCATTAGCAGCCACCTTAATACCGCCTGCAACGATTTCCTACTTATCTGCTGCCGAAATGGATGATAATATTCAGGAATTTAATCCCTGGGAAGCTGTAAAAGCTATACCAGGAATATCGAAATTGCATGATATATTTGTCAATGACAGACAATTGAATCTAAAATACACGCTTTGGGTGGGTGGGATACTTTAATTGGCCCGTACAAACGGTTAAGTTTTTTATTTATTAAATCAATATTTCATCTCATCTTTTTCATGCTATTTAACGTGTATGTATATGTCTATTATAGTGCGTTTTTATTTATAGATTAAATACTCCAATAAATTATGCTACAACTAAGGAAAGATTGGACAAAACTGGAAACACAGTGGACTTGGCGGGCATGTCCCGTACAAATGCTATACGCTGTCCAGGAGAGAGGATTGGACCACCCAGCGGTCGGTCCCGCTCCAATGTAGATGCATTGGAGCGGGACCGACCGCTGGGTGCCTGGTTAGGATTTATACAGCCATGGTCATAGTAACGTCACAGAACACTCTAACAACATGCCAATCAATGGGCAAATACCAGTACATGCAAACAATCAAGGGAAACCATGACAAACCCAGACGCGCACATAACAGAGTCTCCTATCACTAGATAGACATGCCCTATGAATAATTTAAGGAAACATTGCTTGCTCAACAAACATTTATATCCGTAGGGATACGGCGATCCATAGAGAAACAGACTGCTTTGGACAGAGTTGGGAGAAGTTAGAAGTTGTTGCCCAGGATTGAGAAATGGAATTTCCTTTCAAGATGATGATGGTATACAAGGATTTCATCATCATCATAAAGAATCTTAATCGAAGCACAATCAAGTTCAGAAACAGCAGAGATTTTTATACATTTAGTAGTAACTTAACCAAACTGAAAATAAAATTGATGCAATTTTGTGTAAATTGTGGTTACTGAATTATCAACAACTTTTTAAGTTTAAAAGTAGCTCTGCCTAGCCCACTCTGGGATTACAGGCGTGAAGGTATGTATGTGGATGTATGTATCCATCAGTCTCAGCTAAAATATACCTCAAAGGACAACAATGCTTTGAATAGATGCTGTTAAATATTTAACATATTCAGCACCAGCAAAGTTATCTGTAATGAGTGAACTATAGTAAATACACTATGATGTTGGCCAGTATAGGTATATATATTTTACATATTTACCAACAGTTCTGTTGCAAGGGGCAGGTAACGCTCGGAGAATGACGGATTAGATTAGAGGCATTGTTCAAAAACAAACTTATCCATGTCTGTAGTTGTGGCATAAACACAATGAACTAGTTTGTATAGTAAGTCTCTCAGCTTGTTACAAACAGTAATTCACAGGAACACTCGAATGCCGTCAAACTTATTTAGGACATTAAAAGGTTAATTATACTGTTTTATAAACGTCATATTATATCTTACCTAAGAATTTATTCCTATAAAACTCTCTTTCATCCTCATTGATATCATCATCAAAATCAACATCCCTTGGTGCTGTAACAAATAAAACAATATGGACATAAAGACCGGTTTATTTGGAAGATATTATCCTTTCATAATTAAGTCAAATTACCAGGAAAAAGCGGGAATTGCACATCGTCCTCAGCCGGCACTTGCGAGTCAAGAGAATTCGACTCATTTAACGTTGTCTCACTCATCATGAAAACCGCCTATTACAATGGTAGTTGCTAGGATTGGCATAAGTCGGTATTCAAAAGTGTATATTTAACACTCAAATTTCCCCGCAATCTTATGAGTTTTTTAACTAATCTAAAGCACTGACGCAAATACCGTAAGTAAGTTCAGCCATTTTGGCATTTTAGTTTTAGTAGTATTGTAGTAGTATGTATGTATAAAGTTACTTTACTCTTTGGTTGGTATGTATGTATTTATTGTCTGTGTTGCGAATTAAAAAAAAAGTGGTCATAAACAATTTCAACAGATGTCAAATATTGTATATGCCATGTATAAAAAAAATGGCTTAAAACGAAAATAAAATCCCCGTAATTAATTTAAAATAATATATTTTTTTCTTGCTTGTGACTGTTATGAATAAAAATCCATTTTGTACTTCTACATTCTATGCAAATAAATCATTCACTCACCGTTGTCATTCACTCATTGCGTGGTTTGTGTTTTTCTGAAACAAATATATTATAGTATAGTTTACTTACCCAGTTAGTGTGCTCTTTGCTAGTTAGTGCGCCTATAGTGTGTACCGGAAACGCCGGGTGATGCCAGATAAATCGGCTAATCATGCGATGATACAGTGTTGTTGAGTGACTAGTGTAGTGTAATGAAATAAATATTTTCTAATTTGTCCTGACCGGACAGATGTAGCATAAAACCTAGCTTTTGAACAGTTATTTTATTATTCAGAATATAAAAAAACATATTGCATTTAATTATTGTTGTGTGTTTTTTTTTTATTAAGTACTTAATGCATTTTATCCTATAAGAGGTGATCTTTATATTGGATGCAAAATGTCACTAACGTGAAAGGAGAGCATAGGAAATGTAATTGATTACCTTTGTACAAGGGTATTAGTTAGGTACCTATGTTTTTTTTTATTAAGTACCTAGTTAAGGATACAAAATGACAGTAACTTATACTGGCGAAGTTGCAACTTGTCGTGGATTTGGCACATTTCTAAAACTTTTATACAGGTAAGAATTTTGCAATAAATCCTGACAAGTATAGGTAAGTAGATATTTTTTGCAAGTATAAGTTCAGAGATAATTATAGCTACCTACCTACTTATCTATTTCGTTTTTTTCTGTTAGTTTCACAGCCCACTCACATCTACAGCCCACTTACCATATATCAGGTGGCTTGTGTGGTCGTTTGCCTTTTTCATGCCATAAAAAAATCGAATAGGTATTAAGTTTGGTAGGTAGGTACTTAACAAAGAAGGGCAGGTACCTATTTAATGTATTAAAATAGTACAACCACAAACATTGCGTCATTTATCATAGCGAATACACCGTCATACAACGGTAGAAACAATAAGTGGGTACCTTCCTACTCTTCCTAGGGAGGTCCTATTAATTCTAAGTGCTTTTTTAATTTTAATTGTTGATGTTCGAAGTTACTTTAGTTCTATCCCTTTCTCTAGCTTTGGTCTTAAATGACGAGTGAAAGGGATGGCGCATCCAAAGTTTCGAATAAATTAAGGGTTAAGGTACACAGGCAATATTTAACAGCAATTTATAGCCGACAACAAGCTGTCATTGAGACGGCAATTTTTGCTCAACAAATTTCCAGTTTAAGCACACCTTAGTGGCAGTGGTAATAGGTAGTATTATCAAAATGTTACCGAATTAGGTACCTACTTACCCATTATAAGTAGTTATACTAATTATGTCTTGTATGTAAAAAAATGTATAGTGCAATTTAAATGCTGTCTGAATTTATATAAGGCTAATTACCTACATAGGTTAGTCAAAGCTTCGAACATAATTACCTATCTACTTAACTTACCTTCAAAACGGGCAACATTAATAGGTACCTATCTAGTTATCCATATAAGGAGTAGAGCAGCTAGGTAGGACCCATATGTATTTCGAACTTTAAAGGTATGTTATGTATAGGTACCTATTATTATCGTACCCGCTATGACTACATAGGTATAGGTAAGCATTTCCTAAGTAGCTTGGTAGGTACTTTTTAAAATAATTTAAAAATATAATTAAATGAAGTTACGGAAAAATATTGCTAACTAGCGGCCCCCCAGCAGCTTCGCCCCGCTGCCAATTTCTTATTTTACCGGTGGAATTTCAATGATTTTCTTTCATATAAACCTTGTCCTGACAATAAAGAACAGAACCAAAAAGAAATCAGCCAAATCGGTTCAGCTGTTCTCAAGTTATAGCGTGACCAGGAGAAATAGGTGTTCATTTTTAGGGTTCCGTAGTCAAACTAGAATATAGGTACATCACAACAACAAAGTGGTAAAATAAAATCTTGAAAAAATCATTTTTTTAGTGTACTAAAAAATACATCCACACGTTACGTGTAGGGGAAAGTAATGTGGGGATGTTTTTTTTCTACCCTATAGTAGTGTGGGGTGTCGTTGGTTTGTTCTTTCAAAAATATTGTGGGTTTGTGACACAATTTTTCGATTACGGGATCCGTTTATGAAATACATATTAAGCTTTAAAGCGCAATTTTTTGTTAAAGTCAGGTGTAGGTAGGCTAAGTTTTCCAGCAACAATAGCGTTACCTCGTAGAAGTAACATACCATACAACATACCTACCACAACATACGAGGAACTAAGTAAGTAGGTAAGTAGGTACAGTCGAGTTCATAAATATGTGTAAACTTCAGTACCTTGTCTATTTAATGTCAGGTTTAAACTGCCATAGGTATATGAAAATTGTCACACCGATTACAGTGACAAGGTACTAAAGTTATGAACTCTACTGTACCTATCTACATAGGTACCTATATAAATGTGCGTTAGCCTCCCCTCCTCAGACGTGTAGGTTGGTACCTATCACAGATTTCATGTTTCAAATAGGTACCCACTGGGTATTTATTTATTGTCATTTTTATTGGGTGCCTATTTTTAACTGACAAAAATGGAGAAGGTTCTCAGTTTGCAGGTTTTTTTTTAATTTATGGTTTCGGAAACCTGTTTTTTTTTAACCCGCTCGTCAAAAACGCCATACATTTCAAATAGACCATTTTAATTTCGATTCCGCTCGAACAGAATCGATATTAATTCGGGTCTGATTTCTGATCAAAGAGCAAAATAAAACTGTTCCTGCTGGAAATAACGGTTAATTTCGCTCGATAATTTGCTCGCTCCGCCATCGCTTTCTCGTCTTTGCTACCCTATTAGTCTCTAAGCCTTATAACTCTGTACCTGCCTAGTTACATTTCCCTTGCTCACCTTGAAGTCAAGCTGCCCTCATTTTATTCGCCACGCCATCCAACTGCAGGAAGAATCAAAAACCAAAATACCATGTTAATCCTAGCAATCACAAAACCCGCTTATCGATTCCGCTCCGAGCGAGCGTTTACGAAAAACTTTAGCCGGTATTTTTCGAACCGTTCCCAAGCCCTGATTTAAACGCCAGAACGTCTGAAACAGGCGACTAACAAACTGTAACAAACGTAACAGCGGAAGTTTCCGATCGTGAAGCAAACAATCTTTTACGATATTCCGTTAAACCTTTGTCCTGGCGCTCTATACATTTTATGATTTGTTCTCTCATTTTGTGAAGTATGTGTGGCGCCTAAGTTATTCTTATGATATAAGTATCTTAATGTCTTAATGACTTAATTTAATATTAGAAATTAAATATATCCTAACCTACCTATACCTATTAACTTAACACCCTCTGATGGCCCATGTTTCATTGGATTTGCACTGCCTACATTTAACAAACTTGAAGGAAAATTAACAACACAATAAAGCCGCCGCAGTACCAAAAAAAATTATGATTAAATTATTTGTTTAATTGAATGTTTTGTATTGTAGTACTTATATATGCAAGTCATTTTGTGTTCAGCTCCGTACTGCACTGCATATCACACTGAAGGTCTCCTGAATCAGGTCGTCGCATCGACTAATCGATATGGTGATTGGCGTCTATGTACTAAGTAGCTTTCCTAAGAAGTGCTTCGCTTACGTTTCGTTCGTTTCGCACTTTGACATTACCTAAATAAATAAATAAATTAGGAGACAAAGGAACAGCTAAACATTTATTATACCTTTCTCGGTTGATACGGTGTTATATAGCTTTTACGGACTCCGCAATGCGCGGAGTCGCGAGTAGGTACCTAATGTAACTGCGTTGAGCTACCTCAACCGTTTTTATTTATATATAATTTGAATAATAAAAGTATGACAAATATCAATTATTTTAATGGAAATATCTTAGGTACGGAGATGAAGCTTCTCTGCATTTTTAAGGGTTCACTACAGTTTATTATATTTCTATTTATATTCCTATCTATTTAATAATTATTCAAAAATTGGCTTTTCTCTACGATTCTAATAAAAAGGGATGAAAATCAACGACACTTTACAAAGAAGTAACTAGATAGGTACGTGTTTGAGAAAGATTTACCTTAAATCACGGGTTGGTTGCTCTACAAAACTAATATTCATTAGCCTGTGTTTGCTGTCTTCATACCGAAAGAAGTTTCGCTACTTTAGTAACTAAGCATTCACAACCCCCTAGCTACCACGCCCTATTGTTCCTCAAAAGAAATTCAGTCCTATTCAACCGCGATAGACTTCTGACGTGCCTTCAAACTGCATTATACCCATGGTATACTTGGTCGTTGCAAGGTAAGGCACATCATATCTATTATTTATTGTTCCAGTGTATTTTCTGTACCTACTCCGCTTTCAATGGGTTCGTTGCGCTATTTCTAGGTCGGCAATGAAAATGCATCCCTAAAATGAATGAAGGTACCTACTGTAGATTCGTGTTTGTACAAAAAGTAAGTTCACTCTTCGTGTCACACTGGACTATTTTTGCCAACCGAAATTTGACGAGGGGCTTACGAGGTATAAGATAGGATATTCTTGATCCTTAGACATTTTGGATGTACTGGGTGTTCCATTACTTAATGGAAATACCTATTTTATACCGGTCCAGGATATAGTTTTTACTTTCCAATATGTTCATTACCATTAGTTTGAGTTATTAAGGTTTTAATCATAATGGCAAAGAATATTACCTCGCGGTACACCTTTGCTACCCTTGGCAAAAAATAGCCATAATCTGTGATTCGAGAACTTGGTATCTAATCCTCAGTAACATTTATTACACCATAACTTCAAAATATCATTACATTGAAATACATTCATACTTTCTAAGCTACTAAAATATACCAAATGCATTGATATTTTGAAGTTATGGTGTAAATCAATATATTGCTTCGTTATAGTGGATGTAAAATCAAGTTTTAAAATAACAAACATTGCTATTTTCAGCCAAGGGAGGCAAAGGTACGTAGCGTTCTTTAATATCATTAAAACCCTCATAACACCTTCACTAAATTGTAAAGTTAGATGGGTACGTATCAATGTTTCCCACACTCGATTATTCCGCGTAGATTTTTTTCCAGTCGCGATTATTACCCTTCGTGATTTTACCCAATCGCATTTATCCCCATTCTTAATTCTCCTGATAGCATATTTTACATTCCGATTTTTTCCCAGTCGCTAATTTCCTCATTGTAATTAGGCCGAAATAGGTAGGTAGGCTTAGGTTATGTTAGTTTTGCAGCAGACCCGAAGAGCCAAACCACCCAGAAGTAGGAGTCGACTCTGTGGAAATGATATAACTGTTCAGATAAATACAGATTGGGAAATTATGAATAATTCTGCTGAGAAAAAAAACTTCGGCAAGATAAACTACTGAAAAAAAAAATGATTTGTAAATTTTGCCAATGGAAACATTGCTCGCACCAGAAAAAGATTTTGAGAAAAATATCACCGTACTCGTATAAGTAAGCTACTTAAAGTAAGCGCTTTTGTTAAGTATAAAGTATTTAGTTTATTTATTGCGTCAATAATTAGCCAATACCACCTCGGGTGTTCAAAAATAAAATTGAGTTGCCGAATTAAATAAATAGGCACAGAAAAATCACTCAAATACTACAAGCTTCGTTGTGATGCGTTGTTATTGTTTTCGGTGTGTTATAAAAATATCCAACCGGGAAACTCCAGCTGCTACTCGCTCTTTATTAGTGTACGGCTTTTGCTGTATGCCGCAAAATAATTGTCGAAAAGGCGGCACCGTGTTTCTGTTCATGAGTCACGCATCACGTCCCGCTCGCTCAGCCGGCGACGCGGCTCACTCATCAGTCATCAACTCATCAGTTCATCACACGCTGTACTGTTGAATATAAGTAGGTACATTCTATTTGATATCGTATGGTCAAGTATTTTTTTGGATTTATGTATCAAGAACGATTCAGGACGAAATTTTAATGGAAATTTTAGGCTTTAATTATCCGCCTTTGATAGTTAGGTAGGGTAGGTACAGTTACCAGCAATAATATAGTATCCTATATCGGGCGCAAAAATATCTGACAGGTCTTTATTACTAGAGGTATAAGAACTTATCAGATATTTTTGCGCTCAATTCTGCCCTGCAGAGCCTAAACCGCAGTAAGTGCAAAAAGTTCATTTCGAGAAAACGTAAAAATTTCGAGATTGAAAGTCAATCATTAACACAAAAAACATTAGAAAGCTAGAAAAATTACACTTCATAGACATTTTTTACGTTTTCTCGAAATGAACTTTTTGCACTTACTGCGGTTTAGGCTCTGCAGGGCAGAATTATGGATAATATATTATTGCGGGCGGGTGACTGTACATGAGTCATTCTATCTACGAGTATAACTTCTTATCTTTTGTTTTTATCATATCGAAACATTCGCTACAAGATAACTTATTTTCTTGTCTTGATACGAATGGTAGATCGCGTTGCGAAATTACGTAATGACTATCAGAATTCACGATACGATACGATATTGACCCTGTAAGGCTGTAACACGGCATTCTTTTAGTTTCATTAAATAGGTTGCTTTACTTCCTATGCTTTGTGTTGTTTTCAAGTGAACGAAGTGTGGATTGAGAAACTTGTTTTTTTTCCTACTCGTACTAACTAAGCTACTAAAAGGGCGACACCGCTTCGGTTCTCGAACAGAATACAATATCATAATTAAAGAACTTGTCCAGCTGGGAGTTGAAATATGTATAAGTAATGTTGGTTGTTATAAGTATTGTATAATTACGAGTGCACGCTGATGTTCATAATAAGCTGAACGTAGGTTGTCCGCGTTGCGTGCGACACGGTAGCAATGCTGCAATGCTTATAGCTGCGACAGTGTTGCCAATGCTTATTTATCCAATTCCCCAAAAATCAGGATCGAAATCCCCAAATTTGGGTACAAAAATTCGCTGATTCCCCACAAATTCCCCTCAAAAGTTTTATAAGAAATGAAACTATATTCGATTATTTAGATTATATTTATTATTTATTTTTCATATTTTTTTCCAAATTTTCGTATCAAGCATTTTTTTGGACGGGTTGAACTTGACACTGCCGCCCAGTTTTTTTATTCCTTCTCTTGCAGCCATAAGTGATACAACAGTATCTGTATTTAATCGGTTGCGGTTTTCTGTTTTTAATTTTTTTAGCACACTAAATTTGCGCTCCACCGATGCATTTGAAAAAGGCAGTATCAGCAACAACGAAATTACAATTTTCATGTTTGGATACAGGTATTCTCCCATTTCTCCCGCAGCGTTTTTCAGACGGAACACTTTACCCCAGTAACATTCAGCATCATTGTTATCTCCACTAACTTCAAGCCCATGTAGATGAAAATCCAGCATAGCGTGAGCTCGCCACTCATCGTCTAATTTTTGTGCTGTCACAAATTTATAAAGCACTGGGAACCGCTTCAGCACAGGTACTAATGATTTAATTTGAAACCGTTGAGCTTCTGATGGATTTACAGCGGATATAATAGAAAATAAAGGATCTCCGAAATCAAATCGCTTGGTAATGTCTGACGTCAATTCCATATAAAATTCTTGGCATGTTTTATAGAAATCTGCAATAGCCGCACGAGGTACATTTGCATCTTTTTTCAAATCTTCCATACTTTCTCCAGCCTGTAATCCAATATATATTTCGTCTAAACCTAGCAAATGCGTTGGATTTCTGAAGTCAGCGTTTAGAATATTGGCACAGGACTTGATGTAGCTGATTTTCATGAAATTAGCAGACAGTGTTTTCAACAGATTTTCTACTTCTGGTTTCAATTTGTGAAGAAGGGATGTTTCTGATTGAAACAAGGTATTGAAACTCGTTACCAGTGAAAGAACATAAGACATGAATTCTAAATATACGACAGTGAATTGGTTGTTCATTGTAATGAGCATTTCTTCGGTAGTCTTCGATGGGTCAGTGAATACTGTTTCTGTCAAGTAGGCTTTTAATGGATTATATTGCTCCAACACACGGTCTACACACGCTTTCAGGGACAGCCATCGAGTCTGAGCTGGCGCGAGAATTTTGTGTATCTCCACTTGAAAGAATTCTTGAAACTCTTTCAATTTAATTTGTCTTTTTGAACTTCTACTGAAGTGAGCTCCAACAGAACGCAAGAAGTCTTCAACATTTCGGGGCAGTTTGAGGCAAGCTTTCGATGATGATAAGTGTATCATGTGACAGGAGCATTTCACTAGAGCAATGTGAGGCAAATCGTTCTTAAGAAGAGCAAAAACGGAGCAATGTTCCCCAACCATCACGTTTGTGGTGTCTGAACTAAACCCAACCATGTTTTCTATGGGTATGTTTTTATTTAGAAGCATTTGTTTTAAACAGTCATACAGTCCCGCAGCAGTTCCCGATGCCACTTCCACCATATCCAGAAACAAATGCTCTACCTGATTGGTGTTTTCATCATAGACTATAGCAGTAAAACAGCATTGCTTTAAAGAGCTCTGATCCGTCGTTTCATCCATTATTAATGAGAAGAAGTTTTTTTCTGTACGTAATTTTTGATTTATGTCTTCTAAAAATGTGTTTCCTATAACATTCTTAAGTATAGCTGTCGCTTTGGTTCTGTGTAAATTTGTGTTCTTAGCTATAGTTGAGTCTGAGAAAATATCTTTACAGAGCGGTCCCAAGGTGTCCATGAATGATATTGGTATATTATTTTCAGCCAACGCTCCGGCTAGTTTTAGTTCAGCGTTTCGTACATTTATTTCCAAATTCGTCACTGGCAAGTAGGTTGAAATTTTTGGAACATTCTGTATTTCTAATATTTTTTTCTTATGGCGTTCTGAATTCATATGTCGAATCAGGTCACTTTTATGCGCTAGGATCGATACCGAACAGAGTTTACAGTTTGCTAAATCATTTCCATCTCTCATGTTCGAATCTTTGCATAACCAGCTTGAAAAGTTTGGTTCATTAAGCCACATATCATTAAATTTATTCAAGCGTTTTACTTTTTGGGTCTGTGTCATATTTGACTCACTTGTCGTCAGGCATCCTACTGAAGTCAAACTGGAACTAGGAACAGCATTTGCTTCTGTACTAGAAGTTGACGCCTCCGAATCCTCCGATAATTCCACCTCAGGTTCTCTTTTGCGTTTAAGCTAAAAAATAAATTAAAAAAACAAGATAAATTAACCAGATAATTAAGTTTCATATTCGCGCACAAACAAATTTTGTATTAGGTATTATATTAGGTTATAACCTTACCTTAGGATTATCTCCTTGGTTTTTGTTTTGACCTTTTAATAACCATTTATGCATATTTGCACAAACTCGTATCGTTACTTCGCGACAGAAACAAAATCAACTTATCGACCACCTCGCATTACATGTAGGCTAGGCATCATTCACAAAAAGTTTAATAAAGACGAAAAGGGAATCCCCTGATCATAGACAACTGACAAACTAGGGATGTGCCATACATAATGATTCTAAAAATGTCGATATCGATAGTGAATGATGAAATATTTTTACCGATGTGAATAAGATGTTAAAATCCCCGCATTTTCCAAACATAATGCCAATCCCCAATAAATCCCCAATCAACTTGAGATTCCCCGCAGTTTGGGGAATTCCCCACAAATTGGCAACCCTGAGCTGCGAGGAAGATATACTTCGCGGTTACAAGGTCAATACTTTACACAACACCAATGCGTTGAAACAAAATCCACTTGTCTGATGTCAGTATGAACATTTATTCAATGTAGTGCAAGGTCGAGTAGGTACCTATGTATTTGAACACTTTATTGTACTAAACACAAAAATCGAATATAAGTAAAATATATACAAAATATTGTTCACGTCTCATGTATTTCTAACCCAAAATTGTATGCTTATCTTAACGATTCTAATAGAGCTGTTTTAATCACAATTCTAATAGGATAAACCACATTGATTTTGACATAAAATGTCAACTCTCTCACCCTCTGTCGATAATTCTTGATGAGGAGATGAGGAAGTCACTATGAACATTTAAATCTCAAAACAACTAACAAAAATATTGTGATAAAATAATTAGCAGAGACGAGTTTCTTCCCATACCTAAATTCAGATTTCTCTTCACACGGTGGCTGAATTCGCAGACTAGATTTCGTTCTGCGTATTTTTCGCCGAGCGTTATTTATTACTTTTGTATTAATTACAATACTCGTAGTCTCGTAGTACTTATCTTGAACTTGCTTCACTACCTTTCAGTGGTGACCAAAGGGCGAGTAAAGAAGTTACTACTTACTTACCTTTCTATTCAATCAAAGGAGGGTTAAATGGTAAAATCTGTAGGTATACTTGCTATCATTTTATATACATATACACCGTGTTTTTCTTGATTTACGATAACTTCGGCATATTACTAGGTACATCCGTAGAAACTACATGGTAGATAAAAAAATTAAATATTGCAAAAAAAAAATGTTTTCTGTTTAGAACAAAGTAATTAAATTTTGTATCTTTGGTCATTCTAAAAGGACCTTTGGAGTTAACTAATAGATAATCAATCAGTGTCAAATATGTCAATGTTGGCGTGACATACTCGAACACACACCATTAAGAGCCTTTTACACCAGTTCAACGTGATTAACTGATTAAATTTTAAAATGAAATATCTTTAAAACCGTAAGAGTTATCATTTGTCTGTCTTCGGGAAATTAACTTTATTTGACCTAAAGAACGTTCCCTTAAAATATCGTAAATCAAAAAAAACACGGTGTATACATAATAGCTCTGTGCGAGTGAAGTTTTTTTTTGTTTATGTTTGAGTGGGGAATTGGATGGTCTAGATCCACAATTCTGCCCTCCTAAGCAAAAACGCAGTACCTCGGATAAAACTCCTGTAGCAATATCAATCTCATTACTAACAGAATAGAATTCAAACTGCATTGGTTATTGAATTGGAGATACTGCTGTTTTGCTTAGGAGGGCAGAATTGACAACAATTCATTTTGTGCTAAGGTAGTAAAATAAAATACCGTTTCTAGATTTTACACTGCTGATTACAGTAAAAATATCTTTGGATTTTTTTATGCAGTAGTTTTTTTTATATTTAGGAAAAACAGTAAAAAAAAGTTGGATTGTGAATGTTAGGAATACACTTATAGTGCCCTTAGTCCATTTATTACCAAAGGAATTCAAAAAAATATACAACTGTCATGTTCATTGTTTATCTGTCTGAAGGATTACTTGATTCTGACGACACGCTTTCAATTCTACGCAAAATAGTTTATTTATTTTAATGGCGTCTACAAATTACGTAATTAATTAAATTACGCAAAATAGCAAATTTGTGAACGAACGGCAGCGAATGATTGACATGACATGACAGTCAGTTTAGTTTACTGTTTAAAGTTACTTTTATAAATTTTATATCAGGCTAAGATCACGACATCAGTATTCCTAACTTTGTATATACGGTCTTTTTAATGACTATTTCTTTAATAAATTATTAACGACGAATTTAAGTTAAATAAAGAAAAACCAAGAAATACGGGTAGTCTAATTTTTAACCAGCTATTATAAACGCGAAAAAACAATAATGCTTTTTTTTTGAAATGTTGTCAATTGGTATCCGGTAGTTCGGTTCCGACAGGGCGGGGCAACGTCTGTTTGATCCGCCTCCGCTTGTTTGTAATAAAATAAGTACTCGTTTTGGCTTAATCTTTGACTTTGTCTCTTCGTGAATTTCTCAATTAAGTTTACTTACACATTATAGCACACACTGCATAAGTATTATCAATATTACCATGTTTTACAGCGTTGTTTTTCTTCCTAATATGATATTATGTAGTTAGCTACTTCTGGTTAAAGAAACTTTATTCCCATTAGAATTAAGAAATATTATGTTGTTAGGTACTTAACTTTTCAATATCTATTAGTTTTGCACGGCTATTCCCAATTGTCCGCAACCCTTTGTCCACAGTGTGGACAACTGAAAAAAAAAACAGTGGGCCGCAGTGTCGACAATCGGGTGCGGACAACTACGGTTTTGGAGTAATTAACGAAAAGTTCAACGTAAAACATGTACTTAATGCTTCAGTAGCTAAAAAAAGTATGAATAAAAAGTTGCAACCAAAACCATTTTATCCGACCTGAAAACACCTAAGTTCTTTGAGATACTTCTTCGGTCTCGCTCGCATAGGATGCGTTATTTATTGGCTGAACAATACCCCATTCACTTCCTGGCACCCTTTGGACATCTGTTACCAGGCGCCGTGTGTTGAGAAATAAAAAAGTGTGCTTTTCCGAGTGATTTGGTCAAAAACGTCTACGTATCGTATACTACTAGACCGGCAATACAGAATGAAAATTATTTCACCGCTGTCGCTACGCGTACCTATAACGGCTGAAGTGACAGCTGGCTCGGTGACAAAGCCGGTGCACTCGCTTGTTCTATCATATTACTGGTAAGGGTAAGTGATGCCGTTGGTGAAATAACAACATGGTTTTATTTTTGTACCATTAAGGTTCAAAGTTCAAACTTTTATAATCACTTACACTCATTACGTCATTATTATGCATTACTGTCAAGTATACGAGTACATTTAAGCTGGCGGCGCTTGCGAATATTTATTTATGACATGACAAATACTATTTCGTAAGAATAAAGGAAATAAATTATATACTTGCCTAAAATAAACTTTAAATTATGTCAACAAAGTGTCGGTATAATAAAAAAAAAGTATATAGAAGTCTTTGGCTTTGGCACGTATTTTTCTAAATTTCTTTGGCATATAGTGTATTAACCAAATAAATTATTTAATATATAAGGTATTTGCTATTGTTTTCCAATATGTATTCCAGAAAATAAAAAACCAACTAAGCATTATATTGAAACCCAAACCAAAGAATATCCTTTGGTTACAAAATTTAACGATCACGTGTATAAAAAAGATGAAAATAGAGGGGTTAGTTAACAAAGGGGAGAATAGCTAATTTAAATTATAGACGAAATCAGGAATTGTACAGAGTAGGGTTCCGAAACCGTTACTACAAACACAAAATTGTGCACCAGCAGAAGACCGTTACTTCATGGCAGTACTGTGGCGTCCCTTTGTTGAATTGACACGCTCAGGTTTTTGGCAGTAACACAACTGTTTAAAAGATAAAGATCGGACAAAATGTATGCAACTTTCGGAGCGATTATTTTCGACATCTAAGACAATTAAAAAAATTGCTTACAAATCTTTAAGTGTTTTTCACCTGTCGTAGTATGTGCCACACGTTGTTGTGTGCTTGTAAAAACATGGATGGATTTAGATGGTTTGCCCCTTTAGAAATATTTATTTGTACCGACGGATGGATGAAGAAACTAAAAGAGAAACTTTTGCTATTTTGGCTACAAACCCCTAAAAACGAAAAAGATACTGCACAAAAGTAAACAGTATCTCGACAAGTGGTACGAGTATCTATGCGTGCATTCTTTCTACCAAAAAGACCGGATAATGAATAGCTTTTGATTTTTAATTGACGTTAATGAGTAGTTTATATGCCTGCTTGTCGTTATAAATCACATTTATTATAATTTACCTAACTTGCGACGAATGAGGAAACTAATTTATAATTAATATAATTGTAAGTAATATAGTGTAATAATGTGTCACCGACATAATTATATTTTTTAATTTCTTTAGAAACTTATATGACTTGGTATTTTAATACGGGTTTGAATATCTTTTAAGTAAGGTTTTGCGTCATTATAAATTATCTTAATTTTATGGTTAGGTGTCAATGAGTAGATGATGACGACTGTGCAAAAATAAAGATTGTCTCAAATATTAAAGGTTAGTGTTTTTAACAAGTGACGTTATACCATTAAATACTTCAACGAATGTAGGTGACATATTTCTAATGCTCCTTTGCATGTAAAGTCCATCCGGATCGCTCCCGCCATCTTATCCTTAGCCTACTGGAAAGCAGCAGCGTTCGCATTGTTTGTTCCTGTGTGGGGATAAGAGAACGGGTGGAATTACTAGAATAGAGGCATTCCATCTTCGTCCATCAATCAGTCGTCCATCTTAGTCTGCTAATGGGTTGACAGCACATGGTATTTACGCTAAGCTCCGGGACACCCTGTATAGTTACCATTTGATTTTTCTGACTTTCCATGCCTTGAACGTGGATCATCACACTGCCTTCTCAACCATAGTGTTAGTTTAGATTCAACCTTTGGCGTATAGTTTTTATCTTTAAACCTACATGTTACCGGAATCTATCTTTTTACCTTTATTTTTCTTTGCTGTGTTCTACAAGTTACTGTTTTCTTTACAGATGGCGGGGAAGCATTTACAAACTTGTGTGGCTGGATCTCCTGTGTTTCTTACTTTTCTACTACATTTTAAATTTGACATATCGTTTGCTACTAGATGAACACTCAAGAAGGTAACATATAAAATTAGCTTTCCTGTGATTTGCTGTCTGTATTTAATTACCTTGCTAGCAGATTTAGCTTTACATTAACAATGCTTATAATTAGTAATCTACAATAGCTTGAAAGCCCTTCATCAAATAAAGGGGTGCGGTGTGTCGGTTGACTGAACAACTGCGGACTAAGTCGCCGTGCCCAAATAGAACATGTGTTTGCGCAAACACTGCTCGACACTTTGTGTTGGTTTGCGATTATTACTAGCATTCTTATTAGTCGAGACGTTGAACAATGCGTCAGACCTACCATAAACAATATTTAAATACTCTTCTGTTTTAAGGACATCGCACATTGACGCTTGGGGCACATGAGTAGGTAGTATGCACGCAATTAAAAGTGGAGTGTGTACCTATCGGTTTATGTTACTGGTCTCGATTGCTGCGTCATTAATTTTAATAGCTGGAATACTAACTCTTAACGACTTGATGTGTAGTAAGATTTGTATCTTCAGGGCTATTGTTTCCAAAACAGGAATACAATAACTGGGTTGTTAAGCGTGTTCCAGTGTTTATTAAACATACACACTCTTTTTGGTAGGGTAGGTTTATACGTCTCGATCTCGCATAGTTTAATGACTGATTGAGAGTCTAGAAAATACGAACTGCTTTTTAAACATTAAAGAGAAATGCTTATGGTTGCTAAACACAATGCATATATACACTAAACACCTGGCGACAGTGGCAACCTAATAAAATTTATAACCTTTTTTTGTTTATGGATACTTACAATGGATATTTTCAGGTTATTCGAAGGAGTAGTAAACTACTGCAGTTTTCACGGCAATGTTATTCCTCTGTCGTTCGTGCTAGGTTTCTACGTGACCGTAGTGATGAACCGCTGGTGGAGTCAGTACACCTCTATTCCTTGGCCCGACTCGATTGCCGTTTTTGTGTCCGCCACAGTGCACGGCCAGGTAAGCAGCTGCGTTGTTATTTTTTGTTTTGATATATAGATTATCAAGGTTAGCTACAATTTACCACTGTTTCCCGCGTTGTGTTTGACACTTGTGAGTCGCATTGGCTAGTTTTAAAGGCTATTTTTACAACTAGTAAATATTGGAACTAGAAAATTTTGGAGGTGGGAGGACCTTGTGCAGGGTCCGTCCGGGTTGGTACCACCATCTTATCCATTAACCTACCGCCAAGCAGCAGTGTTCGCATTGTTGTGTTCCGGTTTGGGGATAAGACAGCCGGTGAAATGACTAGCATAGAGGCATTCCATCTTCGGCCTCAGGGTTGGCAACGCATTTGCAGTCTTAGGATTGCGGTCTTATGAATGCGAATGTCTATGGGTCACAGTTTCCACTTACCATCAGGTGGCCTGTGTGCTCGTTTGCCTTCCTATGATATAAAAAAAAAAAAAAAAAAAAAAAAAAAAAAACCATCATGCCAGATGTGATTGGCACACGTTATGAAATATTATGCTTTAGAATAAAAGTCGACAAAGCTTCTCTCTTTATTTTCTGTCTTGTACGAGGTTTTTATATATATTTATTTATTTATTCCTTGATAAAACAGAGTTTTACATTTCAAAAGTTCAAAACAATAATTGTACCTAATTTCTATAAATATTAAATATAATAATTGGGAATATTGCAAATATTGCAATTTTAGCTTATTCGGAAACGATTAACACTGTTTGAGTATCTACCTAGACAGGGCACTACATACATAACCTGTTTTGACACAATTAACAAATCATCTCTACCATGTCCATACTGAGCCCCACTAAACGGAATGTATCGAATATCCGATCATCCTGTATTATTCTCTCTATGCTTATTATTAGATCGCATTTTATGGTTTTACTATAGCGACCCGCCCTCGCTTCGCTTTGGGTTGTGTGAGTTTTCTGTAACACCTGTACAGGTAAATAAACCAGAATTTATTATACTTAAAAACGTCTCTATCTCGAAAATCATTATCTATTGATGAAAACCGCATTAAATTCGTTGCGAAATCTTACAGGGACAGACGGCGGGAAACGACTTCGTTTTATGCTATGTAAAGATTAATATCAGTTATCTGTCAGTAATCTATAACAATGTATCGAAAAGTGAGGTCATTCATAAAATGCAGGCTGAACAAATAAAGATATTACAATTAATCTACTAAATCAAACCAAAATTTGTAAAGTTTATAACCTTAAAATTTGCCTATTATTTGGAATCAAATTGTAAAAAGTAAATGTATTTAATTTTAGCCCTTTAACGCCTAGCCCAATTCGTAACTTAAAAAGATACCTTAGTTTTCAACCCAGTTTGTCAAGATACGTATTTAAACAAATCCGTCCTTATCAACGTCTTATACTTGGAATTGTTTCTTCGGTAACCCAAACAACTTGCGCAAAATTGTAATCTTATCTTGACAAGGCGAGGTGCGTGTGACGCCACTGTCCTTTACTTTATTCTAACAACATTATAATGGATGCGATGATTTAAGATAATAATTTCGACGCGTTACGCGGTGGTGTTTATCTATGAGTGGCCCTTAAATTTAAAAAAGGTTAGAATTTTCCATTTAGTGCGTAATTGTTCATTTTGATAAGCGAATTAAACGGGTGTGTCACACCAATTCACTTATCTATCTTCCGTTAAAGATGAATAGCAGTTATTTTGACAAGTGAGTCATTTAATTAGGTAATATCAGTTGTTACATTTTACGAGAGGCTTTTATGCTAAGAGTTATAAACAACAATAAACATGCCGCCCGGGTAATAGCCAAACTATTACAGAACAATGAAAGCCACATACATACAATATGTATTATGTTCTTAAAATTGTATATTTTCCTTGACAAACGAATTGACTATCAATTAAAAAAGTAGACTGTGCTTTACAATCTTAACTTAACAAGTTTAAGCCACAAAGTCACTAGTCTCAGTGCATCCCTTTCTTATGTTATGACACTAATTAAAAATAGCCGCAATCAAGGATAAATGATTTTTTTTTTTTTTTTTTTTTTTTTTTTTTGATTTGATATATGTTGTTGGTGCTGTGCACCGTCACAACTTCGCATTTGACAGTGAGGGAGGCACTCCGAGAGAGCGCCTCGGCTAGGATAAATGAGCACTATGAGTACAATTTATAGAAGGAAACTTCTAAGGAAAGAGGAAAACTGGGCGGTCTAGAAGGATGTTTAGAGACAGTATAAGGTTTGTGTAAGCTGCCTGTCGTATCACGTAAATCACGTTGTCAGGGTCGTAGGTACAGGAGTAATGGGATTTTAGTGAAATTAATTTAATAGGAAAACTATCACTACTAAGTAGACTTCTGTGGTTCTTGAGTTACACACGGTTTAAATGTTTAAACCTACCGAAAACTTATTTGCCGTTTTGGTAAACTGACCGTGACCTATGTCGATGTATGGGGATAACAGATTTCCAACGGCAAAGTTAGTAAGTTACGTTTGTCGCGGGATCTAGTTTGTTTGTAGTAACGGCTTCGGAACCCTACACTGAGGAAATGAGCATGGTCCGACATGCTCTTGCCCGGTTTTTCTGCTAGAACAAATTACTTGTCAGCAAAGTCATTTTAATTATTCCGGTCGGCATTACTAAAAACAGTTCTGACAACATATCACAAACGTGGAATGCCGAAAGGAAAACCATTTTGTTGATATCCACACTGAACGTAACCATGGTAACCGAATAACAAATCGATAGATATTAACCATCTATTTTGAGTAATTTAATAAAAAAAAGTGTTTTTAAAATATAATTAGTCTCAAAATTAATATTGTTTTTAATACACGTAATTGTAGTTGGTATTAAATTAGGGGCAACTGTTGTACCTATGGACGAGTGTACCTAAGGACACTAGCAGTAAAAAAAAACTACAAACCTTAGACTGTTATATCGAACACACCCGAATAGCATTTTTCTCGTATGGCAACGTTAACTATCTGTCATTTTCGTATTTGTGAGTAGTAGTGTCTTTTATGACTGCGGAAAGTTTTCGTCGTCAAAAGTAAGTTTTTATTCGTATTTTGAGTGTGTTTTCTAAAGTTTAAAGCATAATGCTGTGAGTCTCTTCGTAGTTAATGAATGATTTCATGATTTGTTGGTTATTTTATGTAGATATTGCTGCTCTCGGGCAACTTTTAACGGACTGACATTAGTTTGAACTGTAAAGTGTCGAATTTGTACCTGTGGACAAGTGTTTTATTGTACCTGTGGACTGTCTAAAGGTACATGTTGAACCTGTGGACAGCTAAATATGAATAGTACAGTATGCCGTAGTGAATAGTATGCCGTCCATAGGTACAAACTGTAGTTGTACCTATGGACAAAAGGGGCATTTTTTTAAATATGCTTATATCTCTATAGTTTTAGTAGATAATTGAAAACAAAGCGGTGATTATGAAAGACTGTTTAATTACGATACTAAAACAGTAAATAGTTTTACAAAATTATTGTCAGCTTTTTTTTAAATATTTGAAATAGTCTAAAAATTGGAAAGTGTCCACAGGTACAACAGATGCCCCTATTTTTAACGGTTTATTATACAAATTAGGATCTCAGGTGTTCACTAAATGCCAAGACTGATATCCGAAATGACCGTAACCATGGTAATAACAATGCTATAATAATTATTATAGAACTGTTATTTTATTACCATGAAAACGCTCATTATAGAATTGTTTTCCCGCTTCGGTTACTCTATAGGTGGTATTCTGAAACCGTTAACGATATCAAAATTAGCGGTTTATAGTACGCGAGTAGAAAAAGATACTTATGTAAGACGCAGGTACAGTCAGCTGCAGAGAAAAGAATACCCCCCCCCCCCCCTCCAGGTAAGGATTGTTTTTTTTTCGAAAACCTGTGGTTAGATTTCAATTATTTTGAGTTTATGTGTAGACAATAATAAAATCTTCAATTCACCGAAAAATCATATAAATTTAACCACAGGTTTCTGAAAAAAAACGATCCTTACCAGGAGGGGGGTTATCCTTTTCTCTGCAACTGACTGTACATACAAAACATCCAAGACTAGGCCAACCGTGTCGTGTATTGGTATAAATGTACATTTATTGACGACGTGTCGGTCTAGTTGGTAGCGACTAGCGACTCTACCTACGAAGCTAGCGGTCCTGGGTTCAAATCCCGGTAAGGGCAGATATTTGTGTGATGAGCGCGAATATTTGTTCCCGAGTCATGGATGTTTTCTATGAATTTAAATATATATTTCTCTATATAAGTATTTATGTCGTTGTACCCATAGTATTTTTACAAGCCTAGAGCTTAGTTTGGGACTAGGTCAAATGGTGTTACATTGTCCCCTGATATTTATTTATTTATTATAATTAGCCTGGGGCTTCGCTTAATCTGACATTGTTTATTATGATACTTAGTTTACATAGTGTTAGGCACATGGTTGGACAAAAAAACATTTTTTTTTGCTCGACCTTACGCATACACCCTGTATTGCATTACATCGACTTGCACCCTCGGTAGTTATTGTTAAGCACAGTGTCACCAGTCAGAGAAAATCGGAAAACAACATACAAGCTTGGACGTGTTATTGTACTGTTTTTAACTCGGACCATACTGTTTACTAAATAAGAACTATCTTAACATTAGCAATACGGTAACGTGTCAGGGGCAAAATGGTTTTACCTAGTAGTATAGATGTCCAGTGCTCATGAAAGTGTTGTTTCTTAGCTGGACTTATTTCATTTATACGTAACGGAAACAACGGTTTATCTTGTTATTTAACATATTTGTTATAGCTGTGTTCTTAGAAAATTATAATCATATAACTGCAATATATGTTTTAGATCACTTAATAAAAGCTATTATCTGGATTTACATTACGCGTATGCTAGCAGTTGTTGGCCGTATTGAAACCTCGTAGAAACAAGTCATTTTTGACGCGCCTTGAGATGTCGATTTTATTCAAGTTTATAAATACGGCTTATAAATAGAGTAATTGTAATGTAATGAGTGTGATGACTGATGCCCGTTGTATGCGTTAACCACAAGTGTTAAATTATGAACTTACCGACAGGACGAACGTGGGCGTCTAATGCGGCGGACGATCGTCCGCTACGTGTGCCTTTGTCTTACTATGGTGCTAACCATGATCTCACCCCGCGTCAAGAAGCGATTCCCCACCCTGGACAACTTTGTTGAAGCGGGCCTCCTGCTCGAAAATGAAAAACTCATTATGGACAACTTAAACGATAAATTTCCTAAACCTTCAAAACACTGGTACGTCACGTCATCCTGAACAATAGGTTCAGATTTAAAACTATTCAGTTTTTCCCAACCACAACTCTGAGGTTACTTTTGTGACTGTTTTAGGTTACCAATAGTATGGGCGGCCAGCATAGTGACGAGAGCCCGGAAAGAGGGGCGAGTGAGAGACGACTTCGCTGTTAAAACTATTGTAGATGAACTCAATAAGTTCAGGGGCCAAGCTGGATTATTGCTCAGTTACGATACAATAAGTGTACCCCTAGTATATACTCAGGTATGTATATATCTGAACTGTTTAACGTTAATTTATTACTTAATTTGTTGTATTTAAGGAGTCTCGTCTAATTTCAGGTAGTGACGATTGCAGTTTACTCTTATTTCATCACGTCTGCTTTAGGCAGTCAATGGGTGGAACATAAACATAATGTCACGAAAGAATCTTCTGCGTACATTGTAAATATAGACCTTTACTTTCCTGTATTTGCTACGTTAGAATTTTTCTTTTACATGGGATGGCTAAAAGTGGCGGAGTCTCTAATAAATCCTTTTGGAGAAGACGACGATGATTTTGAAGTCAACTGGTTGATTGACAGGGATTTGCAGGTGAGTGGCTGTCTTGAACGAGATTGATTGAGTGACATAAACACTAAAAAAATATGTTATTAATATTCTTTGCCGGATTCAAGTTTAAAAGTACGTTGGGCTGTTTATAGTATAATCACTTGTATTACTACTTATTCTGTGGTATAATCGATATCTCGTATTGTATTTTGTCTTTATTCGTTGGCAGAAATTATAAAATCAATCATTTGTTTCATACACTTTTGCCAACGCTATTTTCGATGTTACGGGTATTTTAGGTATCATACATGATCGTCGACGAAATGCACCATGAGCATCCCGAGCTGATCAGAGATCAGTACTGGGACGAGGTGTTCCCGTCGGAGCTGCCGTACACGCTGGCCACGGAGAACAACCGCGAGGAGCACCCGGAGCCGTCCACGGCGCGCGTGGCCGTGCCGCCGCGGCAGCGCAGCATGGTTACCATCGCGCCCTCCGCCATAAAGATGGACGAGATGGCCCCCTCGCACACCGTGAGTTACAAGTTCGCCCCGCCCGAGGTTAGATGCGTCAATTTATTAGCATGCTGCACGTTCGGATTATACGTGGAGCTTGGCAGTGTGTCGGTGTTGAGGGTTGCCAATAGCCAATGTTCGTTTAGTTTATTTTCCTCATTTGTCACTAACCGGTGATAGATGTGTGCAAGGAGAATTATGGCATTTATTTATTATTTATTGGACGGTCATGATACTCATGATGGATAATATATAGTATAGTAATGTTTTTTCGATCTACGGATATGGTTCTCCTATCAATGTGGTTAAGGATTTCTTATACAAATTTTATCAAGGTACTCTCGAGTATTACTTATAAAGAAGTAACTAGATTATCAACTCTCCGGTTATTAATGACTACAAAATTGATTTAACGCTTATTTTGTACACTGGCTACATAATATTTAGACAATGGGTACTTATATCAGTTGTATTGCGTATACTAATTTACACTAACATCTCTACTCGACATCACGCCTAACAATAACGTAACACAGAAATCAATTAACGTATGTACTTTCTCATAAATAACAACTACTTACGTGTTCATTGTGATTTTAATTCATATGTATATTAACATTATTTGCATTTACATTGTTTTGTTTGTTCGATTGAAAATCATGGCGTATAAATTAACCCATATTAGAGCATGGTTGCCGTTTGTTTATTACAAATAAAGTTAAACTTGTACATAACACGTGTAGTATAGGAATAACCACTAACATGGTGATAAAATTAAAGTCCTTTGTTTTATTGCTGTTTTTATTGTATTGAACAAATATTGCGAATACGTATTTAGCTGTGATAAATAAAGCTCAAGCTCAGTGTTTCTTTTGTGGTGTCAAATGCACTTAAGTTATTTCATCCCTGCACTCTATTGTGTTCGAAGTCTTTTGTTTTTGTTCCTTTTTTCTTTTCAAATTAATACAATAAATGTATAATACTAATCGCCGCCGTGTGCGCAGCAGTTTTGGAGTGGAATTAATCTTGCTCCGATGGTTTCTGCAGCAACTGCAGATGAACGACGATGCCCAATCGGGCATTCACTTCATAGTGTCGTCGCGGGGAAGCAAGCGCGGGCGGAAAGAAGATAGGAACTCTATGGGCCTTGGCTCCACGAACTCCATGGCATCGCTTCAGCAGACCCCCATGACCCGGACCAACTCCGTCACGTCCATGTTGAAGCGGCTGTTCTCGAAGGAAGACCAGCGGCAAGGGACCACCCCTCCGAATCAGATGCAAACTGACGGAGGTAGGTTTATTTTTAATTCAAACCAGCTTCACATCCTTGTAAGAAATGATGCAAAAATTATCGTTACTCATTATGAGTCGACTTTTTTCTCGAAAACCGATAATATTCATGCTTTTCCCAATGGTCAAAACCCACAAAACTCACCGTAACACCTTGACCTTAAGGTTTGTAATCAAAAACTTTAAGTGTATCGCGCATTACGTAAGTGTATTAGATCATTGACACCAATGCGCCGTGTGGGAGGATGTTTTGCCAATAACATTATAAGCACGTCAATGATACGCATTCTGAATAAGCAACTTAATCACGTTAAATCACGTTTTGACTATTTTATATCTGTGGCATTGGCATTCTACTATGGGTCCAGTAAAATTTGTATTCGTTTTGACCGCAAGAATGACATAATGCCATCTAACCTTGACTCGCCAGATACACATAACACATAATTTACGTAGCTAGGTAGGTATACGTGTCGAGTTCTTCGTATAAGGCGGATACTCATTTGACACGGTAAATTAACTAAAGTATTTTGGCAGAAAACGGCTTTACGAGGAATCGGTATAAGTACTAAGTACTAATACTTAGTAAGGTTTTCGTTCTGCTTAATGGGCCTTTCAAAGCAATGCGCACCCTAAATCTATATCGTGTAGGTAAACTGGATCCTGCATCTGAGTGCATTATAAGGATATGATGACGTTATTTGAACAAATAACCTGGCGCTAATTACAGATACTCGTATTATAAAAACATTTTAAGTAAATAGAGCTATGACAATAATTTTCAGTGGGTCGTTTTACGATATCAGCGAGTAATCCGACGCTAAACAAGCCGGCCACCGCCGGCGGCGGCAGCATGAAAATCGCTAACGAGGTCATCGAGGAAGTCGACGAGCAGGCAACCATCACCAGCATGGGAAGACGACCGGATAACAGGTACACTTGAGAGCTCGTTCCCACTATGTCGTCTGTCGGGACGATTTTTTATCGTGTGTCGTTGCCGCTGTTCTCACTATGTCGGATGTCGGATCGGGATTTCAATCGGGTGTCGGCGGTACTGTTCCCACTAGTCGTCTGTCGTGCACGATCGCAGCTGGCGTGTATTTTTCGACAGTGTGCTAGTGGATAGCGAGGCAGTACAAGATGAACGTCGACGAAATGTTTGTGGTTTTGTATTATTTGCGAAAGAAACGATTAGAGGCAGTTAAAAAAAGGAGATATTGGGTACACCCAATTCTCATGGAAAGATTTACCTTAGGAATATTTCAGAATTTGATAGCTGAATTAAGAAGCGATGAAGTGAAATTTTTCAATTATTTTAGAATGTCAGCATAAAAACACAATACTCTCCTTCCGCGCCAAAATATGTTTGCGCAATGCGAGCGATCGCAACGACGCGGCAGCGACGCGCGGGTGTGTGAGGGGGTGCCGCGCGGGCGGCGCGGGCGAAATCGTTCCGACATCCGCCAAAATGTGAACAGCGCTATATTCACTCGTACGCGAGCGAGACACGACACGATTTTTTTCCGGGCAGGGAGGGCTGGCAAAACGCACGACATTTTATGTCGTATCCGACACAAAATCGTTGTCGGACGAGTGTGAACAGCTTCATATAAAATGTTCTGCCAGTGGAACGTACGATTAAAAATCGTCCCGACAGACGACATAGTGGGAACGAGCTCTGACTGTTTCACTTTCCTGCGTGACTTTTAGTTTGTCATAACATAACCGACGTAAGCGTGAAAGTTTGCTACTGTGGAGACCTTTGCTGAGAGTTAACACATGTTTGTTAACTCTGACAAAAGGATCACGCGTAAGATAATAAAATAATATATTGCTAGTGTAAGATATTATAATTACTTTCTACAAACTAGTGTAGAAGCTAAGTTAAGGAGGTTTAAATACTTCGGGAATAACATTATGCTTAACACTGTTTTTGAATTGAGTTTCAAGATAAAAATAAACTCAAAATTATGGTAACACTTTTCTAATTAATCCATGTTTTTTAATGTTCGGGAGTTTAGTTACTTATAACTAATGCAATTAATCGTTTCGTGCGTGTGTGTATGGATTGGAATAATTATCATCACTGATATTTACATTTCCTAAGAGGAAATGACTGACTCATCTCCGTTAACGAGTAAGTACGTCAGTCAGTATGTAGGAAGATTGTAGTTACTATAGTTAACTTAAGGTATTGATTGAAAGATCTATACACAAAGGTGTTTTACGAACATTTAACGGCTCTTTGCGGGAATGATGTAAGGTATGAGACACCGTCATTATTTATACAGGAATTCGTATTAGTTCCAGTTAGTTCCGTATTTAAAACTCTATTGTTTCCTTGGTGATTTCTGCATTCCAGTCATGAATGCAAGAATAATAGACTTGTCATTCAGGAAAATCCAAACCGGCACGATATCTCTAAACTATCTTTACGATCCTAGCTTTCAGAAATTCTGATTAAAAAGAATGTCATTATTCATATCAACCATGACTGTCGCTAAAAGTTCCTGTTAATCTAGTTTAAGTGTAAAGGTTGCGTGCTGTGAGCCGCAATTTGTTCTAGGAAACAGAATAGTCCAATTGTTTTATGCTTTATAAGGATAATAACCATTCCCCAGTGACCGTTTACTTAAAGTAATTAGACTTTATGAAGCTATAGCTCATTTAAATTTGTGTTGTCTGAGGTCTATGTACATAGTATATAGTCTTCACTACAGCAACAATAGAAGCGACGAGGCTGATTAGTGGTCCACCGAATCAATTAGTTACACATCCGATTACACAAATTAGTTGAAACTACATAAAACGAACAATTTATACTTTTTGACGCGCGTAATGCAGTGTTAGGAACACGTGTGACCGGACAAGCTCACTGTGTTCCGAGAGCCAACTGATACCCAACCTTGAAAAACCAGGCAAACATATAGACGGTAGCGTTGATTAACGTTTAAGATTCCATTGCATCTACATTCCATTTAATCTACTTCTGTACTTACACTGAGCTCATAGAAATACGTAAAAATGTTTGAAATTATTGCAATGCATTAGCGACTAATTATAAGTACCTATGATACTAGTTTTAGTAGCGCATAGAAATTTTAAGGAAAAAGAGAATGAACTATAAATTCGTTTTTCATATTTTGAACAACTTAAAAAACACAAAATTCACTTATGTAGCCTACCTAGTTAATTGCGGTCTTCATTAATTCATTTACCTACTTAACTTGCCCATCCTTCATCCTAGGTACTAATTGAACAATTCAATAGTGAAAATTTGTGAGAATGTGCAGATGTTTGTGTTTTTATCAAGCATAAACAATTTAACACATTCAGCACGCAGATAATTAGGTAAATGTTTTGAATACTTATTCAGCCCGAAATGAAACCCCAGAAAAACAAACTATTATTCGCGGACGTAAAGGCTTGGCAGAAAGAGATGGCTGGCAAAAAAATATATACAATTCTCTTTAAAATCCTTTTTGAGATATTTGAGAAGATTGCCTGAATACCGTCTCGCAGAAAACGTGTTACTTTCGGATAAAATTAGCCTAGTGTGTCACTGTCTAACTCTTTGAAAAAAAACTCGTCGATCCGTGGCTTTTGTCACTGCGTGAAAGTAACCAAATAAATACATATCTTCGTATTTATGATGTAGGTATAGGTAGGATATCTATATCATATTAGTAACGATAACAAAACGCGGAAATGATAGCGCTTCAATGTGAACGTGAGTTGCTCTAATCATTTCTGTATTTGTTATTATTGTTATTCTTTATATCTTTATTGGGTAAGGCCGCATTCTACCTACTTGTATCTACACTTATCTAGTAGGACTATTATCATTCATTACCATCTTTGAAACCTTGTGAAGATTGTTGTACTAACCTGCAATTATACAAAAAAAATGTTTTGGTTTCAGACCCACAGCACAAAGCCTGTTCGCGAATGGCCTCCCTCCGCCGAGCAAACCAGTAGACGTCCCCGCTCGGAACACAAATAAAAGCAGTGAGTTAATTACACCTTGTCATGAAATCTGCGGCCCTCGCCAAACAAATATAACTTGAACTAATAATGCAGGTTATTGCCCTTTAAAGTTCCTAATTTTTTTACCTACCTTATAAAGTTATACTTATAAAGTTAACGGGATAGTTGACACTTGGAAGTGCTAATTCAATTCTGAGAGCAACTTTATCGCCTTGCTCGTAGTCGTGTCGTGAAGCCATGAGTAAATATAAAATTAGAGGCCATGTTATAATAATGCTTACATTTACCATTCACCTTGAATATTCGTAACTAAGTAATTATATACTTACTATGAATGAAATAAATGAAAGAAACAAGCGCCCTGATAGCAGTCTGCTTTCTTTGTTATGCGTTATACCGTATACGGGACGCGATATTGCGCGTAAATAGATCGTAGGCGTTTGCGATAGCTGCCTGCTGCCTTTCTACCTCTCAAATTACCGTAGAGAGTAGAGACCCCTTACTACGCCTGGGTTTTGACACCGTTTTCAAAAAATCATCCTTAATTTGTTTGAATCTTTATGATTAAAAAACAGTTTGAGATAATGTTAGGCTATCGTTATACAGGTAATTCAACCTTTAATTTTCATAAATTATCTGTAAAAAAAAATCCTTTCAATTATAGGATATTTATTCTCTAACTTCGCCTACCCTATGCCGTAGAATCAAAAAAAATAATTGTTTGTCATACTTACTACATCTAGGGCCGGTTTCACAATCGACGAGTAAAATCTGCCATTTAAAGTTGGCTCTCCCCTTGCCTATTTACAAGTTTAAGAAAGAGAAAGGGGTAAATGTATCTGCCAAATATGCTTTACTTGTCGATTGTGAAAAAGGTGGCTAGTTTAATAAATTTAGAATTCAATAGAGGAGTATGATACCTTACATGTAGGAAAACAGTAACATTTTATTAAAACGTGCAGTAGGCGAATATAGGTAATAGTCTGAAGTTGGTTTCATACATTTTATTTGCTACAATGTTGATACGGCTGTCAAATCATGGTACCTAACTTATTACCTGAGCATTTCTAAAAAAGTTTGTACATTTTGTAGATATCGGTAACAAAAATTTTAATATCACATTTTAAATATATTTTTATTGCATATTATTAACTAGTTCAGGATGGACCGGAATAATTATTTTGTTCACAGATTCCATGTGTAATTAAATTTGTAAAATTTATTTATTGAGTCGGGCCAATCACAAATTCCTGTTTTGTGACCATAAGTCGAGAAGGGAATTCTAATAATTAGACAACTATTCAATTGTTATAATTTATTAAACAGGATAGTAATAACCAATTGCGTATGTTCCATAAACAAATTCTTTATTATTTTAAGGTAGTCAAAAATAAAAATGGGTAATTACTCCTTTACGTTACCTTTTAATGAAACCTCAGTTTTAAAGTTAAATTGTAACACGTATTTATTCAAGTTATTTTTTATATCTCTGAAAATTATAGTTTAAGGTCAATTATATTTTCATATAAATACTTAATAAGTACGAGTTCTATAACAAAAACTAAACAAAAATCAACAATATTATCTTAAAATATCAAGGGACAGTTACAATAATAGGAACATTGGTAACAAATTAGGAAATCTTAGGCAGTGTGTTCATTAGTATTAGGTATTGCTTAAAATATGTATACATCATAAAAAATTATCTTAGTTGAGATCGCTTTAATTCACTTTTTAGTGACTTCTAATTATGTAAGATACCAACAAAATATAAAAATAAAACATATTATTCCTTAATTATTAATTAATACTGAATCCAGCTATAGGTAGTAAATTTTGTATAAATGAGATCTTCTTCATTATTATTCAAGAGCGTTTACAAACTAAGGGTTAATTTGAAAAAAAAAGCTTTATCGTTAATAACCATAGAGCCTTACTGTAAATCCACATTATTAACAGTAGGTACTTGATAATTTTCGTATAAGGCTACCGTCCAATAAACTTGATGATGCAATTAAAAGTGGTGAACTTATTGGTAAAACCTCTCGCGTTTACGGTCAAAGAACAATATTACAACTCAAATGTTAGAATTACCGAGTAATTTGTACATAATTAATAATGTGGTGTTACACTTTTAAGACTAAAAATTTAAATTAAATTTAAATCAAAAACATAACGTTAATATAAGTAACTTACTACTTACTTATTAGAAAATATTGCAATGCTCACACTATGTATCTACAGGGTGTCTCTGACCTTGGGGCTTTAAATGCATGGATCGTTTCTACTCCTGAAACTGAACTTCTTTTGTTCTGTAAGTTGTTAAAAATATGCCCAACAAAAAAAATTTTTTTTCATACAAGTTAAATGTAATTTTCAATGTACGCGATCCAATTCTCTATTTTCCTTTAGGCCTCGTACCAAGGAAATGTCGCCCCCGTACCATGAGATAGTGATTAGATGGCCAGTATTGAATACACTGATTTTACAATTAGACTTTTACATCAATTAGCTATCGAAACTTAAGTTATTTTTAATATTGCAGAACAAAAGTAGTTCCGTTTAGCGAGTAGAATCGATCTTTGCATTTAAAGCCCCAAGGTCAGAGGCACCCTGTATATAATTATACAAATATGTGACTGACAATAAAATTGCATACACATTTTATGAATAAAATGCAAGTACCTATACTACGCAATAATAAAAAATCTCCCCTGTTGAAGTTGGTTAATCTGAATATTAAAAATGACATATTCGCAAATACTGTAATGTACATCCCTCCTAAGAATTCCTTTTTTGTTACCCTGAGTTCCTAGTCATACGTTACTGTTCCAAAGTAACAAAAAAGGAAGTAACAATGTGATGCTCGATACTTTAAAAAAATGTTATAATAAAATTGAAGTAATATCCGAATAAAGAGTTTGGTTATATGTAGTCTTAATAAAGGGCTTAAGTATAAAATTCAAGCAAAACTGAAGAAAAAACCAAACTAACCCAAGTTTTTCGGTAACAAACACTGACTTTTAATTCGGTTGATCACTTGGCACCTGCTGTTCGAACCGACACCTCGATTTGAAATGACTGTCAAAAACGAACAAGATGGCTACCACAGTGCCAGTGTTACGAGTTTACTATTAAAAGTTTTACTAAATTTTGCAAAAATTGCCTTCAGTACGAAAATACGGTAACAAAAACTGGAATCAAAATAGGAACGATTTTAAGGACAAACTTAAAACTTTAAAATAAAACTATATTTGTTAAAAATTATATGCAAAACATACAATAACAATTCCTGAGGTAAGCATTTTGTAATAAAACAAAACAGTCTAATCGAATCCTACATTTAGTTATGATAAATCGACGGTTTAATAAGCTGATTTAGAATTGGGACATCCGGCTTTCTATACAAATCAAATTTACCGATTATTTGAAATTATTTTTATAAATTAATATAAAGCATTTTAATTTAGGAAAAAAATATTGTCTTAAAGAAAATAAAATTATCTTTTAGTATTGCCGATCAAAAAAAAAAAAAGTGTTCTCAGAATAAAATAAAAGCTTAAAACTGGACAGGACAAAGGCAAAGATCAAATGTACAAACTTTTTTAGAAATGCTCACCTTGCTCCGAAATAAAGGAGGTAATGGTTAAGGAACAGTCCTGGGCCGGTATTCGAGGCGGTAAAAACGATATCGTAGTAAATCTGTTATGGTATTGGTATGACGTCAGCCGCCATTTACTGTCAAGTAAACAAGAGCTATCAAAACGGTGACAATACGATAACAGCTCAAACACGATATGGTTTTTACCGTGTTGAATAGAGGCCTCAGAAATCTCTAGTTTCGATCTCAGAAATGTCACCTAGCACCTATTTACGGCGATTTAAGACGGCCGATACTATCCCTCCAACAACAATTTATTCATTTATTACTTCTAAACGTAATTTAGATATAAAATAACAATGTCATATGATACGGGATTAATTGTAGGTTATAATCAAATAAAAAGCTTAGCACTATCTGTTTTGTAGCACTGCAGCACTGCCACCAACTGAAGTTATAACACAAACAGTAAAAACGTGAAGTTAATATGAAGTTAACCAGAATTTTTCCGCAAAATATCGCCATAAATGAAAAATACTTGGTATTTAGTAGTTTTATGCGCAGCTTGTCCTTCAAATATTCTGGGAATTTCAACTTATACTATAAAAAAGGCGAAGTTGGGTAGCATAGGCGAAGTTACGCGGGTCTTCACGTTAACCTTTTAAACGCCGTAGGTAATCAATTACAAACTGGGGGCAAAAACTGCGACCCCTTAATTTTAACAACGACAAGGTCGTGTCCTGTTTTACCCAACAGACACCCGAGGAGGAGGGTAATATTCTTATTTTGTATTTAATTTATGTATACAATCGGCAAAGGGAACCTTGACCCACCATAGAACTGTATAACAAATTATCAGTGTAATTTTTTGTCTTATCTTACGATTTTATTTCTATTGGGGGTCAAGGTTCCATTTGGCTGATTATACGTACGGACAGTCGACTTCAAATATATGTTTACATTTGTGTACTACACCTATTTCAATGAAATAAGCTGAAAAAAAATTAAACATACCTATCTATGACGTCGACCGTACACATTTACCGGTTTAAGTTTGATTTTAAAATGCGAGATATTGTTGGAATGATCTTTATCATTAGCTAAGTACGAGTATATTGTATCTTCGATCTACAAATCTGTTGATCATCACGATGATCTAATGCAGAGATAATACATACCTTACCTAAACAATCCACTGTATTATATTAGTAACAATTTCACCAAACGACGTTAAAATGAATCAATGTTAATCGACTGTTAGTTCATACATTTTGACAGCTGGTAACGCTCTAATCGTCTGTTAAGTGGTTAACTTAACATCGTATGGTGAAATTGGTACAGTCAAGGACTTGTTGAGCCACTATGGAACCCATAACGTTATTACCGACACAAGTTAAAGATTAAAAGAGAAAAATACTTTGTTTCGAAATTAATTCAGCTGAAATTTGCTTATCATAAGCAAACATGTTTGGCGCGTGAGTGTCAATTTTTTTATTTGACGTATGGCGTTATAAAGTGCTGACTCACGAGTCCCACGACCCACGGTCTTTACAATTTTTATTTTGTTGTCATGGTTATTCCCTTGCTGATTGGCTAAAAACTTCCGCTACTCGCTCTGCCCCAGGCCCAAAGAGTTTATTACTAGTTTACAGATTTTCTTAATCAGGTGTTGGTGATTCAGACAGCAGACTATCTTCATCGGCGCCGGCGCAGTGGGCGCGGCCGGGCGAGGCGAGCCCGGCGGCCGCGTCGCTGTCCACGCAGCCCTCGTTCGTGAGCGAGCCCGAGCCGCGCGCGCGCCTCGACAGCGACGTCGGGCCCGAGCTCAGCGCCGCGGGCAGCCAGACCCTGTGTAACTATACTGAGAAGCTTAATGAACTCATTCATTGCCGCCTGCCGGGCGAGGCGAGGTTGAAAGACAGAACGCGTACATGTAATACAATTTGGGGAGAAGTAACAGGTTATTGGTAATGTGACGCATTCCCTTGAACAGCGAGCCTACAGCTTATTTGCAGTATTTAAGGTCATGTCATGACCTATCCTAAAACCAATTCTTTCAGGGTTTTTGAAGCAAAAAAACACACACCGTAAAGTGCGACTCGGACTTGCGCACCGAGAGTTCCGTATTCAATATAATATGATTAGGAAACGCGAAAGAAAATATTAAATATTATATTATGTTATAAACTTTTTTTTCTATGAGGTGAGGTCCATTTTGACTAACCGAAATTATAATATAGATTTTTCAAGTTTTTGTTTATTTTCCCAGAACTGTAAAGTTTGTAAACTTAATTTTATTTTTTGCGTAAAATATAACTAATTATCTTTAAATCAGGATTTTTTCAGAATTGTTGGTCCATAAACTTCGGAGATAAGTACAGGAGGGAGGAGGGCAACGGTATTTTTTTGTACATCTTCAGCCATAAATCATAAAGTAGGTTCGTCGATCTTTTTCGCCGTCCTATCTGTTAAGCAAGACCCTTTTTCTCTAAACGGCTTCAGCTATTGAACTAAAATTTGGAATGTCTGTATAAGGTATTTGTACCTGTTGTGGTTCAAATAAATCCTCATCATTAGTTCCTCATATAAAATTCAAAATTATTAATTTGATTAAATGAAACTACAGGAAAAAAAGAATTGGTCTAACACTGCGATAGTTAGTTATTTATTTATTTATTTATTAAAAACAAACAACACAGTACAATAATATTAAACGCCCTGCAAAACTGTTACAACAGTTTGACTGCAGGAATGTGTCCGTGAATAAATCTGCTTTATGTATTTAATATAGCTTACAGTATGTCTTACAATATGTCTAGTATGGAAGTGACTCTAATAAATATTTTTTGACTAGCCTCTTAAATCTACGAATGTTTGGCTCCTGCCGGATATCCTCGGGCAGACTATTCAACACATATGGCACACGTTTCTTTAATGTTCTATCACCAAAATAATTATTCACTCTAGGTACACACAGCAACACATCTAGCTATACACTTCAGAAATCTGAAATATTGCATGAAAGAGAGTCGCACTAGAATGCATAGAAGTTGACATAATACACATATATACATCTCTTTCTTTTTCTCTCTGCTCTGTCTTTAATGGTTAGTTAGGTGTGATGTTGTGTGTACCTCAAATTTACCCGCAGACACCGACCTAGTGCCATAACTATGACTTATCTGAGATAGGTTATGCTCTTGACTATCACGGTTATTTATAGCTAAAAGGTATTTATGTTTTACACTAACTGGAAGAATTTTACAAATTTTAAACAATTTCCGATAATCTTTATTACAGCTCTCTCTAGTTTTATTATTAACGAGTAATTTTAAAAACCTTATCTGCAAAGATTCTAATTTATCTAAATGGGTTTTAAACGTGAGACCATAACTATCAAGAGCATAGCCCAATATGGAATCTACTAACGAGAAATATAAACACTTTAAGGTACTAATAGGAACTCTATAACTTAAATGATAATTTTTTCCCAATAACGTTAAACGCAAACGTCTTTAAAGTAACTGTTTACTTTAAAGAGCGCTAGATATACCCCGCTTCTATTGCCCAGCAACAGTGACAGCAAGCAACAGAAGGACTTTATTGGGTTTCTTCGGTACTCGATTCCGAATATATTATTTACAAAGTTAAAACGTACGATTAAATGCATTTTTTTGGATTAAGGTGTTTTTCCGCAGCCGACCGCAGACGGCAACGGCAGGCGTCACTACTCATTTCTATGTATTTCTATAAAATAGCATCAAAGCAAATGTCGCTGACGCCCGACCGCAGACCCAGCACTGACGTCCGACTCCTCCTGCTGCCGTGACGGCAGTGCCGTCTGCAGCTTAAGGTTGGGTGTGGAATCACGACCGCAGACGGCATCTGCAGGCGTCAGACTCTTGCCGATGGCGTCTGCGGTCGGCTGCGGAATTACCTTAAAATAGGATAAGATCTTGAAAAAAATCAGTTTTAACTTGTACAAAATTTTAGACAATATCATGCAGTTTTCAGACAATAACTCAGAAATTAGTGGTTTTGAAATAGGTAATTACTATAGGTACGCTCCTCAAACGAATGATTCACATTACCAATCACTCTGTATATTGTGTATTATCATGAACTAAATTAAGTACATGGTAATAAACCGTCAGTAAGTAAGTAGGTATACTTATTATTAAGCAGAAAAAAATATGCTTCTTGTAGTTTTTTTTGCTAAAACGCAAGGAAAATAGTAAAAAATTAACAAGTAGGACCTTTTAAGTTGTACAGTTTAATTGAAATCTATTTTGAGACTTGATTATTAATTTAATTAGGCACAGATTATTCTATTTAAATTACCTACGCTAATTAGACAAGCAAACCGTTTTTGACTGTTGTGTTTCTCTATTCCAGTGGACGACATAGACGGGGACGGCGGCGACGACCCAGACAACGATATGGATGAGTTCGACCGCCTGCGCAGCATTCGCGAGCAGCACCGGAGGGCCAAGTACTTACAGAAGCTAATGGCGCGCTCTGTCAGCGCTCAACAGGTAAGTCTGACTAAAAGCCTAAAGCAGGTTCAATTATTCCAGAGAATAAGTAGTTTTGCGCGGTACAAAAATCCGTATACAGTGTGTCCCTGGATAAAGTGCACAAACGAGCAGCAGTTTACATTAGGCGTGCCTCAGGGCTCTATATTAGGTCCTTTCTAATTTCTAGTTTATATAAACGACAAACTTACCACCCACCGTAGATAACCTTTGTGATTTGTGCTGCTGATACATAATTGATTTTTCAAGGTAGATCGAAAATCCGTCGATTACAGTAGGATAAACGCCACGCTAGGTAAAGTAATTAATTGGTTTACTAGTAACAATTTGCTCCTTAATGCTAAGAAAACTAAATGTTTTTAGCTTTGCCTAATGTTAGACCGGTAGGATGTAGTATATTTCTAAATCATGGGTGTTTGAAAATGGTAGATAAGGCGCTTTTCTTAGGGATAAATACAAAAACTTGCAATGGAGTCCCCATACGAGTATAGCAGTGCTAGCAGGTAAATTAAAATCGGAAAATTAGACAACTTACCAATGTTGATTTAGGTATTAACCTTTTGAACGCCACAGTTGGCTCTGGCCGACAACTGAAAGTCGTGCCATTGACGCCACCGACGGCCACAGCCGACACAAGTTAGAGATTAAAAGAGACTTTGTTTCGTATGGATTAAGTTGTAATTTGCGTAGCACAGTCACACGACAAACATGTAGCATAGCAAACATGTTTGTCGTGTGAGTGACGCATTTTGTATTTGACGTACGGCGTTCAAAAGGTTAAATGTGGTTACCCTACATTTATTAACTAACTGTCTTATCTGTCAATCGATGTTATCAATAATTTAAGGATGGTTTACTTTGTGAAGTAGTAAGTGAAGGTAAAAAGTGGTAAAGTTAGCAAGTTTTTACGATGATTATGCTAAGAAATCAGGTTACACATTGCTTAGGCCCTGTTTACACTTAGTTAAGTGCAAGTGTGAAGTTCATACATTTGCTACTTGCCATTTGACAGCGAATGTTATGAACTTTATTTACACTTGCACTTAACAAAGTGTTAACAGGGTCTTACACGTTGATTTTACTAATCACTTTACACCTGTGGCACGTTTTTATAAAGCTACAAGTAACAATTTTACAGGTCTAAACTGGCAACACTGCTCAAATGGATGGCCGTCATTGGTCGAGGTTGTGTTAAATGGAAAAGTTGTAACCTGTAAATTGTAATTTGTAGCTTTATATTATAAAATAGGCCCAACCCCGTGTGGTTGTATGAGGCGACTAAAGGAATATAGGCTTGTAGCACTGTTAGGCGATGATCTTGCAACCTGTCACTAATTCGCTGGTAAACATCTGCCTAAACAGCCTGTTTGTGCAAAATGTGGTTACTGAATTATCAACAAGTTTTTAAAGTTGTAGGTAATTCTGTAGCTCTGCTTACCTAAGTAGGTAAATATCATTTGTTGCATTCATTTCTATAATAAATTACCTGACGTAGTTAGTTTTAAAGTTACCATTTCCAGTACTTAAAATTACTTAAAAAAAGTCGTTGAAGTCTAAAGCTTATTATAGGGTCGAGTACTATCTAAAGGATACAAATGCTAAATAACTTTTCACACCAAATGCTCGAAATTGCCCAATTATATATCATGCAAACCACGGGCTATAGTGAGATTCAGTACAACATTATGACCCGGCGGGTTATAATATGATACTGAATCCAGGGACCGGAACCGCTTAGCGCGAAAGGGGCTTTCGATATGTTTTTTCATAGACTTGTTGTTACAAACCCCAAGGATGCGCTAAGCTTATCGTAGACTTTATCGTTTTATCCCTATTCGTTTGTGCACTTTATCCAGAGACACCGTAGATAAAGCATAAGTTTAGGTTTAAGATCTCGATTTGCTAAGTGTTGGTTAAACATCTAAACGAATGTTAATCGAACAATTATTTTTATTGTTTCAGCCTGCCGGAAGCTTAGAATTGCTTGACAACACAATTTTACTCGACGAACTTTTACTACAGTCTGCTTTAAAGAAGGAAGAAGAAGAGATAGCGAAGAACGATTCCAAAGAAGACACTACCTGACACAGTAGAAGCTTTTTACTCCAGTGGGATTAATTTTTATCTTTGCACAATTTCAGTATTATTATTGTGATACTTTTAAGTACAGGTGACTCAATCATGTGAATCAGATCAATGTAAATATTTGTGGGACTTATTATATTTAATACATGCATTACATGTGCAAATTTGGTATTTTTCAATTTACCTATCCTTTCGTCTACTATGCTATGTTATGTTATGACTAGGCTTGGGACTTTTGGATGCTCGCTATGGTTTTAGATTCCACGGAGTCGCCATTATGTTAAAATATTATTTTTCGAAGTCAAAGTCAAAGTGTAAAAATAAAACATGTTAGATTTACGCTGTTATATCGATCGGTAATAACCACGTTATTATGACTGCAATTAATTTTATCATAAATTTATTAGTTATTACCAGGGATCGGATATTCGGATCGATATTTACCTATACTTTCGCACCGCCTTTGTTGTTCAGTTGTATGGAGGCGGACTCAATCATAGAATTCATTACTAAAATTTCTCGGATTTCAAAATAAATAAATTGCACCAACATTAATTCATAATCAATTATTTATATTAACTGTTTGAAGTTATTTTTCATGTATAGATTTACCAAATTTTATTTAATTTACCTGTAACTCATTAACCTAACGAATTTATAGGAGCAAAAATGAATGTTTTATCCTACATGTAAAGTAATTATTATATTAACATTTTGTAGAATCCCAGTATCCCGGAACTTACATTATTAAAATAATATTTTTAAGAAGCCGACGCCATGTTTGCCTATCTTTTTCCGGGATTTTGCAAACTTTAAGTAAATATCGATCCGAATTTCCGATCCCTGGTTATTACACACACATGTCACAGTTCACAGGTGACGCGATATGCATAATACAGGTACGATTTACTTAATTATGCATGCACTTTGATACTTGCGTTGTGACAGACTACTGACTGACATCTATTTAACCAATTAAAAATAAAAATTGATTAATAAATTGACAGTTTTGATTAAACACGGTTTAAGCAATTTCTGATAAAATTTAAAATTAATAGTTTTACTACTTGCGAAATTAAGTCCTGGTTAGAGCCGTATAAGGAATTAAAATATGTTGAAGAAAAGTCTTGTTTATTTTGTTCTTTATGTGATGTATATTTCAAAGTCGGAAAAAAAGTATTTATTGTTAACCATGTTAAAAGTTTTTGTTAGGTCCAGAAATCGTTTAACCCCGCAAAATATAGAAAAAATAATAGTGATCCATTCTTACTACCATTTTAATGATGAACATGAAATAGTAATAGATGATGATTATGATGCACTGATTCAAAAAGCCTGTACCTCATCAAAAATTTCTAAGTGGCGACTAATATTAGATTGAAAAAGATATTTTTGTTATTGTTACTTAAAGTATTTGTTTTAGTTTATTTTCTTTACTAGCAATAGAGTATTTTATTATTGGTAATTATATACATACAAGTTGTATGTACTTATCCACTTTGACTTTGACTTCTAAAAAAGTATTTTAACATAATGGCGACTCCGTGGATTCTAGAACCATAGCGAGCATCCAAAAGTCCCAAGCCTAGTTATGACTATGCTAGTTTACATCGTTGTTAAATACATCCATACTAATAATCAAAATGTGAAAGTTACTCGTGTCAGTTGTTTACTCTTTCACGGATTTAATGAAATTTGGTCTGAAGATAGCTTGAACTCCGGGGAAGAAAATAAGATGATAAAAAATATTTTTTGTCCCGGAAAATTTTACAGCTCCCGATGGAACAGCGAGAAACGACTTTACGCGGATAGAGTTGCGGAAAACAGTAAGTACGTCATATTCGTCTCGTAAAAATAAGGCTGCCTACAATGTAGGGGAGACCGGGGACAATTGAAACGATTTGACTTTGACTGCCTGTTGCCGTTTTATTTTTAAAGTTAGAAAGATGTTTGCCATAATTATTTCAAGGTTAGTTATCTGGTTCCTAAATAAAGTATATTTGGTAAGTCTATCATTAATAGTTATTTTACAATAATGTAATAAAGAGAATGGGGGAATGTGGTTCAATTGACCTCACACCGTTGTTAATTGAAACACTATGTAAGGTCAATTGAAACACCGTAATATCTTTGACACAATGAAAGTAATGTTATCAGTCCTACTCGTTTTCATCGCTATATTGGTATATAATACGACCATCAAAAGTTCACAAGCATAACATAAACATATCGTCATTTATAAGCATCAGAAAATCTCGATCATCAAACGCAGATAAAAAAAAATATATGACTTGTAGCTTTCTTTATTGCTGGCTACCTTATACATAAAGCTTAATAGAAAATAGTTTGAATGTTATAATAAGCTATAATGATATGGAATTGTGTTAAAAATACATAATTATACTACATACAAAAATGCTTGTTTCAATCATAACAGTGTTTCAATCATAACTTAATGAATGGATAAACTTGAAACGTCGGGATTTTAAATAATATACACAATATAATCGGTTAAGATCGTTTTATTATAAAACAAAAACAGTTACAATAAAAATAATACCACGGCTACTTATATGCCGAATTAAAATAAAATCAAAAACGTAATTCCTCTTGCATGTAGTTGTAACACATCAGCTGTATAGACTGTTCGACATTCTATATTTGAAATTTGACATAAATTCCATTCTAGTTTTGTACACAACTTCATGCAAGAGGAGCGTTACTTAAGTTTTTCACCTATTCGTCAGAATGATAGTAAGTAGTAGGTACACATACCGGACTAATACCAAAAGTGGCACCTATATCTATACTTCTATAATATTAATATGAATAAAGTAACTCTGTCTAGTGGTTTATTTATCCAAATCACGGGCAAAAGTTAGTGTAGGTATAATAATTATTGACCATGAAAGAAATCATTATAAAAAAGAAGCCATTTGCGCAAATTCATTTTCACATTTATTAAATAAAAACATGCGTCAAATACAGAACCACCTCATATTTAAAGGCGACGACTATATTTGGGGACGATTAAAACGCCAGGACGAATGAAACGTTTCAATCGTCCACACGCAAGTTGTTCCTACCATCCCCAAATCACAGTTTTTAATTCAAGGTCAAATATTAAACGCAAAAACAACTCGAACACTGATAATTGGCAATAATAAACATTCGTTAATTTATCACAATCACGCTAAAATAGTTAAATCAGTTAAAATACAAGAACAAACAAAGTTATTAACAAATATACAAGATGAGAAATACTTACTTTTGACCGCGAAAAAATTAAATCGCTCCGTGACACCGCTGCGTTGCTCGGTCGCTCGCGCTCTACTGACTATAGATTAAGATATGGCCGGCGGAGTCCTGAGTGTTGCGTCATACTCGTAGGTATTATAGTTTTTGAGAAATTTGACTTGTTTCAGTCATGACGTGTTTCAATTGTCCCCGGTCTCCCCTAAACAATGCTCATGCTTCAATGGCCTTACAAAAAATTATGATTTGAGAAGTTTGATTTAAAAACAATTACCTACCTGTCTACGACGATGACATTCCGACACATCGTTATCCAAGTACATACTTATCAATAATAACTGACATAGGGCAACGTATTGCTAGGTTCAAACACAAGTCATGGGTAATGGTAATTCGGAGTTAAAAATGTCGTATAAAGTAGGTTCGATTCGGTCTAGTTTTTGAGATAATAATATTTAAATTTTTGTAAAAAAACGTGTTACGAAAACTTTGGTGCAACAGACCCTTATAATTGCGACGTTGCTACTTTTAAGTCATCTGTTTACATCTTGTTTACATATACTAAGTAACTAAATCAAATGAAACTCGCACGCACAACTCATCCATAACTTCTACAGTTATAGTTTATATTCGTCTGCAACGTGGCCTAAACTTGCTGCCTAATAATATGACTGCACTCATAAGACTGAATGAATATGACAAGTATGCTAGGAAGTGTCATTGTCATTGTTTACATATCGGTTGACATTGTGAAAGGGGGGCCATTTGCAACGTTAAAAGATGGCGGACGTGTAATTTGTTTTAGACTTTAATTTTTGGGTAATTAGGTGTTCAAAGTTCTTTTCTGATAGTGATTTGTACTTTTTATGCCTTTGTGTCGCACAGTGATTGAAGACTTGGACTTATTTCGTGTATCTGGCATCTTTCTTCTCGTTTCAAGTGGACTCGCAGTGGTGCAGAGGTTAAAACTATCTTGACCTCTGACCTACAAATCACCGTACAGTCAACAGCATAAATAAGTGATAATTTCTGTACCATGTCGCCTTCAATCATTTCACAATTTTGTATATCAATTCAAACACAACGTTATAGTGACAAGGTACATAAATGATCACTTATTTATGCTGTTGACTGTACAACGTTGCCCCCAATCTTCCTAGAGAAGATTGGATTGTTTTATTGCTATATTGATTTATACTTATGTATACTTGACACTGGCGAAATCACTTAACGTGGAAACGCCATATCCCCGCGGTAGTAGCTGTTCAAGTCGCCGCGGGGGCAAAAGAAGAAGAAGACATTGTGAAATATTTTCTTGCAAAATACAAAAAGATGAGAATTATGTGAGATTAAAAATCAGTAACTAATCCTTTTAACCCTTAGTCAAGAATATCTTTAGTTACGGACATGTGTGTACCTATAAATGGGTCCCACCCTCGAGTACAATAATATAGAATCCGGCGTCGCGACAGACCAAATTTAATAAGGTTGTTACCGGGATGAACACCTGTGTTCAAAGCTGGAGAGGGTGGAGATGTGTTAAAATATCGAAAGATATTATATATTATATCTAAAGTTAAAATATGGAAGTCCAAAATATCGTAGGTTACAAAATCAAACGGCCGACTTATCTACGCTCGTAATATCTACGTCTGAAATGCCACACGGTTAAAATATCGAAAGTTCAAATGTTTTATTTTCCTAGAAAGGTTTTTCAATTAGTGAGCGAGCGTAGCGAGCGAACCAGTATGTTTAATGCGAAACTGTATTATGTGTGTTGGAGCTCTAGGTTTTTTTTTTGCCTGAAAACAGTGAGCTTATGTATACTGAATAAACAGATTGAGTAATTAAGGTCGGACAGTCAGTAAATTATCGCAGTTACACCTAACGGTCCTCAACGGTCCCGCTACGCTTGTCGTCGTACCTAACTTCTCGTCGTCACTTAAAATCATAGGCCGGGGATATTGGACCAAAAAATTGGCCAACCTTGCAAGAATTAAAAACAATTTATTTTTTTATATTAAATTGTATCCCGCGAAAAGTTCATCCCCGCGCGTAACGTAACGTTTTTTTTTAAGAAATTACGTTTTAGTACATTACTGCGAAGACCAGTAAGTGAGCCTTCCAACGTTTATGAGGTAAAACTTTTTTACATACGAGTCCAGGATGGCTCATGGTCGAAACAAGTATAGTGCTTTTCCCAAAAATAGAACAAGTAGAATGATTAAAAAAAGTTAAAGAAAATTACAGTTGTAAAATATTGACGACCACATGTGCACAACCCTCAGGGCGCTAGTCCGACTCGCGCTTAGTAGGTTTTTGTTAATTAATTTAAATGATTTACAATTCGTCAGACCGGTCGAGATGTAAACGAAGATGGTGCGAACAGCGTTCTCGTCAATAAAGAGAAATGGCGCGATGTCTGCTCCAAGATAACGCTTATCGTTGGTGATACTGCAAAACCGCGTAACTAACAAATTTATGGTAGAGCAAAATAAACCTTACCACCTTATCAAAAAGGTGCATTTTGCTCCTTGTTTAAAATGTTACTTACGCGGTTTTGCAGTTTCACCGACGTTATGGTTTATAATACCTTGGTACTTTTGCAGAATTCTTAATGGAGTCAAAATAGTTCTCACTTATATATACATATTTTTATCATGTGACTTTTTCTTGCTTACCTATGTAGCCTTTTTGAAGGCTGTCACGGTCTGTACAGTAGTGTACAGATAGTTCTAATTTCAAATAATATGTTGTATTATATGGTTATGGAATATCCATACTTACTGGACACTTATTGATTCCAAATTAGAATTTCCTCAACTTTACATAGCATGTATGAGAAAATCAATTTAACTTGGTAGAAAGAAATATTAACAGGTATATTGTAAGGAGTTTTTGTGTAAGAGATAAAGTTTTACCAGTAGGTTAGGAAATTAAACATTAATTTTGTCGTCCACGCAACAATGTTTTTTTTAAATATTTTAATTTGACATTGTACGTTACGCAAAGATACTAAAAGGACAAAAAAAATTGCTAAATGCATTTAAATTCATATATTAAGCTATTATTAAGAGAATTAAACTTGTATTACTTTGCAGTTCAGAAATACCAAAAAATATTAAATATCTGTTTAGGCAAAAATGTAACAGAGCTGATTGTTGTTGAATAATGGAACATCACAACACAACCCCTTATCGTAATTTATCCAAATTAAATCGATTAGGTGTTGTTTAATCCATTACATTAATATTATAAATGTGAAAGTGTGTTTGTCCGTCTTTCACGCTTCCACCACTGAACGGATCGAGATAAAACTTGGAACACATACCCCCTTACTTATCTTTGAGAAACTAATTCTGAATGATATGTTAGGTCACTTTAATAGAAATAAACTACTTAACAATAACCAGTTTGGCTTTACCAGAGGTCGATCAACAATTGATGCGGCATCTGTTCTAATTAAATATATATATAATAGTTGGGAGCAATCTTGCGATGCAGTAGGAATATTTTGTGACCTTTCTAAAGCTTTTGATTGCGTGGTTCATACGACCCTTATTTTAAAATTAGAACATTATGGATTGTCTAATAAAGCTATAAGTCTTATGTCTTCTTATCTCAGTGATAGAACTCAAACAGTTGTTGTAAACAAAACACAATCTGATGGAGCTACAGTGAAAATAGGTGTGCCTCAAGGCTCTATTTTAGGTCCTTTTCTATTTTTGGTTTACATAAATGACTTGCCACCATCAGTAGATAAACTTTGTGATATTGTACTTTATGCTGATGATACTTCACTAATTTTCAAGGTAGACAGAAAATCCATAGACTTCAGTAGCATAAACTCCACACTAGTTAAAGTACTTAATTGGTTTACTAGCAACAATTTGCTACTAAATGCTAAGAAAACTAAATGTGTTAGATTCGCTTTGCCTAATGTTAAACCGTTAGATTCTAGTATTTTTCTAAATGACGAGTGTTTGCAAATCGTAGATAAGGCAGTTTTCCTAGGCATAACAATAGATAAAAATTTGCAATGGAGTCCCCATATAGCTGTACTGGCAGGTAAACTAAGTTCGGCAGCTTACGCAGTTAGGAAAATTAGACAACTAACCAATGTTGAGACAGCTCGCTTAGTTTATTATAGTTATTTCCATAGTGTTATGTCGTACGGTATTCTGGTTTGGGGTAAGGCAGCTGACATACAAACTATATTTGTGTTACAAAAAAGGGCCATTCGTTCTATTTACAAATTAAATTCCCGTGACTCCTTAAGAGATCTTTTTAAGGAAATTAATATCTTAACTGTAGCGTCACAATTTATTTATGAGAATATTATTTATGTTATAAAAAATTTGGATTCTTTCACAAAAAAATCTGATATACATAATTTAAATACTAGAAATAAAAATAAAATAGCTATTCGAAAATTCCGCGTCCGTAAAGTACATAAATCATTTGTTGGTCAATGCATTCATTTCTATAATAAATTACCTGAGGTAGTATTAAAGTTACCCTTTCCAGCACTCAAAAATTACTTGAAAAAGTCGTTAATGTCTAAAGCGTATTATAGGATCGAGGACTATTTAATAGACAAACATGCTTGGCCTAAACCCGAAACTTAATCAATAATATATTTTTTATTTGTTTTTTTTTTCAAAAAGTCAAAATCTTTATCTTGTCTGGGGGACACCGTTGATGTAGGAAAACATATCAATCTTATGTGGTCATCTTGCACCGTCTTATATACACATACGTAGGAGTTCTTTTTTCCTTTTCTCTCTTTCTATCTTAAGATTTTGGTGTGTTTTCCTGCGGAAACTACGCAGGATATTTGAAATATTTTTTAATTTGCTATTTATAGATTTATATAATGCTAGACTAAGTAGTACCATTGTAATATTAAATATATTTAAAAAAATGACTGACTGCTGAGTTTCTTGCGGCGCTTCTTCTCAGCAGTGGTCTCCTCTTGTGAAGCGCTGGTAGATTCTTGACGTGTAAAAGTGCCCGTGCGGCCTACTTACTGAATAAATGTCTTTATCTTTATCTTATCTTTATAAACATGGAATAAGCTTGGAATAGTTTATGCCATGCTTTGTGCATCTGACAGAAAGTGACAAAGCATGTCAAACTATTCCAAGCTTATTCCACGTTTATAAGTAAGGGGGATATTGTTTAGGTCCTGGAATAGGGCATAGGATAGATTTTAGAGTTCCCGAGGGAGCAGCGATAAACAATTTCTACTCGGACGGAGTCGTGGGCGAAAGCTAATTTAATATTTAAAAAAAAAAATCGTATTAATGTGTTTAACTTTCTTGTTAATAAGTAAGATATATCTTACCTACCCTTGGATACTCATGACAAAATTTAAGTGAATCATTAAAATTCGAATTTTGATCTTTCGCAATTAAAATTATAATTCAAATTAAATTTGCAAGCGTTCCGGCACGCTCGTGGGACTTGAGGTTGAAATTGAAACTAAATTCACCTTTGTTACATTTTTACCTAAACCAGTGTTTTAAAAAACTTTTTACATTTTTTGTTTTATTTCAATTTGTTTAATTTTGATTTTAAGCCTATTAACATATTTTATTTTATGTAAAAAACTCGCTGTTAATATTTTTAATTTGCTTCGATTCGACTTGTTTTAATTTTGTTTTAATTTTGTATGCAGACACGCTATCGATTTTCAAAATTAAAACGACTGAGATTTCGAGTGTGTTAGGCCCTCTGGTATTTTGAGAAGAAATACGAGTAAGACAATCGGGAGTTCAATTAATGAAACATTAAATAAGTTTTTAAGAGTTTATTCAGCTTAAGCATAGTCTACAACAGCTTACAACTTCAGCTTCGTCCTCCTCCAGTGACGCCTCTTAGCGTTGTACCTTTAACAGAAATTACAAATTAATGCAAATGTCTAATGTTGGCTCCGGGAGCAGAGTTGAGGAGAATTCAATAAACATTCCTGATATTCAGTGGGCCATGGATATTGGTGTAAAAAGTAATGAGACAGTACTGTATAAATTGGCAATAGATCTTCAGCCAATTAATATCATAAGCTGAAAGACACTACTGGACACAAGAACAGTCAACCATATGACATCCGGGAAAGTGATGGATGGAAGAATTTAAAAGATAATGTCGCCTTGACATACATATTATAACACTTATAACATAACTTTAAAATTATAGATTTTAATCAATTAAATCGTAATAAAAATCCTATAAAAAATTTAGTCACTCAACTATGTTGTGGTTACTGTGAAAAACGAGGACTGTATGTTTTCATATTTTGATTTTTAAAATTTATTAATCCTAAGACATTTTTCAATTATCCACAACATATTCAAAAATCGTAAAAATCGGACTAGGTTCAAGGCGAGAGGAACATTTGTATGGAAATTATCAGCTTCACAATCCTTTATCATTTATGTAATAAGACTGCTATTATTATCCATAATTTACATAATCTAACTTATTCAATGGTAATAGACAGTATACCTAAAAGTCTAGGACAGAATGTCTAGAGTTGATACTTTCACAGCCAATAAATAAAATTTTCATACAAAATGGACCCATGTCTAGCTGGTGGTCAGAGGCTTTTCGCAGTTGTTCTTTGAAGCAGTACTGTTGTCTACTATTATCATACTAAAAATAAACTTCAGTGAAAATTCCTCTGTTTCCTTATCTTACATATCTGGCACATATTTATCAAACTAGTTCATATAAATATTTGTTTAATGAGCGTATTGTTCCTAGAGTCATGGAGATTTTTTATTATATACCTATAATAATTTATTTATCCACATTTTTATCATTGTGTAGAAACAAACCAACAAATAATAATAGTAAAAGCCAAGTGTTAGGCCAAGTTTGGGATTTTGTAAATTATAGTAAGAAAACCATCGCTCTACTTCTACAGGTGTAGTTGGTAAATATGTCAGGTTATTAGTGTTCCAGTGTTTGTAAATATTATATATTTCAGCTTCCCCATTATAATAAAACCTCATTTAAGCGCATAAAAACGCCCTAATTGGTTGCCAGATTAGAATACTGAATAGTGCCACTCCTCTTTCCCGTGGACGTTGTAAGAGGTAACTAAGGCTTGTAAGTAGGTAGTACTGTTAGGAGATGGGCTTGCAACCCTGTCACTAATACGCTGGTAAAATTCTTGGCCTTATTGTGCAAAATGTGAGCACTTGGGCAACAAATTATTTATAGGTACAGTTGTGTGCAAAATAATAGCAGTGTAGGTATTTGAGTAAATATTTTCTAAAATAAGCGCTCAAAAGAGGGCCTCACAAATGTGAGTACTTCTACAGTTCGTCGTCGTCTCATTGAAGCTAATCTGCACGCCAGGAGTCCGAGAAAGGTGCCACTGTTGACTAAGAGGCACATAAAACAGGCTTATTTTTGCTAAAGAACATGCAGAATGGCCCTTGGAGAAATGGCGTAATATTCTATGGAGTGATGAAAGGAAAGTAGTACTGTTTGGGTGTAAAGGACGTCGAGAGTACGTTAGGAGACCTGCGGGTGCCGCTTTCATGCCGCAGTATACAATAAAGACGGTCAAACATGGCGGACTTAGTTTAATGGTATGGGGATGTTTTTCATACAATGGTGTAGGCCCTATCATTGAAATTGTGGGCATAATGAACAAAGAATACTATTTAAAGAAGGTGCTCCAGGAAGTAATGTATCCATATGCCAATGACACTATGCCACTCAGATGGGTTTTTCAACAAGACAATGACCCTAAACACACGAGTAAAGTTGTGAAAGAGTGGTTTAGAGTGAACAAAGTAAATGTTTTACCTTGGGCGGCTCAGTCGCTGCTTTAAGTGATCAAAAACCTACCACGAAGTCCCAATTATGGAATGTAGTACAGTCAGCATGGAACAATATCCCTATAGAGATGTCAAGGTTTAGTCGACTCAATGCCGAGAAGATGTGAAGCTGTTATTAGAAATAAAGGTCAAGCCACTAAATACTAACAAGGACTTATATTTTTTTTGGTTGATTGTTTGATTACAATTTATTATTTGCCTTTTAATGAATAAACTGCTATTATTTTGAAAACGGTACTCTTGATTTTTTTATGTTTACCTCAAAAATACTTGAGATTATTTTATGGTTCATTTTGATTTAGTACTATTGGACATAGAATTGTAAATGTAGGTAAGATACTAGTCTTAAGTTAACTTAATAAATTTTAATCTTTAGTTTGCCTTTACTGCTATTATTTTGAACACAACTGTACATGTGCAGCGCCAACTCTAGCGGTTTCAATTCAACGATTCTGCAACACTGATAACGGGGCATGGTCAAATCACCTTAAGATTTATTCGTATTTGCATTATAAAATAAATCACACGGTGTGACCCGTGTGAAATACAATACAAGTAGCATGGAAAAATATGCTGCTTCTATACAATTCTATATTATGCTTGTATTGACGCGGCAAACATGATATAAAACTATTACTGTCTGTCACAAGTGTCACAACCGAGATGCAACTGCGTTTAAGAGCCCTGTTAAAAGTTATTTTGCTATAATCGCAAAACAATGCTATAGCATGCTATTGCTATTGTACCTCGGAAATTCAGATAATTACGTTAGTTAAAGCTAAGAACACCGTATTAAGCAGGTGCATTTCTTTCATTATTGATGTATACTTAATACTACGGTGTAAGAAGAGAAAATAAGGCGACGGATACAACCTATAAATCAATGATTATTTGCTACACAATAGTACTTACCGAATAGTGTTCCCTGTGCGCATTCTCACCCATTGGGGAATCGGCCTATTTTGTTTGAGCTTTTTCGCAAGCTTTCGCTTGATAATAAATGTCTTGTGAGCCGACTGAAATGACAAAACATAAAAATATATTCAATTATAGTAAGATAACACTCGGATTATTACAATAATTAAAGATTTTATTTACGAAATATTACACACCATTTTCACGCCGTCAGCTGTCAAAACAAAATGGATGAGGGAATGATATGCACTGCTGCACCATTCAGATTTCAGAACGAACCGAATCAAGACCACAGATTATTTAAGTGAATGAATGAGACCCAGAGGCTTTACTTTGAAGATCGGAGTTCGAAGTTACGTCATCTCTATCTCTTTCTTTTGATATAGTCTTGAATGACAAGTGACAGAGACGGAAATAACTTAACTTCGAACTTCTATTTTCAAAGTAGAGCCTCAGGCCAAACACATTTAAGTTTCAAAAAATGTTGTCAACTTGTCTATGTTTTTGTGTAAAGGCCCAGATAGACGTGCGAGTAAGTACGTCGTACTTATGGCTCGGCGACCTTACGTTCGCCCGTGTGTCACCCTAAGTACGTGAACTTTTAAAGGTAAACACTGAAAAGGGTTTTTTTTTTTTTAATCTTTATTTATTTTCAACCTTAAACATGTCAGCTCCGGCTGGCTGAAAAAGGTCATCGAGCTTTAAGTACGCGTATTTACTCGACCGTCTATCACCCCTTTAAGTTGTATAGCTCAGTCAGGCAAGGATCCCATTTAAATTTCGTCATGGTGGTCACGGGATCCATGGAAAGTCAACGGTACTCCTTATTTATTTGGAGTCAGTACATTGTTTTTTTTTTTACATTTAATTATCATGTCTGTGTTAGCTCTTGGTATGGCTATGCTCAGCTATGAGTCATTGTGTTGAGTAGGGATGATCGATATTAGAAAAACATCGATGTTGACATCGAATCAAAAGTATCAATGTACTATCGCCTGCGTTCGCGGTGTTCCAACTTTAGGCGATAATCGCTTGCACGTAACCACGGGCCCAAAAGCGATAACACGCAGCACTGGCCAATACACGCAAGTGATTATCGCCTAAAGTTGGAACACCGCGAACGCAGGCGATAGTACGATAAATATCGATAGAAAAACATCGATATGTCTAAAACATCGATCTTTTTGGAAACAAATAAAACTGTCTATTATATTTATAAAATATTTTAATTATTAGAAAATGATATTAAATTTAAAAAGCCCACTCTTCCTCTTTTGACACCTAGAAATCACAAAAATAATAAGAAAAATTAACATTCCCAGTATTTTTTAGGGACACTCTGTAACACTTAGTTGAAGCTAGTACACCTAATGCACGCTAGACGGCGCCCAAAATAATAATTGACGTTTCGATACTTTTATTCTAGTAACATCGATGTTTCGATGATATCGAAGTCAACCCATCGATGTTAAAACATCGATGTTTTCCAGTAAAACATCGATGTTTAAACAACATCGATGAATATCGATCATCCCTAGTGTTGAGTAATCAAATCACTACTTCATAGTACAAAATCACACTTGATGGCACAAACAAAATTCAACTGTCTAACTTTTCTAAAAGCGGTGATAGACGGATGGGTAAGTACGCGTACTTACGACTCGGCTAGCTTAAAAGCCCGTGTATCATCAAAAGTATGCGTACTTTGAGAAAACATTTCTTAGGTTGAATAAACTTAATGTCTCTAAGACATTTTAATTCTAATAATCACTATTTTAAAGTTATTCAAGACTTGATAGAAGCGCGTGGAGCTAGCCCCATGTGCTTCTGTTTAGTCCATTAGATTAGACTCTAATCTAATTATTTAGTAAAATAGTATTTTCTCTAATCATTAGAGAAAATACTCTTTTACTAAATAATTGTCTTCACGTGTATTATCCATGGACTTATTTCTCTAATAAATCCATGGGAGTGTCTATAAATAACTCGACATTGACGAAGGGAGGGAAGCAATTATTAAAAAAAATACATACATACATGAAATCACGCCTGTTCCCCAGAGGGATAGAGGGGTAGTTCCACTTCTTTCCACTTGCTACGTTCTTGACAAATTTCTTTCGTTTCGTCAACATTCATATATCGAGTCATGCACGCACGTCGGTTCCGGGTAAGTACTTAAGATTCGGCCTTTTTCCAGTATTTCTCCGATTTGATTCGAAAAAGTACGCCTAGGGCGGCCCCTTCCGACCCTTCCACTCACTTTCGATCTGTATATACGTTACGTCAAACTTCATTTATCCATCCTTTCCAAATGACCGAACCATCGAAGCATGCCCTTTTCAATCTTAGTCACTACATCTTCTTTTATTCCTTTCATTTTTTCATTTATTACTCTATCAATCAGTTTCAAACCACACATACTACGCAAAGAGCGCATTTCAACTGCATTTACACGACTTACATGCTTGTCCTGCCACACCCAACATTCACTACAATACATCAGGGTAGGGGCCAGCACTCCATTGTGAACAGCCAGCCGGGCTTTTTGTGAAACGCCCTGTCTGCTCACAAAGGAGTACAGGGCCCCATTTATTTGATTCCCCGCATTCACCCTCCTCTCGATATCCTTCTCACACTTCCCATCTCTTGTAAACATACTTCCCAGGTACACAAATTCGTTCACTTGTTCTACTAATTCACCAATTATATTTTTCACGCACTCAGTCATCTCCTCATCCTTCGCTATCATCATGACCTTGGTCTTGGCAACATTTACTTTCATCCCCTTTTGCTTAAATCCCTCATTCATCACTGTCACCATCTCCTGTAACTCAAGTACCGATGGGGCAAGTACATATAACTTGATCATCGGCATATAAGCAGCATTTGATTAGCAACTCTTGCATACGCAAACCCTTATCATACATACTCTCTCAAATCCCGCATACAACTGTCCATGAATAGATTGAATAGCCATGGTGAGGCACACACAGCCCTGTGTAACACCTTTAGAGATATTAAACCAGGCTGAGGATGCCCCATTGATCCTGACACAGGCTCTGGAGCCCTCATAAAGGGACCTCAAAGCCTGCACCAGGTTGCTGCTCACTCCATACATAGATATAAAAAAATAGAATAAGAATTAAAAAAGTTATTCAATTTTCTATTTTAATTAGTGCGGTTTTCTCCACTATCCAAAAAGTTCCTCAATGTGCTAGTTATAATAGCAATGTTTGATTTTAAAATCTGATGTGCAAGGGAGGACGCCCGGAGGAGACACTCGGAGAGCAAAAATTGTTTAGTTGAGTTGAGAAGAGTCTGCCATTGTCAAAACGTATTATTTACTGTGTTCAAGCTTTTTCGAAGCACTGTCCTCAAGATCTACGGGATTCGACGGATATTATTTTTTAAGTCTGTTTCATTTTTATATACCAACATGAATCTTCGGTGATTAATAAACATTTTTTAAGCTCTCGCTGAACTATATTGTTGATGTTTTTACGTTTTGTCTGTACCTATAAAAAAGGAAAAAACATTTCACTAACGTCAGTCAATCAGCTGTGTGAATTTGCGTAATGTCAATGTCAGACATGTCAGTGTGATAATGTGATTACAGAGTTAGATTACAGAATTGCAAATACAGTTTTAAATCAGAATAATACAGTGAAATGAATAAATTATTTGCATATTTTAGTTATAAACCCATAAAGGAATGTCGATCATTAGCCAGGCTTGCCGCAGATGGCAAGGAAATACCTAAACGGAAGAACTTTGAGAGCAGAATAACACTGATTGGAAACGATAACTCTGTGGGCATTACGGACTTAAAGAACGCTCAAAATCTTGCACAAAAACGCGAGCTAAAACTTGTCAAAATTCAAGACCAGGACGCTAAAACTCGACGACCTGTTTATAAGTAAGTTACCTGTTTTATAAAACAGGAGAAGTTTTATTGCAATTCTTCTGTATATTTCACAGAGCACAGTTTTTTGTAGGTTTTACTGTTGCTGAATCTATTATATTGTAATATAGGTTGATGACTAATGCTGATTACCACCATGAGGAGTTTGAAAGCAGGAAACAGAAACAAGCCTCTCGCCAAGCGAACACAATGAAAGGGGAAAAGCTTATTACACTTTCTACAAAAATTGGTGAAAATGACCTTATGACTGGTGTTAAAAAGATGCTCAAGCTTTTAGAGAAACAGCATCAGGTCAGGGTTGTGGTAGCCGGGGACACAGGACAAGAAATGCAAAGTACGGTAGGTTTAACAATTTCTTGATTTAATTGCATTGTTGCATTGTTGGCTGATTAAATTTTATTAAATACTAAGGTGATCATTTTCAGGAACGTATATACTCAGTCATTGAAAGAGGTATTAAGGCTGCAGGAAAAGTAGTTCAAAAAAGGAACAAGGGCAATACCCTCAGGTTCCAAATACTCCCTACAAGCGAAAGCAGTTCACAGGCAGGAGACGGTGACAACCATAAACCAGAGGAAAAAAACGAAGGTCCCCTATGACTAGGCATTTTACTTGTTGTCATATTGACTCTTAAGTATGTTTTCTTACAAAAATATTATTTTTCTAAACACCAGAATGAGGAAGAAAAGAAATCAGTAACTACTAATAAATCAGATGTTTTAGAGCACATTAAGTATTAAGGAGTTTTGTACATTGGGATGAGGAACGGTTTACCTGTAATATGATAAACAGGGATCGGAAATTCGGATCGATATTTACCTATACTTTCGCACCGGCTTTGTTTTTCAGTTGTATGGAGGCGGACTCAATCATACAATTCATTATTTTAACATTTGTGGGATTTTAAAATAAATAAATTGCACCGGCATTAATTCATAATCAATTGTTTATATTAACTGTTTAAAGTTATTTTTCATGTATAGATTTACCAAATGTTATTTAATTTACCTGTAAGTCATCAACCTAACGAATTTATAGGAGCAAAAATGAATGTTTTATCCTACGTGTAAAGTAATTATTATATTAACATTTTGTAGAATCCCAGAATCCCGGAACTTATATATTATTAAAATAATATTTTTAAGAAGCCGACGCCATGTTTGCCAATCTTTTTCCTGGATTTTGCCAACTTTAGGTAAATATCGATCCGAATTTCCGATCCCTGATGATAAACTAGGTGTGGTTAAAAAACTAGTTTTTTTAATGTTTCTCCACAAGTTTTTTTTACTCCAATATACATGAAAATAGGCTATACCGAGTTTTATTGCAATTGAATAAACTTTACAGGTCGCCCATAAAAAATTGTATGGGTTACCTTTAAAGTGATATCTAATAAAGATGTCAACTGAGAAAGGCTTTCAACAGATGATGACACTGTATTTTGTGTAACAGCAGGAGGCAAAGAATATTCTACTAAATTCTACTTCTGTTTTTAATCCTTGCTAAATTTACTAGATGTCTCTTTGTATGAGAGTGAGATCCTTTTGGCATAAACTAAATGTCTTGGGCAACCAGTAAAGAATCACTTAACAAGTTAAAATTTGACAAATGAGCAACTACTTTTAAGTGAACAAAAATAAGCTGTGTGAAGGAATGAATTAATATACTTTATATATAGGGTTCCATACAAAAAAATCAAAACGGAACCCTTATCACTTGTGCGTCGGCCTGTCTTTCCGTCCATCTGTCACAGCCAATTTTCTCTGAATCTTAAATTAGGTGAAATTTGGTAGGAACTTTTGTACGGAACCCTCTCCACGCGAGTTCAACTCGCACTTGGCCGGTTTTTATTCATACTATTTTGGACCAACCTAATAATCAAATTAAAAGTTAATTTTAGTTGAAAATGTGTATATTTCTTATTAAATATTTGCTAAGATGTTTCTAATTATCAAATGAATATTAAATTAGAGAATGTTCATGTCATGATCTTTTATATAATCCAGCATCCAAAAGATTAGTCACAGTATCTCCCACCATCATTGAGTTGAGAAAACAGGTTGGCTTGCCTACTTGGAGTTGTATCTGATTCATCAACCATTTTGTGAAACAAAGCATTGTTAGGTGCAATGGTGGTGGTTTAGACTGCTGAATAATCTTCAATCCAGTTAAATTCAAACCAATTTTTCTATGTTACATTTAACTTTACCTTAAATTAAATACAATCAATTTGCTATGATGGCAAGGAAATACTTTATGCTACACAATTATGGTGATACTACTAAAAAATATTCATAAATTAAAGTTTTATGGGTTGAAATTATCACAGATGCTTTAGAGATCTTCAAGTCTTAAATGGTAGAAGTATTAGTTATACAAAATCTTAGATTAATATAACTATGCATTCTATTATTACAGATGATTATGTGCAGTGAAATACAGTTTCCATCCTATATAGTAAATTACTTTAACTCTAGTCTCAAAACATTTTCTGAAGCACATGTTAATAAAAACATTGAATGTTGTGAATAACATTAGTAAATTTATGTAATTACTTCTTAAATTCAACGAAAGAGAACAATAATATAAATTTACAACTGTAATTGATGATAACCTACTAAGACAGGCAATGCTGATAAATGATTTACAAGTGTAATGTAATATTATGTTATTTATTCAATGGATTGGTAAAACTATCGTCTAAAATAACAACTTAGCCTATTGTGATGATTATTGAACACAGTCGAACTAGGCACTTATGCTATAAATATAAATAGTAAAATTTATTAAAATTTGCAATATACGAAATATACATACGTGAAATTAAGATTTTCTAAAATGTGCGCTAAATACCTACGTGTTGATCTTACACTCGAGAGAAGTGAAATGGGACACCGTGTTCGTAAATTTGTACGTAAAGCGACCCGATTTCGTAACTCTTAATGTAGCTACATCCGCGTGGATGAAGTCCAAGTTACACCTGTTAGACTTCCAAAAGAGAGAATAACGATGTGCAAGAGAAAACTGACCCGAACGACATTTTAAAATCTCGAGGAGTATCCTTACTCCCTCAAATATTTCCACATGTAATCTTGTTTCTGCTTGTTAAACACTAACATCGCCGGTAGCGGCGTTGCAAATGGTTTATTTTAGTAAACAAAAGAAAGGTTGACCTACTATTTAGGCGCCGAATATACCACAAGCGATCCTGAGTTCCGAATTCATGAAATGAGATCTATGCGATGGCTTGATATTTACATAAAAGTGTGTGAAGGGATTTAAGCCATCCCATACATATCAGTGAATGCAGAATACATAAAGACTTGACTATAGGGTTGGCTCCTACGACTATCATGTGTCAGGTCAACATAGTGAAACCTATAATTCTGAATTGAGAAATATTCCGGGGTAGTGTAGCTACGAGTAAACGGCGATATAGTTGAAGCGCTCGCGCTCCGGCGGCAGGTCAGTGTTGAGCGTGCGGCCCCACGTCAGCAGCGGGGACACGGTGCCTACGACAGCTGCGGGCCGGGCATTTCTTTGACCCTGCAACAATAAAAAAAAAACTATTAGCTATAATTTAAAAAAGTTACTACCGACGATACGAACCACCTATCATTTAACATCTTTTCATCATTCTCGCCTAACGAAAAACTCAATATTGTTCCTGTAACTTCCTAACTGTACTTGCAAACATCTTGAATTAATTAATTGCTAATTTACTTTGCGCTTCAGCACCTCAAACAGGCAGGCCTTGCTGTTTAAAGAGTGCAAAATTCGATTTTGCTGCTAGCGTGAGACAAAGTAACTTTAATATTTTTTTATAATATAAATAGATGAGTGGTGGTTCGCTGGTGGCAAATATACATATGGTATTTTTTACCTTTAGGTAATATTTTCTTGCTGTTGAGGTGAAAAGTTGTACGTGTCACACGAGACACTCGCTGCGGTCAGGATTCTAACCTAGAATCACTCGCTACGCTCGTGATACAATTATAGAATCCTTAGCTTACACAGGATTCAAAATCAACACACGCAGCAAAAACCAACTTAGCACTCTAGTTGCACAAATAACTATTTCTCCGAAAATTTAAATTTCTAATTTTTTACGAGTATACCCAAGGATTCTAAAGCATGTCACTTTTACATCTTGCGACACTGGCCTAGAAGTGGCTTGTCCCACAAATTAGGTGCTACGACGAGCGTAGCGGGGGAACGATAGGTTGAGCTGTGACAACAGCGAGAACTAAACCATTTCTTTTGAAATTAGGTAGAGAAAAACCGGCCAAGTGAGTTGAACTACGTTTTTTTTTATAGAATTCTTATAGGTTTTCCTGTAATTTACAAGCAATGAACTATATTTTGTATTTTTTTCCTAATTTACCCCCGAAAATAACTCCCGAAAAAAAAAAAAAAACTTTGCACATCTGTATTTGGGTCATAGATACACCATCCTATCAAATTTCACCTGATTTGGTCCAGTAGATTCGGAGCAAATAGGCTGCGACAGACATACGGACAAACAGACTGACGCACGAGTGATCCTATGAGGGTTCCGTTTTTAATTTCTTTGTATGGAACCCTAAAAACTGGTCCCCGAAATAGTTAGTTATTTTTGCAACTATAGGGTAAAGTTGGTTATTGTTGCGAGTGTTGATTTTGAATCATGAGTGCAGGGATTCAAATACACGAGATGTAAAAAACTTTAGTCTCGTGTCGCGCACACAACTTTTCACCTCAGCAGCGAGAACATAATACCTAAAGGTAAAAAAATACAAAATGGTAAAAATTTAACCACCTATAGTAAATACAATACATGTGGTTTTATTTTTAGCCACCCACCCATTTATATGGACTAAGCACTGTTTTGTTTTGGTTAAATTAAAATTTTACTTTGTCTCACGCTCGCATCAAAATCGAATTTTGCTCACTGTCTTTCGCTCGCACCTCGCACGAAATTCCAATTTGACTTTAAACAGGAAAATCGGCTTTTTTGAGGTGCGGAGGTGAAAATTAGGTACTTTATGGAATCATGTGTCAAAATTCTCGGTACAATAATCGGCGAAATACTTTTTAAAGCTCAAATTCAGAACTACGATAAGCTCAAATTTAGTTATTAAACAACAAAAATAATATAATCGACATTATGTTCCATGACCCCCTTCCTACACATACTAGATTTGTTATAAGTTTGCCCTCTGCGGAATTAGAACTCTCGACTTTTGGTAGAGAATAGTTGAATAGTTGAACATGACCATATTAACCATCAAGTCATCCAGTTCACTCGATTTAGCTGAAATTTAGCATACGTATTTATAAACAAATAAAAAATAAAATGTAATCATATTTATTGCTACCAATAATAGGTATAGACGAAACGAATACAAATGTTTCAATCATACCTGTAAATAGATTTCAAAAAAGTAAGTCTGAGGGATATACAGTAGGGGTTAAACATAATGGGTAGGTACCTTACGAACACCATGCAAGTTAACAATATTAGAACTTAAATTAAATGTCATAGGGCAAAGGGTTTATTAATCTGAGGGTACTATGTCCACTGGTTTCAGCCTGCACCCAGCTGCTCTCCCGTTACTCGACTCGACATATGACTATATTAACTAATTAGTTAAATATGAATGTCACGTTGACTGTGAAACAAAAAACGATCAATGCAATATTTGTATTTAAGTCGGATGCCAATGCTTTATTATGGTATTATTGAGCGGGGTTGTGATGGAGCTTGAAGAGGGCCACTGGAAGTATGGAGCTCCCTGAACTTACTTTATAAGTTTGATCTAGGTACCAAGTATTGACCTCGTTACATTGGTCTGAATAAGCAACTGATGACTGTTCAAAGATTACCATCGACAGAAATTTTCAAAAAATACTCTTGTTAATAACAATAAGTGATTTAATTATGTACGAGTATATAATTGACGTTATTTGACACCCCAAAAGCTTTAGAACTAGATTATGTTGTATATTGCCCTTAGTGCCCTTGTTTACCAATTTCGAACAATGGCTCGTTATGATTAATTACTGATTTTAATAATAATACTTATTTATAAGCTATTAATCAGTGAATGCTTCCGTTACGGCGCATCATAGTAAACACATTGACCTATTACATATTCAAGCTAGCTGTGACCGCTATCGTGTCCGTGAAATAATGCTTTTGATGTACCTAGTTGATTTTTAAGCAGGCTTGTTTCGATGCAGTTGTGTAAAGCATTTCTGGTATGGGGGCCACTTTTAGGACTCGCGTAAGTTGTCTGTTGTGAAATTAGCTTAGCTGGTCAGGCTTAAGAAATGATAGACCGCGTTGAATAGATTGCGTTACTGCCTGCCAGACCGCCAGGTTTAGGCCCTAGCACACTGGTTCTTGTGGTGCACATATAAAGCACCTTTTCTTTACCCACCGTGGTGATCGTCGGAAATATCGGAATGTGACAAATGCCCTTCATGTAGTTAATTAACAAACTACATCGTATTTATAGTACCCATCGATAGGTTAATTGAAAAAGCTCAATGCATACGAACTTTGTTGTTGTTTGATTGACTACATAATGTATTAGTGTGCTAAGACCGGCAGTCTGCTTAGTTATTTTTACTGCTGACTTTATCCTAACCCAGTTCGACGCGTGTAGTGCATTTAAATAACAACGTAAACAACAGCTTGGTGGTCGATGCATGTAGTGTATGGGCATCCTTCATTCATAACAATCGTGACAACAGTTTTTGGTCAAAGTAATGGGTGAGGATAGTAACCTCATTGGTGCCAAGATCAGTCTTGAACCAAAGAGCTTGTTTCGTGCATGATTTAGTTAGGTACATGAACTTTGTTTAGTAAGGTCAGCATCAGCATGCAAAGCATTAATAATGAGTTGTTAGTATTCGACGCCCTCTTGTTCCCAATAAAGAAATAAATTACTAAAGGTAGCCTTATTTGCTTTCACACAGTTTCTATTGTTATCTACGAGCTGATTTTAATCATCGATCAACCGTAAGAAAACTATCTAAAGTAGGTAAGATTTCTTTTTGTGGACACACAAATAGTCCCAAACTAAGCTCAAGCCTAACTTCTATGGGTACTAACAACGATAAACATACTTATATGAATAAATAAACATTGAATTACAAAGACTTTTTTATCATGTTACCAAAAAGTAGCCAAATTGGTGTGACTGGATTATCTTGAAATTAGTGAGAACAAGCGCGCGTCGAGTGACAGACACACCGTGTTACCCATGAGCTCTGCCCGCCGGCGGCCCGAGCGCCACTTGCGCCGGCACCAGCACCGCCGGCCCCGGCGCCCCACCTCTCGCGGCCCGCGCTCCGTGCCCGCGCCCCGCGCCGCCACCGCCTCGCGCTTGCGCTCCGTGCCTTCCGGCTGCTCCGCGGCCACGTGCGCCTCGGTCTCGTCCACCGGTGACTCCGAACTGAACATTATTTTATTAACATTACTAACTGTAAAATGTGAACTGTTGATAGAAATTACTTTCTTATTTAATTTTGCGATTCTTTTACAACCAAAATTTGTTTGTTTATTAAATAATTTCTTTAAACTTTTTACTTGCTATTGTTAGTGATACGGTGATTCAATTAATCAACGGATATTCTTACTGGGCACTGATCGCGCAGTACTCGTTGAGCTGCTCCCACGTGCACCCGAATGTGCAGCATTGGTCTGCGATGCCGACATGTCTTTTTCGACGGACAACTGCGGCAGGCTGTTCAACTACTGAAACAAAATTATTGTCTTAGGTTTAATGATTAATTTGAGAATTTTCGGGACTGGCATTTCTCTAGTATATACTCGTACATACTATTCCCGATATTCGAGCAAACGGCATCTATTCCCGAAGAATCTATACTAGTATAAATTTTTGTTAAACTTTCGATAAGCTTGTATTTTTATAGCACTCGTCTGAGAATAACTACACTCGCGAGCAAAAAAATCGACTCAAGCTGCACGTTTGGGTTCTCCGTCCAGTATCTCTTGAACTATTCAGAATATCTTTAAAAAAATGATACCAAACGAAAGCTGATAATGTAATCATTAAAAAAAACAAGAATCCTGGGAATCCGAACAGGATTTTCCAAGTTATGTCTCATTTCCCGATATGTGGATCATTTACTCGTTGCGAAACGTACGAGTTGTGCCCCTTTTGACCCCTATAAATATGGGGTAGGGGGGGGAAATGTCATCAGTCACTTATCAGAAGTTGACCGGTACACATCTCTGCTAACGACCTTACTCGGAAACCCTGAGGAAAATGGATACCACCATGACTGAAGCCGCCCAAGTCGTGGCCTTGCTGGAAGAGGGACACAACCAACGCTTCGTGGCTAACCAGCTGAATTTAAGCCAGTCAGCAGTAAGCCGAGTTTACCGACGGTTTCGGGAGACTGGGGCCTTGGCACGAAGACCAGGTTCTGGCCGCCGGAGGTGCACATCTGAGAGGAATGACCGCTTTATCGTCACTTCCTCTCTCAGAAATCGGCACCAGACTGCCGTTACTGTCAATCAGCATCTTCGGGATGTACGAGGGGTTACTGCCAGCGAGTGGACAGTAAGACGAAGACTCAAGGAAGCTAACCTGACCCTAAATCGGCCAGCCACGGGCCCCAGACTGCTCCCGCGTCACCGCCAAGCACGCCTGGAATTTGCTAATCCACACAAAATTTGGACCATTGAGCAATGGACCCCAGTTCTTTTGTGTGATGAGTCCAGGGTGTGCTTGAATGGCTGTGACAGACGAGGAAGAGTCTACAGGAGGCCAGGAGAACGGTATGCCCAATGCTGTTTCAAGGAAACAGTTGCCTATGGCGGAGGTTCCGTCATGGTGTGGGCGGGCATTTCCATCGAAGGGCGTACAGAGCTCGTTTTCGTACCTGGTGGGGGCCGTGGCGGTGGATTGACCGCTGCCAGGTACATCACTGACATCCTTGGGGATCATGTTGTTCCTTACGCCGGTTTTTATGACGAGGGGTTCGTCCTGATGCAGGATAATGCCCCTTGTCATACCGCAAGGATCACTCGGGCCTACCTTGCCGAGGTCGGCATTCCCACCATGGACTGGCCAGCCATCAGCCCGGACCTGAATCCCATTGAGCATCTCTGGGACTACCTGAAAAGGCAGATTCGGAAGAGGGGTCCAGCTCCTTCAAATGTTACGGAGCTGAAGATAGCTCTGCAGGAGGTGTGGGATACCATCCCCCAGGAGCTTATCAAAAAGCTGATAAGATCCATGAAAAACCGCCTGAATGCTGTGATAAGGGCCAGGGGTGGAAATACAAAGTATTAATTAATAAATAAAACCTTTATTTTCCTTAAAATGCCTTTTATTTTACGATTTCCCTTTTCTTTTCGTTTTGTTTTTTTCATGCATCTCTGCAAAACCTGGCTCCTCTCACTTGTGGAAAATGGCATGGCTGAAAAACTTTTTTTTTTAAACCGTTACATTATCAGCTTTCATTTGATACCTTTTTTTTAAAGATATTCTGAATAGGTCAAGATATACTGGGCGGAGAACCCAAACGTGCAGCTTGAGTCGATTTTTTTGCTCGCGAGTGTAGGTAGCGCTTGTTTTTCTATATTTATTAACCAGACGTTGAGTAAACAACAAGAGGTCACCAATGCCACGATAAAAACGAGCAATGAGATCGAATCCTATATTAATACTATTAATTATTAATTGCTCTCAAGAGATAATTAATTGCCGTTAGACAAAACTGTAACCGGTATCTACTCATAGATAACCTTCATTTCACTTTAACGGTCTAGTAAGTATCACTGTCATTACTCATTAGATATTCGTACTTTCTCGGCGTTAGCGCAGTGCAGTTATCTTTTAATGCATGCCTTTGTCTAAGTTCTGTTTTCTTCGTTAGCAAAAAACACCGCGAAACTTAATGCTTATCCTAAACAAAGTGGTTCTACAAATAACCGGATCTCTCATTATCTTAAGTTATCTGCTATATTTTTTGCCGTTAATAATTAAAGTCACGTGTTATGTTCTCTGGTCTTAATCACGACATTACTATAAATGCCCCTCGCCGCGTCTGTTTGTCCGCGCTGATCTCAGAAAGTAAGATGGAATTTGGCGCATCATCATTTAGACTATTTGGGAAGTTTACTTTAGAGAGCTTGCAAACCGGGGCGGGTCTGAGTAACACTGTAAAGGTATAATTTAATTTTATAATATCGCACCTTCAGAATAGTGTCATAATTCGGAAATTTTTAATAACGACTTTTTTTTTTTTTTTTGCCCCCGCGGCGACTTGAACAGCTACTACCGCAGGGATATGGCTTCCACGTGAAGTGATTTCGCCAGTGTCAAGGTTTATATGAGTATAAAACACAATCCAATCTTCTCTAGGAAGATTGGGGGCAACGTTAGTACGGTGATTTGTAGGTCAGAGGTCAAGATAGTTTTAACCTCTGCACCACTGCGAGTCCACTTGAAACGAGAAGAAAGATGCCAGATACACGAAATAAGTCCAAGTCTTCAATCACTGTGCGACACTAAGGCATAAAAAGTACAAATCACTATCAGAAAAGAACTTTGAACACCTAATTACCCAAAAATTAAAGTCTAAAACAAATTACACGTCCGCCATCTTTTAACGTTGCAAATGGCCCTAATAACGACTTAGGGCTCTATCGTAATCAATTTATGACTTAAACTTTGAAAGCTGAAATTTTGAATTATGTCACTATCGTTCTGAAGGTGCGTATGTAATATGTACTTATGTACGTAAATACTTTATTGTACTTCCCAAAAATACTAAACAAAGTACAATGTTATTTAACATTGATGTAGAAAGGGAATTTATCCCTTTAAGGGATCTTCCTTCGCTTTCAGCTAACCTTTGGGTGATTGCGAAAAATTTACCACAGGATTATTTATTGAAGGCAATTTTTCGGTATCTTATGAAAATATAGTCCCCCTTTTGTTAATTTGGATACTGATTGACTGGCTACGTTGATGGTTTCTGAGAAAAAGTGAGTGTGACATACAGACAAATAGACATGGCGAAACTGCAAGGGTTCCTAGTTTGACTTCGGAACTCTACACTGAGCATGTCCGACATGCCCTTTCCCCGTTTTTTTTGCACAACCCTCTCCAATAACGGGCACTGGTTCGATATTAACCTGCAAGATTTAAACTTGACGTACCTACCTACAAATAAACTGCAACAAATGTGATTATGTAAAGTTTAAGGCTGTAAATCATTTTACTTCTGTTTCAAGAGTAGGTACCTTTATATATTTAATTATGACAGTTTGCAAAAAAGTGTGTGGCGCTAGATAATGTTGTTGACAATATTGTAACAATCGAATCGTGGCGACCTTCTCGTGATGAGCTTATCGATAGGCGTCGTTGCCTCGCGGATGTTCGCTACTCTCAGTTAGCTCGTGTATTAGTAGATAATTAAAGTACAGTCTGTGAGCACTTAGAAGGTGCTTTGGGTTTGTACTTCTCTCTCACTTGCTTTTAATAAGAGCATACGAGAGCAAGTAAGAGACAGGTACAAACCAGAAGCACGTGAAAAGAGCTATCGCACTGTAGATATTTATTTGTGTGTATACCAGTTACCCACCCTCTCGCTTCGCTCCGGTTTAACAAAATAAAAAAATACCTTTAAAAAATAAAAGGCATAATGTAGCTCCCCTAGTTTTAAAAATCGGTTTTGGGGTTGCAGTGATCTAGCAAACAAACAAACGCACAATTTTACCTGTATTGCACTAGTATAGAAGTATATTTTTGTATAGATATAGAATTATACCTACCTAGTAAATTTATAAAGTTATAAATGTTATAATAGGCACTTATAATAGAGACCCGTAGGTAACTAGGTACGTCTCTCGCGTCTGTAATAAAACTTTATAAATTTACCGATTGTATTTATTTAATGTTATTTATAAATACGCTGCGTTGTTGGATCTCTTCCTGTTTTTATTTATTCGTATCCATTTATCTAATAATGATTACCACAAGACCAAGAAAAAGAAATGTTCCGGATTTTGCTAACGAAACCTACGAGTTTCTAAAGTTCAAGTAAAATTGATTAAATACAATTCAACAGTCTATTGAACGGTGTTGACGTGTTGAGCAGTTGGAAAATCTACTTTGTGGTCATTTAACTTACGTCAAAAAATTGCAAATCTTATCCGAAACGACCGACATAAGTGCGTTCTACAATTAGATACATGAACATACTAAATATTGCAATTAGAAAGAAAACTTGCACTTGGCAGGCTAACCAGTAGGTACAGGTAGTCATCCAGAGTATCTCTCAACTCAAATCTTTGACTCTTAGGCCCGTTGTTTGATCGGTAGTTATCTCAACTAATTGTTAAAATTCGAAAAAAGAATCGAAAATTTTACACATTTCCTACAAATTTAACCATTAGTTATGATTTTTAACAATTAGTTAGTTTAACTACTGATCAATCAACATGCCCTTGGGCGCTGTCGTACCAAAAATTGTTGTGCCAATAATCCCAAGCATGATAATCAACCTGCACTTGCCTAAAGTTATTCGTGGAAGTCTTTGCGTCAGCTAGACCTAAGTCCTACAGGGAGATCTCTAGGTTGACTTGACGTTGACTCACCTGTGGGATCATCCCAGGAGGGGCTATTGTACGCATGGCACACTCTGCTCATAATGTCGCTGAGCTTGCGTCCGCACAGCTTCACGGCAGACGTGGTGGCGGCTGAGCCAGGCTGCAGCGTCAGGGCTAGCAGAACCACCTGCAGAGCCTTGGTCACAAGCATGCTTGCGGTAGCTGAAACAACCACAATAATTAAAGTCTACGAAACCATGTGCTCTGACAAACCGCTGTCGAGAATACTGGTCGCAGGAGACGGGCATACTCAAGGTCAGTTTATTAATACTGCCTTTTGAGCAGAGCATTGGTGCAGAGCCTAAAGTTAGTACTGTTAAACTGGCCGAAGGGTGATCTCAAAACGAAAGCTAGATAAAATGGTAATAATTTCTCGGTTTCTCATGGCCTAATTCACGGTTTATGTAAAGGCACATTATTTTTAAAATTATTAGATGTAGTTTATAAACTAAAACGCTACCTGAATTTCGTAATTCAAATGAAGGGACTTATGCGATCATTTTTGGAGATGTAATGTGAAGTTGTAAGGCGAGCCTTGAATGTTTGTAACCCGAGTAGTATCACGCTTTTATACTGAAGGGTAGCTGTAACTTGATATGGGCGACGCCCAGCGTAATCATAGATCCCCGAAACCTTTCTTTCATTTCCTAAGTGTATTGGTATGAACCGTGAAATTGCATTTTATAAATATAACATTTGCAGTGAATGATTTGTTTTTGATTGATAAGAAGGCGGTTAGTATATCTGTTTATCAGCCGATGGCAATTACATTAAGCGACCCAAGCAATGCGAGCAAAGTTCGATTCCCATCACTTGTTTAATTTAACAGACGTTCGTTCGGATCTCTCACGATTAATTCACGCTGTTTATTAATGCCGTGATGTTATTTTAATATTATAAACAAGAGATATCGTTTCGTTTGTATACGTTAATCGTTTTATATAGCGAGTTCTCTGGCTGATCTAGTATTTTTAAGTTATCGTCAGCGATTAATGAACCGCCCACACAAATGTTTTTGCTAGTTCATTAAACTCATTAGAACTGTGTTGTTGATGATGCTTTGTTTTCTTTATTATGTAATTTTAAAGGCTCTAAAGTCTCAGCTGTAATCGGTTTCATGTAGTCAATCTGTTTATTCTAGTACACAATGTAGTGTTTGCAAATGAAGGCCGTGAAATCGTTTCCCAGTCCATTCATGAGGCGCGGTGAACGGCGCGGCGCCGCGGCCGCGTCGGCGACTCCAATTTGCGTGAGTACGGCGCGAGTACGGCGCTGCTCGCCGCAGCCCCACGTGCAGTCCAGATGCATCTCAGATTGCCACTTAGCGTCCCGCGCCGTAAACAGGAAAATAACACCACTTTACAGCGACAATTTTATGTGGAACAGTCCATTTATAGAACCAGTACAACAATAAAATTGTTTATGCGTTAGTTTAGAATAGCGCGGCCTGTCCAGATAACAAAACGAGCTTTCCTTGTTCCCACATTACTTTGCTCGGATGCAACTAGTTAATAATGAGCGGTATTACATTTATATATGAGAGATCTTAAACGGTTTCTCTATCAGATAGAGAAGGCGAATGAGCACACAGGCCACCTGATGGTAAGTGGGATCTGTCACCCATAGACATTTGCATTATCAAGACTTCAGTCTCAAGATGGCAATCCTAAGACCACAAATGCGTTGCAAACCCTGAGGACTAAGATGGAGTGCCTCAAAGCTAATTTCACCGGTTTTCTTATCACATGTTAAATGATAAGATAGTGGTAGCGATCCGGACGGATCAGACAAGGTCCTACCAAATGAAGATGACTTCACCTTCCTCTTTCATAAAAATGCAAATAAGCCACTTCCTTTTCTTAAGTGCCGCGCTAAGAATAGCGTAGGGTGGGTGCTGTGCTGCTCTTGGTTTTTACATCATGATGTAATAATATGCGGAGCACGCTCGCATTCTCACGTGACCAGGTCGCAAGCTGAGCCAATTCCAACCATTTACTTGAAATGTATAAAATACTCGTACACCTACGTACATATACTATACATATACCTACGTTTGCCTAAATCAGTTGCAACTTAGTGCTTTCATAGGCAAAACTGACTTGACCTAACGTAAACAAAATTGAGTCGACCTCAAGTCTGTGTTTTGTTTTTGATACTCTCGAGCACATCGGTCGCTGTCGTAAAAGGGTGTTCGTTTGTACGACACTACTTTCTCGCTAAGCATTTTCCTAAAACCACCTTTGCAATAGTTAAATCCATTTTTAACTTTGATATTGCTGAATGATGAATAAATATCCTTATTTTAATTTCCTAATAATATTCCAAGACCTACTCCCGGTGAAGTGTTAAGAAACAATCAATATTTCCGTAAGCTAACAACTCTCGCATAGGAGAGTAAAATATACATATAGTGGTGGCGAGTATCTCGCACGCGTAATGTTTGTTGGAACAGGAGCTGAAATGGCGGTTAACGAGGTGTTGTCGCGCTGTGCCGCGCGGGCGCAGTGGGTCGGTCACACGCAGGGCGCGTGCTCGCTGCGCCGGCGCGGGAGGAGCGCCGCTGGCTCGGTGCGAGTGCACTTGATTGGATAATTATATTATTCCCTGTCTCGATTCGTAGCCTTGCCTTGTTTGTTCTAACGCACGTTACCTTATTCGACAATGTAGCACAGATTCTTACGAAGAAAACGGTTAGCATGAAACACGTTTGTGACACTACACTAGCACTAGCATCTTCAAGATTAAAATTTGAAACGAAAAATGAAATGAAATGAAATCTTTTATTGCTTAAATTATCAGATGTGATTATCAGATGTGTCAGCTATACCTTCTTAAGTCAGACAATATTTAAGTAGGTAATTCTAAAGTTTCATGTTCACTTTTCTTTCTTTAAACTTGTAGACTTCTGTGTAGGTTCTAGGTACTCTAGAGAATAACTAGAAAATCTTTCTCTAACTCGGCTCGTAACATAAATCGTATGACGTTACGCAAGGTTCTAAGTAGAGGCAAACGGATAAAATTATACCTTCGTATTAGTGCATTACGCGCGTCGTCAAGTTGCTAATAAGAGTCCGCAAATAGAATAAACCGCTATCAGTGCGCTGTGACTTAACAGTTTGTCAATTAATTATAATTACTGTGGACGATTCTAGACGGCCCTCGTCAAGTAGAACCATGGTATGATTGCAAATCTCATGTTGCAAAGTAACAGTTGGTAGGCAGGCTCAGTTCCTTGTTTACTTAGAAGTATCTACACTCGCGGGTCACGGGGCACGTGAGCATGTGCGATGGAGAAACGTAGGCCGGCCCGCGCCGTAGCAACAATGGCTGGAGCAGACCGAACGTACTTAAATCTGAGCTCGTAACAAAAGACAATTTAAGAGTTTGCGGGGTCAAGTGTAACGTCGGCTCTCGCAATTGGCGGGTTGCGGCGGTCAGTGCCTCTAGCGCGCCGAGGCTCTTACATCTGATGGGCCCTAGGTGACTCCGGCTTCACCTAGTGCCCGTCTACCTACGCGAATTAGCGCTCAGGACTAAAATAGCATCAGCCACACGTTTTAATCAAACCTCGTCATAGCCAATTACTGTAGGATCTTGATCAACGGCTTAAAATACCAACAGCGGTTTTATTTAAAAAAACTAGCCTTGTTTACGTGACCTTTCAAACTTTTTGTAACGGAAATTTTAGAAGAATAATCAAATTTAAAGCAATTATAATGTATTTTAAATTGGAGTATTGTTTGAGTCTTTTTTAGTATTTTAAGTTTAAAAGAATTTCGCATAATATTGGTTTAGTGTCGAAAGAAAAAAAAATGTAGGCTTAATCTCACACAAATTAAAATTATAAATATTACAAAAGTTAAATTTAAAAAGTTAGGTAGGTAATTACTTCTTTAATGAAAGGGTAAATTTTATGTTGATATTAATTTGCAAAAAGCTTCAACAAGTACAAAGGCTCCACTCGTATGTTCAGATTGTATATTGTCATCGGACACGGTTCTGTTGGTAGCTACGAACCAACCTAACTACCTACTAATTTAAAATATGTTTGTCCCGAAATTGAGATGAGACAAACGGACTCCGGAGCGATCTTGTCCAGTTCCGGTTAATCTTCCAGAGCAGTTGTAACATTCGATCTTCTGCGAAAACATTGTCTGGGGCGGTCGGTCGAGTGCACGCGATGATTACCCGGTCACTGATCAGCAGTTGAAGGTCGCGTGTCAGAGGTGGTCGGTCGTGACATCGGATACGCTGATTTTTCGAGACTGATTACCTCTGACCCCAATTTAAAGTTTGACCTGTCAAAATCTACAACAACAACAGTTATTCTTTAGCCGACTACGGACCTGCCTCGTTATGGTTTAACTCTGTATGTTAGTACGTATGGATTTTTATATTAGTAACTTTAAAGTTTTAAACCTTAGGTACTTCTTATCTCTTTAATGTTTTTAACTCGATTCTAATTAGAAGAACACCAACAGAGTTCATCGTGGGTGGGTTCATATCATTACAAAAGTAGTTTGATGAATGTGATAAGTTTAAGTGGCATTGATATGTCAGGATCGTAACAGGTGGAAAGAAGTGGTCTCTGCCTACCCCTCTGGAAACTGCTGTGTGGAAATTCTCTGTATACTCCTGTTTCCATGTTAGTCATAAGTCATAACTTTCGAAGTAAAACCAGTCTGTAAAATGCGATTTACGCCTATGTGAGGTAAACAGAGTCAAAAGTCGTACTTTTAATGAAATGCAGCTAACCACATAAATTTAAAAAGATTTAAAGGCAATCCTTCGGGTAGGTATATTGCAGGTAGCGCGTCTTGCTATTATATCGGCTCGGCAATAAGCCTGTCTCGCGGCGCGGGCTTATTATGTAGTCGGTAGAGTCAGTCGCGTCGGTTTGAGTTCCTAGAACTTTAATTAAGCGTAAGTACGGTGCTAAAATGATTCAGTTCTTTACGACTAAGCTGAGCGGTGGGCGCGGTCAGACGGTTTTAAGGGCTGTGCTGACGTACACATGAAGCTGGCGGAATATTATACATAGTGGATAGTACTTTGTGTATTAAGGTCGGTAAGTAAGGAATTACGATCGAGGCTCTAGTAGAAGCCCGAAGTCGAAGACTGAGGGCTTTCTGAGTCGAGGTTCGTAATTCCCGTACCGCCCGTGAAACATACAATGTTTTTCATCACATCTGCGAGTAAATAAATAAAGATTTTCAATAATTGTTTTTGCTGCATGGATAATATCTGGCGGTGTTGCATTTAAATTACACTCATCGGACGATGACGACGACTATATATATACTATAACTATGAATTATAGCTTTAATACACAAGTCAGCACAACTATTATTACAAATTACGTGAACTTTTTTTAAGCGGATGGCGGGCGGACTCCACAGATTATACAAATGTTTCGTTCAGAAACGTTAAGGGCAAATACTTACGTAGGTAGGTATACATACAGCCCTGAAGGAGTGTAAAAAAAAAGACGTTTTGATACAGAAAACTATTAAAATCGATTATTAAGAACATTAATTGAGTATTTAAGTAACATGTAGCGAGATTGCAATGAAATTCCTGTTTAAATAACATTTTAAGACATTTTTTCAATTGCGTGTAAACTCTTTGCTTGAACTTGCATGATCTGTGTGCTGTGCTATAAATTAAAAAAAAATTACTTACCGACCTTGGGTTTCATGGTAAAAAGAAAGGTCGAGGGTTTTATATGGGGCATTGCGGCCAAGTTAACCTGTATGTTTAGATACTGTTTACGTGCAAGTGTGATGAAATAGTACATTACTACAGACGCCGGGAAGTAGGTGGTTGCAGGCTGAGTTGACTGAGTTCATATAGACGGCCGAGCGAAGCGAGGTCGGATAGTTACGAGGCTGGCAACCCCTTTTCACGGCGAGGTATGTATAGTGCTTTTCTCAAACATATGAAATGAAATAAAAAAAAAACATCACTCAAAAAACATTTGTGTAATAGGCATTAACGCGGATATTTTTGGTCCGAACCACACAGATACAAAAAAAAACGATTTTCAGCTATTCAGCCTGTTCATAAAACCAGCTGTCATGGCCATATTAAAATTAAAAAAAAAATTACTTCCCGGCCTAGGCCTTCAATTTTGTATGAAATTCCTTTACAGTTCTCTCGAGTTGTTCCGTCGGGAACGTGGCACTTTGAAGCCTAAAATAACTAACATATCGCCGACATTACATAGCATGTTTCAGAAAAAGTAATTATAGTCTAATAATTGGCGGTCGGGAGAAATATAAAATGCAGACCAACTTCATTGCTAGCCGGCACTACTAGTTTTGTGGTTGATATTTAGAATTTTATTTTTGGTCCAATACATTGTAATAGGTAATTAATTTAGATGCAATGATAATATGGATGGATATAAATTTTGTGAACCATTATTGGTTGTACGACTTTGTGTTCGTTTTCTTTCCTTCCTATCTCTCAAGCATCGCCACCGGGGATTGCTTGCATACCTACCGACTAAAACCATCAAGGAAAATATCTCAGAAATACAAGCTAAATACTTCTTAAAGGTTCATCAGCATTCAGCAGGAGATAATCGCAAAAGGTCGCAATAATCTACGAACAAGCAACGGCTCAAACAAAGAAGGTACGTAGGTACCTTTTGTTAAAGTTGGTAACATTTCTATCTGTCACTCTCAGATTTCTCAGAGATTATAACCCTCATCCAAAATTGAGACAGGTAATTTTTGATTATGATTCCAGGTAAATGATTTGTTGAGATCTAGCATCAACCTTGGATGTCTCATCGCAACAGAACCATAATTGGCTCTTTTCTTTACACGTTTCTGCGTAGACGCGCTTTTATCACCTTACTGCCCACTCCAAAATGTACGGGTCACGGCAGCGTGCAACGGGTTATAGGCTAGTTTCGCATAACAGCCGCGGCGGCGACTTCAGATACCAATCGAGTTTACGTAATCATTATTTATTTTGTTTATTTTAGTTATTTCAGTTTTAGTCTAAACTCCTAAGTGTACCTAAAATCGCATATCTAGCTGTCAAAAAATATCCATAATGTACAAATTTTGGTCCCCTCCGCTGCCACGATTTTTGAATATATTGTAGTTATTATGACAAACTAAGTCTGTACGTTACTGCATTTGTTTTTTAATTTATTTCTTCCCAAGAAATATTTTCTTGTAAAAGAAAAGGTGCAGACCTAGTTTTTCAGAATATTCAGGTACAACATATTTAAAAGTCGGAAAAATCGGGAGAGAAACGTTATAGGTACCATTTTGGAGGAAAACTCCGCCTCACAACCCTCCCAAACGGCCCAACAGATTCTACAACCGTTGTAAAACCTAGCTGAGTAACACTAAAAAAATCCATGACTGTATCAGCTCATCCTTTTGGAAGCCACGATGGCACAGACAGAGGCAGATACACAGGTTAAACTTCCCCTCTGTACCACCACATATATAAATACATTCACGCCTGTCTCCCAGTTGGGTAGAGAGAGACTTTGGAACGACTATGGGTCGAGGTTTTTTGTTTTTCAGTTTTTAGGTTTCAATAAAAATTAATTTGAGATTTAAAAAAAACTTTGGATTTCTTTCTGATACAATTAACAAAATCCCTAAGCAACCTAAGTAGTTTGAATTGGTTTAACTTTATAAAAAATATACTGGGTGGGTAATAAAATGATCGTTAAAGTAACGATATGAACTTGACTTTTTGTGAATTAAGATCTAGGTTGGATGCTTTTATTTGTAAAAATATTTTTAGCGGTCAATGAAATAGACAAGACGAAGGTAATGTGAATTTACATTCATAGGTACATACATAAATATGTATGAATGTACGTGTTCTATTTTAACTTAGTTAGGCCAAGACCATATTGCATTTGCACAGGTGTGTTTGGGTGCGGTTAATTAATATTCGCTAAGTAGGTACACTTAATGGAATATACATAAATAGTCAAGGATTGATGAAGATTACTTTTTATGCCAGGAAATGGCATCATTAACGAAGGAACTCCGGTAGGTTAATGTAATCTTATGCCGGCGGAGTTGCGGATTAAAAGGCTAAGTAGTTAAGGTGGAAATGTTGGATAAGTTAAGTGTTGACTGATTCTCGGTGTGCAAGTCGTAGTAGTAGACATAGTGTAGTTCGTGTACTCGTAACATCTAATCTGCTTACTTGTCCTGAATAACTTTAGTCCAGTTAACGCTAACGCTAACTGCACACCGGTTCTCAAATTACACAAATTGGACCCATTTAAATTTTCCAGGGTGCATATTAAACTGGATGTACATAGTGTACTCGTATTGTTTAAAGTTTTCTCAGTTTCATTTAGTTTTAAGGCGCTTGTTGAATTAACTGTTTAGATTTGGGTCTAGCTAGAGCATGTGCAATTTTTACTTATCTTACTTATTTAGTTAAGAAGGCGCCTATGTAAATTTGTCATACGATACGAGTATATGCATATTTACATTCTGTTGGTTTTTAATTTATCAAGCCGTAATTCCTTTTGTAATCGTAGCCGGGTGGCCGTAGCCCAGTTACTTACTCTTGTTGTTGGCCTGCGACATACGAACCTATAGCCTACGGTACTCACCAAACCGCTAAATGGTAGTGTAGTAGTACTACGGTGGTGTAGCCGTGTTTACAAGTTGCCTTTCGTTCAAGTTATCTGAATGTATTTTCTAAAGAACTCTACGATCATTTGTTCGAATTTCATAGTTTTTTATTATTATCAAATTACCACCAAATAGTAATAGTGATTCTAATAACGCACTGTTTTGATATGGTTGTTGTGATAGTGTTGAATTAATACAAATATCTTAGTTAGACAGGGTGATTAACATGCTCATTAAATGGAAATAACAAATGAATAATATGTTTCATGGTTTTGTTTTTGTACAACAATGTAATTTTGTAGGAAAAAAGGTCGCGTTATAAAGTTTGAAATCATAGAATAACAATATGAAACGAAAAACTAGAAAATTTTATGAATATTATATCCTGCTGTTTAGATAAAATGGATTGTAATTTTAGCAACTGTATGGTATAGTTTTTTAATGTTTGACATACATATACCTATCTAGTTAGAATGTTTTTAATTTCTTACTTATATAACTATATCACTTCGGAGATAACTAAACTTGGTAACATTCATGAAGTCTATATAGTGAAACAATTGGTCTGTAACTTTTTACCATATTTTACAAAAGGAAACAGTTTTTAAGTGTTTTTTATTGCAATTCAACAAAATTCAACTTTAATATTATTTTATCTATCGTACACAAAGTTATTCTCATGCTTATGGTTAAAGGTTATATATAAGTGTTGAAGGTTACTTATACAGATTTGATAGGTCTAAAAAACTTCATTTTATCAGTGGTCCATAATATTATTTAACTAAAAAAACCATTGAAATCATAATATTTTGTTACGCGAAATAACTAGGTCGCGTGATTGATTATTCGATTACTGTGTAACTGTTAGATATTGGTATAATTTGTGTTTGTTACTTATCGCTTTTTGCAATCTATACTTACTATTATTCTAGGTATATTTTTATTGATCGCATCAGCTTCTTGCCTAGTGTTTCTTTTACACACTTCGAGAGTTACATATTATTATATTCAATAAGTAGCACCTACAGAAATTCAAATCACAATAACTGATAAAAAATACTTGCTTAAGGCACTAAAATTGAGTTTCGTAAAATATATATTATAAAGAAAGTTAATTTAAAATGACAAAAAAGTTAAATCATTCTAACTTACCTTTTATGCAGAACCCAAGTAAAGCTGGTTATATAGTGGCGATGCCAAGGCCGTACACCGAGCAGACGGTGTGGGTCGCGGCACTGGCGGCGTGAGAGTCGTTCGCGGCTGCAGCGGCGTCGTGCGCGCACTCCGACGCGGCTCGCGGGCTCAGGCTGCCCGCGCCGCGTGCGCACCCGCCGCTTAAATAACGGCGGATGGGCGGCGCGAAGACACGCCCCCCGCTCCCGCTGACCCCACTCCTCCCACTAAGTACTCAGGTCCAAATTCACATCAATGACTGAGCTGAGACTAGAACCTTCACGAAGTCACTGGGAGAACACATCATTAGGAAGCCTGTAACATGCATCTTACAGCCCATGGGTTAAAATACAAAAGGGGTTCAAAGTGTATGCGTTGACTACCCTTAGATACTTATTTATGGGTACAACTATAATATTATTTATCTCAATCGTATTTCTTAAATTTGGCAGATATATTGCTTTTGAATTGCGATATACATACATATACTCGCATAGATAACCATTTAGGCAGTTAAATGAATTTATGTTTGAAATTAACCAGATGCGCAGTATATGTTCGCTAAAAGAACTCCTTAATTTAAGGCCTTGAAAAGCATAATAAAATATTATTTAAAATTATCGTAAAAGCCAAATATCGAATCCCCTTGTAAAAAGCCCTGTAGGTACAATTCGACGAAGGGCACTTCAATAGACGACCCCCTTTGCCGTAAGAATCTTATCATTAATCTCAATAAGGATTTCCCTGTTTTATCTTCTAATATACAATAAGTTCCGGCCTGCATTTCAATTTCAGGCACTATTCGATATCAGGGATTAAGATTGAAGGCGAAATCTGCAATTCAGATAATATCATAAGTTATATATGTTATGAAATTTGTAATAGTCTACTACCTAATAAAAATCATTTTTTTTGTCCGAAATAATTCCATTATATTGCTTTTAAATTTTGCAGTATTCAATATCCTTCGTATAATCCCCACGAAGAGCTGGTCCCTAATCTGCGTAGCTAATAGATATCGAACAATACGAGTAGATACATACATCAATGATACCAAACAAGGTTTTTTCTCCGTATTTTGGTATAGCCTATTTACTATAGAGTTTTAAGACTTAACTTGGTACAGTAAGAACCAGCTGGAACCTTTGCACAGTATTCTTGTGACGCTCAAACTTTTAATACTATTCTTCCTCTTCTCTCACGATAGGAACCGAGTTAAAAATGTAATATAATAAATATGGTTTTACCGAGTAGAATCCCCTCCCATGGTCGCGTTTTAATTTTTTATTTATTTATTACAGAAACAGTGTGGTACATTTTTAATTTAACAATTTGCCAAACGTAAGTTTATTGGCAATTATAGCACACACTTTTACATTCTTCAAGCACCTAACAACTAATTAACTGGCACTTATACCTGGTTGGCTTTACTCAGTCAGACAAGTGGTACCCACAATAGGCCACATGTATCCAACCGCATAAAAAAACTATTATAAAATTACTTCTACGGTTAGTATTTCGTTGTTGTTTATGTTGACAATATTAAAGTGTTACTTAAATATTATTATTTTGAAGCATCTAACAATAACTTTTTTAGCCTGATTTTTAAATGTTTTTACTGCTACATTCATTTTCTGGGAAAATTGTGTTGAATATTAGAGGAGTTATGTAACTGCGAGTCCTTTTGCTGTAATAGTTGCTAGCCGCGGGCTCCGCGTACCGCCGGCGCGGCGTGGCTCGCAGGCAAACAGTGTGAGACCAGACTGTTCTAAATTCATTTTTTTTTAATTACTCGGTTGCTACTTGACTTTTTCATGCACTGGCTTTGACGTACTTTTTCGAATCAAATCGGAGAAATACTGGAAAAGGGCCGAACCTTAAGTACCTACCCGAAACCGAGACGTGCATGCATGACTAGATGGATGTGGAAGAAGCGGAACTTTGTTGTGTTGATGTTGTTTGTCAGGTGGAAATAAATCGTCTCTGCCTACCCCTATGGAAAACAGGCTTGATTAAATGTATGTTTTTACAGTGCGATATTAAAAGGGAAAAGAAAGAAAGACAGAAAGGAAAACATTTATTCGTGACAAACAGACATAACAAATCGAACAAAATACTGAAATAGACAAAATAACAGTTGTCATGAAAAGGGAACAACCTCCTGGACCCTGGTAAAGGCTACATATAGGTTTTGCTGGACCTATCTTTGATCAATCCTCCGCACGGAAATCACCTCAAGCTAATGGTGCATCCTTAAGTTAAAGGAATTATTATGTACATTCGGCAAACTGTGCACACCCTTATCTGACAATGGACGGTAGTTCAGCTCTCAAGAATTTAAAAACCACCTTTCTAGCATTGGTGTCTTCTGGTCCATGCCATTCAACCACAAACAACCAAGTTGAACATTCAAACGATAAAGAAATTGCTACGCGCTATGGAGGGGGATTGAGAATACCTTATCGATAAGCTTCTTGTCTTCAAGATATGTCTCAGACGAACATCGAGCCAGACTGGTCAGACCCCTTATGAACTTTGTTTAGTCGAGACGTCAGAACAAAGCTGCACGTAATGTCATCGGCACCAATGTCAGTCAGAGATGACGGCCCAGCTCCAACTGTCCGAACATACACATTGGGTGACCGATTCTAAGCCAGAGCCTAATCCAAAATAGGAGTTCGACATGATCGTGCACCTCCTCGGTCGACTTCACTTCCAAGTACTGACAATGGCGCCGTTTGGCTTAAGACACTTGGGGCAGCTTCTGGAGTGAAAATAAATGATGTAATTTCGTTTGTAACCGCGTTTTGTTTTTTAAACGTAGCACTAGCTACTATTATCATCATTATAATTACTAAAGATTAAACGCTGCATGGTCTTTTCTATGTCGTAAAGAAAATGCGGTTACAAAGGAAATTACATCATTTCAGTCAACCAATAGGCCAAAGCGGCTGTAACAGACATTGATAACGGTTTACCTACCCTTGTTTCGCCGAAAATTATTTAGCAAATTCTTAACTCCCCAAACTACGTATCCCATATTTTCATTTGGTCAAATTTTCATTTCCCAATTCAACGTTTCGCACTGATATCATTTCCCAACGAATGATTTGATAAATTATTGTTAAACAAATTATTACCTGAGATTCTTTTAAGATGTCAATTATGTTTTCGTCAAATGTATTGAATGGCATAAAAATTAACATAACCTATCTATATCTGAGAGCAGTTTCGTTCTTGGGGTCATAAAAAAAAATAAGCCTAACCTACCTATCTCTGGGAGCAGTTTCGTTTTTAGGGTCATAAAAAAAATACCCTAACCTACCTTACCTCACCTACCTATTTCTGGGAGCAGTTTCGTTTTTAATCCAATTTATATTTGTTTCAGACAACACAATTATTTACCACATAAAATTTGACAATATGTTATTTGCCTTAGCAAATCATTTGCTACACAATTATTTACCACATAAAATTTGACGTAATAAAATTTTGCAATATAAAAATGTAGCGAAATAAAAAAATTACGATGTAAAATTATGCCAAGGATTGATTTGCCAAATAAAACTTCGGCGAAAAGTTGATTGCTAAATGAAATTTGACGGAACAGGTAATTCGGCAAAAAGGCAGTACACCATTGATAACATTCAATTTTATTCTCATTAAATAATAATGAAAAAATTTTTAACAAAAAGTAGTATTATTTTGGGAGTATATAGCATAATATCAAAACACCTTTTCAAACAAATCCTGTTCTCAATTAGTCAGCCAATTTTGATTTAGTGAAAGATGAAGTGAAAATTCTGTTCCTCGGTGTTCCTTCTTTTCCAAATATCGGGTAACAGCAGAAGTGGTCGCTCGAACGTGTCGTGGGAATGACCCGGATATACTTATTTATGTAATCTTCATTGCAAAAAAACAAGCACAATTGGCGAAGTTAATGCCTAATGCTTAATGTATAGTCTTTACTATTTGAACTGAGCTGATCTTCTACACAAAGGCCATTGTTTGTAAACAATACCATTGTCTTTCTTTGTGTCCGTAACACCAAGCCGATTACATAAAAAAAAGTTAGAACTACATTGAATGTACATTGAATTATCAACCCTACCCTCTTAGTCAGTAGGTTTAAAATGTAAAGTGTCAGGATACAGATATAAGTTTTGTGTAGATGATAGTATTGTGTAAAGAATAAGCACAGTTCAAATAATAAAGACTTATATCTGTATCCTGACACTTTACATTTTAAACCTACTGACTAAGAGAGTAGGGTTGATAATTCAATGTACATTCAATGTAGTTCTAACTTTTTTTTATGTAATCGGCTTGGTGTTACGGACACAAAGAAAGACAATGGTATTGTTTACAAACAATGGCCTTTGTGTAGAAGATCGGCTCAGTAGAAATAATAAAGACTATACCTACTTGTTTGTTGTTGTTCATAGATTCCTACTGCTATGTTAGGTACATGCGTTATAATACAACCCTTAGTAATAAACTCAAGATAGCCACTCGTAAGAGTTCAACATAGGGCAGGCAATATAGTACGGTTTAAAATTTGGCAATGCATTTTTGTCACTGGATTCTATTCAGGAATTCCGATATAGCGAATTTTTTTCAAGACCTATCGACCGCATGCCGTCATTCAGCCATTTTTAACAGTTTGTAAGTTATACTTATATCACAAGTCTGTAGTAAAATAAATAATTAATTAACCATCTCCGTAGGTTCCACTTTATCTCCACTTTGAGGGCCATAAATGAATGTTAATAAAGTTCATACGAATATGTTTGTACAGACTAATGCATAGGTAGGTACATATTTTCTGCAAATGGTAGGTATTGCATTCGGCTCGAGGAAAGCATGTATAATTTTTTACTTAAATTAGGTAATTAATAATTGAAATATTTACATAGGTAATATAAAACTAAGTTGTTTCCCGCCGTCCGTCCTCAGTGTAAGCTTAGATCTTTCAAATTACGCAACGGATTTGAATGCGGTCATCAATAGATAGAGTGATTCGAGAGGAAGGTTTTTATATAATAAATTATGGATTATGTGTGGTACAGAAATCTCAAACGAAGTAAAGGTGGAAACCCATTATCTACACCATATCATGCTATGACCGTGCTATGAACATGTCAGACAAAAAAATATTCTTTGTATTACAAAGTATGAGGCTATGCATACTAGCCCGTTCCGTCACCGATCATAGTGAGCATAGCCATCCGTACACGTTCATAGCACGGTCATAGCATGATATGGTGTAATGGGTTTCCACCTTTAAGCGAAGCGAGGGCTGTCGCTACTTAGTGATAATTGCTGGCGTAACTAAACGTTATTACTTTACTTTACAAAATTTCTTCGAAAGTAAGTTTATTTAGTTAAAATCTTTCAACTCAATTTTGAACCATACTGTTAGAAACCTAAAACGGGACTTAATCGCATAAAAACATTATATATATATGTATATACCACGACGTTTCGATCGTGTCGCAACGGTAACGAGCAGACTGAAAAAAGAGGGCTGGTGCTTATTTATAGGTAAATGTTGCGTGCGAGTTTTTCGAACTACCCGCACTTGGTCTTGTTTTTAGGGTTCCGTAGTCAAACTAGGAACCCTTATAGTTTCGCCATGTCCGTCTGTCCTTCCGTCCGTCCTCAGCTTAGCTCAGACTCTTAGTAGGTACTAGAAATTTGTATTTTGGCTAATGCTCTGTTAAACATCTTAGCCTAATTGTGCAAATTGTGGTTACAGAGTTATCAACAAGTTTTTGGAGTTGTTGGTAATTCCGTAGCTCTGCCTACCCCACTCTGGGAATGAAGGCGTGAAGGTATGTATGTATGTATACATATTAGTCACATCAAGAAAGTGATAAAATAAAATTCCCCTGAAAAATATCTTAAATTAAAGCGCATATATGTAATGAATTTAATAGGAAAACTATCACTACTAAGTAGACTTCAGTTGTTCTTAAGTTAATACAAACGGTTTAAATTTGTATACCTACCGAAAACTTATTTGCGGTGTTGGTAAACTGTCCGTGACCGTGGTCGATGTATGGGGATAACAACTTACCAATGGCAAAGTTAAGTTTGTCGCGAGGTCTAATTTGTTTGTAGTAACGGCTTCGGAACAATCGGAACCCTACACTGAGCATGGTCCGACATGCTCTTGCCCGGTTTGTTTTATCGGAATACCCACCTACCGGCACACAACACTCGCCGGAGGTAGGAATATATAATGTTTTTTAGCGATGTTTGTTAATTATAATGTTTTGAAGGGGTGTGTAATGTTTAGCATAAGAACAAATGGTCGAATGATCATTTTACATAACACGAATTGCATAATTTCAATCTGTATAATAAACCATCGATATAATAGTCATTGTGCATAAAACTAAATGCATAATTTCAGAAAGTATACATACATACATACATACCTTCACGCCTGTAATCCCAGAGTGGGGTAGGCAGAGCTACAGAATTACAACTTCAAAAAGTTGTTGACAAATGACAAAAAACACAAATAGGCTAAGATGTTTACCAGCGTATTAGTGACAGGTTGCAAGCCTCGCCTAACAGTACTACAAGTCTATACTCCCTTAGTTGCCTCTTACGACATCCACGGGAAGACATGGAGTGGCACTATTCTAACCCGGCAACCACACGGGGTTCAGAAAGTATAATGTTTATGGATTAAAAAATAAATATTTCTAACGGCTTTCATTACTATTAATGTGGTCACACTTCTAGCCTAACCTAACCTATGTATTTAGAAGAAATTGACTTATGATCAGGGATCGGAAATTCGGATCGATATTTACCTAAAGTTGGCAAAATCCCAGAAAAAGATAGGCAAACATGGCGTCGGCTTCTTAAAAATATTATTTTAATAATATAAGTTTCGAGATTCTGGGATTCTACAAAATGTTAATATAATAATTACTTTACATGTAGGATAAAACATTCATTTTTGCTCCTATAAATTCGTTAGGTTAATGAGTTACAGGTAAATTAAATAACATTTGGTAAATCTATACATGAAAAATAACTTCAAACAGCTAATATAAATAATTGATTATGAATTAATGCCGGTGCAATTTATTTATTTTGAAATCCCAGAAATTTTAGTAATGAATTCTATGATTGAGTCCGCCTCCATACAACTGAACAACAAAGCCGGTGCGAAAGTATAGGTAAATATCGATCCGAATTTCCGATCCCTGCTTATGATGCATAATAACAAGAAAATTATAGTTATACTAAATTAGTGTTATGTTATTCGATCGTATGCCAGATAAAATTATACAATTGGTTTTTATGCTAAACGTTAATTATGCTTCTCGTTATTAGTTAAATTGAATTATACAAAATGTTTTTATACTGATCGAAGCGCACCCGTTTTGAAGTCCCGTTTTACATTTATAACGGTAACTATGTGTGAACGTCCCGAAAGTTTAAAATAATCAATTTTGAACCAGTTCCCAGGATTTGTTATTGTATTTGGGGTTGACACAAGTCCAACTTAAACTATTACATTATGTTTTTTTCAGAAAATCGTAGAAAGAGGATAAAAATCAGAAAATAACTTCCGGTGAAATTATACATTGTTTGAAAAGTCAATTGCTATCGCAGTCAAGAGTTTGGATACTTATGTCATCCTTCTAGATTCCAAATTAAGAGTCATATTTTTTATTTATTTATTTAATTCCGTAAAATTTAGGTAAAAATGCCCTTGAGATTCCGGTGTTCCCGAATGCGTGCCCTAGTCCGAAACAAGGTTCGATCAGACAATCATGTTATGTAGGTACTGTACTGAGTCACCTGTCTAATCAAAGTGCCGTCGACGATACAAACACAAGGCGTAGTGTTATAGGTCGCTATCAGCGGTGGAGTAAACAGGCGAGGAATATCCTGCCGAGCGTGGTCACAGCCCCCGGCGGCACCAGACGACGACCTGCCCGCTGAAGTCACTGACTCCAGACCTATAAATACCACATTCTTTGCAATCGTTCGCAACCCAGCGAGGACTATTTACAAACAACGCGACAAACAACAATATTGACGGATGGAGTTCTCAGGCTAATGAGAATTAATTGCCGCATAAGTGTGTCGCTCCGGGCCCTGCGCTACACGGACCGGCGAGTACCCGAATGATGATAAACTGTGTAAACAGTCTTGAACTGTAAGCGCCTACACATACAATTTGTAAACAAAGTTCACCAAAAATCAGCAATTGCGATAATAATGAATGACATATCGTTTATTTGCCTTTACGCGAGTAAACCTCTGCTAACGTAACTATTGTTGTTAATTCTGTCACTCACGCTGTAGAATAGGACAATTTAGTTTTAAGTCTTTGGGATTTGTGTAATTATCTGCGCGTATTTAAATAAGTATGACTTGCATGGTTCGTCGTCGAAATGGCTTTGCCAAAGTCGGGAGTAACTAATTCTACTTTACTCCTACGGGTCACGGACCTAAAAAAAAATACGGACGTAACCTCGTCTAATCATTAGTGAAGCACACAAAATGGCCGGCCGTTAACGAGTGTGCGTGCTTTGAGGGTTGCAATATAACTCGTCAATTTGCCCATTTTAAGGCCCTTTTACCCACTGCAACTTTTTGCAACGATAACGACTAAACTTAGACGGTTTGTGACTGTATCGATGCTGCACCGAGACTGAATTGCGATTTTATCGCTGCAAAAACTTCGTACAATTAAATCATGTTATCATTTAAATTTCAGCGGTTGCACGACAGAATAATATAATAATGTTGATATATCAAAGTACAATTTTGTGAACATAGTGATTAAAAATGTATATTACGAGTAAAGCAATAATTATATATCGTCATCGCAATTACATCAGTAAGCAACATTTCAAGAGAATCTGACAAATTAGATGTAAGTTACTAAGTTAAAACAGAGATCCAAGACTTAATTGCATCCTTAGTTTCTCAGATTGTTTGTGAGTTAGTTAAAAGTATGTAAAAAAACCGGTCAAAATCAAGTCTGACTCGCATAAGCAGGGTTCCGTACCATAACTTACGGCGTTACAGATTATCCCACTTTAAGGGAAAAAAATCCGTGAAAAAACTGGCGATGTAATTTGCATTAAAGTAACTCCATACTCATATTATAAATCTTAAAGTGTGTATGTTGTTCGTCTTTCAAGCTTCAACCGCTGAACGGATCGAGATGAAACTTGGCACACATATTGGGTAGGTCCTGGAATAGGACATAGGATTCCCGAGGGAGCGGCGATAAACAACTTCTACGCGGACGGAGTCGCGGGCGAAAGCTAGTAAACACATATTTATGTAAAAATACACGAATAATCATAACTTACACGTGATACCGTGCGGCTTTTAAGATTTACTACCGTAGTTTGTACACGTTTTTACAACATAAGTCAGCATTTCTTCGGCGTAAAATCACTCGTGCTGTGGCTCGACGCGTAATGACGGCGGGTTGGCAGACCTAGTGCATCTGTGTGACGGTAGATCGTGTATGACGAAAGAAATGGCAGACCTTGCATCCTTCACACCTTTTTAGTGCAACGTTATGTCCGTCTTTTTTTTAGGTCCGTGCTACGAGTGCGCGCGACTTGAGCTCGTCGATTGGTTAATAATCCGACGGCGAGAACACAAGCGAATTGTAGAGAATCAACGTCCTGCTGCGTCATCTTTAACTTCATATTTGACCCTCGGCCTCGCGGAAAATCTGGGCTTTTATGATATCTGTTTACACGAACAAAATGATTTCGCTATCAACATTTTGCTACAGCAATTAATTGGCCGCGATAAGCTTGAAAGCTGTCAGCTCGTGTCTGGCGGCCCGGCGCCTGAGGGAATGCCTTACTTATTATACACGCGCTATAAATAGAACCCGCTGTGCCGCTATCACCTTTAGCACCTACTTGCTCGGTGCACAAATAAATTTAGCACCCCAGTACAGTGTTTATTGAATAACCAAACAAATGTGAAACTGAAGTCATCCGCGACCGGTGTGTTTCAATGTTGTGAACCTTTCCTCGATTTCAGTTTCATTGAATTAGGATGCCTTGCATGCTGTTTGGGAGAATTGTTATTTTTCGAATCTTCGAATGCTCTTCTCAAATTTTCATTTACTTACCAAAAACATTTCCATTTTATTTTGGTTTTATTTGTAGAATATCAAATCATTATTGCTTAGGTTAGGTTTTACTTGAATGTGACTATGATAAAATGAAGGGAAATAACATGTCTACCGTATCAAGTTATATCAAGATTTATATCTAAGTATACGTGAAGTGGTAAGGAGTAGGTAAGTAGGTCGTGCGAATTCAACCATTTTGAAATTAAAATCTAATATAAAAAAAAAATTGGCATGTTCATTCCGTGTACCCTTAAAATGCAAGATGATGAAGCGGCTTAAAATTTTTAGGTAATTGAAAATTTAGGAAATTATACTTTTGACCAATAATATTTTGCCCAAACGGCAGATAAGACACCCCTGGATGATAAAACTGTTTTGATTTTTAAATTTTTTACTACTTTTTATATTAGTAGGTACCCCTACCCTTCCCCTTCCCCTTCCCCTCAATTCCCTTCTTGTCTTGTCTTTCTTCCCTTTCCCTTGTTGTTTGGTAAGTAAATGACGATTTTAATATTTTTAATTGACAAAAGGATTATTTTTAAAGGCGTTCTGATAAAAATGATACTTAAGTATTGCGAGGTTTGTCTCACTTTAATTATCATTAATTGAGAAAGAAAATCAATATTTCTCAAACATGCTCGGAAAAAACGGTTTTCCGATTGAAACACAAGGACGGAAAGAGCCTCATTTTACTCCTAGGAGTAAAAAAACCATATGAAAACACTTTCCGTCCATGTCCATATATTTCTTAAAAATGCTGTCAATTTGCATACAAAATCAAAAGGACCAAGACAAAAATTCCAAACAGCCAAGGTAACTGCTCGCTTTTTTAGCACAGTGCGTGTGTTTCTTTTTGAATTTGCATTCCAATGTCTATGGTTAGTATTTAAAAACAATTGACAGTCGGTAACATGCGTTAATTCTGAATAATATATAATTGTGAAACCGAATATTAAACTATTTGTTGTGTGAAATACTTACTATAAAAAATGAGCTCAAGCGACGAAAGCGACGAAATAGGTACCACACCGCCTATATTAAAATCTGAAGCTGCCTCGGTTAGGCAAAACCTGCTTCCCGCTAAATCTAAGGAAATTAAATTACTTGCTTTTTAGAAATGTATTTGTATTATTTCCTCACATGTTTGAGAAAAGCATTATGTATGCCTCGGCGGAAACGAGGATTTCCTGACTCGTATTTTAGCAGGCCTCGCTGTTGCTCGGCCTGCTAACCACCTCGTCAGGAAAACCCTTACTTTCCGCGCCTAGGCAACAATGTACTATTATCAGTGTTTGCTACACCCGATTTTGGACTAGACGTTCGAAATTCGAATGACTTAATTTAGTTTGAACCGCGTTTTGTTTTTTTAAGTGTATACTGTGTATAAAATACGAATAGTTTGACGTTTAGGGATTTGGCACACTGCATGCGTTCTGCGGTCTGCGGTCCGATCAAGCATCTTTTGCCTCTATCAGTTTACTAAATTATGACAGAGATACAAGATACTTGACCTGACCGCAGACCGCCAAACGCATCCAGTGTGCCAAATCCCTTAAGGTCTTTAGCCATTAGAGGAAATTCGTTCATTTATTTCTCAGTAAATAAGGAAAAAAATAAAATAAAGTATAAAGGTATTTTTTATATACCTATGCTTTTGAGACAAACATGTAGGGGTGTTTTTTTTCAGAACCCCTTTTAAAATAGTTACTGTTATCAATTATTACTCTAAAATCTAGAAATACTGTCGAATAGTTTACATATTTATCTAGTCACGTTTATCTTTATATCACATAATTGCCTCTGCGCATAAAGACACGTCCGTGTTGTTCGGCCCCGAGTCGTAGGCGCACCCGTGCAGCGCCAGCATGAACTTTCGCAACGGTTAACATCTGTTATCAAACTATTGCCCTAATTTGTTGCTCCAATTTAGAGCGGCAACAATCTATTTTCAGAGCTAAAATAAAATGCACTTGATTGATGACTACAATCTGGAGCGTGACAAGGCCAGATATCGCCTAGTGTTTTGTTCTCTTATTAACATCTAATTAACAGCGCCTCATTAGATGCAACTAAGTGATAGGGACAGCTGTCAGCGGGCGCCCGGCGCGGCGACGACGGCGGGCTCTATCAACACTCACCACTCACCACAGTCACCACCGACCTGCAAATCCTGCAATGTACCTTTCACCCTTTTTACGTTTCGCTTGTAACCAGGAATACTTAAATATCACTATAGCAACTCACGCTACTTACGGCTACAACGCATTTTCGCTTTGAAGTTACAATAACAAATATGCGATTCTAGGTAAATTTAAACCCTTGCTGCGGTGGGTTCGGTGAGCGGAGTCATCCTTAAGGAGTTACATTGGGATTTCAAGGAACCACGCATTGCGTTCATTATGCTTTTACGATGTCTGGCTGGCGGACGAAACATTAAATATAACTACGAATGGCCGTGTAATATACGGAGTCTCAACAAGAAAGCTATGACTTTCTGAACTTATTACTCGACTTCAACATTATTACTTCAAAAGCGACTCGGTTAATGCGCAGAAAATCTTCAAGACCGCAGAAATATTACCTCCTAATTATTATGCTGCGAGGTTTTGGTTACACTCGTGTAACAACTGTTAAACAAGTAGGTAGGTACGTTGGAAAAAATCTGTTCAAAACAGACAACATAATAATACCGGAACACTCGCATGCACCGTGATCACTAATTTACTGGTGTTACGTCGTGACGATGTCATGTTTTGACTGAACAATGTCTAGACATTCAGCACGAGCACTTGTTTTCATTCCCTCTTAGCATGCGAATGCTGCAATGCGAGCGGAAAACCACTAAGGGTCACTTGCAGCTAAACGATACATTTATTTAGGTAGTTTAAATAAAATGACCAAATGAACTGTCGGGATATAAAATAATCGAGAATTAAGTAAAAGCTGCAAGTAGCCCTAAATAAGGACTTCAATCTTATCTAAATTGGAAGAACGAAACGTCATCTAAATAGGATAATGCATATTAGACGTTAATACGATATTACGGTCTTGGCAAGCGCATATCAGCGGCCGTGGGCAGCTAACATGCTGTAACGGGCAATAAAATATTCATCAGTCAGAATGTCACCGCGGAACCCTGGGCGGTGAGAACTGTGCGAAGGATTATTGTCATTGTTTTGAAGGTTTCGTATTGTCATCCGTTGTAATGTTCCGGTTATTGGTGCTAGGGCCGGGAGACCTGCGATATTTCTGCGATGCTTAGGCATACTTATCGTAATACGTATATCATGCATTAGTTAAATTGTTACCTGGTGACTCTACGCCTATATGAAGCTATTGACAACCGGTTTGTTCCAGGTAAGCGCAAATACTTCTATGATGCTCATCAGTTTAAGCTTAATAAGTTTGCTATTTCATTATTTATTTATCTATACATATAATGTAGGTCTACATACATATAAGTCTACTATTACTTCATTGCCTAGTAGATACTCATATAGAGAAGTTACAAGATTAGAGCTTAGTTTCGGGACATAGTTTAGGTCAATTTGTCTAAGATTGACGCCCGATATTTACGTTTTTTTTTTGAAAAGCTATCGAGCGATATTAAGATGCACGTGCACTTAGTGTCCGCGCGTAATGGGAAGGCGAGCGTGGCTGAATGTGTTATAAATAGTGTGCCCGCGGAGGGGGCTGTGCTGTGGGTTAGTCGGTATGGTCGCGACCCGGTTACGCTAATCCGGCGAGTGCGGCGGCCCTCCGAGATCCGCGCACGCGCAGCGCCCGCGGTATACAAACAACACTGCACTGCGATCTTCGACGACTGCCAGTGTTCGTGATTTAGGCGATATATACCTACACATGATTAACGTTACGTGACTACTAGGTCTGTAGCACATTGTCATGTCGACCGATTTAACATATACATATTTATAATTAAAAATATCGCACCTTGCTATTCAAAAACAAATAATATAATAAAAATATTAAAATTACAGGAAACATATCAGAGAAGTGTTAAAAATTTAGTTCTTACGCAAGCTACCTACTTATGTATAACTTTAAAGTTGCACACATACAATATAGGTATAGTGAATTTAATTTGCTTAGCGTTGTAACACCGGGATGTGTAAAATTTTCTCAGGAAAAAAGGAGCTTAACCTATCTCAATATAAATAGGTAGGTATACAAAGTTTCATCGAAATCGTCTCAGCAGTTTAGTAAAAAAACATTTATACGAACACACCTTCACATTTAAATATTACTTAGTATGCGCTTAACGCTATCAACTATGCATATCATACATAATGTCGTTGTGAAAAATGCCTACGTAGGTAGTACGTATGCGTATCTCTCGTCGATTATAAGGTTTAGAATGATTAATAATTACGTAGGTTTAATACCTAACTTTCATATAAACTTTCTAGACTCGTAAACGTTGGCGTGTTGTAGCGACTAGACATGTCTAGTAGCTAGGCATCTGGAGCGCTTGAGTGCATAGTAGCACTGTTTAAAGAGTTGAGATGATTTGTGCGAGGGACTTTGGCCGGCGGCCGCACTCCCACGCCGGAGCGGCATTATGCACTTGCGCCCGCTTAGATGCAGGACGTTGGTCACGCGTGCCACCCGCCCGAGGGCCCTTGGCGAAAACAACTTACTGCATTTATGTGATTTATGACTTATGACTCAGTCAGGGTGTTGATGTTCATTCTCGTACCGCCTCTTCGTAGAGGTACCTAAAGCTTCCTTTTGCCTAATAGCACGTAAGAAAACTTAAATAAACTCGCGGGTTTATCATTCGTAGACGAGCACCGATGGATTAAAATCTTTTGAACGCCACAGTCGGCTCTGGCCGACAACTGAAAGTCGTGCCGGGTAAGTAATACGAGATATAAGAACTGATAATAAGTATAACATTCACAATATAAACTAAACCTGTTTAGTTCAACGTTCACTGGAAATAATGAACGAAACATAATAATAATAACAACTCCGAAATAACTATTTCCATAAAGTACAGTCAACAGCAAAAGAAACTGATGAAATAGGGTCTCAAAATAGTATATACAATAAATTAAGACAGATGTATCTGATTATTGTAGTTTAGCATTAGTAAATTAGCTCGTAATGTGTCATAAGTAAGTGACATGCCATTCAAACAGTTAAAGTCATTACTGAGTGTTTCAAATTAAACTGATTTTCTAAAATAGCAATAGTCAGTAATACTACCAAACTATCACATGTAAGTGAATATAAATGTTTGGGCTTTCATGTCTTCTCAAGACCACCTCGGAATACAAGTCAGACGTTCGGTTAGTGTCGGTTATACTCGTAAGACAAACACGCGAAACAACTATAACACCTCTCATTTCTATCAAGGGTTGAAATAAGTTCCTACTACTTCGCTTTGTTTTTTTTTGCAACATTTAAAATAAATCCTTTTTAACTGCCGTGATTACCCTAGTTTTCATTTGGAGATTTAGTCATTTTGACTTTATCTTGTTGGACACTTGACACACAGGTAGAAATCAAAATTATTCTTTATTGAAATTTTCTATAAAGAGACAGTTATGGCATCGTTTATGATCATTTTCTTTTGACTCATTAAATATTCAGTTGAAAATGACACTTTGTTATAATCTGTTTTATCTGGGGCGTCATGCTTGAACATGATTTGAAATGTTAATTTTGATCACTTACTTTTGACGTTGACTGTACTATTAAAGCGATTATTGTACAGTTACCCAATAAAAATGTTGAGCATACTTAAACCTTGTCATTGTAAATGTCATTGTCATTGTCATGTTTGTCATCTTAACAGTCAGTCGTTTTTAAATGTTGCTTAAACAATGACAAGATGTATAAAATATCATACGTTGGTTGAGCAGGACAACCTGTAAAAACTATAAAAACAAAAGAACTAATTAATATTAGCAATAAGAATAAAAAAATAAAACAAAAACTTACCAATGACGGTGCAAGATAAACACATAAAAAGTTTCGATACGTTTCTTATAGAAAACCGTGTGCTCTAGACAAAGATACAATGTTTACATAATATTTTGATGGCAAAGTTATCATTAACTTAATTAGGTGTTTGGTTTAGGCCAAGCATTTTTATCTGTTAGATAGTCCTCGACCCTATAGTAAGTTTTAGACATCAACGACTTTTTCAGGTCATTTTCAAGTACTGCAAATGGTAACTTTAAAACTACATCTGGTATTTAATTAATTATAGAAATGAATGAATGCAATGCACCTACTAATTATTTATATACCTTACGGACTATATCACAATTCTTAACAAAAGAGTCTTGATTTATCAGTTCTCATAAATAAATTGTGACGATACTGTCAAAATACTAATTTCTTCAAATAATAATCTTATGGAATCACGGGAGTTTAGGTTATAGGTATATAGAACGAGTGACTCTCTTTTGTAACACAAATATAGTCTGTATGTCAGTAGCTTTTCCCCAAACCAAAATATTGTACGACATAACACTATGAAAATAACTATAATAAACTAAGCAAGCGGTCTCAACATTGGTAAGTTGCCTAATTTTCCTAACGGCGTAAGCTGCCGAGCTTAATTTAGCTGCTAGTACTGCTATATGGGGACTCCATTGCAAGTTTTTGTCTTTAGTAGTAAAAAGGTGCCTTGTCAAACATTTCCAAACACTCATCATTTAGAAATAAACTAGATTCTACCCGTCTCACATTAGGCAAAGCGAAACTATCGCATTTAGCTTTCTCAGCATTAACCCTTAATTTGGCAATGTGCGTCACAGTGAACATACCTACTATAATGTTCACTTTTAATGTTTGGAATGTTTTTTTATTTTTTTGCTGATTAAAAATCAAAAAGGGTTTGAATTCCCGACTTTTTTTATTTTTGCCAAATTAAGGGTTAAGTAGCAAATTGTTACTAGTAAACCAATTGTGGTCACAGAGTTATCAACAAGTTTTTGGAGTGGTTGGTAATTCTGTAGCTCTGCCTACCCCACTCTGGGAATGAAGGCGTGAAGGTATGTATGTAAACCAACTAAGTACTTACTTTAACTAGCGTGGCGTTTATCCTGCTGTAATCGACAGATTTTCGGTCTATCTGCAAATAGCACAATATCACAAAGGCTATCTACCGTGGGTGGTAAGTCATTAATATAAACTAGAAAAAAGAAAGGACCTATTATAGAGCCCTGAGGTACACCTAATTTAACAGCTGCTACAGTGCTTGGTTTACCACCACCGTTTGTGTTCTATTACTTTTTATTCAAGACATAAGATTTAGAGAATTATATGACAGACCAGACCATAATGTTGTAATTTAAAAATAAAAGTCGGATGATCTACGCAAAGGAAAGCTTTGGAAAGGTCACATAAAATTCCTATTGCATCACAAGATTTCTTCCAGATATTGTACCTATATATATTTAATGAGTACAGATGCTGCATCAGTTGTGAATCTCTGGTGAAGCCGAACTGTTAAGCAGTTTATTTATATTGAAGTGACCTAGGATATCCTTTAGCATTAGCTTCTCAAAAACTTTACTTAGAAAGAAGAAAGAAAGAAAGAAAATCATTTATTCGTGACATACATAACAAAGAACAGATTAACAAATACAAAGAAGAAAGTAGCCACTTAGAACAGGTAGAATAGAAAAGAGACGAACATTCGATAAATCACATCATGTCGCCCGATTTAAAAGTGGTAAGTATAACTTTACTATATTTCATAAGATATGGAAAGAAATGTAATTATTACAGATTAAAGCTAAGTGAGGTGCAATTATATCTATGACATGATGGATGACTTATTTATTTTCAAACTGCGTGCCTTGCTTGCGTTTTTTATATCTTCAAATATCTTGTAAACGATATTAACTTATTATATTATATACATACATACATACATACCTTCACGCCTTCATTCCCAGAGTGGGGTAGGCAGAGCTACAGAATTACCAACAACTCTAAAAACTTGTTGATAACTCTGTAACCACAATTTGCACAATTAGGCTAAGATGTTTAACAGTGTATATTAGTGACAGGTAGCAAGCCCATCGCCTAACAGTACTACAAGCCTTTATTCCCTTAGTCGCCTCTTACGACTTCCACGGGAAGACATGGAGTGGCACAATTCTAAGCCGGCAACCACACGGCATTATTATATTATATCGCACCTTTGCGACAAAACTGTGACATCTGCGCAAATCACAGCTTTGGAGATGTCACAGTTTTGTCGCAAAGGTGCGATATAATATCATATTAATTAATTAATTATCACCAAGTTTTTAAAGTTGTAGGTAATTCTGTAGCTCTGCCTACCCCACTCTGGGATTACAGGCGTGAAGGTATGTATGTATGTAAGTATATCATATTATATTGATTTTGTAGTTATATCTTGTGAGACGCACCCAGTCGTGCCACTACTGACGCCACCGTCAGCCTCATCACAGCCGACACAAGTTCAATTTTAAAAGATACTTTTTTCTGTATCAAGTAGGTAAGTTATGATTTCCATAGCACAGCAACCATGTTTGGCGTGTAAGTGACACATTTGGTATTTGACGTAAGGCGTTCAAAAGGTTAAGAGACCAATGGCCAATGCAGGATTATTCGCAGTAGTTCCTTTGTCAGCAGGTACCTAAGGTACCTCAGCAGGAACTGCTGCGACGTCCTTCTCGCACTAGGTAGTTCTAGTAGTAGCTTACGATCCTTATTATTGTGAAGGAACTAATGCAAAAAAGAAATAGTTCTAGTTCTGCTGAAGGACTGTACTTGTATGTAAAATAATTAGGAGGTACAAAAGAAAATACTAATCTGTTCCTCCATCTCTTGCCTGCTAAAAGAAAAAGTAGAAAAACTGCAATACTATATAACCCAGTGTCCCTTGCCATTCATTATATTAACGTCACCTAGACAAGGTCCCATAGTAAGCTATAAATCAGAACTTAGCGGCTGGTGGTGACGATGCTCAAAAATAACTTTCTAGTAGGTACATTCTGGTACATTACAATTATACTTGAATAGAAGTTTGCCTTATCTTCTGCTTATCTGTAGTCTTTGTAATGTTTTGCTTCCTCATGAATATCGTCTCCCACAATAGGCTCTAAGGTACCTATAGGTACCTACTAAAGTTAGAAGTGCGAATCCTACGATCATGATATCGTTTTAATCAATTTTGTCCGGTATAAGTACGATCGGTGCCTGTAATTATTTAACCATGTGAGTTCCCCCGTAATATATTACTTTAGTACAAATAAACGAAGATAAAACACACCCGTTGTCAATGGGATTGCAATTATAAAAGAATTATATATCCTTATTAAAAGAGGTATGCTCTTACAAGGTTGAGCCATATATACAGGGTGTTAGGTAGAGCGTTGTCAAAAAGAAATAGGCGAGTAGAAGAGACCATTAGCTATCCATTTCAGGTACTTTAACCCTTAATTTGTCTAAGGGCTATTTAATACCGTTTTTTTTATAATTTTATTACAAGACACCGAAATTCGACCTTTAAACCCCGAAAAAAAAGGAACTACTTGGTGTATTGACAAAATTTTAATTTTGATAGATTGTTAAATGTTGTGGTGTTCAAATAAAACTGTTACTGGAAGCGTAAAGCTACTTTAAAAAATAATGGGGGCTCCCAAAGTTTCAGAAACCGATAAAGAAATCTTTCAACTTCAACTTTACAATGAAATTAAAAAAAAACCGAAGTGATTACAATTCTTCCAATTTCCTAATAACATCTCCTGTTCACGCCAATTCTAATGGTATGCCACATGCATAACAAAACTCTTAATAATTCGAGTTATTTGCTAATAACTTGTTGAATGTGGTGAATTCGATGTTTGAGAAAATTTACTTCTCTGTTCATTTACCACGTCTTACGCAGTTAGATAGTGTTTTCTCTCTCTAACATCCTCCTAACATATGGAAGATAAGGTTAGGTTAGGTTAAGTTAGGTTAGTAATTTATTTAAATTTTATTAGGAAAAATCTCAGAATCCCCAAAATGGTAACTTTTCTAATTCATAGTCACAACACAAAAAAATATTTTTTTTTACAACAATTGCTCAAATTGATGACCATTTTGACCAATACAGGCACGATATCTCTTCCGTATTTCGACTGTCGTCGTTTTTAGTTGCATTTCTTCTTTCATCACTTGAAAAGCATGTTCAATTTTCTCAATTAAATGATCTCGGCTTCTGACTTCGGTGGCATAAACCAAATTCTTTGCATGTCCCCAGACATAAAAATCAAGCGGTGTGAGGTCTGGGGACCGTGCGGGCCATGGGATGGGTCCACCTCGTCCGATCCAGGAGTTTGGGAACACATTGTCTAGGTGCTCTCTCACCGACAATCTCCAATGTGCTGGGCACCCGTCTTGTTGGAAAACAATCGGTCGGTTTTCCTCAAATATCGGTAAATATGCGACTAATCTTGGCAGATCATTCTGCAGGAATTCTAGATAATTGTCCCCGTTCAGGTTGTCTGGCAAATAATGTGGCCCTATCAAATTGTTTCCAATAACTCCGGCCCACACGTTGACGCTAAAACGTCGTTGAAAACATCTCGCTCTTTTGGGGTGTGGGTTTTGTCCTTTTGGAGCCCATTCATGCAAATTGTGAAGATTTAAAATCCCCTCCTTAGTAAATTTGGACTCGTCGGTCCATAAAATGCTTTTTAAAAAAAAAACATCGTCCACATCCGTGAGCAGTAACAAACGGCAAAACTCGACTCGTCTGTTATAATCATTATCCTCCAAGCCTAAAACAAATCAACTAAAAAATAAGAATTTATGATCTGACAGTTGGTACTTCAAAACCTACATAGGCCGGCCACGGACACGCGTAAAACATTTAAAAATGCAAAACATGACCACTACTGACAATAAATAAAAAAAACAATCACTTTATCTTGAACAACTTGTAAATACCTTGCACAGGAGTGTAATGGAAAGCGTGTTTTCCATCAGCCCGTAGCACTGACCATACCTTCCATGTGCTCAAGTCAAGCATTTCAGCAGCGACTCTTATGCTTATGGTGGGATTCTGGTCGAAAAGGTCCAACACCCTTTCATCGTCGGCAGCATTTGGTTGATGAGCGTTTACTCGAGGCTCTTGAAACTGCAAATTCCCGGTTTCCCGTAGCCGTCGGTACGTATTAGAGAACGTGCGGCGGTCAGCCACACGCCTGTCAGGATAGCGTTCTTGATAAATCCTTTGGGCATGGCTTGCGTTTGATTCAGCTCTTCCATAGGCTAGTAACATGTCGGCAAACTCCTCGGAGGAGTAAGCCGCCATTGTAACAATTAAATTAAAATAAAATTAACGAAAATACTAACACAACTCAACGATAATGAGGTAACAATAAAGATGGGGTTAAAAATCACCGACATGTCAAAAGCTGTCAAATACCGGCCATTAATTACTGAACTTTATGTAGGTAGTATCTAGGAGGTTTTAATCTAGGTACCCTCTATGGCAATACGAGAAAGAATAAGTGTAAGACGTGGTAAATGAACAGAGAAGTAAATTTTCTCAAACATCGAATTCGCCACATTCAACAAGTTATTAGCAAATATCTCGAATTATTAAGAGTTTTGTTATGCATGTGGCATACCATTAGAATTGGCGTGAACAGGAGATGTTTTTAGGAAATTGGAAGAATTGTAATCACTTTGTTTTTTTTTTAATTTCATTGTAAAGTTGAAGTTGAAAGATTTCTTTATTGGTTTCTGAAACTTTGGGAGCCCCCATTATTTTTTAAAGTAGCTTTACGCTTCCAGTAACAGTTTTATTTGAACACTACAACATTTAACAATCTATCAAAATTAAAATTTTGTCAATACACCAAGTAGTTCCTTTTTTTTTCGGGGTTTAAAGGTCGAATTTCGGTGTCTTGTAATAAAATTATAAAAAAAACGGTATTAAATAGCCCTTAGACAAATTAAGGGTTAAGGTACCTGAAATGGATAGCTAATGGTCTCTTCTACTCGCCTGTTTCTTTTTGACAACGCTCTACCTAACACCCTGTATATATATTTTATGTGTCCCAAAATAAGTACCTATCTCAAGCTGATCTGAGGGACTACTGTACTGTCTAACGCATTCGCAATCGCAACCGTTTTCATTTTGAAAATCGAAGGCGTTTGCATACAAAATGAAAACAATTGTTCCGCTTTGAAGCCAACTGCGATTGCGAGTGCGTTAGACAATGACAATAGCCCCTCTGGACCCGTATCGTCTCCTTTATCGCATCAGTGGATAAAGCATCCGTCACTCTCGCACTTATATACCTACTGGTCAGAAAGTGACAGATGCTTTATCCACGTTTTCCACATCGATAACACGACCATAAAAGGCCCGCTGGTGATGGAGCTGGGATATAGCAGGATCTTTAATGTTAATATTAACTCCCTTTTTTTCAATTTAATAGGAGCAGTTAGGTATAGAATAATAATTGCTTTGTAAGATAAAAAAGGGAAACAATAACCGACAAAACATCTTGTTTTAAAATAATAGTAGATTGTTCAACAAGGGACTAAAACAAGCCATAATGACACGAGATGTTTAGCCACGCGAGCGAGCTTGCGAGCGAGGAGGGTGGCTGTAGTTCTAGTGTCATTATGGTTGTTTAGTCTCGCGTTAAACACTCTACTTTTTACTTTAAATGCGAGGAAAAAAACGACGTTCTAAACAAAATTACAACATTTATTATAAAAAAGTTTCTAACAATTAAAACTAACAATTACGTATCTTATTATTACTATCGTTAATCTAACATTAATAAAATAAAAGTAGCTAACCAAATCTACGATATATTAAAAGTGCAATTATACCTTATTATATCGTTGATGTTTTAAATGCTTGCATATTTAGCCAACAGATTCAAACTTGGAAACCATTTTAAAAGTAATTGGACCACGCATAATAAAAGAGTTCGGCCTTAATATGATTAAATAGATTCATATGCGTAATAATTAATCGTGTTTCACGAAATTAAATCTTTTTTTTTTATACAGGGTGTCCGGTAAATAGTGGACTATCTTACAGGGCTGGATAGCTCAGCTCAGGAGTAGCCAAAATATGATAAATTATGTTTTGTAAAAGTCGCACCAAAAACGAGATATCTCAACTTTTAAAAATTTTGGAAATGCGATACCTTGGTTCGCCATTTTCGATGCCGCGGCCACATTTATTAGAATTTTTCAGTTTCGTTTGCTGTGAAAGATAGCTGTTTAAATTTGCTATAAGACCCTATCAACGGAATTAATAAAAATTTAGCAGTTTTTTTATTTTTCAAATCAAATTTAAAGTTTAGGAATCTGAGTTTAACTTGCGGCAAGTTTAACATAACACGGTGTAAAAAAAATGTACTAAGACTTGTAGTGCTGCTTACCTAAAAATTGGCCTGGTTAATGGAGATTCTAAAATAATATAACAATTGAGTTTATTGATTACAGGAGCGAAGTTATTATTAAGTTTGTCCAACAAAGACTGAATTTTATCAAACTAGCGAATTTAATAAACGACTTTTGCTTCCGTTTAAAATCAGGTTAGCTGGTTCTAAATGTTTTAAAAGACAGTTTACATTAACGTGAAATACAACGACACTACGACACTACGAATTGCTTGCCGCCAGCCCTAATGCAGGCTCGGCAGCGTTTCATGAACGACCTCTTGAGTTCGGAGGCATATCGTCGCTCACCAATTTGTCGGCTAGCTTCTGCGACGCGACTACGCAGCTCTTCCAAAGAGGCAATAGGTTTGCCGTACACTCTCTCTTTTAAACAACCCCAATAAAAATAGTCTAGAGGGTTCAAATCCGGTGAACGAAGAGCCAAAAAAATTGGCCCTGAACGACCAATCCACCGGTTAGGATATGTTTGGTCCAAGAACGTTCGCACTGGTAATGCATAGTGGGCTGGACAGCCATCATGTTGTAGCCACATGGTTCTTCTCAGCTCTAAGGGCGTATCTTTCAATAGTATCGGAAGCGACTCTTGAAGAAACTGCAGGTAACCTCTTCCGTTTAAGTTTCCTTGCAGCTCGAAAGGTCCAATGATATTGCCGTCCAAAATGAACGTCCAGTAATTGATTTTAAATTGATACTGGCTTCGGTCTTCTCGCATTACGTGGGGATTGTGGTCACGCACCTCCCAATAGTGTAGATTGTGGAGGTTAAGATAACCATCTCTACGACATGTGGATTCATCGCTCCAAAGGATTTTGTTTAAAAAAATTGAATCTTCACTGATTTTTTGCAACATCGTTTGACAAAATGTTATTCTTAGTGCGTAATCTCTCGGCAATAGAGTTTGAACACGAGTCACATGAAATGTGTAAAACTCGTGTTTTTATAAAATAGAATGGACAGTAGATTTTCCTATCCCCGTAAGTACGTTCGGCTATAGCCCTTACAGACATTGTTGGATCGGCGTCTCGTTCGGTCAGTACAATTTCGTCGTACTCATTTTGAGGTCTTCCTTCACTGCGGCTAGTTGCACAATGACCAGGTATTCTTCCTTCGCTATACGCGATGTGAACCCGAGAAAAAATACGATGATCTGGATGGCATGCGTCGGGGTACCTTTCTGCGTAAAGTGCAGCAGCTTCATTGCCATTTCCTCTACACTCGCCGTAAATAAAATGCAAATTTGCAGACTCTGCCGATGTGTATGGCCCTCGAGACATTTTTCTCAATGTGATACAATAAGATAGTTTAATTTTGCTTTCAACTTCATTGAATTGTTGACAAGAAAACAAAAAACTAACGATGTAATTGTCTAATTAATTAAATCTGGAATTGAAAGTTTGGTGACCAGTATTACTAACAACAATTAATCAGAATGGAGTTTATGTGAAAATTACCTATTTGGAAGCTAGCCGACAAATTGGTGAGCGACTCCGAATCTCCGAACTCAAGAGGTCGTTCATGAAACGCTGCCGAGCCCGCATTAGGGCTGGCGGCAAGCAATTCGAACACTTGCTTTAAATTTAAGAAAATGTATGTTATTACCTTTTATCGTAGTGTCGTTGTATGACACATTAATGTAAACTGTCTTTTAAAACATTTAGAACCAGCTAACCTGATTTTAAACGGAAGCAAAAGTCGTTTATTAAATTCGCTAGTTTGATAAAATTCAGTCTTTGTTGGACAAACTTAATAATAACTTCGCTCTTGTAATCAATAAACTCAATTGTTATATCATTTTAGAATCTCCATTAACTAGGCCAATTTTAAGGTAAGCAGCACTACAAGTCTTAGTACATTTTTTTTACACCGTGTTATGTTAAACTTGCCGCAAGTTAAACTCAGATTCCTAAACTTTAAATTTGATTTGAAAAATTAAAAAAACTGCTAAATTTTTATTAATTCCGTTGACAGGGTCTTATAGCAAATTTAAACAGCTATCTTTCACAGCAAACGTGAAAAATTCTAATAAATGTGGCCGCGGAATCGAAAATGGCGAACCAGGGTATCGCATTTCCAAAATTTTTAAAAGTTGAGATATCTCGTTTTTGGTGCGACTTTTACTAAACATAATTTATCATATTTTGGCCACTCCTGAGTTGAGCTATCCAGCCCTGTAAGATAGTCCACTATTTACCGGACACCCTGTATATTTGCACAGTTGTCATTTTGAGGTTATTTCGACACCCAAAAATATGGTCCATACACAATCACTGAAAATGGCGATAATCCTCCATTCACAAACACCGTGATTGGTTGTTTAGGGGTTTCCAAAGTAAATTAAAAAAAAAACTTTAATCCCTAGAGATTAATAAGGAGCTTTAGTCCCGATTCGCAGAGATTTAAGTAGCATTTTAAGAGCATGAGAAGTGAAAAATAAATAATACAAACACTTATTTTCGGCTTTCAAATAACGTAAAATAAAGTAAAAGGTGTGTTTTCAGTGAAGTGCCACATATTTGGTTTGATATCTATCAACATTCGCGTTGGCAACAAAGGTCAGATAATTCTATTATACAAAACGTACAATCGTTATTGCGATAAAAGTAATCTGTTCTATAATACTCAGGGCCCTTTTGACCTGATCAGTCATCACGTGTGTAATTTTCCATCAAGTAACATTTACCTAGGATCTGGTTACATCTCGAACGTCTAGCTTGCACTAGGACTTACATGCTTACACTTATCTAAAGAAAACATTAATCAACACGTGTAGGTATTTATGATGTTGTTCTCTTACGTAACCAATAAAACGAGGGTTTCGCTGACCTCTATATCGCACCAACCTAAAAAACACACTGACACAATAGGATAGGAACGAGTATTTCTTAAAATGTTTGTGCATAACGTTTACAAATGACGGATTGAATCCTTTGAATATTTGTTATGTTGATGTGTAGTGTAATATTCTCTGCATTTGTTTTATAAGTAATATTTAATAAAAGAGTTTAGAAGTAGGTAAAGTGTGAGCCACGGAGTATTTAAAATGGTCTGCTAAAAATGCTCACAGCAAACAGACCACACTGTTTGCTGTGAGCATTTTCAAGATAGAAATAATATTTGACATTAAGTACCCATTACAAATAAGTCATATTAAGAAAGTGTAGTGTTGCCGGTTTATAATGCTTGAAAATCGTATCAAATTGTGTTCGAATCAAAATTACTCCTCAGCGCCCGCTATCTACCCATCGCTATGACATGGACACACTATTTACACAAGGACACTAATTTCACTTTATAAATAGAATTGTCGCTAGTGTTTGTTATGTTACCTGTTACCTGTTTACTGTTACCCGTCTTTTTGTTTAATTAAGTTTAGTTTTAAGTCAGGGTCCCTTTGAAAATCAGCGCCGCAATTTTACTGCGGCACAATGCTGAGAGGGATCCTGTTCAACGTACCTAGGTAGTTAATGTCTTCTTTTCACTTTATATTTTTCTACTGTTTTTTTCGTGTGCCTTGAATATATATTTTCTATTTCATTACGAGTTGGTATCTAGCTACGGCAGTATGCCCGGTCGGGACAAATCCGAAGAAAAAGCCGAGTGAAACTGGAACATACATATATACGAACATAAGTGTAACTTTTTCCCCAGTGGGGCTTGGAACCTGATTTTTTTACACAGCATCAATCCCAGTAAAACAAAACAAGATTCTATAATCGTGCTATAAAAGTTATGAAGTAATTCCTAAACACGGCGTATATTTATGGTACTCACTGACTTACTTTTTCTCATCAAACCCTATAGGGTATTTTCCTGATTACCTAGAGCCCCTCCTAAGATAATACAACGAAATTTGCCAGTGGAAAATAAACTTAATACGATTGCAATAAAGTCTATTTTCTAATTTAATTGCCAGTCATAAAAACAAGAGAAATTCTACTTTATCTTCTTAACAATTGATATTTTATTGCAATGGCCGTATTATGTACATTTTTTTGTACGCGGGGACTTAGGAGGTTAAGGTCACTCAAAGGGCAATGGAGAAGGATCACACATTGCTAGAATTAATGAATACGTATGTATGTAAACACTTTAATGTACAAAACAAAAACAATACAATGGCATCTATAATTTAAAAATAAGTAAAAATCCGATTTATACTTCCTTTAAGGAATCTCTTCCAGCTAACCCTTGAGAGATTGAGAAAAGTAAAAGGTTGTGCATCGAGTAGGCATGTGTACAACTTTATTTAGGAAAAAGGGTATAAAAATTAAACTAACAAATAAAACCTAACTATGAAAAATAAATACATTCTAATATGTAGGGTAGGTACATAAATAGATTACATAAATTAAATATTAGAGCCTTGAGATCCATTTTTGGACTAGAAGAGTAAGTTTGAGATTTGCCTACACATAATGACTTCAAAAAAAACCATACTTTTAGGAGGGGGGGGGGGGGGGGGGGGGGACAGTTACTGATAGAGTCACGAATATAATGACGCGATGACGTCTTGCTTCCCGACACATCTTGTTGCAACGATTATGCAGGATGATGTAGGTTATGATGACTATCTTCAGACGCGTTGTGGCGCAGCGCAGGCGCACGCGGGAGCGTTTCCTGCAGATCTATGTCGCCAAGATTTCTATGAAGAAGGATTTTTTGTCTATGTTTTAGGGACAAATTTTGAAAGAGGCGTATATGAGGACGTGGAAAAGGAAGCAGCATAAAACTGGCCGTGAAAAGAGACGTAATCAGGGGATGTAATAATTATAAGATCTAGAGAGATGGGGGACCATTATATTTATGAGTGAGTGAATTTATTAGAGATTGAAGTTTAGAGGAACGATGGTCGTCCCCCTGATGATGAAATGTCTTCTCGAATTAATCAAAATAACTAATGTTTGACGACGGACTGTAATAAACCTCGAGAAGTACTTTGATATGATTTAAGGTAACGTTAAGAAATAAGTATTCTTGATTGCAAGGTGATTTTAAATACAAGGAAGATGACTCAGCAGCTATTTTGCAGACGATATCACTTTTTAAATAGATGGCAACACCACCTCCGCGAACAGTACCCCAAACCGCCATCCTTGAAGGGCTACATAAACGGGGTTTTCTTTTTCGGTACCTTATTTGCAGTTTCTTGTCCTTCGAGATGGAGCGTCCCTATGGACGAAGAAGGGGCAGAGGGCTGCCCCTTCTTCTTTTCTGGACCTTAAGAGGATAGTGAGGCTGAAAATTTCCATACAAAATGCATGTTTCTCTCCCCTTATTTATATTTTTTATATATTTCTTAGGAGAAAACTGAAACGCATAAACCTAGTTTTTTAAAATAGTTAAGTACAACATATTCAAAAATCGCGGAAATCGGTCTTGATTAAAGAGCGTGAGAAACGTTACCCCGTTGCCCGGAGGATTTTTTTTACAGCTACATATTTTTATGACAGTTACGCCAGTTTGGCATTTTATGTCAAGTAAGTCACGCTCCTGTCGTGTGCCGTAATACAAATCGGCTTTGTTGAACAAAATTTAAAAACGTACGTATGTTTTCTTTAGTGGACGCAGCTACAATTAAAAACGAAATAAATTTAGAGCAGCACCTTTTACGACAGTACATAAAAACATCATGTTATAAAAATCTAAAATCCAATTACTGACGGGAGAAATGATGAAAAATGACACGTTTCATCATTTCTTCCTAATTGCAAATATTGAGATAGGTAGTGTTCGTTCGTTGTTAGGGTTCCGTAGTCATATTAGGTACCCTTATAGTTTCACCATGTCCGTCCGTCCGTCCGTCTCCGTCCCCAGGTTAGCTCAGAGACTCTTAGTTCCACAAAGCTGATATAAAGCGGTAAAATAAAATATGGAAAAAAAAATAATTACGGTATTTCCCATTGATATATATGTTACACTAGATTAGCAATTACCGTAACAAAGCGTTGCCACTTCACATAAGGCCACAGCCATATGTCAGCAAACGTCAACTCAGTGCTCATTGGGACGCCGACCGAATTGCACCGAGCTACAAAATGGGAAAATGCGTAGTGAAAGAATGTGATTCGAGATTACAAAAAGATAATAAATCCAGCGGAATTACTTTCCACACGTAAGTTTGTTGTTTATGTATTCAAATTAACATAAAAAAACCCAGAAATCGATTTAAAATACCAAATATTGCAATTTAGGTGCAGTGTTGCCATTAAAATATCGTTTTGGTTTTCCCACATTGACGGGAGATTTAAAATGTATGTTTGAGTTCTAATATATTGGAAGTAGATTTAATAAAAAATACATATTAATGTTAATAGAAGAATCTAATATTTTCATTTAGTTACCTAAAGCTTGTCCCAGAAAAAAATGTCGCTCATTATTAGATGGGGTTGTGTATCAGGATGAAATCTAAAGAGGTTTGAAAACTATGTTTCCCGTTAGGATGCTCTATAATGTATAAATAAGAAAAAAAAAAAAGTTGTCAGTACTAGATGTTCAACGAGGTCGTCGGTGCAAGAAAAGTTACACTATTTTTTTTTGTACAAATATGTTCAATATAAAGGCATCTCTGCGAAGAAAGTGGCGTTGGAGCTGAAAACGTCTACAACAACCGTTCAAAGGGTTTTAAAACGGTTCAGCGAGACAGGTGGTATACGGCGACGGCCTGGAAGTGGACGTAAACCAGGGTTTGTAAACCAGAATATCGAGAAGAAGATTATAACAGCTTTACAGAAAAAACCTACCCTCTCTGTACGAAACTTGGCCAAGAAGTTTAAAACCTCGAAATCTACAGTGCAACGAGTGAAGAAAAATTGTTCTATAACAACGTTTGAACGTTACGTTATTTTGAGAAAAGGAAAATTTTACATTCCTAATTATCTTAAAAGACAGATAGCTATGTCGCTATCTTATTTATTTGATATTTCAGCCAATAATTTGGCTCCTGCTTCTTTTGAGCAACCTAAAATGCACCTGGAATCCGTTCCAAATACCATCAATCATTTAAATTAAATGAAACGACAACAGAGGGCGTCAACTCTAGCAATCTAAATCGTAATAAATGTAAGGCCAAATGTGGCAGCAAAGTATCTAATAATATCACTCTGGTTCACCAAAATATCCAATGTATAAGAAGTAAAGACCTCCAAATTGAGTTATTTCTTAATAGTAATAATATTGATATTTTATGTATAACGGAACACTGGTTAAATAGTAACGAAGCTATGTTTAATTTTAATAACCATCAGATCGGCAGTCTGTTCACAAGAAATAGCTCGATACATGGCGGGTCGCTAATAATATTAAACAATAAATTTAAATTTAAAGAACGTAAGGACATTGTGTCCTTATCTGTTGAACGTATATTAGAACTCGCTGCAATAGAATTACAGCAATTCATAGTAGTTTGTGTATATAGGCCACCCTTAGGTAATTTCGAAATTTTTGAAAAGAACATGGAAACTGTCTTAATCAATTTATCACAATTGAGTAAGAAAGTTATTATATGTGGAGATTTTAATGTTAATATTTTAGAAAATAGTTCGCTCACCAACAGATTAATAAATCTTTTCAAATCTTTCGGCTTGGCCCATACTTTTATGGAGCCGACTAGAGTGACTGACACTAGCGCCACGTGTATTGATAACATTTTTACTGATATAATTCCAATCAGTAAGATTTTGATTAGTAACCTGGAATCGGATCATCTAGGTCAATTAATTAAATTCGAGTCTGTATCGCATGATATTGCGAAAAAGGAAATAACTTTTGTGCCGCTTACTGCAGGCCGTGTGGAAAGAATGCGACATAATTTAACGTATAATCTGCCCTTTTTAACAACTTATAAGGGCCCTAATGACATGTACAACTCATTCTTTCACACATTCATGAAACAATTTGACATGATATTTACATCCAAATCGGTCATGGTCGGTGGCGGTCATGGTCGGTGGCGCAAAGGTTTTCAGTGACTGGGCTACTGCGGACTTACATAAACGAAGAACAATACTGTATCAACTATATGAGGAACGACGGTTTAACGCTAGTGAAGAGTTTAAGGAACATGTCAAAGAGTATTCTAAGAATTTCAAGATAGACTGCCGTATAGCTAAGCGAAACTTTTTAAGTCATAAAATCTTGAATAGCTCTGATGTCATTAAAACGACTTGGAAAATAATTAATGAAGAAACAGGTCGCCGGAAAAAGGAAATTAATGACTTTCGTTTAAAAGTAGATGGTAAAATCGTAGAGTCGAATTTAGATGTCGCAATTCAATTTGAAAATTATTTTACCAACATAACAGTGTCAACGACTAAGTGTCTGAACTCTTCGCCGGCGTCTGCCATTTTATTATTAGAAGATAACGTGTCTGAATGCAGTATACACTTTGAATTCAAGCACGTTACTGCCTTGGATGTAATTAAGGCATTCAAGTCAATTAATATAAAGAAAACTAATGACCTTTGGGGGGTGTCGGTTCACGTCCTTAAATCCTTATTGGAAGTCATAGCATCTGACTTAATGGTCATATTTAATCACTGTGTTGACTGTGGCGAGTTTCCTGATCTTATGAAACATAGCAAGATAATTCCATTATTCAAAACGGGTAGTACTTCTGACCCCACTAACTTTAGACCGATCTCCATACTACCCACTTTCAGTAAAATCTTTGAGAAATTAATTTTATCACAATTAATGGAACATTTTCAATATAATAATTTATTACACACCAAACAATTTGGTTTTACTCGGGGTCGCTCGACAACCGAAGCTGGTGTTGAGTTAATTAAACATATTTTTGAAGCCTGGGAGGGGTCACATGATGCCTTAGGTATTTTCTGTGATTTGTCCAAGGCCTTCGATTGCGTTAACCATGACACATTGGTCAGGAAGCTACACCATTATGGAGTTAGAAGTACTGCGCTAAACTTAATAAAAACGTACTTATACGGGAGAATACAAAGGGTAGACGTGAATGGAAAACGATCACCTGGGTCTTTGGTCAAAATGGGCGTACCACAGGGCTCAATTTTGGGTCCTTTTTTATTCCTCATTTACATAAATGATTTACCATACCTTATAAAGGACAAACATGATATAGTATTGTTTGCTGATGATACCTCACTCGTATTTAAAGTCAAACGACAACAGGAGTTTAATATCGATGTAAACAATGCTATATCAGAAGTAGTAGATTGGTTCAGTGTTAATAATTTATTACTGAATGAGAAAAAGACTAAATGTATTAAATTTATGACTACAAATGTGAAAAATAGACAAACTACTGTAACTATAAAAAATGATAGATTAGACCTAGTTAATGATACAGTATTTCTTGGAATAACGTTAGACTCCAAACTCCAATGGGGTCCTCATCTGGCTAAATTAGCGAATAGACTAAGTTCTGCAGTTTTTGCAGTTAATAAAATTCGGAATATAATAGACTTGAAAACCGCTCGATTAGTTTATTTTAGTTACTTCCATAGTATTATGTCATATGGTATTTTACTATGGGGTAGTGGTGCTGACGTAAACAGCATCTTTGTTCTACAGAAGAGGGCTATTCGTGCTGTTTACAAGATGGGTCATAGAGACTTGCTTAGAGATAAGTTCAAAGAAACGAATATATTAACCGTATACAGTCAATATATTTATGAAAATATTATGCATGTTCATAAACACATCGGTAGTTTTAGAAAGAACTGTGACATACATAATGTTAATACCAGGAATAAACATAAGCTCGCAGTGCCCTTTACACGGCTTCACAAAATAAAAAACTCATTCATGGGTAATTGTATAAGGTTCTATAATAAGCTCCCAAGTAGTGTTACTCATTTATCAGTAAATAAATTTAAGAGTTACGTTAAACGTCAACTAATTTCTAAATCGTAAGTATTAAAGATTATATAAATGATGACAATGCTTGGGACTGAATTATTTGTATTACAATTATTAATGACCGTGGAGACTATATACATCTCCTTGTATGCTTATTATTTTAATTTGACATCTGGAGACTCTTTACATCTCCAAAATTGACCGTGGAGACTTTCTACATCTCCCTTGTTTGTGTTTGTTGTTTTGTTTTTTTTGTTTAATTACCTACTTACCTATATTTAATTTTAATTTGACATTTGGAGACTCTTTACATCTCCGGAATTGTATTATTATTTTAACCTGACATTTTTATTAATTTCATTATTATTACTACTGGGACCTGTACATCCCTGTGACATTTAAATTAGATAGCTTATGTTTAGTATTGTAATAAGTTCTTTATTTAAAAAAATGGCTTACTGTTGAGTTTCTTGCGGTGCTTCTTCTCAACAATGGTCTCTTGAAGCGCTGGTAGATGGTAGATTCAGACTTGTAAAAGTGCCTACAGGGCCTACTTACAGAATAAATGATTTTTTTTTTTTTTTTTTTCAAACTAACCCAACAGAAATGCAAAACGGTGAAAAGAGTCTAAAACGAGATATAGAAAGCTTTATTCAAAAATGACTAAGAAAAAATATTGTACAGTTATGGATGACGAAACTTACTGCAAACTTGAATTCAAATGACTTCCAGGACACCACTATTATTCTGGGAGTGATAGAAAAGTAGTAAGTGAAGAGTATAAGGTTATCAAAATGGATAAATTTGGAAAGAATGTTCTCGTATGGCAGGCGATCTGTTCATGTAGCAAACGCAGTACACCATATTTTGCTAATGGAACCATAAATGGTGATATTTACCTGAATGAGTGCCTCAAAAACGATTGTTGCCATTCATTAAGAGGCATACTTCACCTGTCCTGTTCTGGCCTGATTTGGCCACGTGTCACTACACGAAGGAAGCAATAGAGTGGTCTGTACCCAGAGTAAGCAATTACTATGGGAACAGGCTTATTGAGAAGCGCTTACCGTACAATCTCAACAGCTTGCTTGCGGCTGTGAGACTGGAGCCTATTAAAAATAGGTTTAAGAAAGTCCTTTTTATACACATTATCTTAGTTCTATTTAAATTTTTAAGTTAAGTATTTTTTAATTTCTATGATATATACCCACATAATGTAAACCAAGACTCACGGATCCCACAGTCAAACTGTAAAAACAGTTTTGTGGGACATTGTATTAAAACAAAATTTGTCAACGTCATAATAAATTAAAAAAAAAACAAAGCAAATAATGACGATTTTGTTGAAAAAACTCAATCCTCCCAACTGACCGGAGTTACGACTCAATGAAAAATATTGGGCTCGTGTGAAACAGAAGCTTTTAAAACATAAAAGTAATGCCACTTCAGTTCAAGACTTCAAGCGGAAGTGGAATGAAGCTTCCAAACTGATCACCGATGACAATGTACAAACTTTGATGGCAGGGGTCAAGGGAAAATTAAGAAGTTTCTGGATGAACTAATCCTAAACTGGTCTTTATGCGTAAATAATAATATTTAAAGGAATATCAAATAAAACGGTATCAGAAAATTTGGTGAATTTTAATATTCAAAGCGGAATTTTTTAAATTTATAAGCGACATTTTTTACTGGGACAAGCTTTATTATAGGTAATAAAAAACATTGAAACACAAAATTTCGTACTTATTTTATTACCTTTTGCCTATTCCTAGTAATCTAATACGAAATACGCATTTAAAATAATTTAATGCATTTATTTTATTACAAAGTAAGTTCTGTTAAAAAAATTCCCTATTTATTTGTTATATTGGGTAAATTTTCATATGGTCGGCAACACCAACCTTCCAAGGCATATTTTTGTGTCTGTCCTTATCTAATGTCAGTGACTTTATTGTTCTTGCAATTTGTGTAAGTGAGACCGATATATGTTTACTTTAAAATGTGTCGTGGTTTCAAAGCTACGTCGTCGCGGCTAAGAAGTGGTCACACTTTTCTAACCGCTTGATAATGAGGTTTGCTTCTCTAGTTTATTTAACTCAATGGTATTTCCTACACGTCACGTTGGGATAAAAAAAAACTTGCCTACCCAATAGTGTGGGGTGTTGTTGGATAGGTCTTTTAAAAATATTATGGGTTTATGACAACAATTTTTCGATTAAGGGATTCGTTTGTGAAATATCAACTTTTAAAGTGCTAATTTTTGTTAGAGTCAAGTCTCCCCTTAACCTTTCCTTAAACGATCCGACAGATTTAGATTGCTTCAAGCACGATAGAAGCCCATTCCATAATTGGACAGAGTTTACCGTAACAGATTTAGCATAGGTACGAGTCTATAAGTATGAACCGTTGGACAAGACTTAAATTATCCTTTCACTGTTTATATGAACGCGTTGGACACGACTTAAATTGTCCTGTCATTGTTAATAGCAAAGACGCAGCATATAATAATGTCACTTTGTTCATTACTTCAGTTTATTTTACATAACAGTTCTGGACCATCAAATGTTACGCAGCTACTTAAATTGTATTGCATTGTTAATAGCAAAGACGCAGCTTATGGTAATATTGGTAATGTCACTTTCTTCATTACTTCAGTTTATTTCACACAACAATTCTGAACCATCAATTGTTGCGCAGGTGAAATTAGTATTCAACGCCGTAAATAATTCTAAAGGTGGCGTTGTGATAGTGATCGTTTGGTTTTTTTTATATGAACTCGTTTGACACGACTTAAATTGTCATCTCGTTGTTAATAGCAAAGACGCAGCATATGGTAATGGCACTTTCTTCATTACGTCAGTTAGTTTCACACAACAATTCTGGAGCATCAAATGTTACGCAGCAGCAATTAGTATTCAACGCCGTAATTAGGGCTAAAGGTGGAGTTGTGATAGTGATAATTTGTTTTTTTTTATATGAACTCGTTGGACACGACTTAAATTGTCATCTCGTTGTTAATAGCAAAGACGCAGCATATGGTAATGTCACTTTGTTCATTATTTCAGTTTATTTCACACAGCAACCTGGACCATCAGATGTTACGGAACCGAAAGTAGTTGAAATCAACGATAGCTGATGCAATGAGCAATGATTTTCAACTAAAAATCATGTACCAACATATATATAAACATTACCATTTAACCCAATTTTATCCACACACTCACAGACTACTTAGTGCAGTGTTCACCAACAATTAAACGGATGGTTACCGGTTTGACGGTTGTCAAATGTATTGACTAACGGTTGATAAAGACTTAACCGTCTGTTAAATTGGTTGGTGAACTCGGCCCTAAGGGATACTCACACACTGAAAGCATCAAAGCAAAAAATCAAACATAACAAAAATGTCATATCAAAAGAATAACTAATATATGATATGTCTGGAATGCAAAGTATATTAGTTAAATGACATGACGCCAAAGAGTCTGCAACAGTATTATTAAACGCCGTGAAAAAGTGATCAAGTCGAAATTTAATAAAAAAAACTTCCCCTTTTTTGCTTTTTCAGCTATCAGATGATCAGACAACATCAGACAACATCTTAATATATATATTGGTTAAGTCATCATCAGACATATTTAATGGCAAATTGTACAGATCTTCAGAATCATGCTATACAGGATGACTTAAAACCTTATGTATATAAATGCAGGTTAAAATATACAAGGATAGTGTAAAGTTTATCTTTGTTGCGATTTTGTCCGGTAAGTCTCGGTAAATCCTCCCTTTGATCATGCTTTGTTTCTATTCCCCATCATTTTAATAGGTAACTATAGATCAGAAACACTTAATTTGCCAATCATTAAATTTTAAAATTAAACCTAAGTACGATAGTATTCATAAACCAACATCAATCACATATACCACAGTTACTAATAGTACTAATTATACCTACTTAAGAATATAACACGTTACATGTCTAACAATATAATAGAAAAACAGGGCGGGATTCGCCACAGTTGACTGAACTAACAATATCGAGATCGATAAATAAATAATAAAATTTGATTTAATCAATGACTGGTCATTGTTACGATACGAAACGGATTTGGAAAGTTAATCCTTTCGAAAAATGCAAAATGTGGTTACAGAATTATCAAGAAGTTTAAAGACTTGTTGGTAATTCTTTAGCTCTGCCTATCCCACTCTGGGAATGAAGGCGTGAGTTTATATAATCCTTTCGAAATACCATTTCCATCGTAGCAAGTGGAAAGAAGTGGTCTCTGCCTACCCCTCTGGGAAACAGGCGTGATTTAATGTATGTATGTATGTATGTATGTATTTCCAAACGCTTTGTAAGGGTAACCCTTATAAATAGCGATTTAAAAAGTAAATTGAACGGATTTTAAGCGATACTGCTTTTCTAAATAAATCCTCATAAAAACCCATTCCTGGACAACCTGTATACATATAATATAAACATAAAATTTCATCATCACCGTCAATGTTATTATTTTCTTACACACACAGTAAAGGCAGATCGGGTTCGGGTTGAACTAATAGCAGTGTCCCGAGGCTACGAGGCGTACCAAAGTAGCAAATATGTTCGTAGCGCATGCAGGGTGCCTCTTACGTAGCAACCAACTTGACCTCAGTGCTACGTACGAGAAAAACGCGATTTTGTGAATAAAATTCAAGACAAAATAGTTAACAGGGCAATTCTAGTTATTATGTATAAAGAACTGGTAGAACCACTATATTTTTGCAGAATTAAACAAACTCCCCCACGAAAATAAAAATAATAAAACATTTTACATTTTTTTAAATTGTACTTCAAGCTACATATAAAAAATGTATACATTTTTCATATTTTCATTGTTCAACAACTAACTATCGGTTCTGTTACATTTTTGCCTGAAACATTATTTGAAATTTTTTTATATGTCTGGAGTGCAAAGTATATTAGTTAAATACGAAATAAAATCCACTTAGCATTTTATTTGTCCTGTTGATATTTTTGCTTTAAGTACAAATTGAAATTATAAGATTTAAAAAAATAACGTTGTTGCGCGGATGACAAATGTTTAATTTACTGACCTGGTGATACTTAATATCTAATACAAATATTCCTTACAAATATACCTATTTTTTTTGGGAGTAATTATCTATCTATCTATCTAATTACCCCGACCTAAACTTACTTTTAACTACATATTTCATTCACAATATTAAAAAAAATACGTATTGATTAAGATCAATACGTTAAATCCGTTCATTAACTACATTTATCTACATTTAATATTATTTAGTAACAATTTTCTTTATTTAACCATTAAAAATTAAACCAATTGGCCTTCTGTCGGATGTGTAGATGACGTCTTTAAAACTGGAAGGAGACAATAGACCGAGAAAGTGGCGTGACAAGGAAAGCCTATACATATTACAGGGTGGATACCGGCTGATACGGTTAATGGAAGGAACAATGGAAATACTTTGAACCTAATAATATTAAAAAGTTCTGTTTCCGAACAGTTATGACACCATAAAACGCCGGCAACATGGGTATCCGCGTTAATACGAAAGCGGTCAAAGTCAAAAGGTACAGTCGTTTATAATATAACGCTTAGAACAATGATTAAGAAAACGAGATCTGTGCCAGAATTTAAGAAGGCTAATCTTATCCAGGGATGGCCAGGACACAATATTTAAAGATCTTATTATATTACCTACACGGCAAAAAATTAAAGTAATTCACAAGTGGACTCGGACACCGACACGATCCCATCAAAGGTAACAATGACTATTTGGTTTTTTGAGCACTCATTAGTCTTTTCTTTGATTCTATCAAACAACCGACTAATATTTATTAAGTGGTTTCTGGTTCAGTAAGTACTAGAATTATTTCCCCTCATGGCGACACTCATTCTACGAACGGGAGGGGGTATGGTTCGGACAGGGGGGTGTCGCAGGCGCGCGGGTCGAGGGGGCAGGCGGGAGTCGGTGCTGGCGCGCGCGCGGAACTCCTCGGTGCCCTCGGATTGCCCTGAAGAAGACGTGGAGTCGGAGCGGGACACGCCCGGCTCGCCCTCCACCTCCGCCCCGGTCCAGCGGCGACCTGGAAAACGAGCCACAAAACAGTTTCATTTAGCATTCACGTTAGGTACGTCCGCTTTAGTTTGTTTGTTAAAAAAAACTAGTTATCAGTAAAAGCTTCGTTCCATATAGATTCCAGGCAAGGTTAGACTGACATGAGTTATTGTGAAATGTCTTGACGTAGTCAGAAGAGTTTGTCGAATACTATATTTACCCGACTGCGTCAGAAGGAGGGTTATGTTTTTCGAGCGTATGTATGTATGTATGTATGTATGTATGTATGTATGTATGTATGTATGTATGTATGTATGTATGTCTATTTCTGGGCACGCTCTGCAGCCTAAACGACTTGACCGATTTTAACATACTAGGTGTCATTCGATTCGTCTTAATTGCCGAAGTGACATAGGGTATATAATATTTCAAAATGGCGTCTGCAAAAACAAAGAGGGGGTTTTAAAAAAAAAAAATTGTTTATTATAGCAATATGGGTATCAAATGAAAGCTAGTAAATAGCCCATTCCAAATATAATAATATATACATTATAATACTTTGATGCTACCATTTAGACAGGGAAATCAAAAAGGACGTTAATTGTTAAGTAATAAATATTTCTTGTTGAGCTGTAAACGCCTACAATATAAACCATTAAGAAAGTAGTGTAATAATTAATAATTCACGAATAGGTGCCTACTACATACTTGATTAATGCACATTGATGTTATAGTATAAATTGCTGGCTAATACCTACGTAATGCGCCATCCTGCCTACGCATGGACAGTTTATTTAAGTAAAGATACACGGAATAGGTAACCTCAATGTAGGTGCTTAGTCTAGTACCCAGGTACACGTATGACGTACTGACCGTTGAGGAACTAAATTGTTAGAGATTAAGAGAAGTTTAGTTGATTTATACCTACTTCAATTTCTCGGCCTAAGTTGGTATCTACAATCTGTTCGATCGGCCTCCATCTAACCAAATGAACTAATCTTACGTTACTACTGGGGATCGATTTTTGAATGCACGATGCTTCTTTTGCTAAAAGGAGAGTTCCGCTTGTAATTTGTTACTTATAGCTTCGTGACATAAAAAAATCGAGCTCCAGAGCTCATTTAACGTTTGGTTATATTAATAAAACCACTATTTTATTAATAAAAACTAAAAAATGTGAAATAAACTAAATTATTTAAATAAAAACAAAAAACCCGACTGCAGTAAAAAAAACAACTGTAAAGCGAGAAACAAGCTATATAATCGATAGGTAAATACTTATAATGTACCATGCAATGATTTTTTGTTTGATACCTCGTTAACAAGTAATGCAATTTATACCAATATACATACAACTTGAATAGTGGAAAAGGTATTGCAGGCGGGGACAAGCAATGAATTATAAAATGTACTTACTTAAGTATTTTCTTGAAACAAAAAACATTTGGATTAATAGCTTGTCCCCGCCTGGAAAACCTTTTCCACTATTCAAGTTGTATGTATATTGGTATAAATTGCATTACTTGTTAACGAGGTATCAAACAAAAAATCATTGCATGGTACATTATAAGTATTTACCTATCGATTATATAGCTTGTTTCTCGCTTTACAGTTGTTTTTTTTACTGCAGTCGGGTTTTTTGTTTTTATTTAATTTACAACATTAAAAAATGGAAATAAGGCTTTTATTGCATTTTGTGAAGTTATTGTTACAACACACACATATCAAGTACCTGTATTTCTTATCTTATCTTATCTATGGGGTCCTTACGGATACACTTCGACCCTATGGGATCTTTTGTGTAATTACCCCTCTTTTAGCGCTTAATCCAATGCAGCCTCCACCCCTTCCAGAAACCTGAATTTGTACCAAAGTACCTGTATTTGGTATGTATGTAGGATCTCCAAGGTTGGGTTAGGTTCGAAATGTGACACTACGACGCACTGTGTGTCGCCCAGAACAAGCTAGCTGGACAAAAACAACATTAGCTTATCCAGGAAACCTTAATGAGGGTAATTACTATATTAGTTGGTGATTACATTGGCAGGCATTGTTTTGGCGTAGATCATTTTAAACACGAGTAATGAGGGTAAGTATATAAATAAACTACGTTCAGTGCATTAATTTAGTTGCACTTTAGCTTTTATTGCGATTACGTCTCATTGCGAAATTTCACAAGTTTTGGTTATTTTTTGTGATGGATTCTACTACTAAGGGTAAGTACTATATTATATATTACTGTATTTATATATCTTTCTGCTTTTACTTAAGAAATTATGTCGATATCTTAAAATATTATAAAATAATGACCACAGTTTTGCATTCATTGGACTGTAACTAAAAACCCCCACTTCTCCCCGAGTTGAATTTTTTTTAGGGAGTAGCCACATCCCTGTAGACTATGACAAATGTATTAGTTTTTGCTCCTTTTTTGCCCAACTTATATTTATTTATTTATTTTCAGAACGGAGTTTCACAGTTTCAAAATTGGAATATTTTGAAGAATGGACCAAACATTCAAAAAATGAGCGAAATGGTGCTCTGTACGCTTATATTTTAAAAATTCAAAATATAAGCGGCATAATGGAGCAGTCTGTCAAAGATATGAAGACCGTGATTTCCCGATTTTCTTCGAAACTTGCAGAAAAATGGGATAATTCTCGAAGAAATCGAGAACGCTTCGTATTCGTGGTATTATATGCCTGTTACTGTGCATAAAATACTTGTACAGTGTAGATATTATCCAATCGGCTCTTTTGCCAATCGGGCAGCTTTCTGAGGAGGCTCAAGAAGCTCGCAACAAAGATTGCAGAAGATTCCGACAGGATAATACTCGCAAACGGTCTCGTATTGCCACGAATACAGATTTGCTAAATATGTTAATAATCACATCTGATCCTGTAATTAATAGCCTCCGTGAAATACCCCGCAAAAAAACTGGATCTCTTACATCCAAAGTGTTAGATCTATCAATTCCCCCAAAAATATAGTAATTAATAAAAATACTGTAAATAGAGTTTGTATAAGTTCCGATGATTATTGTATTACGGATCTTCTGAGGATGAACACAGTGATGATGAATAAATCAAAAAGTAGTCCTCATTAGAATCCAATTACAGTGTAAGCTGTACAATAGCATTATTTTTTATTGTTAAGTAGGTACTAATGGGTAGATCGTAAAGATAATTATGTACGGAATTAGTTATTTAGGTTAAGTTATTTATTGCTGCTGTATATATTTTAAGTTTTCGTCATTAAAAATATTTTTTTCTCATACAAACACTTTTATTATATCATTTATCCCTATTTTAGACTTCCATATATTTTAAAAATAAATAATACTATTATTTCAATTATACAGACATGTTAGAAGCTAAATATTCGAAAAAATAATTTTGTCCAGCTAGCTTGTTCTGGGCGACACACAGTGCGACGCACGAACCGAATAGAGCGAGCATGCGATTCAGCGATTTGTTTCAATTTGACGATGTGCCAAATAATTTTAATCACTTTCACGTACCTACATAAATGTACTACTTATTAATTACTTAGGCTATTTTTTTCCCTCTATCTATACATATAAAACTTTTCCGTGACTAACTGACTGACTAATAAACAACACAGCCTAAACTGCTGAAGCTGAAATCTGGAGGGAATATTCCAAGAACTGGAAAAAGATTTTTTAACATCAATGGGAATAGACAGTTAAGTAGCGGAAAAGTAATTCTATATATACGCGTATGGAACTGCAGGTGTCATTTAGTATATTTAAATGTAATAATTCAAAATGTAAAAAAATAATTCGATATGTGAGCGAAAATTAACGTAACCGAAGCTGTAAGAAACTTGAGCAATTTAAGTATCTACGTCAAACTGGGGTAATAATGTCGGTACAGTGGTGTATAAGACCCATGTTAAGTGAATCTCAACTGTAGCCGTATTTAATTAATATAATTCGTAAAAATTAATTCAATTTCTTGCACTAATTTTAGTTATATTTATGTTTAGGAGTTTGCCAGGGCCGAATTGTTAGGTGCGAATGCGACTGAAACAGCCATGCCAAAAATAGGTAGGAACAACCTTGTGGTATTGCCTAGAATTATAGTTTTTCTTTTTCAGAGTTTGGAATGTCATAGGTACATGATAAAACCAACATTTAAACTCATTTTCATTCCCAAACCTTTAACTTATTTCTCCATTGCTGGAAAGCTCATTTTCCTCGTAACCTGTAATCCAACAGTGCATACCTAATTGAAAACCATATATTTATTCTGTTTTTTTTTTTATATTAGTTAGTTACACACGCACACATGTACGGTGAATATGGGACGTTAATAATTTCTGCTGTTTATTACATTATATATGTATTATAAGTATGTATTGTTGATAGACCTTACAGTAAACGGGGTGGTCACTTTCCGCCAATTTTCCTAAATGTCTCAATTAATTAGACATTTCATGTATGCATCTCGATTGATTTAATTGAAAATTTTAAAAACTTTGTTTGCCTATACGGTAGCATTGCTTACACAGCATATGACGTTAAAAGGTACCATCATTTTCGCGGAATGACATGCAACGGTGACTTATTTTCGCACTCACGACGAATTGCCATTACTGGCTGTTCTCCAAAGCTCCCAAATGCGAGCTCGTTCGCAGGCAATTGCAATTCGCGAAGTTTTACGACACTTAACACATTCGCTGCCAGTTTTCCTGATTTCCTTAGAAAGTGAACTTGTTTCTTACAAAGTGAGTTCGTGGCACTATGAGTAAAAGATTTTTTTTTACGTTGGAGGCAAACCGTTTGAAAGTACAGTTGACGCAGCATAGAGTCGCTTTCAATGTCCAATACGCATAGAACATATTCAAGTAATGTATAGATTATTTATTACTAGCGACCCGCCCGCGGCTTCGCCCGCGTGGAATGTATTATACATATAAACCTTCCTTAAGAATCACTCTATCTATTAAAAAAAACCGCATCAAAATCCGTTGCGTAGTTTTAAAGATTTAAGCATACATAGGGACAGCCAGCGCAAGCGACTTTGTTTTATACTATGTAGTGATGATACAGGGTGTATACGGAGGGATGGATCAAACGAAGGTAGGTAGTCAAAGGTAGGGTACCTCAAGGGCTACCGAATTGACTCCCATGTATGTTCAGCGATTTTCTTTTGTTTTAGAGTTACGAGCTTGTTTGTGAAAAATTCAGAAATGTCGGATTTCCGGTACAATTCCTTTGTGGTAGCTAAACTAATCGACCTACGACTGTGTTTTTTTTTTGGAAGTAGTCAGATAGCGGACCTAACAAATAACAATGCCATTTTAGTCATGGCATCATACATTTTACAAGAAAAACAAAACTCTCAATAATTTGAGCACATTGAAATTTTCCATAAACATTCACAGGTCAAAATTTTAAAATTATCACATAACTTTCTTTTTTGCATAGCACTTTAAATACTACCTTGGTTTATAGAGAATTAGCCCTGTTATTTTTTTTTATATAGTCTCGCGGCATCTCCTTTGAAAATAGTATGGAAAGGGAACAAGTAGCAAAAGTCACTTTTTAAATATCCAATAAAAATATTTTTTAAATAAGACTAGTAAGTACATCAATATACATTTTTATAATTTTTTTTTTTTTTAAATAAGTTTAACATTAATCAAAGTAACAACGCGATGGTTTGGGAGGAGCTCGCGTAGGAAGGAGGAAACTAGATGTTCCGTGAGACGGAGTTACACCTCCAATTACTACCTCGGTAAATTAGTGCCGCGGCCACCAACTAGCTAGGTCAGTCTCTTCAAAAGTATTGATCGCCATGCAGTATTATAGGTAGCGAGCTAAGTGTGTTCTGAAACACGTATTGGACTAATACTTGGATGACATTCGCAATCACAACACGTGGACCGGACTGTGTGTTTCTTTAGATACCAATTACTAGATACCAGATCGTAGTTTAGTTGACTTTGTGAACCACTAGGCTAAGGCGTAGCTATACTAGTTACTAAATTAGGTTGGACTTACACAAAGCGGCTGGCTCTGGAGTGGTCTCCGAGGCGGCCCGGGACAGCGGGCGCTCCAGTGCCGCGGGGTGTAGGTCGGACTCCGCGGAGCTGCGCGCGCGCGGCCACTTGCTGCTCACTCGCCAGAAGCGCCGCGCATCCCGGAACACGCCCCACACCTGACATAACCATCATCATTACAAAGCTGAACTGCTCGTGGCCTAAGCGAAATGTATAGAAACTTAACTTCCGTTCGGTTGCTTTGGTCGCCTAGTCAATTTCAACATGATATTTATTTGATAGCTTTCTATAGCCGTGACGTGAGCTATCGCATAATACAACTGAGGCCCTAAACAAGATGCATTATGCTAACTACAGGTGACGTGTTATGAAAACTCACGTGGTCTAGCAGTGACGCGATTGGTTTAAAAATGCCCCTGGTAGGTATCGCTGCTGTCGGTATATCACCAAATTTAATTTAATAATAACCGAATTTAATTTAGACATAGAGACCATAGTAAACAGTGAGATATAAAAACAAATATGACTCAACTGTAGATTCGTTCAAAGTAATTATGCAATAGCAAAAAAAAAATATTTTAAAATGTCATATTACTTAGATGTGGCACTGCTTTTCCGGGCAGGACGACGTCTGCCGGGTCCGCTAGTATTAACATATTATAAATACTTTGTATTGAAATTCTTCACAAAGTAAACTTGGTTTTGGTGCCCGCCAGTAGATACATGTATTGATTTGATGCGGTTTTTCTCATCTTAGTAGAAGTTTTCTACGTATGAGTAGGTAACTATAACCAGCCTAAATAGAATTAACATTACTTTGATTTGTACTTGCGATGAACAGTTGAGCGAAGCATCGTTTGGTTATGAGTCATGGTACAGTAATGAGTTGAGTTGAGAGATATGAGTTGAGTGCTTCTGCCAAATTCACGTGTCGAATAAGTGTTTAAACAAAAATAACAGTTTAAACAAACTTAACAGCAACTTCAAAAAAAGGTGTTAGTGCCACTAAAGGAACCTTTATATAACAGTTTTCTTACATCATCCACATTATTGAAGAAAATATGAAATCAATCATCATTTAGTTTCGAAAAAAAATTATATATTATTCTACATAAAGCATCATATCGTTTGGTCATAGTTTCGAAGGATTTGTTTGAAAGCACTTTATCAAAAGGTAATCTTAAAACTTGTATGGATGTATGTATGTAAACTCTTTATTGCACAAAAATATAAATATTAAACTAATGTACAAAGGCAAACTTATCCCTAAATGGGATCTCTTCCAGCTAACCCTGAAGTAGATGAGTTAGGATTAGGACAATGCATAGGGTGCTTAATAACAAGTATTTTAGCAGATTTTAAAAAGGAGGAGGTTCTTAATTCGTATGTTTTTTTTGGATGTTTGTCACGCTATTACTCCATCAATTATGAACCGATTTGAATAATTATTTTTTTTTGGTCTGATAGGGTGTTTGGTCTCCCTGTCACAATGCCAGTATCTAATGAGGGGAAGGAATAGACGGGACTGTTCAAATATTATAGGCATAGGTACACAGCGAATTTAGTATTTTCAGTAACAAGTCCAGCATTGCCATTCAGAAAGTATAATTTGGTGAAGTGGAACTGATGGTGAAGACCACAGATGGGCACCGCGGAAAACCTAAATGGTAAGTACCTATTTCATATTCGAGGGTGGCGATAAGATATCTCGATTAAAAGTTGACCGACTACGGTGAAGCTTTACTTAAATGGTTCTAATACATATATTCTCTATATATGTATGTTTATCGTTGTCTAGTACCCATAGTACAAGCCTAGAGCTTAGTTTGGGACTAGGTCAATTTGTGTGAGATTGTTTCCTGATATTGATGGTTTTTATTTACACAATGCCTTTCACTCAGCGTTGTATGCGGCGAGCTAGAAATGTCCTATGGTTTCGTATTAATTGATTTTGGTAAAAATATTTTAGGACTCCGACTTTAGTTTGACTGACCTATACGCTGCATGCTGTATGCATAATCTAGCATAGCGTTACCTCTGAAACGGACTGAAGCGATATTTCAGCCAGCTGAAAACGCTTCCAAAGCACCAAAAAGTCACGATTGAAAATGTAACTCCTTAATCCATTGGCGTAGCAATACCTAAATAGTTGTCGTATTAAAGGGGTTTTTGCCTAATTGATTAAGCCAGATTTTTCGTGTACTGGCTCAAAGTACGAACATTGTAATTAATTATAATTCTGTTGGCAGTTTGTTGTTTATCGAAATAAGCTTTAAAATAAATGTAAAGGTTATTTTTCTTCCGATCGACCTTTGAAACCGGTGACAAAGGGTTGGTTTTCACTTTGATTCAAAGAAAGTTAAAATCAACAGTATTAAACCAATTCCAGTAAGTACCAACATAAAAGGGGCGCTCAAAAGGAATGTTATTCAATGTAAAAGCAGCGATGCAAAGAATTAGCAGGACTGGAATGAAATGCACGCAATATGCTTTGTGTGCTTATGACATATTGTAAATTGATTTAGTTCCAGTAAGTACCAACATAAAAGGGGCGCTCAAAAGGAATATTATTCAATGTAAAAGCAGCAATGCAAAGAATTAGGACTGCAATGGAATGCACGCAATATGCTTTGCGTGCTCATGCATGAAAAATTGTAAATTGAGTAGCTATGTAAATTTAGGTTTATGTAATTAAGCCTGTTCGTAATCTTATATCGATATCTAATTATATATCGCACCTTCAGAACGATAGTGACCTAATTCAAAATGTTAGCTTTCAAACTTTAAGTCATAAATAGATTATGATAGTGCACCAATTCGAAATTCAAAATTTCTGAATTATGTCATTCATTATTGTTCTGAAGATGCGATATGTATACAGGGTGCCGCTGACTTTGGGGCTTTAAATACATGGGTCATTCAATATAATTTTCAATCCAAATCTCCGTTTTCCTTTAGCCCTCGTACCAAGTAAATATTGCCCCCGTACCACGAGATAGTGATTAGGTACATGGCCATGATTGAATACACTGACTTTATAATTAGACTTTAACATCAATTAGTTACTTATCTAAACTTAAGTATTTTTTTAATGTTGCAGAACAAAAGTAGTTCAGTTTAGCGAGTAGAATCGATCTTTGCATTTGAAGCCCGAAGGTCAGAGGCAGCCTGTATTATATATATAAAAGAAGAAAATCACTGACATATCAACGTACTGCCCAAACCGCTGGGTCTAGAAATTCCAAATTCTCGCAGGGAGGCGATTTTTGACTTTCGAGCGCTCGAAAGTTCCACTCGGAAGTGAGCAAAATCAGTGAAACCGTTTTTTAAAATACGAGCCGTTGAATTGAAATCGAATGGTGTGGACCACTCGTCTTTAAATTTTCTATCGGTCGTAGTTTCAAAAATACGGTTTTACAGATTTTGGTCACTATCAAGTGAAACTTTCGAGCGCTCGAAAGTCAAAAATCGGCCCCCAGGTCCCTTTGAGGTCTAGGGGTGCACTAAGAAAGGATTTTCCCAAAATCGACCGCCGACGGGAAAAAATAAAGGGTGTAGCGAAAAACTAATTCTACGCGTATGTAGTCGCGGGCATCCTCTATTTAGTCTAATAAACCTCAGGTAGGGTTTACCTAAAGTACCTAAGAACCGAATTCGTTACTACAGGTAAGTCATAGGTTAGCTATAAGTTCAGGAATAGCAGTCGGCATGATTGTTAAATAGGAACTCATATAATTTTCTCTGTGTAACCTCCCATTTAACCGACGACTCCTCATCAATCTGTCTTGGTGTCGGTCGATATTGGTCGATGTTTCCACCTTACAACTCATTTTACTTAACCGTGATTCTTCCTTTAATTTGTTGCAATATAATTTAATTAGAAGCAACTTTGATGTCCTAATTATGCTCTCGGTGTGACGTGGAAGTTAATTAGCGACTTTTAGGGACTTTATAAAAAGAAGAAAACCTTTCGGGAAAATTGTAAATAGCAATTATTCTTTCATAGTAAAAGATGATGTAGAAAATTGTTAAAGTAAGCATAAAATAATCTGCCTGGACAGTTGGAAAAGTGATTAGTTCTTCTATATAATGATTCGATTATAGGAAGTTGAAATCATTAAAAAATATTATTTACTTACTTACTAGAAAAAAATGCCTACGCTTTTTTATTTAATCCCTAAATGTTGTGTTTATTTTTTCCTCCTTGTGTAAAATCAAATATGTAGAAGAAAAAGACATATGTCAATAAGATCGAAACGAAACGTATTTATAATTAGCGTACGTCGCGAATTAGGTAAACAAATAAATTGATGACTATGAAGATGTTAGAAAATTGATTGTGTCTTTATTATACACGCTGTATATACAGGATTCTTGGGTCTTTGACTCATTCCCTTTAGGCACTGGTCCCACCGCCGACTACAGACTATAAGCTACTAGAACTATAAACTACAAAAGAGTGGGCGAGAGGCGAGAAGCGAGCAAAGTTTTGATAGTTTTGACGCTCAGCTATAAAGCTGAGTACCGCTGAGCTAGTTTTATAGTCGATAGCTTTTATCGCTGCGGTCAACTAGTAAACAGCGGTCCCACCGCCAGATATTGGCGAGCTCGGCGAGCAACTAGTAAAATTATGTACTAGAAACAGTTGACAATCGGCGGGAGGCTAGTAAAAATTCTATGGAATTATAGCTTACTCGCCGGGTGTTGGGAGAGTGTCCTCGCCGGCAGTGTGAACAGCGAGCGATGAACTATAAATATATATCTCTCTCTTTTGTTTACACGGATGCGATTATCTTTTGTTCGTTTCTTGGGCTAGAAAAAAGTCGATAGTTCATATCTCACTCGCCGGCGGTGGGACCAGTGCCTTAGGGCCACAAATAAAGTTTAAGGAACTCATTTGATGCAAGTAGTAAGTAGAGGTAATGTATGAAGGAAGTAGGGGGAATGCAATAGGGGTAAAAATTAGTAAGTAGTATGAAGCCCTACTGGATATCGATTGAATTTTTTATTGGTCACTTTACTAAATTACTTATTGGCTTTTCTGCCGTTAATTAGCTCTTATATAGCACAAAAAGTTATTTTTACTATACATTATACTATACCTAATTCTTAACACAAACCAACCACATAGGTGTAGGTACACACACATGTTAATGTTAAGTTAAGGTTTATCATCATTCTTCGTAAATATTACCATTATTGAAATACATTCACAATGCATGTCATGTCATTCTATTTTGAATTAAACTGGAACGTGTATCTTCCATATTATAATAACATGAATGACATCCATAATATTAATAATTGTTATAAAATTTAAGATCGCGTTCAATGGAATACTTCCTTTATTATCTTTATTATCTTTGGTATCCTTGTTATTGACAATTTAAATGTACCTTCCTATGTTATTAATTATACCTAATTGGTATTTTGTTATGAAAATAAATGTAACGAAGGTATTTACGAGTATATAATATAAACATAGATTTTTCTCTGACTTTGTTAGGGAATAATTAGTTTTCCAATTATACCTCCTGGGGTTTGAATTTTGAAATTCCCTCGTTAATGGGTCTTTCATGTTTCTAGCTTCAGCGGATTGGGCTGTGCGCTGATACCTAAGTCAATTTCTTTGGTAATTTATCGACAGATGTATACAACGTGTTTTTTTTTATTTACGATAATTTTAAGGATACGTTATTTAGGTCAAATAAACTTAATTTCCCAAGGACAGACAAATGATAACTCTTACGGTTTTAAAGACATTTAATTTAATAAATTTAATCAGTTAATCACGTTGAACTGGTGTAAAAGGCTCTTAATTGTGTGTGTAGTGTATGTCACGCCAACATTGACGTATTTGACACGGACTATTAGTTAACTCTAAAGGCCCTTTTAGAATAACCAAAGATACAACATTTAATTACTTTGTTCTAAACAGTTTTTTTTTTACAATATTTAAAAATCGAATCTACCTCTTAGTTTCTATGAATGTACCTAGTAATATGTCGAAGTTATCGTAAATCAAAAAAAACACGAAAATCTGTTATATCATCATCATCATGTCAGCCGAAAGACGTCCACTGATGGACATATATAATATATATAGTAAACCAAAACATTCTCCCCTGACTTCATTTGCGGAAATCTCGTTTATCGTTATTCCCCCCGGAACGATTTCATTTTCTGGAGTAAAAAGTATGGTACGTCTTTCCCAGGTAGCGGTGCTCGTTCTATCTCCTTACCAATTTCATCAAAGTTTTCTCGTAAAAGCTTAAAAATCAAACACAGAAAAATACGAACAAACTCACTTTGGCAAGATATATAAATATTAAATAAAATAAATTAAGTACTTATTATCAGTTATTGTTTCTCAATTTAACAAGAATTAAAAAAAATGACTTAGAAGTTTTTGCTAATAATATTGATATATCACAAAACTGCTATAATAGCGGTAGAACTCTGAAGTTCTGCACCCTAACAAAATCAGGTTTCTGATTTAATGGTAGGAAATAAGGTAGACACTAAAGTAATTACAAGACTCGTTAAAAATGTCTAGCGTCACGCCGTCGGGTCAGGATGCTTTACTATAGCAATGTGTACCTACGTAAATAATTCGTACCTACTGATCGTAAACGACCAAAACAATTACGCTGGCATTTTATAAGAGACGGCCCGGCCCAGCCCTCTTACGGCTTGGTGTCGTATAAAAATACGAGACTGAGCCGTAACGGGGCGATTCAAATTATGCATTAAATTCGTCGTCTTTAAAAAACCGGCTAAGTGCGAGTCGGACTCGCGCACGATAGGTTCCGTACTATTATTGATACAACACATTAGACACTATACCAGTTGCCGTTATCAATATCGAGCAAAAAACGACAAAAAAAAACACGTTTGTTGTATGGAAGTCTGACTTAAATATTTATTTTACTTATTCCTTTTTTAGTATTTGTTGTTAAAACGGCAACAGAAATACATCATCTGTGAAAATTTCAACAGCCTAGCTATCACGGTTCATGACATACTTACGGCCTGGAGAGAGACAGAGAGACGGATAGTGGAGTCTTAGTAGGTAATAGGGTACGGAACCCTACAAAGTATTTTGGTTACTAAGAAATATCTACGCTGATATCAACTCCCTGTTAAATGTTAATGGACCTCTCTTCTAGCGAACCCTTAAGTGACGGTCTCATATTTCTCCCCAACGCGTATTTCCTTTGAAATACGTGAATTGCAGGCACTAATTGTCTGCATACACATTTTTTTATGCTCTCATTTCATTAGTAAGTAACTATAACTTAATCTGCTGTTGTTCTTCAAGGATAAGTTAGGTAATAAAAATAAAAATAAAATAAAATCATTTATTCTGTAAGTAGGCCCTGTAGGCACTTTTTCAAGTCTGAATCTATGGTATGGACATGATAAAAGGGTGATCTGATTTAAAAGAGGAGGATTGTTCAACGTCTACTTTATACCCATAACAATCGATTAAAGAATGCCTTTTGCTACATGGTTAGGTATATGATTTTAAGTCAGGTACATATATCAGCATTCTGTAATTCCTAGCTATGCGTATACCACGCACAGCCTACTCCGTCGGTAGTGACCCTGCCTACGAAGCTACCGGTCGCGGGTTCGATCCCCGGTATGGGCAAATATTTGTTTGATGAGCGCGAGTATTTGTTCCTGAGTCTTGGGTGTTTTCTCTATGTATTTAAGTATGTATTTATCTATTTAAGTAAGTTTATCGTTGCCTAGTACTAGTACCCATAGTACAAGCCTAGAGCTTAGTTTGGGGCTAGGTCAATTTGTGTTAAATTATCCCCTGATATTTATATATTATTTATTATTATTTAATCTTCATACTTATTAGTTATTACAGAGAGTGGCACCGGATTTTTATTAGCGCTCCCGGAGGGAGGAATTTTAATCACAGTCCCCTAATACCGGTGACGCAAGAATTCATTTATAGGCTCTACCCCGAACGACGCGGATATATTTGTGATCCACAGACGAGTGCATGTGCACGCTCTACACAGGGAATTGATACTTAAACTGTTCAAGTGTGAACCGGTCATGACCCTTAATATTGAGACTATTAATACGATAGTGGAATGGTACTAAACGGGAATAAATTCAAGTTAACGTCAAATAGAGGGACTCATTAGCAAGTCATCCTCAAATTTAAGATGTGAATCTGTCTAGTTACTACGTGATTGTCAACCCTTGTCAATAACCATAGTAGGTACTAAAGTACGAGCAGTATTTAGTTTTGTATCTCAGTTATCCGTATTTAGAAGTAAACAATATTTTACCAGAGTCATCGTCTCCCTACATTACAGATCAATCATGATAAATGAGGGAGTGATTGTAATACATACGGATGGGCTTGTAAGAACGAAGATAGATGACAATTGTAACTGATATTCTATGTTCGCACACCGAGCTAGTTTAAATTTGTTACAATACGTTACACAACAGAATTGCGAATTTATTTGTATACCTTATTATAGATTGGTATGTGTATCTTATTAAGGAAGATATTTTATTTTCTTCCTATTTCTCTGTTGTATGTACTATTTGTTATTTCCTGAAATTTTGTTAATTTGTCTATCCTTCGGCATTGTCCTTGCTTCTTCTACCCCAAGGTTAACTGGAAGAGATCCCATATAAAGATTTCAAGAATTTAAAAAAAATGCTATTTGTCTTTCAATCATGCCTCAGTGTCAGCCTGTATAACACTACAAGTCGGAAAGCAGAATCTTGAGCTCCAAATATAGAGTGGCACTCGCCTGGTCGATGCTCTCGCGCACTGATATCTCGTGGAAGCAGACGCAGCCGATCTCCTTGCAGCGGCGCTGGCCCTCGTCCGTGCCCACCATGCGGTCGCCGGCCTGATCCAGCTTGTTGCCCACGAGCACCACCGGCGTCTCCAGCACACTGTCCTGCAACACAACTTCTTATTCAACTTACGGCTGACATATCCAACTCCAGATAGCAGTATCTTAAGATACATTTTAGTTTACCCCTTTGCTTTCAACTAAAGAAAAGAGAGCGATAATTTTAACTGACAAATATTTTTATTTGGGATTGGATAAATAAGGCCTAAAACTTTCGTGCTATCACTATAGTAAATTCCTTAAATAGCGCTTAAAAATTGAGCAGGGAGCGAGCTTCTGAATTATTGATATTTTGTCGCGGGCATAGCAGGTCAATCTATGTCTAACCTTCTATACTAATATAATAGGAATCATTATTCCAGACTATAGGCTAGGTTTTATTCTGAACCGTATTGCAAGCAAGGGCCGGTTGTTAATCATTAATAAAGGGAAATACAACAGCTTATGCTAACTAATAATTAATAAGTGTGAGTGAGTAGGACGTGTAATTTCCATTTCATAGACGCTGCCTCTATTAATTTTACATTACTACATGAATACAGCACCAGCAATAATATATTATCCAACGTTACTCTCAAAATGTCGATCACGCTCTTATGCCTCTATTTAGCAAAGGAGGCGTGCCAAACATTTTTGAGCCCAAAGATGAAGGATAATTGATGTATTGGTGACTGCTTACCGTCATATGGCCCATCTCTCTGCTCTTGCCATCAACGGCTATATATTTTTAAAAAATGCTGGTGGTTGTGATGTGTGTCGTGGCGTATAATGACTGTAAAGTCGTCTATCGGTAATCCCCTAAGAAAATTATGCGTAGGGGAATGGATATTCTCTACGACCGGAGAGAAGGTCGGATGTTGTGACCAGGGTGGAATTTTAAATCTCATTCAGTGACTTAAGCATTTGGGTAATGGCCAATTCTAGGTACCTCTAGCTATAATAGTTTTCACGCCTATACCACAGTGTGAATTATTTTTCAATTTACGTACTTATTGGTGATTCAAAAATGGCCAACGGTGTCTATTACCTTATAACGTTGCCAAGGCTACCTTGGAATTGGCTTGAAATAAATCAGTCATCGATTCAGAAAAAAACGGGTTTTCTTTATTAAATTCAACAAATATGTCTGACCGGATTTGAATGATTCGCATTCGCGCAAATTCTGCAATGATTCATAAAAACTCTTTTAGAGAAACATTCGATTCGGAAGTTCCGTCCTACTGAAAACGAATTCTACGAAATCAAAACCGCAGGGTGACCTAGTAGCGGTATCACCAATCCTTTATCGCCCGGGACTACTTTTGATCTCTAATACATTCGTTTGTGATAAATGAAAGGTCGACTAAATTAATTTGAATACGGAGAATATCAATCCACGTGTAGGTAATTTATATGAGAGGACGCCCATCTTTAAACTTTATTAAGGTAAATGTGAGATCGCATAATAGGTACTTCATAGATTTCATAATAATACTTCAGGATCGCGCGGTTCAGAGTAAGGGAGAGAATAAATTTAATTACAGCACAGTTAGCCTAGCCTTGTTGGTAGTGAGAGTTGACCCTGCCAACGAAGCTAGCAGCCCTGGCTTGAATCCCGGGTAAATATTTGTGTTAATTATGATTATGAGCGCGAGTATTTGTTTGAATCGTGGATGTTTTCTATGTATAAAATTATTTATTTCTCTATATGTATAAGTATGTTTTCCGTTACCTAGTACGCTCAAAGTAAGCCTAGAGCTTAGGGACTGACTAGGTCTTTTTGAGTTAGGTTGTTCCCCGATATTTACTAATCATTTAGTGTAGTAAAATTACCTTCATAGATGCTGCAATCCGACGTCGCCGTTTATTGTAATTGATAAGGAATTTGAGACGATGGCACTCGTCGAAAGAGCACTTGTCTGTGACTGAGTACATGAGGATGAAAGCCTCGGCCCATCTGATATTACTCTCCAGGTTGGTGTATTCGCTTTCCTGAAAAAACATCTTTATGAGGTGTTGTTTTTTAATCGTTAGATAATAATATCGGGGCTGCATTCTGCTCGGTAAAACTTAATTGCTCTTACCTTGTTATCGTTAAGTTTTTACCTCGGCTACCACTACTCTTTAAGTGTACCAGTACTCTGGCATAACGGTAACCATGGCAAAAGCAATTAGGATTTATCGAATAGAATAGAGCCCCAGACAACTTAATTTTAACTCGCCTGTAATTATTGCATTATTGTTTACGTAGGGTATAGAACAGATAAAATATATCTGGCAGTTACTTATCTGACGTCGAATGTAATAAAATCAGGGTCTCATTACTATTTATTGTTGATTATCCCCCAATCTTGTTTTGCGATTCATATATTTTTTCACCCGACTACGGCATGTAGGTAAGGTAAGGTGGGGGAAGATTGAATGGTTTTTTGATGAGATGGATAGTGTTGTATTAAAACCCTCGTAAAATAAAAAAACTATTTACTTCCTTTCAATTGCATAAATTGGTAGGTATGAGAAAGGGCTATATTTTTGTAATCTGTCGATAAAACTCGGTTACGCCTATTCTAATATATAAAAATAATAAAATCAAATCAAATTTTGTCTAAAAAATTGACGGGTTAAGATGGAATGGTCGAGGGGTAAGATTGACATAGTGTCTAAAGTCTTTTAAATGAATGCAAACGGTTACTGTTGCTCGTTATTGTATAGAATTCCTTACGCTTAACAGATACAGATGATTTTTGCGTAAATATTCCTGATAGGTAACAAGAAAAGTGCAGTTGAAAAAAAAAGTATTTTACTCTTACCCCGCTTCACAGGGAAAACGACAGTGATACTCAAACTTTTTATTGTATATTCTTCATATAAAAAAAACGCATTTTTTTTTAATATTAAGAAGATCAGTTTGGAATTAAAATAACAGTTGCATGGAAACAATTATTTATTTAATAAAAGAAATGAATACAAAAAAGTAAGTATTTTCTTGCAGCATGACTAATTTTGTCACAAATTAAGCCACTTACATGTAAAATATTAGAAAATAAATATGAATCTGTGTAACAAATTAAGACACATTTAAAATACAAAAATATACCAAATACTTAGTAATCTGTGTAGAAAATTTAGTCACAGACTTACTTACATTTATAATATTAGAAATCCAAATAAGTACTTCTAGTAAACTTTAAGAGGTTTTTTTTCTCTCCAAACAAAAAAATACAGATTTATTATTGATTTCACACAATAGTTTCACACAACACTTCTTAGTTACTATTTATCTTATCGTTATATTAGGTCAGAAAATAAACCTTACGTTAATTATTTTTTTTAAGTGCAAAGTTTGAGATTATGTGTCTTTTTCTATGACTTTCAAAAACGGGGGAAGATTGAAACATTACTATTTCAATGTTACCCCAGCGAAATTGGCTGGGTAAAAATGGAAACTTCTCGTAAATCTCAATATATGATTAATAGCTACACCTAGCAGAAGTAACTAAAATAGAATCTCAAATAACACATAAATAGTCAGTCAGAACTTTTATACTCCCCTTATTAATCAAGTTATGAAACACGGGGTAAGATTGAAAATCGACGAATTCACCACGAAATGCCGACCTTCACAAAATAGCACATAACACACGTCTACTTACTCCGAGCGGTCACTGGCGAATGTGCGGCGGATCGTAACAAAATGGCGGCTTAATGGATGATACCAGCACTAAAAAAAATTAACCAAATAGGGAGTTATGTGAGACTTTTAATCTTTCCCCTTTTTTTATCTTCCCCCACCTTACCTTACGGGTTTTTTTCTCCGTAGAGACAACAAAATGGTTCGATTACGATGTTCGAGACATTTATTTAAAAATGAAAGCAAAGCTAATTTAAAACTAATTACGTGTAATAAAAGAAAAAAATAAGAAGTTTACATAAATTATAATACCTAAACATCAAAATGTATGTAGAGCAGTTTTTAACGACATGTTAAATAACAAAGCGAAATAGAGGCCACATTTCAACAACTCTAGAAACTAAAATTTGTTGATGGACAAAGCCATGTCGATTACCGGGCAAAAAATATCTAGAAAATACTTTATTTTGAAATGACTCAAATTTAATTCACAATTCCACCTAATCGCTTTCCATTTTCCTCGACCCAATTCTTTTTATATAAATAGTTGTTTAAAACTCGAGAAACCAACATTTTTATTGCCGGGCGAAGCCTCTTTTTGTTGCAGATTATCGGTTAAAATGTAAGTATATAACTCAATTTAGTTCAGTTCAAAATGAACTTACATTACAATAACAAGAATAAAGAATTGGGCCGAAGAAAACGGAAATTAATCTCGTTACTATTATTTGGTGATTGGACTGGGTGAAATTGTCTCTTGCTGAAACAAAATATGTTTGCCGGATAAATCATAGATACCTATTTTGTTAAACCATAATTTTATCGAATTTGACATAATTGAATGTATCATTTCATCGAATTTCATTACATCGAAAGCTATTTTTGTTGAAACCATAATGTTCTCAGGATATCTTATACGTTAATTAACGTAGGTTTAAGTAACGTAACTTTGCCGTGTGGTTGCCGGCTCAGAATTGTGCCACTCCATGTCTTCCCGTGGAAGTCGTAAGAGGCGACTAAGGGAATAAAGACTTGTAGTACTGTTAGGCGATGGGCTTGCTACCTGTCACTAATATACACTGTTAAACATCTTAGCCTAATTGTGCAAATTGTGGTTACAGAGTTATCAACAAGTTTTTGGAGTTGTTGGTAATTCTGTAGCTCTGCCTACCCCACTCTGGGAATAAAGGCGTGAAGGTATGTATGTATGTATGTAATTAACGTAGGTTAGGTTAGACTTGTGACTACCAAATTAGATGGATAAAAACCCCCGATATCAATTTCTATTCTATTTATATATTCTATTCTATATAATGGTGACCCCTTCTTTTGAAGCTGATATTTCTTAAACGGCAAAACCGAATTTCATGAAACCTTGCTAAGAACCGCTGCTAAAACTGCCTACAAATAAAAAAAGCCGCATCCGAATCGGTTCACCCGTCTAAGGGTCTCCGGTGCCGCCGACAGACACACACACACACACAGAGTGGTCTAACTTATAATATAACACCCCTCTTTTTGCGTAGGGGATTAAAAAAATAACTCCTGCAGCGCGAAATATTCTATTCTATTCTATTCTATTCTAAATGCCTTTCGATGAAGTGAACATTCTGCGTAATGATACGTACCTATATTGAAAGATGTTTCGATAATACAATAGGTACCAATACCTATATTATATGTATATGTATACTAAGTGCAGTGTTCACCAACAATTAATCGGATGGTTAGCGGTTTAACGGTTGTCAAATGTATTGACTAACAGCTGATTAAGACTTAACCTTCTGTTAAATTGGTTGGTGAACTCGGCCCTAAGATATACCCACGTGCACAATTCACGCATGTACAAACAATTCAATTGAGAAAAAAATATAACTCACGTGGGAATCGCCCGCCGAGTCCAATATCTCAAAATATACCATCTCGTTGTCAATTACAGTTTGAAAGGCGTAGATTTTCTCCAAATTGGGATCATATTCCCCTATGAAGCGGCGGGTTATGAATCTAACCACTAAGGCTGTAAACAAACTTGCTCTTTGATTGCAATCACATTTATATACTTAACTAAGTAGTTGGGCGAGTTTATTCAATTTGCATCTATTGTGTTTTTTATCACTCGTGCGATTTTCGATGCTGATTGTAATTGAGGACGATTAAGCTTATTTAAGTTATTGATGGTTAAACAACGTAATTTGACTGATTTCGTTACAGACTGACGATCGATAGCGAAAGTTATTACATTTGTTCTCTTAAAAGGAATGAAAATGGGTCAAGGTGCACCGTAGGTACGTTATTTGTTTGTACATACAGGCAACCATTTTGATTATTTATTCTTGAGTGAAGTGAAATTATTTAGCTACGTTCAATTAGATGCATTATTTAGTTAACAAACAAGGGCCAATTTACATGAATTCTATAGTCCTTTAACTAGTTCAGAATATTCAAGATATTACAACAATAGATAAGCAGACTCTCAAGTCAGTTAAACAATAGTTCCAGAGTAATTACTAAGCCAGTGCTTCGTCGTGATAGTTGTTTGTTGTTGTTGGTATACTCGTACATTTAGATTGCCTACTGCAAGAAGGTTTCCCGCTTATTAGTAGTTTTAGAGAACAAAAGCAGAGCTCCTGTTACGTATTTACGAACTATCCACCATGATCCGACTCGTGTGTCCAGTAGACTGAACCGTAAATCGCAATAACCTGTATCGTAAAAACTCGGTGGTCTAAAGGCCGACTATTAATATCTTGCTATCACTATATCTGTACACACTAACGAAAATATGATTCAATATTAAAAACAGCACAAACGCAACAAAAATACATTCTTCTCAGTAGTTTATTAATAACATAAAAACGGTTGACAAGTGAAACTAGCTGCCACCGAATTGCAGGTGAACACGACGGTGCGTAGTAAAAATCAGAGGAAAACGTGGGAAAACATCGCATTAACGAAAGCATGAGACGTCTCAGAGTTCGGACCAAGTAATGTTGAGCTGAGTAGGAGCACTGAAATATGAAGGTTCGGTGTTTCTATAAATATACATGACTGCAATTGTCGATTCGAAACACAAACAACTTCTAAATCCCAAACAACTTTGAGAAGTAGTTCCGGTTTTGTTTCTGTTAGTTGGGCTGAAAGTTATCATAAGGCCTTCGTGCGTGACATACAACTGCGGTAGACCGAGTCGAGGAAACCGTATGTGACATACGATACAGCTGGCAACAAATGAATTGTTCGCGCGTTACTGAGTAGATAGATACGTAGGTACTTTGTTCGGTCCATGCGGGTCCAATTAAGGCCAATAATGCATGTCCTAGCTGATAAATAACTCATAATATAGTATCTATTGAATCAATAGTTTCAAATGTTTGACGATACTTTATAAACCAAAACGGCTACAGTACGATTTTAAAATTAAATGTAAGTGGTTTTTTTTAAATATTTAGATGCAATTAAATATTAGTCGTTTTCTTACCAGATTTGCCGACTCCCGACTGACCCAATACCATGACTTTGAAAGGCTTTGGTTTGGGATAAAGGCCAAGCTTGGCCAGCGAGGACTTGGGGGAGGTCGTGGTACTCATTATTTTGCTGTCGCCGCCACTTGTCTTCATTCCAATATTCATGAACACATCTATTGACCATCTTTCAAATAAATCTATCCTGCAACAGACCAGTATAATAGCATGCTTTCAAAGCTTTTCGATTAGTATTCAGGCTCAGGAGGTTTTATTATTAAAGCTATTTCAATGTGATGGTTTATCAATTCGGTTCTTATGGGCGGTTTCACCTCTCTGATTCCTTCAGTACTCAATTAACTGAACTCGTTAATTGAAAAAATATACCAATTTACGTTCAAAAGTGGAGCAATTAACATTTAGTGATTAAAAACTCAGCTCTTATGGCGGAAATTGAGTAGCTGCAGTTATAAAAACCGGATATATACCAGCGTACGTACCTACGTATAACAGTGAATTCTAATTTGCCAGCACAAAGTGAATTTTTTTAGCAAGCCTGAGTCGACAAAATAGTCGATTGAAAACTCGACGTCTAAAACTTATCATGTTTCGATGTTTAGTAGGTAGCATAATAGTAAAAAAACCATTGATACACTCAATCGTTTCCTTTGTATAGAAATCGAGAAACCTGGCATAGTACTAGATTTGTTGAGATTGTACTCATGCTAAACATCCCAAAACATTATAAAATACTTTAACAATTGTAATTTGAAGTTGGGAAACGATTTGATCTCTTGATTTCTGTTTTTCTTTATCCTAATAATACTTTTCGGCATAAATAAGTACCTACGAGTATTGCTTTTTGTACACAATCACTCATTTAAATAAAATGGTATCATCATTTGTATCAAAAGTTTTGCTCACATTAGGTAGGTATTACATGTAAAAACTATATAAAATACGTACGCGCTGTTTCCGGCAACATTTTATTGTGGCGCAAAACAGGTTTAAACTTCCAGTAACTTCCTTCCAGGCTGCTCCTAATAAATGTTAATCAAAATATAGATGTCTGTTAGTCTGTAGTCTGCGGCGGGGTGGCCGGCGGGCAGGGCGGCTGCGGGCCTCGGCGCGCGGCGAGCGACTGTGCTACGACTACGAGTATCGCCGTAAATCTGCGGTTGTTTACTTCACGCACTACAAGGTGAATATTGGTTCTGTCTCATGGAAATTTGAATAAACGAGAGTTATTTCCCTATTTACACTAACAGGATGAAACAATCTACGGAGGGCACAAACAATTTTCTCTAAGAGTCTCTGTTTGAGGAAGATCGTATCGTATTTATCAGCGGCGTGGGAGTTAAATGTACTTATGTTAGTGAAGTTTTCTGAGAAATAAAAGTACTTTTTACGTCTGTTGTTACCTATTCAAGTAAACATGCAAAAATATATTTACTTAACTATATTAAGCCAAAACTTTGGAACCATCGCAATCCCAGGGTTTAAGCAGACCTGGCTCAAGGGGCAAATGTAAAATATCAAAGGAACATGATAATATTAACATACATAATCAGGCAGGCACACATACAGACAAAGGCTTCAAATAGTTCAAATACAAATTTTTGGTGCGGAAGTTAATTGGATGTACAAGATTGTCATGAGTGATCTTCATGATGCTTTCATAAGTGACTCGATCTCATAAGAGTCATAAGTCAGGTACGATAACGTGATCCAAAGCTCTCAAAAGAGTGATTAAGATTGCAGACCAGCCTCAAACAGGGAATATAGGTAAGGTTTAAGATCATTTATTCACATAAGATTTTTTACAATTCACTTATATGAGATAAAAACATTATAACGAAGAGTTACAAACTAAATCGAATGGTTTACGCTGATAATGCACAATACGCAAAATGCTCACTGCACGCATAATGTAGATACAAACAGTCAAAATGCACATACGCAAAATCCACATCATGATAAATGTACAGATCGAGAAATGTACAGTACGCAGATAGTACAAACAATAAAATGTACATATGATGATTGTACAATATGCATAATGTACTCCACCCGAAAGTGGCAAAATGTGCAAAGTTAGAATGATCAATACGCAAATTGTTCATTACGGAAAAATAACAATACGCAAGATGTACTGATTATAAATTATAGTTTTTGGTGCTAATAAGTGTCCGTTGGAATCTAACATTCGTAATAATAGGTCACAAAAAAACCATTTCAACTCGGGCTAAATAGCTCGAAAACGAGTATTCAAATCAAGTTACACATCGGTACAACAGAATTCGCTAGTATTGTCATAAGACAATAAATAAATTTAGATAGGTATATATAAATATATCTGTAGAATTAACGACATTTAACAAGGGATCAAACTTACAATACTTACACTCTTTTTCCGACTGAGCATTATTATTTATTATCTATTTTGCTTTGTGTACATTTAACGTTTTGTATGTTTGGCGATTGAGCATTTAGCTTTTGTAACATTTTGCGGATTATGCGTTTTTCATTGAACAATTCGCGAAATGTAGATTGTTCTTTTTACACATTATGAGTTATGTGCTTTCAGCGTAAATACATTTTGCGTACTGTACATTTCTCGATCTGTACATTTATCATGATGTGGATTTTGCGTATGTGCATTTTGACTGTTTGTACATTATGCGTGCAGTGAGCATTTTGCGTATTGTGCATTATAAGCGTAAACCAATCGAATGAGCGCAGCGCTACTTACAAAAAAAGGGGTAACTAATATAGGTATTTGGCTAATACTAATAAAGCCTGTCCGTGCTCCTTACGCAGGCTGTAATCTAATCGTACACAATATTGCCACGAAACTGATACCAACTCCCAAACTGCATCAAGTTTGTTATCAATTTATCATTCATGAACATGAAGCGGATGTGTGTACCTACATAATGACGTGGGATGGCCTTGCACTGCCATGATTAAAAAATTAAGGACTTATACATAAAGTAAGAGGGTAAGGTAGTCTTCATTATTTAATTAAGCTACAGGACGTTTATGGTGAAACCAATTTTAGGGTTTAGATTTTGGATTTTGTGGTGATGTAAATTAAGAATAAACTTTTTTTATTCCCCCCTGCACGAGGTCCTACTTGCACTAAACTTGAAGAAACACACGTCTTAATTGTAACTGCAATTTATAGGTACCTATTTGTACACGCTTTTACACATAATCGCATTTGAATCTCCAAAGTGATTAATCTGTACGAGTATTTAGTATCCACATTAATTTAGTACCTACCTAAACGCTACCTATTATCATAACGGAGCTTATAGGTGAGGTTTTTACTGGCTCTACCTTGGGACTTAACGTTACGTTTTAAGTAATTGCATTCCCAATCACTTACTTACCCTGATATATTTTGTCGCGGGGTTATTGATATGGTCGCCTGACTGAACAGTTGTAAAATGTAAAAACCGAGCATGCGCGCACTGAGGATGCTGTATTCACGTACCTATACGAATGCACGATATATTTGTATTTATGTCTTCAATAATAAAATTGTGTATTCTTCGATTCGTAGAGCAATCGCGACTAACACTTGACTGGTTTTTATTATAATATTTATGTTGTTACTTTAGGGTCGGCTGCGTATATACATATACTTTGTACTTTGCACTCTGGATTTTTACCTCGGTATTTCTTGTGTTCATTCGGGGAAGCCGCTGTATTCATAATACCAATTCACAAATTATGTTACACTCTATGTATGTTTCTTGTTTATGTGTTATCTCCTAAATAAAATATATCCGTATTGAAACTAGATTTTACCATTTTATAATATAATTTTAGATTCTATCTTACTCGTTACTAGCCATTGGTAAAGGAAAAAGCAGGGCAAAAGTTCCAGAGCGACTACCACACTGACTTTCCTTCAAGTAAACAATACGCTCACGTAGGCTATTTAAACCTATAAAGCTTTAATAGAACCTGTATTTCTAGTCCTACGCTACAAACTCAAAGAAAATCACACGTGGCTATATGATTCCTCAGAGGAAGAGTTCCGAATGTTAATGGTTCAGATGACATAGAGGACCTAGGAATTTGAATCACCGCATTATCAGCCATCCTTTTGCCCAGGGCCCTTATTCTTCATTGACGTTTCCCCTATTGCATTTCTATTGTTTTCGACTTGACTGCTATTACGTTCAAGTTAATAAGAGCTATTATATGATAACAATAGGGAATTCTTTAAAGGCAGTGTTCTTCTTAAAAAAGCTTCGTTTTTGTTAGACTTTTCATTCAAAGCGAAAGTTTCAAAAGTTTGTTTACTAAGAAACTGAAACCTTTCTCTTAGAACAAGAGGGCTTATTTTAAAAGGAAAAAATAAAGTAGGTATATGTAAAATACTTAAGTAAAGCTCCTCTTGCAAGTAGTTGTATACATAACTTTTACGTCAAATTTCATATATAAGCGGCCTTTACGCGTAAAGTTCGGACCGCGGGAAACGCCACGCGCCGTTCCAATCTTTGTTCCGAGCCGTACGTTTTTTACAGTTGCATTTACACGTACGGTTCGGAACGAAGATTGAAACGGCGCGTGGCGTTGCCTGCGGTCCTAACTTTACGTGTAAAGGCCGCTATTGAATGTCAAACGAGCTATACAGATATATTTCAACTACATGGAAGAGGAGCTTTGCTTAAGTTTTTTACCTATTCATACTTATACCGTTCAACACACATATTTTTATTATAGTTAAGGATGTATGCATGTCTTTATCCGATGACTCAAGAAGGAGAAAGATAATTTTATCGAGTGTATGTATGTATCTGTTCCTTTTGTGACTTGTAGGCTCTACGACTTTTGTAGTCCGGGCTATTGGCTATGTTTGGCTAAAGGTATCCATAGGTAGTCTAATAGATTTCTTCATGTAGGTACAGTTTATCGGTCAAGACACGGAAGTATAGTGTTTTCAAACCGCTAACACGCACCCCACCATTCAGTTTGACGCATCACAATTGTGAAAATGTAAGCCAGTTCGTAAAATTTAGTAGAAGAGGTGTGCTCGTGAATTGAAAAAAATATAGTAACTAGAGACGGTAAATTGTAACTTTTATTCTGTGCCTAAATAAAAGGTTAGGCTAGTTTATGTAATTAATGCATGTTCGTATCCATCAGTTTCCCACGACCTTCTATCGATCTGGATTAGTGTAGCACAATTAACCGATTGTCGTCGTGGGGTTCTTTAGCTTGGGGTAGGTGTGGATAGGCCATCCAGCGGTGGACACCTTTGGCTGATATGATAGGATGATGTGATCATATATGTAGATCTGTAATCGTAAATCCAACGTTTCACTCTAGCTCCGGTGTTAGTGTTAGGTCATAGGCTATATAAAACAGTCGACAAACGGGTTTCAGTTTAAAACTTTTTTGATTAACGATCGATTTCATTCAAATTGCTAAAAAACAGCAATTCAACGAGAAAATGCAGCCAGCCTTATCCTCTTTATTTCCCGGTGGTACTGACCTGGCGATATTGGTTAGCTAATGAAACTTTATTCGTAGTGTACGAGGAGCTCTGTGTTTTTATTTTATCACACATTTCTACTAACGAATCACAATTGTAGACATTTGCCTCCGCGCTTTTGCCCAAAATAGTTTGGATGGAATGCCAATCGCTTCGATGTGTCAATACAACTATTTGTACGAGTATGTACTAGCTACATCGTGCAAATAGTAGGTAACTATTTGAGTGGTAAGCTGATGCGTGTACATTCCTACGATATTTAATACGAAAAAGTCAATCTATGGTATATATGTATATAAATATATTATACTATCCGGATAATTAGGATAATGGATATATTGCTTTGAATATAGCAACCATTTCCATCCGTTTTTAGATTTGCTTATTTCTAAACCGGAAAATAACTTAATAATTTAATTTTTTTTTTAGATGCAATATATATAAAATGAAAATGTTAAATTTAAAATGTCGTATTTAATGTGGCACTGCTTTTCCGGGCACCGGGCAGGACGACGTCTGCCGGGTCCGCTAGTAGTTTATAGCGGACCCGGCAGACGTCGTCCTGCCCGGAAAAGCAGTGCCACATTAAATACGTAATATAAATCCGAAAGTTTGTAAGTGTGTGTGTGTGTGTGTGTGTTAATTTGTTACTCCTTCACGCTGCCATGGCTGAACGGATTTGGATGAAATTTGAAATGGAGATTGCTCAAACCCTGAATTACACATAAGCTAATTTTTATCCCGGAAAATGTAAAGGTTCCCAAGGGAATAACGATAATCTAATTCTATGCCTACGAAGCTGCGGGCAGAAGCAATTTTTTTTTTTTTTTTAATACGGCCCTTGGAATTGCATTCGATCGATGGCAAATGTATGATGGTGTTTGATGGTGAAACAGAGATAATAAGATAGATGTCTGAACGAGACTGAAAGAGATGCATGTTTATCTTTTTAATTTTGCCAAGATGGCTATTCGAGAGCTCAACACTGATAAAGACGCTGTGTGATGTGTGATGTGTGCGTAATTATTTTATTAACGATCAAAGGAAGAGTTTTACTTTTCCAGCCCCGCAGATCGGAACAGATTTCGCACTTACGCCATAAAAAGGTCAGGAAACACCCTTATTGTGAATACTCTGCATCATGGCCTGTAACTTTAAATAACAACTCAGTAAGCCTAACCTTAACACTTCCATATTGTAAAGCTTAAATTTTGTTACTGAACGCGTCCCCACTCATAACGCCCACGGCACAATAAAATGATAACGTCATCATAGCCTATCGTCAAGGCAGCTATGTTTGACAGGTTCGAACACAACATACACGCGTCGTGTCATATTTTTTGGATTACCATACATCGTTAAAATGCAGCACGTGTTCCGCTCTCACGCTTTATCTTTTGTGGCAGTAAAATAATAAACGGCCTCGTTAAAACAACACCTTATTCCATCAAAATATTATTATGAGAGTACCTACTTGTTTACCTGCTTTTCTACTTATAAACGTTTTGTAATAAAATAAATGTTTTGTTGTTTAAACTTTTATTTTATTTTACACTTTTTAGTGATCCTATTTATGCTGTTATGTAGTCCCACTTCTCAATTAGAAATCTACAGAACATTTAAAGCTCGCCGCAGGCAACGCCGCGGTAATGTCATAGTAATTATTTTTAAACTTAATGTGCTTCGTCATAGTGGCTCAACTACCTTAATCGAGATATCTTATCGCCACCCTTGAAATAGGTACCGTTAAGGAGATCCGGTGGCCATCTAGGGTTTTCATCATTAGTTCCACTTCACCATATAGTGCTATTCAAGAGCAAATGCACGATTAACAATGAAAAATGCCGAATTCACTATAGGTGTCCCTATAATTTGAGGAGTTCCCTTGAATTATTTCCCCAAGATCCCATCACCGGATCCTGACGTGTTGACAATGGGACCAACTAGAAAGAACAAAACAATAATTTTTCAAATCGGCCCCGTAGTGGTCTACGAGTAAAACCCGACGAATTGGGAACCTCCTCTTTTTTTTAAAGTCGGTTAAAAACACTAGGGAGGTGGAATATTTCTTGCTTTGAAAGGAAAATCATTTTTATCCACATACCTACCCTTTGTCTATGGTAAACGTGTTGAACGTATACGCTCTGCTCATGCATGAGATTTATTTGTAGCCTTTGTGAGTTTACCGAGAGTTTCTCGTTTCATTTTATTGTGATAAAATTCAGAGCAATATCGCAAAATACAATATAAAGTAATGGAAGTGGCTACGCAAGGATAGCTCCAGGATGTGGTCCACACTAGTAAACATTAAAACAGTTGAAGTGTTGGTTTATTTTTGAAGTGGAAATCTGAAAGCACATTATCTAGGTACTAGTCCTTGATATCTTATTATTTATATAATAGAGTGTTTCTGTTTTAACTGGTGAGTATGAGCACAAGTAGAAGTAGGTACTAATTTTAATGGTTTTTTTTTCTGTAACAAGACAATTCCACTGACGAGCTCAAAGGTGTACAAGATTGACTTTATTCCATGCTTAGCTTCCGAATATAGCTTTTATTGGCTCCATCAATTTATCCTCTCTAATATTAATAACCTTCCTTTTTGCTTCGCCGTTGTCGGGTAAATGTTTTACGAAGTTTGGACGCGCGATGTTTTTTTTTTGTATGAAACAAATGCCGAATACCTACTAATAAAACCAATAAAGATACGAATAACTCGTTGGATTTTTATTTATTTTAAAATTCCAGAATTTAATACGGTAACCTATTTGCCTATTTCTTGGAATGGTATTTGAATGCCTAGGCAATGGGACAAATAGGTACGCTGTATCCATTTGCGCCTGGCTAAGGTTTACGTTGTACAGAAACCATGACCGATTCGATTTTTTATTGTGTTATTTTGCTTGTTCCTTGATTTTGACCTCTTGTTTTTTTTAGATCGTAGCAAGTGGAAAGAAGTGGTCTCTGCCTACCCCTCTGGGAAACAGGCGTGATTTAATGTATGTATGTATGTTTTTTTATACAAAACTACTTTTTAGCGTTTTACATACATACATACCTTACCTAATGCCTTCATTCCCAGAGTGGGGTAGGCAGAGCTACTGAATTACCAACAACTCTTAAAACTTGTTGGTAACTCTGTAACCACAATTTGCACAATTAGGCTAAGATGTTTAACAGTGTATATTAGTGACAGGTAGCAAGCCCATCGCCTAACAGTACTACAAGCCTTTATTCCCTTAGAATTTAAATAATGCTAAATTATGTCATTGGCCACGATGCATAAAAATACGTCGATAGGTACATTAACGTTTAAGTATTATGTTTAGCGAGGAAACCTTACCTCAACGGTCCCGTTAAGTGCCGACCATCCTATTGTCCGATACGCCGAACCCTTCGCTCGTGCAGTGTAAACGTTTCACAACAACGCCGCAACGCGTAACCCGCCCGTTTTATAGGGTGTTTATTCCCAGCCCGTTTCCTGATTCGCTACTTTGCAGATAAAATCTGTTAACTGGCCACGGAAATAACTTATCAAAAGCATCCTTTCTTTTTGACCATGAGTTATTTCTCGACAAACTAATAAAGTCAAGACGTTTAAATTAAACAGATATGGTTGCCAGTGGCTGTTGAATTTTAAAATATTGATATTTATTTGCTTGATCAAATCTGTTATCAGAGCAGATCTAACGTTACACAATTTTTGTTTGAAAATGTACATTTTAAAGAGGCTGGTATAAAAGTAAAAAGTATTAATTAATACTGTTGATTCTTTAGATTGGGTGTGTTATCTATCATCGGTATAACAACTTCTGATATATTTTCACTAGATACATATAACAACATTTGGTATAATTTCATAGAATATAATCACTTAATCACTCAAGGGGCATAATAAACTTTTGATACTCGTGTAACAAAAAAGTAAATATTTTCATGGTTTATAATGTTCAATACGATGTTTGATATATGTTTAGCTAATATAATGAACGGATGATTTAAGTATTAGTGATTTAATGTGTTATCAGATATTAAAACGTCTACGTATACATCTGCAAGGGATCATGCGTACCATTAGTAGTATAGTATTATTAAAAAAAAACTCGGTTCTGGCGCTTCGCCGGCCGATGCCGCGGCACGCTCGCTTCGCTCGCTCGGCTCGCGCACATTAGGGTCGCAATTCTTCCTAGCTTCGCACGTCGTCGTACTTAACGAAGACCTGCGTTAACGCAGAATAGGTGGTTATTATAATAGTAGTACTTACGTAGGTATTCCAGATTATACCAGGACTTACTACACTATTTACTACAGAACTTCCTAGCTACTCTTAACCGAATAACCATAATGATTGACTTGTTCCATTGCATTCTGAGCGAATTCAAAAAAGCTGCCTTACATGTAATATGCTTTAATAATTAAGGGGGTTTGTTTGGCCTTTTCTGTCGCATTAGGTATTTAACCTGTAATGATAGAATAAGTTGATGATAATAAATAAATAAATAAGTAAAATAAATACATTATAGGTAGCCACTGAGCATTATATCGAACACAGTTATATCACATATACGTTATACCATATTACATATTACAGTATGATTAATAGTTGTTATATTATAAGTTTATCATACCTGATGATAGTTATACCCAAAGTGCATTATATCCTTTAATCTTTATATCGATCAATAATATATCAAAAGTTGTCATAGCGACCGTTACGCACCCCTTTAGCCTTTAGATTACATACCTACTTATTGCTGTAATTAGGGGGAATGTTAAATGTAAAGTCACGGTTCCCACCCACTGTCAGTGAGAAACCGTCTGCTTCCAAACCGATAAAGTACCAAGGTATACTTATATTGGTTTTCTAAAATTATATTTGCAAACTTTGAATGGTACCCTGCTGCTCACTGATACCTGAAACTGAGCAAGCAAAAGTAAGCCGTAAATGGACCATGGCGCACCTTCCAAAATCAATATTTAGAGTCGACTCCATAGCACTTTTATCAATATAGGCATGGTATCGTTGTTATGGAGGGTTACGGTTATTAAGTATAACAAAGAGGCCATTTGCAACGTTAAAAGATGGCGGACGTGTAATTTGTTTTAGACTTTAATTTTTGGGTAATTAGGTGTTCAAAGTTCTTTTCTGATAGTGATTTGTACTTTTTATGCCTTTGTGTCGCACAGTGATTGAAGACTTGGACTTATTTCGTGTATCTGGCATCTTTCTTCTCGTTTCAAGTGGACTCGCAGTGGTGCAGAGGTTAAAACTATCTTGACCTCTGACCTACAAATCACCGTACAACGTTGCCCCCAATCTTCCTAGAGAAGATTGGATTGTGTTTTATTGCTATATTGATTTATACTCATATAAACCTTGACACTGGCGAAATCACTTCACGTGGAAATGCCATAATATCCCTGCGGTAGTAGCTGTTCAAGTCGCCGCGGGGGCAAAAAAAAAAAAAAAAGTATAACAAAATAATTGTGAATATTTACTGAATTCAGAAATGACGGTTATAACCATATACATAGACAAGCAATTAATAAATAATAACAGTAAAACCATAAGTACATACAGTTCAATTCAATTCAATTTTTGGGAGAATAATGGCACACAGTTATTTCCGCGTCAGGATCATGTTTCTGTCGCTATGCTTCTCGCTTCGTGAGGTAGGTAACCGCAGGTAACCTTCGTAACTGAACCGTTTTTAACAGCCAGGAATCTACATATTATAATTTATCCCTTTTCTTTATCATTGCCAATGCTATATTTAATTTATTGCCTAACTTAGTAAGTAATAAATAATAATATAATAACGTATAACTAAGGTATAAAACCGTCACAGATGTCATGCCGACCCTTTGAAAGTGCCCGTGCAACTCGTTTACTTTGCAGAATACATTTTAAAATTTTCATTTCAACTATAAAGTAGATCTAATTCTTATTTTAATTGTAGCTTTCACTCCTGTTAAGGTGTATTTTGCCAATGTCAAGTGACTTATTAGAGAAATAAGTCCATGGATATCACACGTAAAGACAATTGTTCTGTCAAGTCGTATAAAGTAGATGATATAATTATTAATTAATTGTAATGGACACAATAATCTTCGGGTAGTTCTATAAAAAATGGCCACCGTAACCTGTCAATGAGTATTTGAATACAAAGTGTGTACCTACCTACCTACGAAGTTCTTGCAATAAACGCCTTTGTCTTTGTCTTTAAATGTTTGTTTCTCAGAAAAAGTTAAAACGTTCATAGATAAGCACAGACATTTTACATCGAGGCCAAACCTTTTATTTCTTCATTCTTATTAAATTTGTTAAAAAAATTGTAGCTACCATTTTTTACTATAACCTGTCTTGTCCAAATGAGACATGCTTTCAGTATTTTTAGGTCTTTAAACTATTTGTGTTTATCTTATTAAGTATAGGTATACATTTTATCATATTACATTCAATTAGTCACCTGTCGCTAGGTAATACGCTAGTAAACTTCTTAGCCTATTTGTGCAAAATGTGGTTGCTTAATTATCAACAAGTTTTTAAGGTTGTCGGTAATTCTGTGGCTCTGCCTACCCCATTCTGGGATCACAGGCGCGAGGCGTGAAGGTATGTATGTGTATGTATGTAGTAATATGGTTTTAAAAATATATGCATATGGGTATGGCCGAGAAAAATTGTACATTTGAAAAAAAGTCAATGTCCCTCTCACTTAAATAATCATAACCTTCTTGTATTTTTATTTTTTAGTACCATGGAAGGGTATATCTGATCCGGAGAATGTTTGATGCATATATATATTTTTATTTAAGTCAATTATCATTTCCTGCTAATAAAAAGTATTTTTTTTTTGGAAACGGTTAATTTTCGCGTTCATACAAAAATTCGGTGTCCCACTACGACATCTCGCAGATCAAAGTCAGAAAAATATACCATTTGATTCGTACCCATTAAAGTTTTGGAATGTCTAACGTTGTTAACTAAATTTGCTATGTTTTTATTGAATTATTTTAATAAAATAACGCAATAAAGTGTGTCAAAAGTAATTTCAAACATGTGTCTCACTTTTTGTTCACGAATGATACTTCACGTATGTTACCACATTACGGCTAAACTAACAAGAATCCAGGGCCGCATAAACCTTTATTGAGTCAAGGCAACACCACACTACAGGTTGGCCCACCTATGGATAAACATCCGCCACTTTGTTTACGACAGTTGACAAAAACAAGTGGCCGGCGTTTTTGTCTCGGTGATATTTTGCTTTTTCAACAGTGAATATCTAAGGTAAGAACAGAAGTTTATACATAATTATAAATTGCACATGTAGATAGACTATTCGTTTAACAAATAAAGTTATACGGTGCTTGCTAACTTCAAAACTCACCGAATGTATAATTTTTAAAGTTATGTCCACACCATTTTTGATTCACGAATGATACCATGTGTTACTATATGTGTTACGTAACATTCGTGATATGTTGTTAAGCTGAGTGTTCAATGTAGGGATTTGATACTAATTGGTATTATTTATTATTTTCTTAAATAATTTAGTTACTTTTAAATTAAAACAAAGTTTTTCTTAATAATGTAGAAGTTTTGTATTTTGTTTTTATTTTAAAGAATAGGTATAGTTTTTGTTCAAACTTGTTTTGTTTGATTTTATGTGAAATAGATTATTATTTTCCTCCATTTGACCCAACGGGTCTCCAACCCGCACGACCCTGTTATGACAATTCGATGCAACCTCGGGTTCTTCTCCGGGGCTGCAAAACAGCCAGCGTTTCGTGATAACGCCGTCTAAAATATTCTGCTTGATGCAAGCTTGGTGCTAGTTTGATCCACAGCTCAGTACATAGTTCCATTGATAACATATTTGGTATGACATTATACTGTAACCTCAAGTTTTGAATGAATGTTATGGTTATGGTGATAGACTGCTACTGTATTTGGCATAATCATCAGCAATTTTTTATTTGTAAACCTGAAAAAAACTTACAAAATAAGGTGTATATATCAATTTTAATGTGTATAAACCTGAAAAAAAGCTTACATACTAAGGTGTATATATACACCGTGTTTTTATTGATTTACGATAACTTCGGCATATTACTAGGTACATCCATAGAAACTAAGTGGTAGATTCTTTTTTTTTATATTGCAAAAAAAAAAAAAATCTCTATGGAGCAAAGTAACTAAATGAACTTAGCTCCATAGAAAAAAAAATTTTTTTTTTGCAATATAAAAAAAAAGAATATATTAATTGGTGGTTACACGGTGTATATATTAATTTCTAATGTGTATAAACCTGAAAAAAAGCTTACAAACTAAGGTGTATATATACAGTGGTGGACATATAATTAGAAACACTTGCGACATATTTCACATTATACAAGGCACATTGCCGTAAAACGTTTGTTTTTGGAAATAAAACAACAAAATGCATAGAATACGTTCAACAACTTATAATTCATTAAAAAACAAATAAATATCCGAGTTTATAACTACCATTTAGATATTTAGTTACGTACAAACAACTAAACGACATTTGCAGTACCATCCGTCATGGACAAGTAATTAGAAACACTAAAGAAATGAGGTAAAAATCAAAGTTTTAACGTGTCAACATCAACAATTTCAAATTATTTATGTAAAATAATGTTTGGTTTACTAAATTTCTTAACAATTAATATTTAGTTGCATAGCCTTTGTTATTAATGACGGCTCTGCAACGACGTGGCATTGATTCAAGTAATTTCATACATTTATCGAGTGGGATCGAGTTCCATGCTTCAACAAAGGCTTCGTAAAGTTCATTTTGACTGGAATTACGTTTAACGGAGACTTTTTTTTTAACGACGTACCACAAATTTTCAATTGGATTTAAATCGGGACTATTTCAGGGCCAGTCTAACATGGTAACACGTTGCTCACTAAGAAAGGATTTAACACTGCGGGTCGTGTGTTTTGGGTCGTTATCGTGCTGAAAGATCCAGGTCACAGGCAAATGGTCGTCGGTGTAGGGAATCATTGTCTCTTCTAAGATGTTTTTGTATTGAAATTGATCCATTATACCTTCAATCTTACGGACGGGTCCAACTCCGCAACCAGAAAAACATCCCCATACTTTAATATTACCACCGCCGTGTTTGACTATACTCCTCGTGTATTTATAATCAAAAGCATGGTTTATTGGACGTCTAACGTAGCGTTTGCCGGCTGAATTCACCATATTTATTTTTGTTTCATCCGAGAATAACACTTTTTTCCATTCTCGTACGGTCCAGTTAAGATATTTCTTTGCAAATAATAATCGCTTCTCTCGGTGTTGCTTGGTAAGAAGCGGTACCTTTCGAGAAACCCTCCCGAACAATTTAGCTTCCACTAATCTGCGGCGTACCAGTTTCGAGGAAATGTTCCTTGGGTCATCAGGTGAAAAAACTTCATTCCTAATCTCTTTGGAGCCTTTGAACGGGTCTTGTTTAGCTACACGTATTATTTGCGAATCTTCCCGGGGAGATGTTTTCCTTGGACGAGCCTCTCTAACAACACTTTTAGTAGTTCCGTTAGTTTTATAATGAGCAATAGCGTTGAAAACTTTCTTCACAGAACATTCTAGATGTTTAGCAATTCTTCTATAAGTCCACTTTCGATCTAAATGTAATTTAACGATTAATTGCCTGGTTGACTCGTCACAACTCTTATTTTTACCCATTTTTACCAATACTTATTATTCACGTAATTTTCCAAATTGACGTTTAATTGCCGCCGAAACAAAAGAAAAAGCTTAAATAGTATTTTTTATTTTATTTTCAAAAATGGAACGAACCATGGATCCCGTTTCTAATTAGTTGTCCAAGCGGCCAGTAATAGAAATTCAACTATCATGATTTTAAAAATCTTTTAATAATTAAAGATAGAACAGATTTACTTTTTTAAATATTTTATGAGTTTTTTAACTCATTGGCTATATTCTGGCATAGTCAATAGTGATTTAATCATTATAATTTTTACTCATAACGATAGTTCATTCTGTGTTTACCTAAGTTTTATGTACTGTTTCTAATTATATGTCCACCACTGTATATCAATTTTTAATTTTCCGGTTAATTTAAAAACAGGTTAATTTTCCGTACCGGTTAGAGCCACGCTTTGATAGCCTAACCCATAGTAAAATTAACGCTAACAAGGAACGAAATCTATTTACCGGTTAGAGATTACTTCCTGCATGTGATCGGAGACTAGGATATATGGCGAAAGCGTTCTCTAGCCGGTTAATGCATTTCATTCCCTGTGAGCGTAACCTATGCAACCAATTCGTTCGAAATTAACCTAAATAATTAACCGGTTTATTTTTAACCAGTTACAAATCCTGCGGGAACGAAATGCATTTACTGGTTAGAGAGCGCTCCCGCCAGCACTCTCAAACCGGTAAATGGAGTTTGTTCCCTGTCAGCGTAACCATTATTATGGGTCTCAATGTGGCTGTAACTTCTACGGAAAATAAAACGGTTGTTAAGCCCTAATTTTGACTATCCCAAATAATACAAATAAAAATTATAGAAAAATCTCTATCGTGTACTCTAAGCTTTACAAATTTCACGTGTGTTACCTTAATTCACGTATGTTACCGTGTGTTACCAGTTCACGATCGTTATGTACAATTTTTCTCGGCCATACCCATATGCATAAATATTAACACACGATAGTTTTTCCAGTGATATTTTTCTGTAACCTGTGTGTCCTTGATAATTGTATCTCAGTCACAACGGAGACTAATAATAGGCACATCATAATCCTGATTCGGAGTGTTTGGCTCACCACTATACTAAACGGTTGGAGACGATCTGTCATACTTTTGTGGACATTAGTGATCAAATGCGGTAATCTGGAGTTTAAAACGGGTATTTTAACTTTATTCTGTCTCGATTATTTAATGATAACGGCATATGACGTAATTAAGTAATCATTTGAGCGCGGTATTTATTTAAGAGTAAATATCTCGTAAATCTACTTTTAACTTTAATCTGTAACTAGGTTAAATTAGGTTAGGCACAGGTAATGTTACTCTTGGTAGGTTAAAGAGAGATATGTTCACTAATGTGTAGGTTAGTGTGACTATTGACAAGTTTAAGTGAAAAACTACTTATTTAAAATAATTTTAATTTAAAAGCTTGCATATAATTTCCCATAAAAAACTTTACAGATGCTATATTAAGAAGTACATACCCATTTAATACTGTAAAATTATTTTTTTAACAGGTGATGATAATTAATTATAACTTGTTACTGATTATGATCGTTTTGGGAAAAGGATGTTACAGATTTTACAGGAAACAACTAACTTCTGTCATAAAACTAAAAATAACCCTTAATTTGGCAAAAATAAAAAAGTCGGGAGTTCAAACCCTTTTTGATTTTGAATCAGCAAAAAAATAAAAAAACATTCCAAACATTAAAAGTGAACATTATAGTATGTTGACTGTGACACATACACACAACATCACACCTAACTAACCATTAAAGACAGAGCAGAGATAAAAAGAAAGAGATGTATATATGTGTATTATGTCAACTTCTATGCATTCTAGTGCGACTCTCTTTCATGCAATATTTCAGATTTCTGAAGTGTATAGCTAGATGTGTTGCTGGTGTACCTACTGCCAAATTAAGGGATAACAATCACACCACAATAATACTGTATATAACACTATTTTAATACTTTTTTTGAATTATAAAGTTGTATCACTCAAATAGCGCAATGGACATCCTTTTAAAATGGCAATTAAAAACAAATTATTAGCTTTATATATTACCGCATAGAACTACTATTGCATGCATTTTATAATATTTAAAAGGTTTATCTGGAGCATTTTTTTTCTTTTTATCTTTTGAATTGCGTAATTTTGATCTGTATAATAAACCATCGATATAATAGTCATCATGCATAAAGCGAAGTGCATAATTTCAAGAACTTTAATGTTTATAAATAAAAAAATATATATTTCTACCGGCTTTCATTACTATCAATGTGGTCACAGTTCTAACCTAACCTAACTTAGTTAGAAGAAATTGACTTAAAATTCATACTATACTGTTAGGCGATGGGCTTGCAACCTGTCACTAATACGCTGGTAAACATCTTAGCCTGTTTTTATGCCAAATGTGGTTACAGAATTATCAACAAGTTTTTAGAGTTGTTGGTAATTCTGTAGCTCTGCCTACCCCACTCTGGGAATGAAGGCGTGAGTTTATGTATGTATGTATGTACATACCCATTAACGGTGCTCCACCAAAATAAATGTAGGGAATTGCTTTTGTAGTATTTGTATTTTAATATAACTCTCTTTAACCTGTAACCTTTTCTCTTCTAACCTGTCTAATGAAACTTTCACCTGCATCTCCAATATCTCAACAAGCCATAATTCTTATATTTTCATGAATATTATGTTCCCTATTATAGATTTGTAACAACTGGAACACCAAAAAGCGTATTTTAAGCAAAGACGGTAAAAAAACACTTTTTTTTTTTGGAGAAACTTTTGCCTGTTTGTGACTCTTTTATTAGAATTACCCATTCAGTTGTTTTCCTCTGAAAATTAAAATTACGAGGCGTTAATTTGGTACCTTTATATCTGAATTCTTAATTATGAGAGCCGGCTAATGAAAGGTAATTTACTTACGCTAGCCGGTGCCCGAGAATTTGGCTTCCTTTAACCGTGCATTAAACTTAATTAAAAGGGGCTTTATCGAGGGTGTTGACGCTGTTCCGTGCTTAGGTACTCTTAAGAATTTGCGTTGCTCATATCGCTCAAGAAGCATTACTGGCCATGCGCGGGCGAATAGGATATGCGAAGTTAGGTACCTACTGTCGAGGTTAAGAAACCACAATGTATTATCTTTGGACTGCTATTTCAATTCGGCACTTCTTCCATCGTAAAACGAGACATAAAATGAGTGTCATGTCATGACCAGAACAACCACGTCTCATAAAAAATACTTTGTAGGTACTTCGTACCAAGAGCTGAGCTAAAATACAACTGAGGTCGAAGAAACGTCCCTGATTTTCATCATCATCAGCTGTCAGCTGAAACACGTCTATTGCTGCATGATGGACATGTACCTCCATAGGCCTCCCGCAAATACCCGATCACCGCAAGTATCCGATTGGTCTACCTTGTGGGACGCCTACCAACATTTGCCTCTGCCAGTACGTGGACGCCATGTTTTCACTCCAACGGTCATTGGTTCTGTAAGTAAACTCGCCCACTGCTAATTAAGTTTTGCAATTAATACTCAAGAGAGTCCTAGAAAATGAATTGAAAACTGATGATGGCTGTTGGGGCGATAAGGTTTTGGAGTGGCAACACTGGCGACCACGTATCGGATGGCGCAATATCCTAGGTAATTTGAATGGAAACTGCTGGATGGTGTGGTGGAGATAGCGAAAGGCCTAACTAAAACTTAACTACTTAGCCCCGGCTGGTATACTCCTGCCAATTTTTACTTGACACACGTGCTCGTCGTTATTATGTGGATTTAAAGAATTGACGGATCTGCCTCGGAATACGACCAAGTACCTACAAATAGTATAGATACACCCGAGACCGCAGTTTATATGTATACGTACTGACGACGGGGCAAGTTGAACTCGCCGGCATAATAAAATTTGAAACCAACTAAGTGAATTATTTAACAGAATTCATACAATGTATATACCTACTTTAGGCCAGGACCTATGGTTCATATGAGGTTTTGGATTCGAATGGTAACGTTTACGCGTCATAAGAGAATTAGTAGTCAGCTCCGGATCAGTGAGCCGTCTCGCTTCAGAGACGCGAACTTAACGCGATTATCATAATTCACCGCGACTTCACTGTTCACGTTTCATCGCGTGATATTTCACGGTTAATTGGAACGGGTATAATTTAAATGTGTCTCATTATCATTAAAACACGTGCCGCTTACGTGCGTATACATTATTTGAAAGGTTATACATAAATTACCTACTTATTATACCTATGTATACGTATGCATTTGGTTACCGTAAAAAAATGTTCAGAGCAAGTCTAATATTTCTGGCAGTGGACAGTGGAGATAGGACAATCCAAAAAACTAAACACTGCATGCTGATTGCTGGATAATTTGCTATTAACTAGTTAATTAATACAATGCAATACAAGTCTGTAGTCTGTCATACTGTATTTTTTATTATGCTATTTTATACTGTAATTAATAGTAATTAAGTATACGTACTCTTTATTATTATTATCATTATTATCGTACGGCCTGAGATCCTGTGATATTTATTACAATTCTATATCTGAATTTTGTAGCCAGTCTATAGCCGCCCCAGAACACTCGTTGAGCCCCTCAATGCCACCAGCGAAACGACGATTGAGGCACTCCTCCACGATGTTTGCTGTGATGCGCTGCGCCATAGTCACCAAGGCACGCCAAGGGGTTACTGTTGGAGGCAAGGTGCCCGTGATGATGCGCATAGCTCGGTTGAGTTGGACGTCTAGCTTGTGGGTGTGAACCCTTCGGTACCAGATCGGAGCACAGCAGTATTCCGCAGTGGAGCCATACTAGATACCAGGGCCAGCGTGAAAGTCCGCAGGACGTCAGCAAGGGCACCCCACGTGGTTAGACTCACCCGAGTTTTTATCTTCTGTCTCCCCAGGCCTCCAGGTGTTCGCGGAAAGTCAGCGATCTATCCAGCGTGACACCAAGGTATTTGGGAGTGAAAATGTGACGGACCCTCTCCCGTTCAAAGGATACCTTTAATTCCTCCCTAGCCATACAGTTTGTAAGATTGAAAGCAGTTGCTTCTTAGACGGCTTTGGGTAGAGGCGCTATTTCCTATAATATGTGCTCAAGACGCGAAGGTCACTAGTGAGCACATCTTCCCCCTCCCTAAACTTCTTACCTTGGCACGCTAATTCAAGGTATTCGGCATACATGAACTTTTCTGCCTTCCTGGCCGGCACGTGTCGCTTATATACGTGTTGAAAAGCAGTGGGGCCAACACAGACCCTTTTGGCAGCCCATCTTTGACCGTTTTGAAGCTACTCTCCTTCTGCCTGTTCAGCGGGGATGTGTGGGTTGACTATCGGGTACAGTCGGTTGTACAACAAGCGCTCCAGCAATTTATAGGTAACACTCAGCAACGAGATAGCCTGTAGCTTGTAGGTCATAAGCGGGTTTTTCATGCCTTAGATAGCTATAACCTTAGCCCTCCAACCAACTTAACCGGAGATAAGATACCAGTTTCAAGGATGTTGTTAAAGAAGCTGGTAAGCCACCGTTTTGCATGTTTCCCGAGGTGAGACAGAAATTCGGGATATATTCTGTCCAGCCCCGCCGCTTTACCACTCTTGGTTTATTGCTGAGCGAAATCCAGCTCGGGGATGGTGAAAGGGGCACAGACGGTTTTATGTGGCAAGAGGTTTTCAATCTTCCTCATGTTTCCTACCCGGATCGCCCTGGCGAAAACCCTGTCCAGAGAGCCACTTTTAGTAAGTTGCTGCAGCCGCTTCACGATTTCATCCGGGTGCACTGCACTCTCTAATGGCTTAGGCTTGCAGTAGCACCCCCCATTTAGCGGAGAAGTGTCCAGCTCCCTTGATCACTAGGTTCATAAAATTACAAGTGCCACCGCACCACCGTAAATATGAGCCACCGTATCACTGGTACTTTTGTCACTTTAAAGTCATGATTGAAACTTTGAACTGCTGCATTGATCTGTCAAAGGTGTTGACTAATACGAAGGTACAAAAGTGTGCTACTACTTATAAGTTCTGTGTTATAAGGCCAACTATACAACAAGAAACGAAAACACAAAAGAAATGTAAAGGATGCACTTGGTTTTTTTATGCTAGGGGAGGCAAACCAGCCAGTAAATCACCTAATGGAAAGGTGATCACATCGTTGCTTCCCAAGAATAGTGACACAAAGCAAAATAGGTTAATTTTGAGTAATTGATACAGATCGCTTTAAAATGTGCCGTATTGGTACGGTGGTGGCGATCTGTATCAATTACTCAAAATTAACCTATTTTGCTTTGTGTCACTATTCTTGGGAAGCAACGACATGGGCGACGGCAAGATTATTTCCACCTGGATGATTTGAAAACACAATTGGAACTGGTAGGTCCTGTCGGTATGTCACCATATTTAATTTAATAATAAGTAACCGAATTTACTAAATTTAGACAAAGAGTGAGACCATAGTAAACAGTGAGATATAAAAAACTGATGACTCAACCGTAGATTCGTTAGAAGTAATTATGGAATGGCAAAAATAAAAAATAAAATATATTAAAGGTAAAATATCATATTTAATTTAATGCGGCACTGCTTTTCCGGGCATGACGACGTCTACCGGGTCCGCTAGATGTTAAATATGCTATTCCAGACTAAAATCTATCTCTGTGCTAAAATTCATCCAGATCCGTTCACCCGTTCGGGCGTGATTAAGTACCTAACAAACATCTAAACTTTCGAAGACAGTCCGAGAGCAAAGTCTCGAAAGAGATACTTAGTTTGATGAACAAAAATATTTTTCTGCGCCATCTTTTGTTGAACGGTGAAACATACGACTGAGGCGGACACTTGGCGAATAGTTTGCCTCCAATAGAATACCTCAATTAGGGGAATTACTCTTCACTTTACCACTGAGGGCGCTATGGTTTACCAGTTCCAAAAATTGACAAGAGATGGCAGTAAAATACGCGAAAAATGTATATTTCCCATAGAGGTAGGATTTATCCTACATCTATGATATTTTCCCTTAACTTACTATAATATAGGGAACAGTTGACAAAGTAAAATAATTATGCATTGGTGTGCAGCCACATTTTCAGGCAAATGTAATCGGTAACGTAGCCATAAAAATGAAAAACGAATAAATTAACTCGTCTTTTGAAATCACGCTTTAATAAACACTAAAATTAAAGCAGTTTTAACCGTACCTAAACAGTTTTCTCCTTCACTGTCATTGTCACGTCACAAGTCACTGTCAAGTGTCAATGTCATTTCCATGTCCGACACGCGCCTCACGATCGGCGGATCATTTCACTTTTCGTAATCTTATACTTATAAGCTAACGTAGATTTATTTTTAAAATGTCTCCGGAAGAGACTATAGAAAAGTTGAAGCTCTTGGGCCTAAGTGAACAAAAAGCCAGAGAAACGTTGAAAAACGTAAACGTTACCAAATTTTTAATTGCCGGCATAAATGAGGTAAGTTTCATAAGCTTTTTTGTTCACTTTTTTAATAAGACCAAAGGTATTTATTAAGTGAATATTTTTCAGGTCGACCTAGCGAGCTTACCAGCTGGTGCAGGCATGTTGATCTACCACCTGGCTACTAAACTTAAACCTCAAATTGCGAATCAGCTGCCGTTTGTTTGTAAAAACATTGTGAATGGAAAGCTCGATTCTACCCTGCGGGTAGATTCTGCACTAGAATATCTTCTAAGTCATGTCAGTGAGGCTAAGATTGATACCAAGGCATTTGAGAGTGCTTGTGGTGTAGGAGTGGTTGTGACACCAGAGCAAGTGGAGCAAGCAGTCGAAAAACATATGGCTAAGTACAAGGAGGAACTAATACTAAAAAGATATCGCTTTAATTCTGGTATTATGATGCAGGCTGTAAGAGCAGACCTTCCATGGGCTGATGGCAAAGCTATTAAAAATGAAGTGGATGTGCAGGTACACATAAATTTCTTAAATTTATTGCATGTACATACTGATTATTTAGTATCTGAACTTGAAGTCTGTTACGTCAATTGGAGACCATTGAATAAATATTACTAACAATGATACTTTTTGAGCTAGAACAATGAATATTGAGTAATTGTATTTACTCAGCTGAAATTAAGTTATGTTGTGTACATAACATGTATGATCCTTTAGTTATAAAAGATGTAATTCTGATGTAAATGAATGATTAACTTAAATATGTTGTCTTTCTTGCATCTTTTATCTTAATATTGTGTTTTTAATCTTGTGAATTTTGTTAAACAAATAAGTGTATTAGATCATGTCATGAATTTACAGTATCTAGATTATTTTAGATTATGTGTGATATAACAGACTATAATAATTCTGACTTCAGTAAAAATTACAATTCAGTAACGTTTTTCTAATATTTCAGATTTTAGATTTGTTGGGTCCTAAAACTGAGTCTGATCTTGCACCTCCCCCTAAACCTGAGAAGAAAAGTAAAATTGCAGATAGTGGAAAAAAAACTGCTAAGGATAGTAACAAAGGTATAGTAAAAAATTGAGCTTAGATGCTAAATACTTAAGTGACTAAAGACTTTTTTATTGTTATTGTTTTTACCATTTTATATCACACAAGGTGTGAGAAACCTTTGCAGATTTATTAAATTAATGTGTTGAAGTAGTCCACTTCTTTCAAAGATTTAATATTAATGTAATATTTGATTTTTCTTTGTCAGCTACAGTCAAACCTGAGACATCTGAAGCGGCAGGTGACACTGGTGGTGCTTGCTCAATAAATGAGTTGATGAAGAAGCTACCTTTTCATGCTCCAGGTGAGAACTTCAAGTCTGATGGCTATGTGGTAACCCCTGACACTAAGAGATTACTTCAAGAGCATTTAAAAATTACTGGTGGAAAGGTTCACACTAGGTTCCCGCCAGAACCCAATGGCATTCTTCATATTGGTCATGCTAAGGCCATTAATATCAACTTTGGATATGCAGCGGCTCATGATGGCATTTGCTTTTTGAGATATGATGACACTAACCCAGAGAAAGAAGAAGAAAAGTTCTTTGTAGGGATCAAAAACATGGTGGAATGGCTTGGTAAGTGTAAAAACCAGTACTATTTTGAAGCAGTTTACGGTTTATTATAATATAATTATTTCAATTATGGTTTATTAGTAACTGTTTCCTTTGTTTTATACTTGTGAGTGAGTACCTAGTACAGGGTGTGTGATTTTAGGTTACAAGCCTTATCAAATAACTCATTCATCTGACAATTTTGACCAGCTGTATGAGTGGGCAGTTCAGTTGATCAAAAAGGATTTAGCCTATGTGTGCCACCAGAAGTCTGAAGAAATTAAAGGATTTAATCCTCCTCCGTCACCATACAGGAATAGGCCTATTGAAGAAAGCTTACAACTTTTTGAGGTAAAAAAATTGTATTACCTCGTCCTTCCCAAGCATTTCTTTTAATACTTTGAGTTTCTGCCCAATGTCCTCTATAAAGGCCAATTTTTTCATATAAAATTTGATTTCCCAGGCAGAAACTACCAAATCACTTTGTCCTTTACTAAGAACACTACTTAGAATGAGGATATTTTACCATGGTTGGTAAATGTGAGGTAAGATAAGCCACATCACTTATTGTACTTTTTCTGTATTGTTCAGGACATGAAAAACGGTAAAATTGATGAAGGTGAAGCTACACTCAGAATGAAAATAACCCTTGAAGAGGGTAAGCAAGACCCAGTGGCATACAGAATAAAGTTCAAGCCCCACCACCGCACAGGAAGCAAATGGTGTATTTACCCCACATACGACTACACACATTGCCTGTGTGATAGCATTGAACATATCACACACTCGCTTTGTACTAAGGAGTTTCAATCAAGACGGTAACAACAAATTTGCATTCATTTGTTTTCCTTTTAATTTCATTTAAAAAAAATATTTCTTGATTAACATCTTGTGTTTTTTTCTTGCAGATCATCATACTATTGGTTGTGCAATGCGTTAGGCATCTACTGCCCCGTCCAGTGGGAATATGGTCGTCTTAATGTTAATTACACTGTTGTTTCTAAGAGGAAGATTGCCAAGCTTATTGATGAAGGAATCGTGAGTGGTAAGAAATAGCACTTTTGGAAAGGATATCATAAGTTGGAGTTGTAATGGAGAAAAAAGTTTTGTTTTACGTTAGCAGGCTTTTATAGGAAATTGTTTGAAATAGACCATAATAGTTAAATTTAAGATCCATAAAATAAAGTAGTGAGCTAGGTGGAGTAGGTGTGAATTTTAGTCTGCTGTATGTGAGAATTTTAGACGTATTTTCTCTTTGTCAGATTGGGACGACCCGCGCCTGTACACACTGACGGCGCTGCGGCGTCGCGGCGTGCCGGCGGCAGCGGTGAACAGCTTCTGCGCCGCGCTCGGCGTCACGGGCGCGCTCGGCGCCGTCGACCCCACCATGCTCGACGCGGCTGTCAGGGACGCTCTCAACGTCTCCGCGCCTAGGTAATATCGGAGCCTACCCGCGTCTGCAAAATATCGGAGTCGTCGCCGCCTGGGTCGTCCCCGCACCGAGTGCCGAGAACTAATAGAACACGGCTTGTATTTTCCTTACTTGCAAGTCAGTGAGTGACACAAAATTTCCAGAATAGTTGTACCCGCGCTGCCGGATAGATTTTCACTGGTTTAACTTCGGACGGGCAAGGCAGATTCTTACTTGTGTTGTGAACTCTCAAAATGTGAACCAGTTCAAAAATAAGTTTGACAACATTCTAAATTAGTGTGACATTTCGTGTAGTAAACAAAGATTTAGACATATCAGTGTCAACTGCCTGTCTAAAATAAAATAATTCATAATAATAATAATCCTAAGAATCTCTACCGCGAGGTGTGCAGTCTCAGGGATTATTTCCTTGGCAATGAGGGTAGGATGCATCGTGATGTGGTTGCAGTAGACAGGAGCCTCACGCATCTCTCCTTGGCAAACGAGAACTGGCGCAGACCAACGGTGTTGAGCACTGAAGACTGCAAGAACGTATGGAAGAGCAAGAAGCTACACGGACGCTTCTACCGGGCCATGACAAGGCCTGATGTAGACTTTTTAGCGTCCGTGAACTGGCTACGGTTTGGTGACCTCTTTGGGGAAACCGAACGTTTTGTCTGTGCATTTGCTGACGAGGTCATAATGACGAACAATTACGGGAATTATATTCTGAAGGATAGGGACGGTCAACATTTGTGGAGCGTGCCATTGCCCCGGCGATTCCCTCAGACATATAATTTCCGGTTGTTCGCATTTGGACAACGGCAAGTACTTGCACAGACATAACCTCGTGGCCAGGATCATCCATCAGCAACTTGCTCTTCAATATGGTCTTGTTGAATCTGAAGTGTACTATAAGTACACACCGGCGCCAGGATTGATCTATCATTACGGACAACACTATTGTCGCCAATAAGCCTGATATCGTGTTGACAGATCGATCTCAACGCCGGGCAGTGCTCGTGGACTTCACCATCTCGCATTAGGAGAACCTCGTGAAGGCCGAGAAGGACAAGCTCAGCCTTGCCCTGACTTGGCTCTCGAGGTGACCGCCATGTGGGATGTTGACTCGACGATCACTGTCCCGATAGTTGTTTCGGCAAACGGTCTTATAGCGAAGAGTCTCGACCAATACCTCAAGAGTCTCGCTAGATGGCTGGATCAAGGGCCATATACAGAAGGCAGTACACCTCGACACGGCACGCGTTGTGAGGATGTTCCGGTCTCTGCAGCCCTAACCACCGGTAGCTTGAGCCTTGCCCCGCTGCCGGCGGCACCCGTAGGTTAGGTTTTTTATAATGTTTTTTTATTTATTCGTTTTACTATACTTTTATATTTGAATACTTAGTTATTTTACTTTTATATTTGAATACTTATTGTAAAAAACCGTGTCGTAAAAATTGTTCACACCAAGTCCCAGCAGTGCTCCTCGCAGCAGTTGACCTCGGAAATGATTATACTCGTCAAACTTCGTCTAGGTTATTTTCTTCTTCTGTAAATAGACTTGTCATTTTCTAATGCTGGTGATCTTTGCCAGTGGCAAGTTAACTTGAACTTTTAAACATCCAACTGGCGGCATCTGAACTGGCCTCGGTCACACAAAACTCGTCATAAGCTAACGCTAAATATATGAAGCGTAGCACAGCTCACTAACAGGCATCCGTGTCGCTAAAATCCTCTAAAGTGACAAGTATCTGTTCAAAATATTTTTCATCACACTTGTACGTAAACAGTATCTAAACATACAGGTTAACTTGGCCGCAATGCCCCATATAAAACCCTCGACCTTTTTTTTTACCATGAAACCCAAGGTCGGTAAGTAATTTTTTTTTAATTTATTGCACAGCACAGGTCATGCATGTTCAACCAAGGAGTTTACACGCAATTGAAAAATTGTCTTAAAATGTTATTTAAACAGGAATTTCATTGCAATCTCGCTACATGTTACTTAAATACTCAATTAATGTTCTTAATAATCGATTTTAATAGTTTTCTGTACCAAAACGTCGTTTTTTTTTATACTCCTTCAGGGCTGTATGTATACCTACGTAAGTATTTGCCCTTAACGTTTCTGAACGAAACATTTGTATAATCTGTGAAGTCCGCCCGCCATCCGCTTAAAAAAAGTTCAAGTAATTCGTAATAATAGTTGTGCTGACTTGTGTATTTATTTACTCGCAAATGTGATGAAAAACATTGTATATTTCACGGGCGGTACGGGAATTACGAACCTCGACTCAGAAAGCCCTCAGTCTTCGACTTCGGGCTTCTACTAGAGCCTCGATCGTAATTCCTTACTTACCGACCTTAATACACAATGTACTATAACAGCTACGACCTTCTTATAGAGTAATGGTGGTCCTGGAGCCTTTGAAAATAACCATCACTAACTTCCCGAGCGACAAGCCCCTGCAAGTGACCGTCCCTGACTTCCCCACCGAGCTGGAGCGGGGCTCGCACCAGGTCGCCCTCGACCGGGTGCTTTATATCGAGGCCACGGACTTCAAGGAGCAGCCCGAGAAAGGGTACCGCCGCCTCACTCCCACTCAAACAGTTGGCTTGAGGCATGCTGGATATGTCATCAAAGTAAGTCTTGGGTCACCGAAGTAATATCACCTAGGCAGAAATTCACAGGGTCGACAGAAAAGACTGCTAAATACAATAACTGATAGAACACTGAGACCAACACAACACCAGGAAAAGTATTTAGGAATAAACAACTTAAGTAGAATACCCATTACCCAAGTCCCTTATTCTCTCAGAATCTAAAATCAGGTTCATATCATCATATCATTTGCCATAATCATTTTTAGTCATAATATGTAATATTTGTTAGGTCATATCTATTGCAAGTAATAACGTTTTTTTTTTAGAAAATGTTTTTTTTTCAGGATTTTTATTAATAAATCCTAACCAAACCTAGAATTGTCTACACGTTAGATATATAAGAAGGCGGTCACTTTCTTTAAACGAATCCTCTCAGTAGACTGGCTTAAACTGGATATTCTTCCAAAACCGGGCTTTCTTGTATTCGTATTTCTGAGTGAGTAGGACGCTAAAATACTATAAACTGTACTTTGACTCTCAACCTTTTCTGTAAAATGCACTACGAGCTTCGCATTCGACCAGAGAGGTTGTGTAACGAAGAAATTACAAACAGTTTCGCGACGCATTTTTTCTCGATTAATCATAATTACTGTGAAAAAAAATCTACATCCATAAAATTTGAAAAGCTTGTACTTTTTTAAGGAATTTAATATTTTAAACAGAGGTTCAAACTTTGTCTGAATTTCACTCCACATACGTTATCAGTGTTATCACTAGCTGGTAACACGAAATGCATAGCGACTGGAGTACCTACTCATAATGTGACAGCTTGTGTCATAGGTAAAATTAAATAAATAAATAAATATCAGGGGACAATGTTACCCCAATTGACCTAGTCTCAAACTAGGCTCTAGGATTGTAATAAGTTGCCATATGAAGAATTTGAGAAAAATGCTTGGTGTCACCGCTCGCTGGTCGGACTCACCACAAAATTATGACATTTGTGACAAAATAATAAGAATAACTCGCGATTTTATTTGAAGCGAAAAAAAAAACTTATATACGATTTTAGCTCTTTGATATTTAAAAGTTCTAAAACCCTTGTAGGTATCGAAGGTGTTCCACGATGATGCGGGCAAAGTGGTTGAAGTAGAGTGCACAGCGGAGCCGGCCGAGTCTGCAGAGAAGCCCAAAGCCTTCATACACTGGGTGTCGGAGCCTACCAAGGTGGAAGTTAGGCTGTATGAACCTCTGTAAGTATCAGTCAGGGACCGGAACCGCTTAGCGCGAAAGGGGTTTTTGATATGCTTTTTGATAGACTTGTTGTTACAAACCCCAAGGATGCGCTAAGCTTATCGTCGACTTAGCTCAAAGAAAGGCCAACCAAACGATACGGTTAATTCGACTAAGCGCTAAGCCTATTCCAATACCCTATTGTCTGTCACCTTATTCAAGCTTATTCGAACGGTTTCAAGCTGGTTTAACCTCTATGCGCAAGAGTTTAGACGTATTATTGAATTACCTAACAATTGATAGGGTGGCGGCAGGCAGTAGCTGCTTAAGCGAGACGGCTAGAGTTCGCCCGAATGCGCAAAAAAGAGAGAGGCGATCGATGGGGTAATACCCAGTCAATGCTAAGCGCTTAAATATTAAACTACCGAAACCCTAATGAACCGGGTAAGCTCTTTGGATGCGGTTAATTACTTCAAAGGGGTTCGCCCTAACGTTAAGGTGACTCAATCATAGCTAAGCACATCGATTGGCTAACCGAATGATAGGCTAAGCCTATTGATAGGGTTAATCAAAAGAAGGGGTTTTCCGGTCCCTGGTATCAGTCTGCTATGCTACTCAAACATACAGTATATTTTTGTAGTTATAACTATAATTGTTGGTTTTAACTCTTCTTAAATATTTATTTATGTGTTCATCATATTTTATTATATAAATTATCGTACAGTTACAACACGGGATTGTTGAGGCGCTTGGCACTGTAAGTATTTTGGCCGTGTAATGCAAATCGGGTTTAGTCGGTTATACTCGTATATCCGGACAAGGAAAGTTCCACGACTTAGTATAATAGACATACATCGTTATCGCGGGAGCAAAAACAAATCTATTAAAGAACACATATAACAGAATGTATGTTTAGTATAAATGGAATATTTTGCCTAAACACTCTTAGCCTCTTAAGAAGTTCTTCATATCTAGGACGGAGTTTTCGCTGGAAACGGTCAATCAAACTTGTCTTACACTGAGTAAACGCTTCTATAAGTCAACGTGTCAAATTTAATATAAAAAAATATTATGTCAAATCCTGTATTTTTAAGTACAAAAATAGTTTATACTATTAAAATATATGTTTTCCATTTGTACTCATATTTAATTTAGATATACTTTTGTATGTTTTTGTACATATCAAATCAATCAAGAATGAAAAATGTCTAAAGTAGCAGGAAAAGTGACTAGCGGTTGACGTTAGGATTGCGTAGCTAATCTCTTTAAATATGTACTACTGATCAAGTCAAGTACGGAGGTAAGATATTTGAAAGAAAATGTATACTTTTTGAACTCGTAGGTATAAACGTTTCTCGATAGGAGTGTCACTTCTGTTATTGCCTATTTGTCATACTCTTTCACTACTGTCAAATCGTTTTTGCTTCCGCGATAACGATGTATGATAATAGAAGAAAATTGCCATCGTGTTTGACAGGCGTGAAATCCCATTTTTGAGAGCCAGAACTAACAACCTGAAACCAAGTTACTACAACAAGTGATGTTTCGACCACGCATTTATCTGTACGCTGTTTACGAGTCTATTTTGATTATAAATGTTTATTTGCTAAAAATATTAATGTAAAACAAAGTATATTTTTTTTCTATAAAATAATGAACAGACAGACCATGAGAGTCGCACCATAACAGGTATATATTTACCCTTTTAAGCCCTTAAAAATATTTATTACAAACACAGTAAATTAATGTAAACCTCCCTCAGCATCGCCGTAACAAGAACCTATAAAAAAAACAAGGGTAGCTCTGTCGAACATACAGATAACACGTCCTTCTAGATGGATGGATCTGTTACCAAACTTCTAGTTGGAATTTTTAGGTCCTTTCAAGTCTGGTAATATTTTGCTTTGGCTATTCCAATTTAGGTTCAAACACAAGAACCCAGAGGACCCCAACGAGGTACCCGGCGGTTTCCTTTCTGACTGCCGCTCGGATACGCTGAAGGTTGTGAAGGCCGTCGCCGACGCCTCCATCAGGAGCGCCAAAGTCTACGACAAGTTCCAGTTCGAGAGGATCGGCTTCTTCTCCGTCGACCCTGACACAAACTCCACCAGCGTAAGTAGAACTTGGCCAATTCACTGCAATTCATTTCATAACTTGGCTGCCATACAAGGCCGTCTATTCAGTGCCAATAAATATCTTATTATTACAAAACAAAAGAAAAACAAGAAATGTTTCGCTGGAATTCTTAATAAAGTGAATATTCAACACAGTTTCTTATAAAGTCCAAAAACGAAGAATTTGTTTCTAACTGAGACATTGTTATGAGGTTTGACGAGCATTATTTTATATTTGCAAACCTTTTCAGCAAATTTCGTCGTGGTTAACATGTTGGAGTTTTAACGCTTTTATTTTTCTTTCTAGATGGTGTTTAACAGGACGGTTTCTCTAAAAGAAGACACAGGCAAATAGATCCTGAATAAAATATATTTATTACCCATAATTATCTGTATTTAATACGATTTCTATAATAAACAGGTTTTATTTATTACCATCTGTTTTTCCTGTACCCCACTTGTAGCACTTCCCTCGCCAAGGTCCTTGCGCTACCTGTGGAGCTAATCCTTATGGAAATCTCGTTTTTGTTGGATTAATGTACTGATTGATTGTTAAATGTTAAGTAGTTTTGTTTAACATCAATTTAGGTACTCTCAGATGTTAACAATATAGAGCATCGTTAAGCAATACATCATAATAAATAATATACATAAATGCGCAAAATTAAATCGTTTCCATTTTGTTCCAAAACGAAGTATCTCTGAAGCGAAAAAAATAAAAAATAATGTTCAATCCGTTTAAAATGCAGTATGTCGTGGGTTTAGATTTGGTTGTGTCATCAATCAGGGGCTAAAGAGACGGCTGATGTGTACACCCTTAGGCGGAGGGCGGGCGGGCGCGCGCGGCGGGGCAGTATCGAGCGTGGGCCGCGCCCGCCCGCGGCCGCACTCGCCGACCCGCGACGCACCGCGCGGCCGCTCGCTCCGGCCCGCGCGACTCCTGCTCCACGCTCCACCGCGGACAAACGATGTACAAATAGTGAAACCGAAATCTCTATGCCAATATCTTAGGTAAGTAACTTGCTCTTCACCTACCTATTAAACTTTAGCCTTAATATATTTGCACCCGGAGCTATTTCGGTTTATGGTCTGAAAGTGGCTGAAATGCGTCACAGTGCTGACGTTCTGGTGACGTAATTTGGTGGAAAACTGATTGCATATGACATAGACGTCCTTTTATTCATATGACAAATAAATATTATTTTTTTGTCGAAAATTTAATTAGTCAGGTATACCTACCAATCTCGGGCCCGAGTGGGACTAATTAATATCACATTGAATTTATATTTTGTGCTGCATGCCGCATGAAATGATTGTTTACGTACGTAAATGGGTGATAACGCGGCGTTTTAACCGCCGTCATTATTTTCTTCGCATATTATTCAAGACAAAATTATTAATTTTCTTGTCCTTTTAATTGGAACGCATGCTACCACCTGGTCTGCTATTTTTTGACGTCAAAAGTTGCTAGAAGGTATCTTTATTTTCGTTATATTGAAGGCAACAATGACGGCGGTTGAAAAACCCGAATATTCACCCAAATATCGAAAAGCATTGTGCAATCAGTTCAGGGTTTGTTGTTGCCATCAGATTCTTATATATATACCTAACTGTTTCCTGTTTTATCTCCTAGGCTTGATCGACCTCTCATTGTGCATAAAAGTTATGTCCGTGTAGTGCCTAGTAGTTCTCTTAAGTATAGTCAAGGGCATTAATATCTATACAGCCATGGCGTCAAATACACGGAGAGCCAGAGGCATAAAGGTGTATAGATATTTTTGACGTCTTGGGAACGTATATATATTTTTGCCATTGACTGTACCTACAGCCCTAAGTGCATGCAAGGTCAAAGTTATATCGTTTAACTTTCCATTAATTGAGTTTTACCGCGGGGGGCAAGGGGCGTATTCCCGAGGCGTCGGCGATTGAGTTTGCTCACTTTCCATTTATTGACATGGAAAGTTATAAAATGTCAATATAGGTAAACAAGTTAGCGCGATATAACGATTAATGAAATTACTTAGGAAACGTACTTACGCTACGTAAGTCTTACTAGTTTAACAGTTATTTAGAACTATGAAATCCTGGATGAAGTAAAACTTGTGCTGTAAAATAATTGTTTATTACTTAAACAAATATTGGGCTGCTGTTTTTTTTGTATAAATGAATAACCTAATGGAATTTGCGGCAACACATTACGGTATAGCTTATAATTCGGGTTAAAATGGATAGACGATGAAGATAAAAATATATTTTATCAGTCTGGAGCCCCTTCTCGTATTTTACTTAAATTCATGTAGCCAGCATAAATATTAATTCACAGATCACCCAATAAATCGTCTGCAATAGACGCTAAGGCCTTCGTATGGTCGTACCTTGAACTGCTTCGCAAAGTTAACTGCTAAAAGCAAGCGGGAACGCTCGATAGGATAAAGGCCGCGTACGGTTATCTTCATTGTTATCTGCTGTAACGGCATTGACTTCAACTAAATGCTGGTGCGATGCGATTACTTTAATGGAAGGATGTTTGCGTATCGGTAATTGCAAATTTGACGCACATGTTACAATATCGAGTTAAACTCGTATAGCGATCAATATGATATAAAAAAAATGTTTGGGTTTGGGTTTGGGCGTTGATGTTACTGATTTTACAATTACTCTTGAAGTCTTGATTCAAGATGATCTAGCTTTCGTTGATAAGGTATGAAGGGAATTTTTATTTTTATTTATGAAAAGGACCCATTGTAAGAAACTTACTTTTACTGTTTTTTTTGAAGTGGTATCTTCATGTCAATCAGGTTTTATATAACAACAGTTACTGTAAATTTATAGCAATCCTTACAAAAACGGTGTTCAATCATACCGAGGAAAATATAAACTTAACAAAACGGAGAGTGGTTACCGAAACTGTTATTTCTTCGTTTAGCCGAAGACAGTAATTCATATTTTATTTGATGTTATTTCCAACTAAGGTCGGTAGGGGCTATTTCGACTGAGGGGTAATTAAAACTAAGGGCAATAACTTATATACTATTTGCCTTATTCAATAATGTCATCTGTACGCAGAACGGTAAACTACCTGTTTCGTGAAAAAATTATAGTTGGCGTTGCTCACGCGTAATCTGCCTTAATGACAGGTCTTTTTTTATCAGTCGCCTATTTTCGCAAGTGTTAACGGACTACGCTCTTCAAGACAAAAAAATATATTTTGATTGCTTGTTTTCACAATATTATACCGTGAGTGGTGAAAATATAAACCGTAAGTTGTATTCTGCTTATTTGTTTGTTACAGATATAAGTTTTAGAAGAGATATTTGGTTAGTTTTAATAGCCCCGCAAAAGTATTGAAGTCGGATATTTCGACTACCCTCAAGTTGCAATTACCCCGCTTTATTTTGTATGGTGTTCTAAAACACTAGTGATGTCCAATTTATCGATACTCTACTTAATAAAAACCTTAGCATATTATCTGAAAAACTTGGTTAATTTAACAACTTTTAGTAGTTTTTATAGTAATCTATATATCTTTTTTTACAGTATATAAATAAAAGTAGGAATAAAAAAACTGTGTTTTTCTGGTTATATATTAATGTTTTGTTTTGAACTCAAGAACTTGCACTTAGAAAGCAATATTTGTTGATTAGATATACCCGGCACTTTACTTGATATACCTATGTCGTGGTTAACATGACAATTTCTTAAAAGCGTAAAGTAATGCGTTTTCATATGGTTTTAGATGGTGCGGCACTATAAACGTAAAAAAAGAAAAACAATATCCTATAGACCAACTTCATAGAGCAGTTGAAGATGTGGTGGGTGTAACCTATGGTTTCACTATATACAAACGACGTTTCAAATATTTTTTAATGGGAGATTAAAGTTTTAGTAATTACTGTAAATTAAGTATTAGTTAATTATTTGTAAGTGAAAACTTAATTAGTAGTAATATTGGTGAAGACTGGTTTGATTTTACTTCTTTTATTAGCAAATAAAAACCGATTTAAATTAAATCTAGAAGAACCACATTTTTTTACAATGGATTAGTTTTGTTCATTTGATTCGATTTATCGACTATGTTGGCCGACATGCAGGGGCACCTGCACTATTATCTATGGAAAAAGTTGAAATAGCCCCTCCTAAATGTTCAAAGTGTTTTTTTACGAAACTGAGGCTTGTAGGATTGCAATAAGGTATTATTTTGAATGAACCATGCAGTAATAAAGTCTGGCTTTCAAATTCAGTACCATCACAGCATTAGTAGGACTAAATATGTGTCATAGTTGAAATTGCCCCACCGCGGGGTAAATGCAACAATTTCTGCCTTTTTTTGAGTTTTTTTTAATTTGAACATACAATGAGGGAATTCTGTATTATAGACACGTGGAAAATAAAGTCAAATAAAGCCTTTAGAACACCTATTTATTTTATTTATCATATCGTATTCACAGACGAAGATCCTGACCTTTGAAGTTGATGTTTGTGTTTTTTTAGTCGAAATAGCCCCTACCAACCTTAAGCCCTTTTGGTCGCAAAACTTTATAAGTTTTAGATAGTTATTGTCCGCCCGATGTAATGTTTTTACTTTTACATCGTTGTATCCAGCCAAATTCTTACTGCTAGTTTGGTTCGTCAAGCATTTCGTCCACTTTTTGCTGTCGCTGTGAGCTAATTAATAGAGCTCTTTAACGATAATGAAGATGTTTATAATAGTTCGGGCAATGGTTTTTGGAAATGTGAAATCCTGTTCCCAGGCATGGATTGTAGATAGGCCACACCTTTAGACATATAGAGCGGAAAATAGGGCTTCGTGGACTAGGTGACGGTACGATCCAGTAGGTTACAAGGGGGGACTAAAGGTCACAATTTATGTGAAAAATAAGTACGTAAGTATGTTTTAGGGTTCCGAAGGGTAAAACAGAACTAGGTAGGTATTATGAATTTATGAATGTGTATGCGTATCTTTCCATACTAGCTGGTACTCACAACTATTTTACTCTGAAACGATTATCAGATACTGAGACTATGAAAATAAAACTAAAAGTAAATTTAATTAATTGATTAATAACTATTAGTCCTGGGTCCCGGTTTAATGGGGCATAAAATACTTGTTACGTTGTAGTTTATCCGTTTGCCAATATTCGTTGCACCATTCCCTTGAATGCGGCAGTTATGCAGTGCTACAAAATGTTGGCACCGATACCTAGGTATCTAAAAGATGCTCATAATCGTTAAACCTTTGCAGTGTTCTGGTCAGACTTTCATTGAGCACGGCTTAATGAATGGAATCGGTACACTACGCTATCGTGATAATGGTTTAGCCGGTGTACGAGGCCACCTTAGAAATTACCCCCGTGTTGCACGAGGTACCCTATTTATATTTCCGTGAATTAGATATTCGCCCTGCATATTTACAGTCCACTCATTTGATTAGGATAAATGGTGGGGTAGGCAATAGGCATGCCCCAGTAAACTCACGGCCTTTGCCCATTACGTATGCTAGAGAGAACGTACGTTACGACGACCTAACCTAATATTAGCATTCATTTATTATATGCTAAACTCTTTTACTCTGTTAGTTAGTTATTGAATACAGCACTTTGCTTAATAAATATATAAGTTTTATTCTAAAACTTCTATTAAGGTCTTCAATGTTCTTCAAAGCAGGCAGCAAGGGCAGTTTGTTTCGGCATGCTTCCATCAGTATGCTCTACTCGCAGGTTCTTATATCGATTCTGAAGCCGTTCAGCAAGCACCTAATTCGGCGCTGCTCGGTTGGTTAAGCCACCTTAGTGGGTTGCCTTCGGCAAGCCAGGCGTTCTGAATTTTCTATCAAGGGTCGTTGGTGTTCATGTTAGCAATTCGGTAGGTTTCGAGATTTTAGTCTTTGTAACCGTTTGTCGTATAAAAATCTGCAAAATATCCTAAATTAAAGCATATTACAATATAAAAGGAAAACTATCACGTAGAATATAAATAATTTAATTGGTTATCTTATAAAGTTGCATGCGGCTAAAATGTTTTTACCTAGTGAACAGTATCTAAGTTCTTGTGATTTTTTATTGCCTTTTTATTGCGTCAGGAAGAGTGTTGTTTGGGGATTTCTTTTGTGTTGGTAGTAAGAGTGACGACGGAACAATACCTACTGAGCGTGGTCCGAAATGCTCTTGCCCGGTTTATTTACATAATAATATACAGCTGTGCCATATTTCCGTGATAGCGATTAGCACCGATCATTTGAAAACCCTGAAGGGCCCCTCGTTGTGAAAACTGTGTCGGCACCAAAAGATAAATAAATAAAATAAATAAATATCAGGGGTCAATGTCACACCAATTGACCTAGTCCCAATTTAAGCTCTAGGCTTGTATTATGGGTACTAGACAACGATATAAATACTTATATAGAGAAATACATACTTAAATACATAGTTAACATCCATGACTTAAGAACAAATATTCGCGCTCATCACACTAATATCTGCCCTTACCGGGATTTGAACCCAGGACCGCTAGCTTAAGATGATAACTACTTTGTTGTCAGAAATCAGTCTGAAGGCCGTTGTGCAAATTTTGCTGGGTAACGACTCGCTCAGAATAGGAGCAGCGTTGAGGCTGGATTGCCCGGTGTGTGAGCCTCACCAGTGTGTCTGTCACCACGGACTAAGTTCCATGCGGTGCACGGGGCGATTTTCTAGATCCCATTCTATTATAGTAGTTTATGCAACAGTTGTATAAGAGATGTCAAAAAAAAAAGAGTGGTGTATTTTTTGACTTAGTTATACACCGTTGCATACAATACTTTTTCTACGACTAGGTTTCAAATAAAATGCAAAATTAAATTAATATACCTAGGTTAGAATACGAACGAACGACGACCAGAACAACAAACGAGCGAGAAACATTCGAAAACAACAAAATATGTGTCTATGGTTAACTTTGTTTTTAAATTGATGTGCACTTGCCAGGTTTCATATTTTTTTTAAAAGTTGCACAATCGATTTAACTTGTGAAATAGGGACTAAAAAACACCTAATGATGTGAGAAATGAATTCTTTTACCTGATTGGTCGATTTTAATATAGCTGCGTTCTGGTTGGTTGATACCAAATAAAATGGTTTTTTTTAAAGAGTTAAATTAGTAAAAGAGTTTACATACCAAAAAGAACCTAACGTTCCGATTGACAGTCAATGTGTATTGTGATTGGTGGTTTAATTTGGTGAAGTATTTTGATTGGTCAAATTAACCTAGGTGTAAGCTTTGGCAGCTAGGCATATCGTTTTGGCTCAAAAAAGACAAGTGCTGTTAAGGGGAATAGACTAGATAGACTTTTCTACGGAATGTTCTGCGGACATATTATCTATATTCTTATATTAGTGTTCGTGACTATATAAATGACAGATAAAAGTACAGGAGTAGGAAAACGATATAATTCGTCGGGCTCTGGTGGCTTGTTCTTTGTGTGTTGGAGCCACGGGGTTTTAGTCGTGCGGATGGTAGGAGGCCAGACGGTTTAGCACTAGTTCCATGGGCTAGGTGCCGTAGCCTTATGTGGGATGAAACATGCGGCAGCATTTTTGCTTCCTCGCACCTCGGCGACACGATACGGGGCGCGGGTGCCGCCGCAGTCTCTGATCTCAAACCGGTGTATGAGTTTGTTCCGGTGGCGGCGGATGGTCCTTGGTGTGTAAAAGCAAAGACTTTTATTAAGGCTTTGGGACAGCTATTGAGGGATAGGGGCTGTGATCCTCGGTCCGGTTCGTTTCTGGTTTAACAAATTTCGTTGGCAATACAGCGTGGCAATGCTGCCAGTATATTTAGTAAGACCGGAGTACGTAGTTTATAACAATGTATAATTTAATTATCAAACGCTAAAACTTCTTAGTCAAACCATCGTGTGTTGTTCGGAGTTTAAGGAAAAATAATAACTACCTAATAATTCAACCTGCTCAACTAGGCAACAACTGTAACAAGGAAAGTTGGGTTAGGGTAGCAGAGCGGAGAAATAACTTCCCGCCCAGCTAACTAAAGCGTATTGTTATATGTGTATTTTGTCAACTAGCAAACCCAGTTTCCCGAATACATTGTAAAAGTTGGTACGTAAATGAGGCGTTTTCCATCCGAAATTGAAAGCCATTATGAAGAGAAACGTACCTACCTCGCGATACAAATAAGTATGTACTTAGGTACATCATTTCATTACGCTTCTGTCAAATTAACGCTCTGCAGGAGACTTTCCCGACAGCACAACGGGTGGCCGTCTGAAATATTACCTAACACGTTTTATCAAACAACGTCGAAATATAATGTTTTACAAACTTTCTTTCATTATGTGTTGTAGGTATTATACAAGGTCTTTTGAAATTCGACATATAAAAATAAAAACTTTCCTACATTTTATAGGGCTCATAACATCGCCGCACCCGGGATCACGTCTTTATTCCCCACAGACCCCGTGGAGGCCGCTCCTAAATGATTGCTCGAGTTAGGTCGTTGGTTAGCGATGTGAGGAGCGAGGCGCGAACCTTGATGTAATTATTTTGGCAAAATATAGTTAGTCGGGTGTTCTACGTCTTATTTCAATGCTATGTTGGATATTAGATATTTATGTAAGCCAGCATTTGCCCGCGACTTCGTCCGCGTAGAACTTTTAACGTTATACCTACAGGAAGTAAAAATAGTTACAGGATAAAAGTAATTTCAACCGATTGTGAGTTGTAGAGAAACATCGTCACAAACAAACTATTTTTTTCTTTTCTACGTAAAACAAATGGCTTTTACTCGCACCTTCGTCAGCGTAGAGGGCGTCCCTGAGGAATTGTCCAGTTTTCCGAGATAAAAAAGGTAACAATCCACGGATATTCGCCTTCGCCTGTATGCATACTTACCTAACAAAAGAGGCGTTAAACCGTTAAGAAGAAATAAAGAAATAAACCAACTTTCGCATTTATACAATTATTAAGAAAGCAATGATTGTAAGTTTTTTTGTCATGAATGATGAATGATGATAGTACCTATAGATAATTATTTCACCGACCTGTTAATGTACATTGTTAGCATGAAACCGTGGCATTCTCTGCCTTTTATAGGGTTCCGAAGTCAAACTACTAGGAAGTCTTATAGTTCCGCCATGTCCGTCTGTGCGTCTGTCCGCGGTCTAGCACAGGTACTCTTGGTACTCCTTACAAAGTTGTAAGTTATTCATTAAAATTACGCCGCCAAAGTTTAAAAATAAAATCTTAAAAAGCATTTTTTATAGGTTGCATAGATACACGTAAAGCAAAGGAACATTTTTTTTACAATATATCATCGAGTTATACAATACAATACAATACAAATACTCTTTATTGAACACCAAAAAAAACAAAACACGGAACAGTACATTTTAACTATAGGTATACAACAGACCATATACGCTCTTAAAAAAGCATTACGTACAAAATTATCATTATTTTTTAATTTGGGGAACCGTTTAGGACATATTAATATTGTAAAGTGTAATTTTTGTTAGACTTGCGAGAAGAGAAGAGAATAAGAATTTTGGATCAATAATTGCAAAGTTTTTTTCATTCTACTTTCATATCTTTTTTAATATAAGTAGGTATTAGGTATTTGTAGCCTTGTGTAATTTGCACAATGCCGTTACCCCCTCTGTATTTATTTCACCCTTCTTCCATATCAAATGACTAATAGACCGAAGTGGCGTTCGCCTCCATTAACGCTTTTATTAAGCTGTGTTATAGCGGTTATTATATCCGACGATATGACGTGCTAGCCAAGCAGGCATCACGTCATCGACACCACTTCACAAATACGTGTACCTCATTAATATTACAGTCCCCATTCACGACCATCCAGCAACGAAATACGTGAATAAGTTTTATTTCAGCTTAGAGGCGGGTACTGCTCTTTGCCTATTTGAGTAAAATAGAACTTGCTGTATTTGTAGCGTCGCGAAACCCCTATGACCTTGTTGTGTGCTTGCTTTATTTTTATACTTATTAATCTCAATAGCGGCCTTTACACGTAAACTTCGGACCGCGGGAAACGCCACGCGCCGTTCCAATCTTCGTTCCGAACCGTAAATTTTTTACTATTTTACTATTACAGTTGCATTTACACGTACGGTTCGGAACGATAATTGGAACGGTGCGTGGCGTTTCCTGCGGTCCGAACTTTACGTGTACAGGCCGCTAATGACTGGAGAATTTAACAGGTAGTCGTTGGGAAATGACATTAGGTGCCAAATAAATATTAGAATCTAATAAAGATTAGGCTGTATTTTAAGGAGTGATTAATAGTTAATACATACCCTGAGTTTAAAAACGCATAGCGGCATCATGAATCGGTAAAAATAAAATATATAGGGAGCTTAACGAGCGGTTAAGCGGCGGCGGGAACCAAACTTAAAGAGCGTTAGCCTTAACGGGTAGTAGTCACTTTAAAATAAAATCGTTTTTTTTTCATGTAGCTAACATGTAGCTTGTGTATGTACGAACGTTCCCTAGGTATCTTTAAACCGGGTTCTTGCTTAAGTTTTTTAGAACTTCACGGCAGGCTTTAATATCCCTTTAAAATAAAACAGGTTTGTTTTCTTTGAAAAATGAAAACCACATAGATACGTTTGTACGAGTATAAATGAAATGGAATGTCCTGTAGGTGCCGACTTATTTCTTAATTGTTAAAGTTCACGGTAGCTTTAAAGTAATTTTAAAATATGAATGGATTTTTTACAGCGAAATAACAGTTACAATAAGTATAAAAGAGGTGTATTATGATTAGTAAAAAAATTATCGGGCAGTAATTATTTTTTTGGGTGGTGTGTTAATTAATGGTGTCGTAGTAAAAAAGGGCGATTATTTAATAGTAAAATGTCACTCCAAAAAATACTCTAGCAATGCGATAAATAAATTAGAGGTAAAATACACAAACAAATGTTTACAAAGTGCACTTAAACATTTGTCAAATGGTAACCTAACGGTTTACTTTGTGTTTAATAGCTCGAGCACGAGCATTTGACTCATTCGTTACGTTTTCGAATCGCATTTACTACCTATTAGAAAAAGTGTTCTGAACCCATCCGTAGCACGAGCCCCTTAAATACTCACATTTCCATACATTATTTTACGTATAGGTACGTACTTCACCTTGCTACCTACCTACTGGACCATAAATCACATACATACTTTTTTACACTAGCATACGGAAACATATATAAAATACATTTTATAAACCGCTTAATTATTTTTATAACTAGTTAATTCCGATTTGTTCATAGTGATAATTATATTCAGTCATTTTATCGGTCAATTTATTTATACAACTGCCTCTTTAAATCAGTGCCTTAGTTTTCTCGGAAAAGTGATTTAATAATTACCTACGTAACCGGCAATGACACGAACGAATTAGGTATAACGTTGGTGCTCTACTAAGAATCCATTAGCTAACCAACAGCAATTTAGGCATTGCTACTGTGAAATGTGTCCCGAAACACTTTATTCAAAACGCAAGTAAGGGTCTATAAAAGTGGAGGGCGAGCCACCTGCCGGGGCTCAGCGCCGGGCCTGCGGATTTAGGTCAAGGCGATAAATGGGTCGAGGAGATCCAGTATTATTTCCGCGGCTTTAATTGTACCTTAAATCAATAAACGGCTTTTACGAGTAAACTATATCGGTCAATGCTAAGCGGGGTAAGGTCTTGTATTTACATTATGTGGTATGAATTTGGCTCTTTGTTTCAAAGATCCTTACTCATAATTTGTATTTGTTCCAGAATCTTAGTTAAAAGTGATAATTATGACAAGCAATATCTTAATTAAATACAATGGTTTCGAACCTGGAGTTTGAACGAGCGCAGCGCTGGAATAGTAGCATATCAGAAACATGGACATTCAGAAGCAGCATCTGTGTCCGCGGCTGGTGGATTATCTAACCATCGTCGGGGCAAAGCCCTACACGTCGAGGAAAGGACTCGCTCCCGTTCAGGTAATATAGTACCTACTATCGCGAGCCTTGTTTGTTTATCTACGGTAGTATTTATAACGACTTACACTCCGTCAAAAATTACAAATCTTTCGTATTTTTACTGCTGTCTCGCTTTATTTTACGTGCTCCACCAGATTTGAAGTAATTTTGATACCGCTTGAATTGATGTTATAATATTTGGAAGCTTCGGATCCAGTATTGTCAAGTGGATACAAAACTAAGCCCAATATTAATATTCCTATCTATCTACGTGGTAATCCCGTAATTCCCTCATGGAGCTCCCTTTCAAAGGCTGTGATTATGTTCAACTACGAGCTGACTTAATAAAGCTTGAATATATAGATTAACATAACACATATACCTCGAATGCTTCTCAGTTTACCGTGATAAAAAGGTCATATCAAGTAATGTTTTTCTTTAACAAAAATAATGCCCACAGCAAGATACCCATGAAGTTTAACTTCTTAATATACAGGTCTCATCAATAGGTGTGCCACGTTATTATGCAGAGCACAGAACTATACATCCTATCGAAAGCTTTTTCAGTTTGATCTTAGTCTTTTGGGTTGGAATTGGCTCTAAAACGTATTCGAACGAACAAGACAAAAGCACAAACCAGAAAACTGGCTAAATACTTGCACTGATATGTAGTAAGTGGTTGCTTAGAGCATAGTCGTACATAGAGCATTTTGTAATAATAGGCTCCGGAGTTGTTGCGGCGGTACCCTCTCACCAACCACGATGACTTCCCCCTGCCCCTGGACATGGTGTACTTCTGCCAGCCCGAGGGCTGCGTGTCGGTGGGGCCGCGGCGCGCGCCCGGGCACCTCGGGGCTCGGGACACCACCTCCTTCGTTTTCACGCTCACGGACAAGGACTCGGGTAAGTACTTCATATAAAAGGAGGATTCTGGGAATACCGGCTAACCTTTGAAAACTCCGTTAAGGCTTGTTCGGACTACGTTCATTGGGATTAAAAACGCCTCTATCCTACAGCATGAACGTAGCCTCCGATTTTATAATCGAGAAGTGGTTCAGTCTACATTCGTAAATTCAGTAGTAGCGAGTATTTTAAAAATAGAGATCATTGACTAACCTACTCTACAAAATTATCGTTGATACACAGTTACCTACTGTCTAGATACTCGCTAGTTTACTAAATAAAATAGTTAATGTAGTCTTAACCAGGCTTCGCGATGTTAAGATCGGGGGCGTATTTAATTGTAGAAAATCGTACCGTCTTGGTTTTAATCGGTAAATGAAGACTAGTCTATTGCTGGTTGAGACTATCGGTTAAATGAGTCCCTCTGCTTTAGGACATGTTTTACTAAATATAACTGCCTCGGACTAAATTGAAAATAGCAATTTAGTCTCATGTCTGCGAAGGCGCGTCGTAGGTCTTCACTTTACGCCTACGGCGTATATGTGAGTGGAGTAAATCGAAACCAAGAGTCTAATTAATGAACAAAATAATTGTTATTAGTCTCACAGATCTTTGAATAATGCTTTTGTAGCTAGCCATAAAATAATATCTAAACTTTCAATTGGTACTTTAAACCCCGACACGAAAAGGTGATTGTGTGTGTAAGCCTTACGGCCGCACTTAGAGTCACATATGATTACATCGTTTCTTAGTGTCGATTTTTCACTCACAAGTTTGGGTCGCTGAAACGATGGTTACTTTACAATAAAATCGTGCAGGTAATTCAGAGCTAAAGCTTTAAAAATCATTAGTACCTTTCAATAATGTTAGTGGTGAATGCTATGTCGTCGTAATACCCATATCAAAAATATGTCTACATTACTTTTATTGTAATGTATAGCAATGCAGTATAATGCAAAATATGTAGAGATATTTTTGACCCTTGGTTTTTTTTTGTTCTGTGTAAATAAAAATAGGTAGTAATTATTTATGGATTGTTAATAATAATTATTTTATTGTATATTGTTAAACTACGACTTGTACTTTCGGCATTAAATGTGTTGTCTAACTTATTCGTCGGGGTTTGTATAATCAGCATACCCCGGCCGGCGAGAGCAAAAATGCGTTGACAGCTTAATAGTGCGAGGACACACACTTTGGTCGATGTCGATAAAAACAACACGATGTACTGGACCACCGTTATGATATGCAGAAGTATTAATTATTGTTCTAAACAAAATTAAAACCAAGTGATTGTATTTATTCAGTATTAAGATTTGGAATTTAACATTGTGATTTCACATTTTTCACAAAATAAATGTTCACCTCGATCTTCTATATATTCCGCGTAATCGGCTATCCAAGTACACTGTTTCTTCTTGTGTGGCATGGCGGGTCGATAATATAAATGAATTAAATGATGGTAAATTAATTTGTCTCAATGTAATTTCTACGATTGACACCGATTGATTTGAGTCAATGTCAAATAGCAGTTGTTTATTATCGCGATATACACATATGATATGAAAGAGGTCTATTAGTTACGAGTATGTGAAAAGTATCTATTTACAACTGTCTATCACGAACATTCCCGTGAGTATGATAAATTGATTATAATTGTAATCAGTTGATTGAAATAGTATATAAGCTTAAAAATAATAATTGTGCTTAAAAATAATAATTGTGCGTAATTAACAGGGATCGGAAATTCGGATCGATATTAACCTAAAGTTGGCAAAATCCCGGAAAAAGACTGGCAAACATGGCGTTGGCTTCTTAAAAATATTATTTTAATAATTTTTGTTCTGGGATTCTGGGATTCTACAAAACGTTAATATAATAATTACTTTACATGTAGGATAAAACATTCTGTTTTGCTCCTATAAATTCGTGAGGTTAATAAGTTACAGGTAAATTAAATAAAATTTGGTTAAACATATACATGGAAAATAACTTCAAACAGTTAATATAAATAAATAATTATGAATTAATGCCGGTGTAATATATTATTTTGAAATCCCGGAAATTTTATTATGAATTATATGATTGAGTCCACCTCCATACAACTGAATAACAAAGCCGGCGCGAAAGTATAGGTAAATATCGATCCGAATTTCCGATCCCTGGTAATTAAGCACTAGGAGCAGAAGCATTTTTGCTCTCGCCGGCCGGGGTATGATAATCAGTGTATGGTTGTAGGTAAGACCCGCTACGGCATCTGCGTGAACTTCTATCGGGCCGTGGAGCGTGCGCCGGCGCCCGGGCCGCGCGAGCGCTCCATGCTGCGCCGCGAGTCCTGGCGCAAGTCCATGGAGAAGAGCTCTGACTCCGCCTTCTCCAGGTGATCACCGCCTTTTACATAAAGGATCAGTTTTATTGGTCAATAGCCCGCATGCATATATCATTCTATTGACGAGTTATTTTAACATTATTGAGCCGGGAGCAGTTGCAGCGATGAAATGTATCACGAAAAGCTTGTGTTTAAGCAAAGCCTAATTTCTCTTAGCCATTCATCCCAATTAAGAGCACGCATCAACATCCGATGTCTCTGCCTTGATGGCCAATCTATGTCCGTCATCCGTTTATACGCTAATTTGGCATCTATGCCTCGAAAGTGATGTGGTGTCTAAATTTTGCTGAAAGGTTTGCCTTGTCTGGATGTAGACTAACGCGGCGCGAATGTTTCAGTGACTATAGGAGCAGCAATGTGGCGCCTAGCGACTCGGAGCGCGATTGCAGTGCGACGCTCGGGCCGCGCCTCGCCCCCGCGGCAGACTCCGAGAGTGGAGGCTCGCACTCGCCGAGTCCGCGCGCCAGTAGAAAGCGCCAAGTAAGTTTCTCTCAGGCCTAGAAACAGTAACCTAGTGACAATTGTCATAACGTAACGATATCAGCGGAAAAATCATGATTGGACAACGACTTTACCCGGACGTTGTTTATGAGTCTAATAATTTAATAAATTACCGATGTTCTTTCAGATTATTTTCGACAGCTGATTTGATATACTACTCTGTCTTTTACACTATTATAGAAATTTCATCATGCTTTATCAGTCGTTCACGACGATGTCACACGAGTATGCCCGAATTGCATTACGTGGCTAAATTATGAACAGTGGCAAGTGGCTCAGCAATCCCGTGTGGTGACTGTACAAAACGTTTTAACTGAACTACCATCGTGTTTCGCATGTGAAATCTAATTATTTTATCGATCGGTGTAAAGACAAAAAAGTCAATTTGAAAAAATAGCGACTCAATATTCCATGACGCCCTTACATTTACCTTTAACTATGTAATCGACATTACCCTTTTATTTTAAAGGCTATAGCTGTGTTTCTATACAAAATTTGCCTTTCTGTCAAATGTTCTAGTAATTTTATTTTTAGATACTCCTTGTAGGCAAAGGTCTGTTCCCCAAAGAAGAGCCATGTACACTTGTCAGTTTTCGTAATATGGCGGTTTGTTTTTTTTTACTTTTTAATTTTTTTCTTGAATTCGGTCTTTGCGATTAATTTGATTTTTTGGTAAACTATACTACATAATAAAACCCATCACTACAAAAAATATTGCTTGAAACTTTAGTACAAATATATGTCAAAATAATGGAAACTATAAATTGTTTTTTTTTTTTTTTGGTGTTCTGGTGTAGCGGCACCTACAGTTTTTATTTCATAAATTGCCCATCTATATACCTACTACATATATTAAATTCAAATTATTAGCTTTGGTACTTCATGCCAAAAACTAACTACAAATAAAATTATTCCTTCCTTGTTTCAATGTTTTTACAGGATTGCTTTAATTACTTGTATGAATGAAATCGTATACATCCTATTTTTGTATTTTGTCATTTTTGGAAGTTTGTTTCGTTTTTGACATTTATTTAAACATTATCTAAAAAATAAAAAAGTGTTCTAGTAAGGAATAATTTTATTTGTAGTTAGTTTTTGGCATGAAGTACCAAAGCTAATAATTTGAATTTAATATATGTAGTAGGTCTATAGATGGGCAATTTATGAAATAAAAACTGTAGGTGCCGCTACACCAGAACACCAAAAAAAAAAAAAACAATTTATAGTTTCCATTATTTTGACATATATTTGTACTAAAGTTTCAAGCAATATTTTTTGTAGTGATGGGTTTTATTATGTAGTATAGTTTACCAAAAAATCAAATTAATCGCAAAGACCGAATTCAAGAAAAAAATTAAAAAGTGAAAAAAAACAAACCGCCATATTACGAAAACTGACAAGTGTACATGGCTCTTCTTTGGGGAACAGACCTTTGCCTACAAGGAGTATCTAAAAATAAAATTACTAGAACATTTGACAGACAGGCAAATTTTGTATAGAAACACGGCTATAGCCTTTAATGTGGGTAGATTTCATGACCGTGGTATATAAATAGATGTGTTACGTGGCCTGTTACGGTGGGATGGGAATACGCGTGGGTGGCGTGGGTGCTGGCATGAATCATGGACGGCCGGCACAACAATGAACACGTTTCCCGCCAACGTGATTGAGTAAACGTTTTCTTGTAAAATAAGGCATTCGTAGGTACCTATTCCGTTTCTAAGTGAGTTGGAATATTAAATGGTTTTATTGGACTGTTTATATAATCATTGTTCTTTGGTTGATAAATAGAAGTTTATGCAACTGATGCATAATGAGAGACCTTAAAATACATATCTACAGACATATAACTTTAGAATTAACCTACTTTCGTAACAGTAAAAAACCAAACCAACAAACAAATGACAACAATAATGGCGGCAATTCGATCCCTCGTCAAGACGATTTTTTTGAAATCATAGACAAACAAATGAAGTCCCTATTCTCAAGTCACTCGAGATCAAATGTCGTGCGGTTTATATTAAAAAACATACTGAATTGACGTTTCGACTCGATAATTGTTTTAATATCTATCTATGAATACTAGAATAGAGTCCCTCTTGAGTTTTGACAGCTGTTCCAAATTTAAACTCATAACGTTACATGTGTAATAACATTACAGTACAGATTTTACCTACAACCACAGACAAGAAAGTTCTCATAGTAATATTGGTTGTAATAACGCTAGTCATTTCCTACGGGTTTTGAACGCATTTTTTTTTACTTACTGGTACACTTGGTACATTTTAGGGTTACCTGCCCGATGGAAGCCCAACGGGACCGCTATTAATATGCCTACGCTGTCCGTCCTTACTTTAAAGAGCTGTATCTTTTGAACCGTAATAGATAAAGATTTGTTTTTTTTTTAAATGTGTTATTACGACGAAATTAATAACATTTTACGTAAAATTAGTAACATAAAAACGGTAAAACATACAAGCGTCAAATTTGGTATGATTACAGTAAAAACCCTGTTAAAAAACAACAAATACTTGAAAAATTGTAAAGTTTCAGTTGGGTTCGCGCTAATTTGATTCGAAATCGTTTTTAAATTAGAATATATTAATACCTTACTGAGCGGTGGTAAGGAACCTTCGGTGCGAGAGTCCGACTCGCACTTGACCGGTTTTTATAATTTGATGTGTTTGTTGCAGCGAATACGAAACCATTCCCTAACATCTCTTTGCTTGCTGTCGCATCATCCATTCTTCTCAACATTCCGAGAGTGCCTGTTTATTCTCAAGAGGTTAATAGATGCCTGTAACGAATCCTCTAGTCCACGGCGTGTAGGAGCGTCTAGACAAACATTTAGGTAATATGTCGCCTATATAATTAATTTTAAACTGGACGAGGTTGCTTCGGAGTCTAATGTATTTTGTTCTTACAGAGATACAGTATGGTCAGTTTTAACTGGCCAAGCATACGACAACACCCCAACAATAGTTCTTCACGACGTGAAAGAAATCGAGACTTGGATCCTTCGGTTACTTTCCGCGCCTGTACCAGTTCCGGGCAAGACCCGCGTGGAACTGGAAGTGTTGTCACCAACCGCACACTCGCCTTTACTCTTTGCGTTACCGGACCATACAAGATTTACTTTAGTTGATTTCCCACTACATCTACCTCTTGAGCTATTAGGTTAGTACAAAGGTCTATCTAAGCACCAACGTGACATTAACGTTTTATTGCGTAGCAAAACCCAACGGTGGTAAAATTAATTTAATTTTCCCTAGCTACCTCACCAAGCTTAAAGTTTATTGAGCAATAAAGTTTATTTTCTGCAGAGCCCAATACGTTAAAAGTCATTTTATCTGCCGTAAAAGGTAATACTATAGTAAATTTAATTTAGCATAATGGAGTTAATATCAAAATATCAAAACCATTTTTGCCTCTATAGTAACGCATGATTCACCTTAGCTTAATATCTTCAAATGTACGTGATTGGATCATGATTTATCTCGTTAACAGGCGTAGACACCTGCTTAAAAGTGCTGACACTAATAATCCTGGAAAACAAAGTGGTGGTCCAATCCCGCGACTACAACGCTTTGTCGATGTCGGTGATGGCCCTGGTGGCTATGCTGTATCCCCTGGAGTACATGTTCCCGGCCATCCCGCTCCTGCCCAGCTGCATGAACTGCGCGGAGCAGCTCCTGTTAGCGCCTACGCCGTTCCTCATCGGGATACCTGCTACTTTCCTTACGTATAAGAAGAATTTTAGGTAAGATTATTTATATGATTAATTATTAACTTTATTTTAGGCCTATAACGATTTTACTAGAATGAATTAGGAGACAAGACTGGAGGTATAACTTCCAATTGTACAGGTTACCTGATGACATTTGGCTGGTAGACCTGGACGCGACGAAATTGTACGCTCCGACCGGCAACGACCAGGACCTCCCGCCCTTGCCGGAACCAGAAGGCTCAGTGTTAAAAAGCCATTTAAAACAGGTAAACCACGTCCTACTGCTGTGTCGCCACGAATGTCTGGTGCCTTTGATTTTTCTCCTATTTCGTAATCACTTTCTTTCTCTAAATGCACTCGTGAGCGCATTGTGGTCGATGTCGCTATCTGCTCAGGGACCGGAACCGCTTACCCTTTAAAAGGTTTTCGTTAGGGTATATAATTGACTGGTTTTTACAAACCCTAACGATGCGATAAGCATATCTTCGACTTACCCCAATGAAGAGCTACCCCATACGATACAATTAATTCGACTAAGCGCTTACCAATTCCTTAAAACCCTCGTTAGGCTTTCCCTATGAAGTGTTTATTGAACGGCTTCAAGCTATTTTAATCTCTACGCGCAGTCCATACAAATTATTTTTGCACTACTTAGCAATTGATTGGCTATCCACACACAGGCTTGAACCAACCAATCACACGAATCTGCGAAACAGAGTCAACGGAGAGGGAGAATTAATAGGGTAACACTAACGTAATGCTAAGTGCTTAAATCCGAAACCCTTACGAAACTGGTAACCTCAATGGTTAATCATTCATTAGGGTAAGCCTAACGATAGGGATACGCTAACGTTTGGGAGAGCATATGATGTAGTTACCCGATCGATAGACTTAGTCGAATAAAGGGGTTTTCCGGTCCCTGTATCTGCTGAATGCATTCTTAAAAATTTTCGTAATTTACATAAACATCAACAAGTTTTTAGAGTTGTTGGTAGTTCTGTAGCTCTGCCTATCCCACGCTGGGAATGAAGGCGTGAGTTTATGTATGTATCTAAAGTGTATTTTTATTTCTAAATTGGAACTTCAAATTGTTTTACACAACATACCTACATGTTCGTACTTACAAAACAATTCTCATTGATGTTTTATTTAACTGTAAGATTCCTATCTGTTTCGTTTAGACTTCACTAACATACGCCCTCACTTCTTTCCCGTCGCTAGACCATGCATCTCATGGATAACGCCGGATCTGGTGTAAATATTACTACTCTCTTATTAATAATGCACACTTTTACTAACTTTCACAACAAATTACCAACCTACTCTGAAGACAGTATTGTAATGATGTGTGCCGCCCTATTAGAATCTCAGAAGATTTTGTGTTCGTTTTGTATCAGTAAAACTATATTTTATCATACTAGAGATTGGAATCATATTAATTAGCATGGCGTATTTTGTAGTGTTCTAAAAGGGGGCACATTTATGTACATATTGATTGAAATAAGTGTTAGGGACATTACACAAGCATCTCATGTTCCCTGTTTCAAGTTCCCGTACTTCGCTCAGTCGCATACTTCATTGTGGTAATAGTAAACGTAACACAATTTCAGTCTCGGTTCTGCGCTAATTGTTGTTTGGCATGGTTTGGCTAACTTTTGCACTCTGTAATGTGTGTCGTAAGAAATGGATTTCTGCTGTAAATAGTTGAGTGTAAGTATCAAATAAACTTTCTCATTTATTATGTTTATTTGGTGCTCCGCATGAAACGTGCGTGTGAGATTTACTTATTTCAAGTCAATGTTGTCTTAGTGGCAAGTTAATTACCAATAGCTGGCTTTGTGTTTTTGTACAGTTCTGAGCCTCAATATAACAATATACTAGATATGTTTGATATCTCAAAGTTCGTCTCAAGGTAAGAAAGATATTAACAGTTTTGAACCTTGTAATAATGAGGTCTGCTGCATTAAATGATTAATTAATATTTTAGAGCTGCTATTTTAGAAGTTCTAAAATTTCGGTATGTTAAATTAGTTTCATGCTTCTTAAATTTTTGCGTTACTTATACGAAAACTTTTATTAAGCTTGTTTACAGGGTTTTTATGCAATATACCTCCTGTATATACCTATATATTTATAAATCTTGGGTTTACTCCGATTTAATAATAAGTTTTTTATGGCATTTTTAGTACGCAGTGCGGTGCAATCTCAACAGATATTAAAGCATTAAATTGGTATTAAAGTTTATAAACCAGATACGTAGTTTCTGAAGTGTGGTTAATTGCATTTGTACTTTAGATTAAAAGCTTGGAATTATTTACTTATAAAATCCCTTTGTACATATGAAAGATTTTTCTCCGTCGTCAATAGTAACGGGCATAAATGTTGAGTTTGTTTGGCAGGCCCTTAGCAGCCTCAACAACAGTTCGGCGGAGCAGGCGACGGCACCGCTCATGCCCTCCCGGAGGGACAGCGTGGGGGGCGCCACTCTTAAGTAAGTCGGCGATGGCTTGGCATGTAAGGATTTATACAATTACAGACGCTAGATAACCAGGAAATAAAATATTATGAGATGAAGAAACTGTAACTACTATGGGGTAACTATCCATTACATTACCCATAAACTTACTGCCGCACTCAGAGACGTCAATAAAATTTTATGATGGTTTAGTGACGTGTTCTCTTATTCTATTGCTATAGCAAAGAAAGTGACAGCAGCAACTTTAATCAAGCATTAAATTTAATTGACGTCTCTGAGTGCGGCAGTTAGACTATTAAAGTACCCAGCCTTAGCATCGACATTCTCTCTTGTGTTTATTCGGATTCCGCATAACAAAGTGGTTAGCGCTCCACTAGCGTATAGGGACTTCCCTACTCAAATAGCATTTTTAAAAACGGTTTTTTTTTAAATTGACTTTCTGGGACTCCATTGTTGATATAGCCCGGGCTCTAATTAATTACGAAGGCTAACTTTTTCAATAAACTTATCTTCTTTACCTAGTATTAAACAAAGTCACTTTCCACGTCTGTCCGTCTGTCTGTATTATTTCCGCTAACTCCTCCTAAACCACGCAACGGATTTTGATGAGTATTTCAAAATTAGTTAGATATTTTTAACGAAAAGATTTATACATACATACATTAAATCACACTGTTTCCCAGAGAAGTAGGCAGAGACCACTACTTTCCACTTGCTACGATCTAGACAAATTTCTTTCGCTTCTTCCACATTCATACATCGAGTAATGCACGCACGTCGGTTTCGGGTAACTTAAGATTCGCCCCTTTTCCAGTATTTCTCTGATTTGATTCTAAAGTTTAAGTTTTAGTTTTATGTATAATAAATTCTACTTTATGTACGGGTGTTACAGAAAACTCACATATACCGAAGCAAAACGAGGGCTGGTCACTAGTCAACTACAGTATGGACCGCTCTATTTAAACCTGCCTGTTGTATACCTTTATTTTGTAATTGTATTGTTCCGTGTTTTTATGGTGTTCTCTAAACAGAATCGGTATTGTATTGTATCGCAGGGTGCAGCCACCAACTTTCCGTTCTTCAACTGAGGGGGCACAGTCGCTCCCGCATAGCACGCCAGAAAGCCGGCGAGTGTCCATCGCAAGCGCAGGCGCCGCTAGCGTGGGTCACACTCCTCAGAGACACTCGATGGCCTCCCAGCAACCATTCAACCCCCTCATTTATGGGAACGATGTCGACTCCGTGGATGTCGCTACTAGGGTAGCCATGGTAAGTTTATATACAGGTTAGTCAATAGCGTTCCCCTCTTCAACAACTTTAAAGAGTAGGGGATATTACTACCCAACTAGCAAAAGTAAGTACTATACAAGTCGATAGAACGTTTCCAGAAACACTAATTAGTGTTTCATACATGTCCTATAAGGTTGATGTAAACGTTTACCCAGGCAGGTTTTGGCACAGTTATATCGCAATTTTGTGACATAACCGTGTTATTGTGGCTCCATAAATCACACTTTAGAACTATAGTTATAATAAAACGGGGTCGTGTAACACTTTTTAAGGTTTTAACAGTGATTATTGTGCCATTTACATCACAAAAAAGTTACAAAAAAGTAATCAGAGTTCTGTTAATGGACTTTTCAGTCCTATATTAGAGATTCGGGAGCTATTATAGTTCATCCGGAAAGTTGATGTGAGTTGTGTGACGGTGCGTACTACTGCTCCGAATAAAAATTAATAAAGAACCATTAAAAAACAGACTCCTTGGTAAGTAAGCTCACTGTTTGTAAAATAAAGGTGTAAAGTATTGTCTTAGACTGCCATTTTTACTTGCGATTGAAGTTTTACGTACAAAGTATACCAGTATTATAAACACAATTTTCATGCGCCCCCTTAATTATTAGTATTTATGAAATTAAAATCATTAAAATATATAAATGACTCGACCGCTGGTAAAAAAGTGTGTACGTGCTTACTATAGGCTTACTATATAACTATCTATCAGGTCGGTCATGCCGCCATGCCGAAAATTAGGGTTCCTTAACACGTCTTAAACCGAATAAAAAACCTTTTGATGTCATACTTATGTGTGATTTCTTTGATTGGTGGTAACCATTTAAGTCTGATGGTTTTCCATGGCCTGAATAAATTCCGACCGCAAAGGGTGGCACTTTTGGCTCTTCATAAATATTGCACAATATAGGCCATAGTTGATGTTTTGAACTTTTGTACAAAGGCAGTCCATCGATGTTAATATTAAGTGAAATATTGGCTGGCACGTATGGGAAAATTCTCAGATAGTTTCACAAAATATTTGCCAAACCATTATGCCAGTAATGGCCAGCACCTACAGGAATGATAGATACGTCTGTACAAGTGTTTAACAGAGTTCGTGGATCCTTGGGCAAAACGTTTGGCAAACGCTTATTTATTATCTGAGATAAACTTCTTACAGCTTCATGAGGAATGTTTGATTAAATTGCCCATTTCTTTAAATTGTCACGAAATTCTTCGTCATTATCTTCTGTGAAGTCGTCTTCACTTTCAAAAAAGTCACTGCATTTTTGATCACTATCGTCACTATTTATAAAGTCACTACTCATACCTACAAAATCTTGGCCACAAACATTATTTGCTGGAGTGGTGTTATTCGTATTATTATTTTGTACGGAACCCGGCCTTGCTTCATTCACTTCGCTTTGATGGTTACTGTTGTTATTGTCAATGGACGTAACATTACGCGTGAAAGCTGACGATTGTTGATATTTTTTCTTAACCTTATTTCGGAATGCACCACTCCTCTTGAATCTTTTCCAGTCTCTTAAATCCATTTTTTTTTACTTTTTAATAAACAGCGTGATAGAGCCTAGTATAACAATTACACCAATGTCTGTCTTGTTCTAAAAAAGTTTTTAAATTTCTGCTAATGGACATTTCGGCTGATTATTAGTGGCCAAATGCCACTTTTATATATCAGAAAACCCCATTAAAAGTATTTAAATCTCTTTAACTCGACTATGAGACGTAGCAGTTACCAAAACACTGATTTCAAGACCTTTCAGTGTTTTAATAGTATCCTCGGGGCAACTATAGTATATATCCTATAATAGCTATTTGGAAATGTTTATTTCACAAATCCGACACATATCAGTGTTGAAAAAATCAACAATAGTACATTATTATCCTATAATAGTATTTTTTTTACAATTTTAGCACTTGCACCATAATACTCATTTGGAAGCGACAATAAACACAAATTTGCCCTAAAACGGTACCATCTATAGCTTTAATAAGACAAGGAAGCTCTTTAGTGATATAATAGAATCACTTATAGTGCAGCGTTAAAAGCATGATTTAGGAATGTAATGTAAACGTTTACATAACTTTTTAACAGTACTAAAGTGCCGTATAATATTATACAGCTGAAAAGTGATATAAGACGCTTTTATAAAACACAGGGTCATAACAAAAACCTTAATGACGCTTTAATAGGACTCTTTAGTCATAAACTGATTTCTTAACGGACTATTTTGCTGGTTGGGTAAGAGGAAGCATATGCACATTCTAACCAACCTCTTATTGTCTTGTGTCACGGGTACCTACTAACCAACCAAAGTTAGGACTAAATATGTCAATCATTAACTGCGTCAGTTTACGCATGGTCATCTTTTCTATTTCACTTCACTCAGCACGATATTTGGCTGTTAATTCATTTTCCTAAAACCATAAAAAAACTAACTAGGAAGATAATGTGATACTCCCTGTGTAAATTACCTCATTTCCCCTCAGGTTCGTTTCTTCAACTCTCACAATATCCTGGCGAACTTCATGGAGCACACTCGCACTCTGCGCCTGTACCCGCGGCCCGTCGTGGCGTTCCAGATCAACAGCTTCCTGCGCTCCCGGCCAAGGACCACCAACTTCCTTAACAAGTTTGCCAGGACACAGGTACGAATGCAAAAAATGGCAAACGTTCTAAAACTTAGTTTGCATGTAAAGCGGGCTACTCACACAATGTCAGTTCCGGTGTGAGTTATTTTTTGCGGCAGGTATGTGAGTAGCCCGATTAACCATATTTCCAACGGGTACGGGTACCGGATTAACCTCCTGTTGCGTTTTTAGGAATAAATCAGAAAAAATGTGCCTGTTTTTGGTGTAGGTATTCTACTCGTATTATAGTGAAATTGGAGAAATATGCATATTTTTATCTTGTGGCAGTTTCGTCTGTAACAGTACCGTTTTAATCAAACTAGTCGACCCAAAACGACTTGTAACTCTTTAAATTATTCATTCGGCAGGCGGTAGAATTTCTAGCGGAATGGTCCCTCACGCCGTGCAACGTGGCTTTCCTGCGGGTCCAAACCGGGCTGTTCGACCCGCGGCAGGTGGGCGACAAGCCCAAGTGGTTCGCGGAGCACCTACAGCCCATCCGGTTCGCCGTGTGGGACGACGGCAGCTCGCTCAACGGCGCGCTGAGACAGCTTCAGAGGCATGAGAACCAGCCTACGGGTAAGAAATAACTTATGCCTTAAAGGCATAGCCACGGAATAGAAAAGGTTTTTCTGTTATGGAAAATTTTAAAAATCATTTGATTTAAGATTTCAGTATTTTTTTTTACTATAGGTTAACACGAGCATGAAATTGGAAGTGTTGAGCCTGCTGGTTCTTATTATTTTAACGCCTGTAGCACACTGGCCACCAAACCGCAACGGAACCGAAACGAACTCAGATATTTAATCCAAATTTGAACTTTATCGCAATGCAGTCTTTCGGTTCAGGTAAACATTTGAACATGAAACCGATATGCTTCTGGTGCGTCTTACTCTACTATAAGTACGCAAGTATGTTTCATTGCGTTCATTTTTCCTTATTCAATATTGCCACACATCTGATTTCTGTAAAATACAAAGATAATGATCGAATAGAGACATTTATCTTCAGTCTCATCGCCGTTCGTCTATGATCGTTAAGGTTTCTGATTTGCACGTTTTATTCAACGCAAAATTGTTTTCTATAGTTTTATTTTCTAAATGTAATTGTCTTGACTTACGGATAAAATTCAATTCGCCGAATCACATTATAATATGTAAAATTAACTTTAAATATGATTTCAGATGAAAGCGGTTCAGATTCGGAAGCCGCTGAAAGTACGAGCTCTTCATACTCGTCGCTGAGTGATTTCGTGTCTGAAATAGTTTCTTCTGATCTATCACCAGGTAAATAATGCCTTTGTTTTTAGTTAAATAACGCCTAGAGTAACGTATGTACGTAGTAAATGTATGTATAATATATGAGGTCGTTATTATAAAGACAAGAACAAAAATATGGAACCAGGCAAGGTTGTTAAAATGTGTGTTAATGTCCTAGAGTCATGTGGATAAATGTTTTCGCCCTTATTATTTTTCGTCCTTGACAAGTATATATTTTTGGTTTTAAGGCCCTCATCAGTCTCATCAGCAGCATGTGATCGGCGAAACTTACAGCGCTGTGGTACAAGTGCCAATGACGCTGTCATCGTCATTAGATCCCGGAACGGTAAGACATTTGCACGTACACATATACAGGGTGTCCCAGAAACCAACGTCAACCCGCCTAGGGCTGATAGAGCAGCTCATAAGCTATCGATTTAACCCCCATGTATGTTCAGCAATTGTTATTAGTTTCCGAGATATTGATCATTTAAATCAGAGTTTTTGCCATTTTTCCTTATGTCCGTGGTACGAAAAAACCCTAAATCCATGTATTAATTCATATTTTTTTTAGTTTTTTCTTGCATGATTAGAATCACTGTGAAATAAGGAAGTTTTTAAAGCTACATGCCAATTTTTTTTTCATTACAACTTTTTGAGTAAACACACAAAGTTTGTTTTTCCATACTTGGTGAAAAACAAACGCGGGGTTCTCTTAGTATGGAGAAAGTAACTCTGTGAGTTTACTCGAACATTTGTAATAAAAAAGAAATTGGCATGTAGCTTTAAAAACTTCCTTATTTCACAGTGATTCTAATCATGCAAGAAAACACTAAAAAAAATATGAATTAACACAAAAATTTAGGGTTTTGTCGTACCACGGACATAAGGAAAAATGGCAAAAATTCTGATTTAAATGATCAATATTTCGGAAACTAATAACAATTGCTGAACATACATGGGGGTTAAATCGATAGCTTATGAGCTGCTCTATCAGCCCTAGGCGGGTTGGCGTTGGTTTCTGGGACACCCTGTATACTATTTGCGGTTGCTTATAGCCATGGTACCATGGTACGAGTATTTCTAACAGTAAAAAAATACACGAGAAAGAGCTAGTACGAGTCTTTAAATATACAGTTTCGTGTTAATTACAATATTGGCTGTAAGCTTGAAATCAAATTAAAAATATTGAAGTTAGAGCGTCATCCATCATATTCACATTTTCATGAACATTAACCAGTTCAGTGGCGGTACTGCCATATAAGCCCAAAAGCCGGGCTTGCCTTGCCTTACAAAAATAACTATTCATTAAATCCACGTAATGTATTTCACCTTCGCGCGCCGCGCGCTCTCACTAAATTCTTCAAATCAAATTACATGCAACAGTAGTACCTACTAAATTTTACCGTGCACCGTCGGCCGCCACCTACGCAGCACAGCGCTAAGCGCTGTGCGGCAACCAGTCGAACTATTCATGACGCGGCTAGCTCGTATCTCGCTCGCACGTATTGGCTTGCAATGGGGCTTTCATATTCTCTGTCTTACCCACCGAAACGGCATATGCCCAAATACGACTGTTCGTAAGTTAATATGGCAAATAGTATGAGAGTAAAAAGCCTTGATTGCGTATGAAATTGTATACGAGTTCATAGTAAATGCGAAATTTGCTTCGCGCAGGCGCGGAGCGCGCGTTGAGCCGCGTTAGCGGCCAACTTCACTTCATTGCTATTTGTTGACAAATGCTTTTATTCACTTGTTGAATGAATAGTTTGTTTAGGCGTTGAGCGGCGCAGCGCGGTCAGTGCAATAATAAGTTTTTTTTTGTGGTGTTGTGAGTTGTGATTCAATTAGATTGACAATGGAGGAAGTCCCGTGTGACTGTGATATTTTAAAGTGTGCACAAACTTTGCTTGTCGACGGAAAGGTAAAATGTTTGGACTTTGCAGAGAAAAGGTACTTATTTCTTCGGCAAAACCTACGCCTGACTTGTGTATTTCTCAGAGTAGTAAATCGCACAAAAGACAGTTGAACAGGTCAGTGTACAAAACTCATTGGATTGTTGGTTGTTCGCACTCTAATAAGTTATATTGCTGGTGTTGTATTTTCTTTTCTAACGACAAAAACGTGTGGAATACATCTGGTTATGACGATTTAAATAATTTAGCTGGCGCCATTAAAAGACACATGAATTGTCGAAAACACATGAACGCGGTAATTTCTTTTAGTGATTTTGGTAAACAGCGAATTGAGACATCTTTATCGCGCCAATTATCAAAGGAAATTACAAAACAACATGCGTGTTGATAACAATAGTAGCGTTTTTCAAAGATTAGTCGATGTTGTTTGTCATTTAGCACAACAAGAACTTCCCTTCAGAGGTCACGATGAGTCTAAAACTTCATTGAATAAGGGTAATTTTTTAGAGCTTGTGTCGCTACTTTCAAAATAGGTACGATGGCGTTTTAGAAAAACACATTCGATGTATACAAATAATAATTTAATTTAACTATGTTGTGTAATATGTATGTAATTTTTAGATAGGTAATTGAAATAAAAGTAAGTACTTATTGCTTTCTCCCTAGGCAAGCAAAGTTAAAATAAGAAGTTGAACCTTTATTTTATTCTCTCATACAAACCAAGCGGCTTTTTTCAAGGCCACCGAAAGTATGCAATTGCTGATATGTCTGTAAAATTATATCTAGTGGTAACATGCCTTCAGGGTGCTTTGGTGAGCTCGTCCACGTAAGTAAATGCCTATACAACTGCAGAGTGAAGTGAAGATTGATCAGTAATGTGGTAACAAGATAAATTTATCCATAATAACCGTAAACACTACAAAACATATCTCTCGGCTTGCCCTATTCTGAAACCCTAGGCACGCCACTGAACCAGTTCATGTTTGTCATTGAAAGTATGTTTTCGGTTTGAATCATCTATATGAAACTTCGTGCAGTTAAATGAGCAATGAATGTTGGTCGTGGCAGGTGTACAGCCCGCCGTCGTCGCTGATGTTCGGCGACGCGGCGGCGCCGGGCCCGCGCTCCGCGTCCCCGTCGGGCTCCAGCTCCGAGCACAGCGAGCTGTCCGACGACGAGCCGCCCGCCGCGCCCGACCCGCCCGTCAAGAAGAGCGTGAGTACCGTGCCTTGTCGCTGGACCTTGACGGCAACACGGCGCACTCCAGAGTATTGACGCTCCAGTATGATTGTAGTGGCATACTTACTTAAGCTGTATTGATTAGTCCTATTGCAAAGAGAGAAGATGAACATTAAGTTAGTCCGTCGTAATCGTTATGGACTTGAATGCCGAGCTTAGGAATGTGCTAGTACGGGACGGCACTATACAGTGTAGTGCATTCTGCAGGCGGGAGAGGAGAGGCGTGGCGCCCTTTACCTCAGGTCCCGACTGTATTTACCTCGGGTGCGGACAGTAGTTTGTGTTTGAACACCGAGGACACTATTCTCGATATTTAAGAATTCACGCTTACATCCAATCGCTGTGAGACGTTCAATAAAAAAAAATGGTGCAGGACACGGATAGCGGAAGCTTCGGTCGCGAGTCCGACTCGAACTCCACGACGACGCCGAAGACCGTGGTGTCGCGGCCGCGCGCCGCCGACTCCAGCGCCAGCGACAGCGAGCGCGCGCTCACTCCCTCGCACCCGCACGCGCCGCATGTCAAGGTGACTACTCGCTGATTCAATACTGATGTAACATACTGACTGTAACTATTTAGAAATATCTCTAGGTCCCGAATAATCTCCACGTTTAACAGAAATCATCTTCTTATCGCTAAAAAACGTTATTTTTATTACCTCATTAATTTATAGTAAAAACAGATCACAAAAGTAAAGTTTCCTAGTTTGGAGTGTCAGATTGATATAGTTTTTGCTACTTCGAGCTAAATACCTTATACTACAGTCATTGGGTGGGTAGTTTTACCTGGAGATTTTCCGGGAGTTTTGAAAATACATAGATTTTGATGTGCTCTTTCCGACTTTGCCACCTCTTATTTTTCCACTCACGCCGCCATACGGGAACAATGGCGCCTAAAATCAGTTTTTTGACAATATCTCTTTTCCAATTCATTTTACGATAAAAACAGTCGAATACCAAATGAAACTAGAGACAATTGCCTACAATTAATGCAGTAACCTTTTTTCATGAAGTCAACAGTTTTGGCGTACCAGCGCCACAAAGTATACTCCAACACGAGTTTTCTTCATTACTCATTCTGTTAGGTAAAACATAGTTCACTTTGTGATACCAGCACCAAATTGTAGTATGTTGTTAAACATGTTATTTTATCTTACTTCAAATCAATCTTTATCCAAACTCTCCAGGTAGGTAACCACCATTTTTCGAACTAAATGACTGTATTATTATACCTATAATTTTACATGGAAATTTTACATACCTACTGATTGGGTTTTTTTCAAGTTTATGATTAACCCCCCAGAGAAAAGAGGGGTGTTTTTGTGAGCCTGTCAGATGGCCATCGTCTAGGGCTCAAACAAGTCAACCAATTAAAAGTGTTTTTATATGAAAACTTGTGTATTCCGGCGGTAGGTAGCCAAGGTTAATGAAAATTAGTGAGGCCAATGTACCCATAATCCTCCTCCCATGTTTTCCCTCATTTGTTAACATAGCCAATTGGAAAGCTATTTCTCGACGTGATTAACTTATTCAACGTAAAAGTATCAATTCTGTACCCAGCGTACGAACAGCGGCGTATCGCGGCAGGCGTCGCAGACCTCTTTACTGGAGCAGTTCGCGGCGCAGGCCAAGGAGCTGGTGCGCGAGACCACGCGCCAGAGCAGCCAGGAGGGGCTCTTGGCGCACATGGACAAGGTACATCATATCACATTCCATCTTGGTCCTCAGGGTTGTCAACGCATTTGCAGTTATATTGCCGTGAACTGATATTGAGGGAGATGTTTAAACTTTAGGTGAATTGTGTTTTATTTTGTCTTTGCCATGAAAAACAGGCACACACACACACCACACACTCACACGTACACAGACATTAGTTGACTATACATTTTTAAGTAAAGATGAGATGATCGAAATTTCGCGATAGATTGTCGAGTAACGGAATATTCTTGATATTTTTGATCCTCACCCTTAGAATTTACAAGGTGTATAATGATACAAGGAGACATGCTATTTTAGTAAGATGTACGAGTTTTTTTTTTACAATCTCCTTTCTGTATCGTAACCTTATTGTTGGCGTTATAGTAACCCTTAACGGCATGTGAATAAGACCATCTGTAACGTGAACGATATTATGTACAAGTGGAATAGAGTCTCAGGTTGACTATACCGGCTGCACCGCCTTCATAAAGCTTCGAATGTTATTTACAATCCACGAAAGCTCTGCTAAAATTAAAGGTGTATCTACGATTTATCAATGTATGTAAAATGAAGTAGTAGTGGAGCGCGACTTTGAGGATTGAAAACTTTATCGACGATACAGAATTTGGAGTAAAGGTCTAATTTAAGTGATAGCGGCTCGTTCCACGCAAGTTTAACAAATAAATTCGGCGCACTTTTCTTACAACGGATGTCAAACGAGGGTGTTACTAGATTTGTAAACTCACCTTGAACTTATCGACACGATTAATTTTCTTAATTTAACACCAATATAATTTTATTTATACCGAAATACGAAGAAAGGAAAAGCGGCAGATGGCGAAGAAAGGAAATTGTTTGCGCCTTTCGGACAGGTATCTTCACTGAGTGATCGCTTGGAAACATCTAGAAATCGACCTAGCACAACGCGCCACCACTTGAACGTAGATTAGTTTACTTCTAACATCAGGCTTAGTCTTAAAATTAAATAATAATAAAAAATATAAATCATCAAGCAGCTCGCTTTTAACAAAATTTGGCTGATTTTATTACTTAATCATTATCTGCTTATCGCACTATCCCTATTACAAATAAACATATTTTGTATAACAAAGTTCATACCCATATTCCATAGAACACGCGAGAAAGTAGAAAACATTAACAATTTTACTGAATAGCGATTAGATAGAGACCGTAGAGTACGTTTTAGCTAATTTTCCGACACTAACAAATCTATTTCTCCTTGCACGCATGTATCCCCACCATTTTGAAAAATAACCGGTTGTATTGTTTGTATAGCTAACGCTACACGCTAAAAAGGCTGCTGAGGAAGCTTCTAAGAGTATGCACGAGGCCTCTAAATCGGCTTTAGAGGCTAGTAAGACGGCCACGGCCGTGAGCAAAAACACGTTTGAAGATCTCACCTACGTGGGAAAGTCTACCTTCGGGGACCTGACGAAGAGCGCTAAGGAAGCAGCAGCGAAGAAAGGATTACTTACAAAGGTGAGTGTTTTAGGAAATATGAACCTTAACACATTCATTGAGCTCCTTGCAAAATAATATACAGATCAAGTCAAGTAGCCAGTGAATAGCTGTAAATAAAGTAATAATAATATAGTATAAAAGTAATATAGTTTAAAGTAATAATAGTATAGGGTATTAATTTTATAGGGGCTGAACCACGTTGTAGTGTTTTGAAATAAATGCTGGAGACTTGGCTAAGCGCGTTACAAATTATGTATAAATATGAGTTATGTGCCTTGAAAATTGGAGTTACGCCATAAGAATAAGTACTATTAGAATTTTCCGGCGTCGTTGTATGGATTTGACATCAAAGCCGTCAAATAATTACCTACAGCGCCCCGCCTTACCCCTCTCTCGCCTGTCGCAAAATTAGGGTCGTCACAAGCATATAATACTAACTGAGCCCTCAACCTCGTTCGCGTAGAATTCGTTTATTTAAATGTAAAACTATATAATAAAACAGTGACATGTAACCGTAGTAACGGTCCGTTTCTGTCGCTTAAGCCCAATCCACTCAAATAGCCGCGTATTTTACAAATATAGAATATTATTAATAAATCTAGTATAGTAAATTTGATATTCATGATAAATTTAAGCAACTTACCCTTCCTTGACTTTTGGCACTCGTAAAAAGCTCAATTCCGGGTTCTGTTTTTTGCTTTTAAAAATATTTATATATGTAGGACGTATTTGTGCATTTAATTAATTTAGCAACTCTTTCTTTTATAACGTAACCACTGAAATACTATCTTAGACTTACTTAAATACGATGAATATTGGATAAAACATAAAGTGCCTGACATGACAGGCCACGCGGGAGCGCGCGTGGATGAAGTTACCCTTCTAATCATCATGTCAGCCGAAAGACGTCCACTGCTGGACATAGGCCTCCCCCAAGGCTCTCCACTCAGACCGGTCTTGTGCTTTTCGCATCCACTGCGTTCCCGCGATCCTTACAAGGTCGTCACTCCATCTTGTTGGAGGCCTACCTACAGCTCGTCTCCCGGTCCGCGGACGCCACTCAAGAACCTTCTGACCCCATCGGCCATCAGTCCTGCGTGCGATGTGCCCCGCCCACTGCCACTTCAGTTTAGCTATTCTTCGGGCTATGTCGGCAACCTTAGTTCTCCTGCGGATATCATCATTTCTGATTCTATCACGCAGAGAAACCCCGAGCATAGCCCTCTCCATAGCCCTCTGAGTGACCTTGAGCTTTCTTATGAGGCTCATTGTTAGCGCCCACGTCTCGGATCCGTAGGTCATCACTGGCAACACACACCCCTTCTAATAGTACTTATTTTTGTGGTTACGCCAAGTTCACTAATTTATCATGTCGATAAGGTAGAAGAGTTACACCGGAAGTGATAATTTTTTACAGATTAGTACAAAAATTCTGTATTTTCGGGTGCCGTCTCCTATCCTTGTTACTCTTAGTACCTTATTCTTCTAATTAACCTTCAGGGCAAGCATAGTCTCACTCTCCACACATATGTGTGATGAATACCTCCGGGAGGTTTTGTGCTTTTTTACTGAAATTTTGAAACGAAAATAAACTTTCATTTGATTGTTGTTGCTAGGGTGAGAGTCTTGACTCCGGCAGTGGATCACCCGCGCCGGGGCCCGGCGCCTCGCGGCGAGATTCAACAGCTCTTCAGACTACCAACATGCTCGCGGCAACGCATAGAGACTTCTTCTCCAACATCAGCTCTGACCTTAACGGTCTTGCCGCTTCCACTACCAGCATGTTCAGCGATTTCTTTGGATCTAAGGGTATGTTCGAGTTTTTGATTGTAGGCGTGAATCTTATAACTTTAATTATTTCACCATTCGGCAAGTTGCGTCAGCGCTCGTATTGCGGGCCACCCAGTCGGAGGGATATAACGAATAGCCCAGACAGACAGGCGACAGGTAAAATTTTAGTGTATAGCGCAACTTATATGAGTCCAACTGATGTGAAAATCTGTTCACTTTGCATTGTAAATCGAATCGTCACCTGTCATTGTCAGGATGGTGAAATGGGGACCTGCCGCCTGGAAACATAAAAATTCGAAACTAGAATGATAAAATCTCAGTACCTATTTCCAGTTTATTAATGCATTTAATCTTTATTTCACAAAAGTAAGTACAAATGGTGAACTTAATGCCCAATATAATTCACTGCCAGTCAATAATAACTAACTTTGGCATTCAGGCGAGACGTGATTTAATGTGGCGCATATACGACAGATCCAGAATATAATATTCTGTGTTCTGAAGTTATTTTTAATCATTTTGTAGTATTTTTTGTCCTGGGTAATTCGGGTAGAGCAGCCGGACGGTTAAAATTGTCGTTTTATTTGTTTGGAAAGTCAACCCTTTATATCACAGGAAAGCAGTCGAAGCCTGCAGATTCCCACCTCGGCTCCCGCTCGGCAGGCGGGCCGGGCGGGGCTCCTCTGGCCGCGTTCGGGCCGTTCTCCGCGGGCGCGCGCGGGCAGGTGGCGCGCTCGCCGCTCGTGCGCCACGCCGCGCCGCCGCCGCCCGCGCCGCCCTGCGCCGACCGCTCCTCCGCCAACACCGAGAACCAGGCCTTCCTCAACGACGTGAGTCGCCGCCGCCGCCGTGCCGCCCCCGACACACCGGTCAAAAGGGATGGCTTTGTTGTTGCGCGGGCCTCGATTGCAGCGTCAAATCCAAATTATTGCTGGCCTATAAAACCAGTTTGTTGTTGTTGAGTCAGACCCTTCCTTGTTTACCTTTACAGGTACTTTTCATATATGACCCATAGGTTTCTGATCATTTATTTATTCCTCTTATCGAAACAAGTCGGCGTCCTATCTGATACTGCAATAACCTTCTTAATGTTTGATCTATGAGCCCGTCCCGCTTCCATAAAACGGATTGTCGAGTGCAGCAGCTGATCCTTCGATTTCCGATCACCATTTATAAAGAGTATTAAAAAAAACGTAGATTTATAGTACTTATCATTGAGTAATACTTATCGTTAATATAACCATCTCACAAATACTAGACTGTTTCAAATAAAATACTTTGTCTAAGTAGCTAGAATAAACTTAAACAAAAAAAACTCATAATTCATTACACTAACCAATCAAGACACCACATACGAATACATAATAATATTATTTAACATCTTTGATCTGTCTTGATTGACTAGCATAATGACTGACTCGTGTATTATGTTTTTTTTCTCAAAAATGACCGGAAAAGTTGACATTACTAACTCCATACTGAGACGCGAAGTACATAGTTTACAGACAGTTCCCAAATTAAAAAAAAATTACATTGCGTGCTCGCTACACAAGCCCGCAATGTTGCATACAAATTTCATTGTTATCTAGTTTGTAACTTTTTAATAAGTGAATACGGCCATAGTAAAATGAGGGGGGCACAAGTCTTATACATCCATATTTTATTCGAAACGTAACTTTTTAATCTGTGTCTTGCTTTCAGTTTTTTTTCTAAAAAAAAGCTTGTGTTTCTCCTTGTCATAAACATAAAGGCGGTAAAGAGTGATGTTATTTCACGTGAAGTTTCTGTTTTGTATGCGACTTGTATCTTGCGATTTTTGAGAAAAGCACTATATATGCCTCAGCAGTAACGGCAATTGCGGGCCTCGTATTTTTAAACGGACTCGCAAGCTCGTCCGTTTAAACCATTTCTCGGCCCGCAATTGCCTGCTTCACTGCCTAGGCAATAATGTACTATTATTTACTTGATTACGTACTCATTATCAGACAAAGTATAACCAAGTTTTTTCGTATAGTTGGTGCAACATGTCCTGGACGGCGAGGGCGTAGGCTGGCTGAAGCTGAACCGGCTGAAAAAGCTGATGGAAGACGAGTCCTACCGCAACATGCTGCTGAGCAAGCTCAACCGGAACCTCAACCGGAAAACCACGCCCAACGACAAAGTCTACGATGTGGTAAGTTTACACGTTAATTTTGCGTTTTGAAAAAAGGTTACTCTGAATTTTAAAGTTTCGTTGTTATGGCAACATTAGGTTGTGCTGCCATCGTAATCACTAAGAGCGGCCTCCCTACAACGTAGCTCGAAAACATTGCAATGCATTTACTTACCTACCCTATTTAAGTTTAACAATAGTTAATACGTCATAGATAATCAAATCAACATGATGCTTAGAGGCGAGCACCCATCTTGTTTTGGTTTGCTCTTATGCTTATTTAACTTTCCTGTTTGGATATTATTTATCATAGTATTCTAGCCGGTATCCTGACTTTTTACCAAATTATCAACTATATCATTGACGACGCGCTGGCCTAGTTGGTGGTGACCCTGCCTGCGAAGCTAGAGGTCCTGGGTTCAAATCCCGGTAAGGGCAGATATTTGTGTGATGAACGCGAATATTTGTTCCTGAGTCATGGATGTTTTCTATGTATTTAAGCATATATTTCTCTATATAAGTATTTATATCGTTGTCTAGTACCCATAGTACAAGCCTAGAGCTTAGTTTGGGACTAGGTCAATTGGTGTGACATTGTCCCTTGATATTTATTTATTTATTTATTATCATTTTACAAACTTTCGTTTCGCAAAAACGTGTTTGTGCTCAAACCATAACATATTACATAGGTTACATGGGCTTGTTAAATAAGTTAGGTTAGGTTAGACTCTTGGCTACAAAAAAATATATAATGCGGCAGAAGTATCTCTTTGCGAAATGAACGTTCCAATGCCTCTATCTCCCGAACCTATATTTCTCCGTGTCCTAAATTGGATTAGTGAAATACGCATTGAAATCTCTTCTTTTTCTTGGAACTATAGGGACCAAACCACAATTATTTAAATTTGTATAAGTATAAGCTTATTGTGTTGTATATAAACAGTTCGTAAGCAAGCCGGTGTGGAAGGGCTTGCTACGCGTTCTCCAAGCCGTAGTGCACGGTCTCGAGCACACGTACTCCAACTTCGGCCTCGGCGGGATGGCGTCCGTGTTCCAACTGGCCGAGATGGCGCATACCCACTACTGGAGCAAGGAGCTGGCCGACCACGTCCCAATACAGGGCAGCACGCTGTCAGACAACTACCTGGATACCCCGTCGTCGCCGTCGTCGAGAAAGAGCTCGCAGTCAGGTTAGTCAGTGTGTTTTCAACCACCTAACTCAAACCGCACTACTTATTTTTAAAGTTCATACGTTTACAAAACCGTGGGGTACTTAATTCTTACTTGTTCCATAGAACGAACTGATTTTGCATCCACACTAATATTATAAAGAGGAAAGATTTGATCGTTAGTTTGTTTGCATTGAATAGGCTACCTACCACCATTATTTTATTATTATACCTAAATAATGCTAATGAACATGGCCTATGATTTATTTTTCTGGCGCTGACGGAGTCGCGGGCAACAGCTAATTCTCAATAAATATGAAGACTCTTTCTAAAACACATCCGACATCTTGAAATCCAAAATCTCTATCATTTTCGTAACTGAAATCCGCGAAAATCTGAATCGTATAAATTCCTTGACATGGTTCAAAAAATAGTGCGGATGTTGAATAAAACTTACTTAATAGTTTTTGAGTAGGAAAGTGCCACTTTGAGTAAAGTGGTTTTCAAAATAAGTTGGCAATTTCATTTAAGACGTAAGTAAGTAAGAAGTGGGGCACGTGTGGATTGAACCCATAACGAAATTATTAATGATTTTACTTCAGAAGAACTTCTGGTAACTACATGCACCGGGCTTTTAGTAAAACTAGCTTTGTTCACCCAAGATTTGTTCGCGTGAGAGTTATTTATTTCCTCTTGAACTATAAAATTTCGCAAATGTCGGGGGATAAAAAATATCTACATATTTTCGATATTTTGAAATGTATCGTAACACTGTACGTTGCAAAATATCAAAGTAATATACAGGGCGAACGATATGAAGTGTTACCAAATTCACAAAATCGAGCCTGGTGTCGAAGTAAATGCGACTTACTATCGGGAAAATGTTTTGGAAGCTGCGTTGGAGCCTTGGGCACGCATACATTTCGGTAGTAGACCGTAGACATTACAACGAGACTCGGCCCCGGCTCATAAAGCTCGTGTGAACCAAGAATGGCTGAACAACGCGTTCCACATTTTATTTCGTCCACACAATGTCTTTCGAATACCCCAAACGCGAACCCGATGGACTTTTCTATCTGGTCCATTGTGGAGAGCAAGGTGAGGAGAAGAAAACATGCCAGTATGGATGCATTGAAGAAAGCGATCGTACGTAATTGCCATTGCATACCGCAGGATCACATTCGTGCAGCGTGCAACTCATTTTTCTACCGTCTGAAGGCCATAGACAGCAGAAGGTGGTCATATCGAGTTAAAATAAAGTAATCTTAAAAATTTGATATCTTTTTCTATTTTGTTTCTTAATAATGAATAATTTTGTGACAACAAAAAAAATCATAGCCTTTTGAATTTGGTAACACTTCATATCGTTCGCCCTGTAGGACTGTTTTTGATGAATAATCATTTTTGATGTGTGCAAATCTTTAGACTATCTGCATCCCGTGACTTCAGCCGTTGATACGTGATTTAGTCAGAAACATCGCCATAAACTGTTACTTAAATAATTTCAGTAAGATTATGAATTATGATTTTAGCAAGATTTTTGAACAAAATATATTTCCTAACAGATGTGCCAACTCTCAACTACCCAGAGATGGACTCGTCCGAAGCTCAGAGCACCACCGAAATGTTCAAAGACATGCTGAATCAGAAGAGAAACCTTCTTTTTAACAAATTGACTTCCTTTGAATCAGACGTAAGTGTGGTATTATTCCTATGAACCGTGGAAAGGGTAATTGTCGTAATGCTATTGCATGGGATCGCATTGATTGTATCATCAGTAAGTGTGTTGATTTGAAGTACTATAAATATTATAATTTAATGTGTTACTGCTACTTTCTTGAGCATGACACCAAATATTTATTTACCTATTTTATGAAATCTAAAAAGTAATTATTTAAAAATTATTCGTGCATTCAATGTTTACAACAACCTTTATTTAAAAGTAAATACATGCGTCCTTATTTTGTGTAATGTATTTTGAACATCCCTGTATTTATTTTATTCTGCCATGGCTGAGCACTCACTATGTAGCGCCACGTATTGATTGCATCGCATTGAAAGCCGTGGAAGGTTTGGTGCACCGCAAACGAGCAAAGAGACCAGACAACGAAAAAAATTGATCTAGAACCTTACTGTTCTATAGTTGTAACCTTTTGATTGGCGTGCGTTGTTTCGGTGGTATCTATGGTTTTTTGCGGCGGCTATAGCGGTTGTTTGTGGGCAGGCGGCGCCGTCGTCAGATTGCTCGGTCGACGAGAGCGGCTCGATCACCACCAACCGAGCCAATCTCTACGACCACCGCGCCTCCTTTAAGTCCAACCTCTCTGATACAGAAGTCATGTTCCTCAATGTAAGTCCTAGTCGCTGTCGTGTAGCCGCTTAGCGTCGCCGTTTGAAACGCGTTATACGTACAGTAGTTGGCATGGTAACGATATACATATAGTCATCCCATTATATATTATGACTAGATTATCAGTATCACACAGGTGACCTTTTTATTGTGACTATAGGACTCTTTCGCATTTTTGTCATGACAGGGAGATCCAACTATCACCACGATAACGTCATTTGTGTGTGCATTACTGTAAGACTATTTTGCTGTTATAGCTGGGTAGGCTGTTATTTCACATTGTTTTAGCCCACTTGTATATCGGCATCACATTGTTCACTAAAGTTACCATAAATGATAGCTCTTATTTACTAAACGCTAAGAATTACTACCACGTTAGCAATAATATGATTACGATATAAAAAAATGGGCTAAAGTAGAATAGAGTCTCTGTTGCTTACTGTTAAAACTGTCCTCAAAATTACGATACGATAGGTATCGAGTTAGAATTACACTTTTATTATTGCTAAAACGATACTAAAACACATGAAAATAACGTTCACATGTAGCTTACAATAAAACACACAGGTCTCGCGTTGCAATCACAGCGAGGTAAAGCTAAATTTATTCATCTGTAGGATTATTAAAATTACACTGAATTAAGTAAAGCACAGTTTAGAAGCTTAATATTCAACCCATTGGGACTTCAGTGTAGTCAATAGCTGACTAAGGTTAATTCTCGGTGCAGATGGGCCGCGGCGGCGGGGGCAAGCCGCGGGCGGCGAGCGTGTTCTCGTCCAAGTCCTCGCTGAGCGGGTTCCGGCCGCCCTCGGGCGTGCCCGCCACCTCGCCCATCACCTCCCCCGACACCACCAGGACCTACCTGTTCCAGGGACTCATTGGTAACTTTTTACATATGGTTATCTTTTAGCAAGCAACAGAATAGTACATTATTGCCTAGGCAGTGAAGCAGGCAATTGCGGGCCGAGAATTGGTTTAAACGGACGAGCTTGCGAGTCTGTATAAAAATACGAGGCCCGCAATTGCCGTTCCTGCCGAGGCATATACAGGGTGCCTCTGACCTTGGGGCTTTAATTGCATAGATCATTTCTACTCCTGAAACTAAACTTCTTTTGTTCTGTAAGTTGTTAAAAATATGTTCAGTTTAAATTTATTTTTTATCATACAAGTTAAATCTAATTTTCAATGTACGCGATCCAATTCTCCATTTTCCTTTATCCCTCGTACCAAGGTAATGTCGCCCCCGTACCATGAGATAGTGATTACATGGCCAGTATGTAATACACTGATTTTACAATTAGACTTTAACATCAATTAGTTATCTAAATTTAAGTTATTTTTTCATGTTGCAGAACAAAAGTAGTTCAGTTTAGCGAGTAGAATCGATCATTGAATTTAAAGCCCCAAGGTCAGAGACACACTGTATAGTGCTTTTCTCAAAAATCGAAACATACAAATCGCATATAAATAGAAACTTCACGTGAAATAACATCACTCTCTACCGCCTTTATTTTTATGACAAGGAGAAACGCAAGCTTTTTTTAGAATAAAAAACTCAAGTTATTCCAGACACAGATAAAAAAGTTACGTTTCGAATAAAATATGGATGTATAAGACTTGTGCCCTCATTTTATTATGGCCGTTTTGACTTTTTTTAAAGTTACAAACTAGATAACAATGAAATTTGTATGCAACATTGCGGGCTTGTGTAGCGAGCCGTCTGTAAATTATGTACTTCGCCTCTCAGTATGGAGTTAGTAATGTCAACTTTTCCGGTCATTTTTGAGAAAAAAACTTTTTGGATCTGAGGGGAAAACCCGTGCGAAAGTAGTAGTTTATGCAACGTTACAAAATAAAGTATGCTTTGAGGGTCAAAGTTAGAACCTTATGTACCTGTCTGACTTTTGGTACCTACCCTGTTAAAATGTCATAACCTCTTTTTATTTGAAGGCAAGGAGAGATCAAACTTATGGGACCAAATGCAATTCTGGGAAGATGCGTTTTTAGACGCCGTGAGTCAAGAGCGTGATATGATTGGCATGGACCAAGGCGCCAACGAAATGATGGAGCGGTACAAATGTCTGAGTGACACGGAGCGGAAGCGCCTCGAGCATGAAGAGGACAGACTGTTATCTACCGCTTTGTACAACTTGACAGCTGCGTTAGTGCTGTTTGATGTTCAGCCTGATACTATTCGTAATAAAGTGCGGAGGTTGCTTGCCAAAAGTCATATCGGGCTCGTATATAGTCAAGAAGTCAATCATTTACTTGATGAAGTGCATACACTGGTAAGTTTTCTTTTGAAATCTTTGTAAACATGCCTTCTCGAGGTATATTTATTTCGGTCAAAACTAATTTTATTTAAAAAGAAAGGTCACTAAATCTTGCTTTATTGCACCGGGTCTTTACTCTTCAACTGAGATAATGCTGTGCTGCCTGAAATATGATATTTTTCCCGCCCTCCTTTTATTGGATCTAAATAATCTTTTAATGGGTGGCTTGAAAAAGGAAGCATCTGCAATTTTAAAACTCGTAAAGCAGTATTTCCTTTCCCTTTCGCGTAATATAGGCCGTTTACGTTGCGATGGTCGCACAAACCGTTCTATGGACTTGGATCGCAGTGTGAATGGACATGACCGTGATTGTACAGTCCGCTCTACGACCTATTCACGATAGAAGTTGTCGCATCGTACGGCCTTTAAGGCGTAGTTTCATTAAAATTTAGCCCGCTTGCTTGTAGCAATCGATTGAGGAGTTATTTTGACATTATCGAACCGGTATCTATTGCAGCGATGCAATGTATCGCGAAGAGCATGCGGGCTATCTACCAATGAAACCGAGTCTTTAGTATGCGGTTGGTGTGTCCTGCAGCACGGGAACGACATCGACCTGAAGCCGCTGGGCTCGCGGCTGCTGCGGCGCGCGTCCTTCACGGTGCACGAGGGGGACGCCGCCGGCGAGCTGCGCTTCATGGAGGTGCGCGACGACGGGCTCGTGCTGCGCTCCACGCAAGGTACGTGCACTGGGCTGGGTGGCGATTCATACAACACAGTACAGCTACAAAAAGTAAAAAGTACTAGTTGGAAAAGTCCAACCTTCCGCACGATAAACAGGTACAAAAAGTACGAGAAGTAGGATTTTTTTTAATACAGTGCTCCATAATTCTTTTTTTTTACCGTATTAGTGTTAGTTCACTAAATAAATAAGTAAATAAATAAATAAATAAATATCGGGGGACAATGGACAATAACTAAAGCTGTACCGTATGATAAGTTACTGATAGGTTTTTTTATGTCAACTTTAACAATTAGTTTTATGATTGTTAATAAAATCACGAAATAAAATAAGAAATAATATAATTCCAGGAACAATTGTGGAAAGGTGGTGGTACGAAAGACTAGTGAATATGACGTACAGCCCGAAAATACGAGTATTGTGCCTTTGGAGGAAAAATGGGGGACAGACGCAGCTACATAAATACTATACTAAAAAGGTACGGAACAATTTGTGATAGAAAACTTATGCTTACCGTTTATGTATTATGCGAGGGCAGAGTGAAAAGTCTGGAAAAAATTAAACAATTATTTTTTTTTTGGTCCAAGTAAATATTTATTTTTCAACGTAGTCCCCATTTAACTCAATACACTTGGTCCATCGCTTTTCTAGCTTTTCGATTCCCTCCGTATAGTACGATTTCTCCAACCCTTCAAAATAAGCATTGGTTTCTGCGATGATTTCTTCGTTGGAACCAAATCTTTTTCCACCAAGCCATTTCTTTAAGTTTGGGAAAAGAAAATAGTCGCAGGGGGCTAAATCTGGAGAATAAGGCGGATGCGGGAGCAATTTGTAACGCAACTCGTGGATTTTAGCCATAGCAACTGCACAAGTGTGGACCCGTGCGTTGTCTTGGTGAAAAATGATTTTCTTTTTCGCCAAATGGGGTCGTTTTTCCATTAAAATTTCATGAAATCTCTGTAACAATGTCACGTCCTACCGGGTGGCAAGAAAAACTCGATAAAAGTTTAAAGAATTTATTGAAAAGAACTCCGGTAGTGTGAACAGAAGAGGGTAGTAGGTTCGTAGGGTGTGGTCTGATTCTGTGAAGTGGATAGCACTTCCCTCGTAAATTAGAGTGACGCGGAGCGGCGGTGGAGGTAACCCGTCGGCAGCCCGACGGTGTACGATGCCAGGATCCTGGCGTCAGGGGGGTAGCACCCGGTGTGTAGCACCGGACCCCACTCGACGATCCTGGTCCCGGAGATAGACGCCGCGCCGGCCAAGTAGGTGAGTAGAGGAGGAGTAGATGGGTAGCAGCGTTGGTGTACTCCTAGCGGAGGTGTACTCCCTGTACGGTGAACGGTGCTTGGTGCATCATGATAGGTGATCGGTGCTTCATGATGGGTGATCGGTGCTCATGATGGGTGATCGGTGCTCATGATGGGTGATCGGTGCTCATGATGGGTGATCGGTGCTCCCTGTACGGTGAACCCCGATTTGGGGATTTGCACCGATTTTATAGATAGGTATTAAGTACCTATACGAACGTTAACACTAAGTGTTTTAAGTGTAGTAGTTGAGGCGGTAAAGAGGACGAATGAAATGAGCGCGGCCCTTTTATAACCTTTCGCCCATTTCGGTTAATTTTGAATATGAGTAGGGCGAACAAAGAAATGCTAGAAAGCCAATTCGCGTCATGAGTGAAAATATCGGGTCATGTAGGTAAGACACCAACATACCCTCCATTATTTTCTCATGCGCTGAATCGGATAGGAAAGAATACATTATTTTATTATTTTATGAACGAGTAACAATTAAAAGGTTATTTATATTTATGTTGAAGTTAATTTTATTAAAAGATTTAATTATAAGTAAAGTTACACAGAATGGCTAGTAACGCCATCTGTTGGATAAGTGTCGTCAACACTTGACACAGATCGATTTGTGGTTAACGCAACTAAAATAATCTGTGGAATTGAGCTGTCTGTTTGACAGTTATTAGTAAACAATTCATAAAGATGTTTACAATACGAATTTAAATGAAAATGAAGTGAAATGAAGTTAAATTGAAGTGAATTAAGCTTGTTTGTATGTTAAAATGCAGCACAGGTAAACAGCGTAACAACTGCATTGTTACAACAAGTTGGCATAATATTCGCCGTTAATCGTTTTACCTTTCTGAAGGTAATCAACATATATTACACCACGAGCATCCCAGAAGACAGTCGCCATAACTTTATTCGCCGATAAAACTGTTTTGGCCTTCTTTGGTGCAGGTTCACCTGAAGCAATCCATTGTTTTGACTGCTCCTTGGTTTCTGGTGTATGATGATGAATCCAGGTTTCGTCAACAGTTATGAAACGACGCAAGAAGTCCTTTTCATTACACCTAAACTTCGCCAAACATGCCTCTGACAGGGTCACCCTAGTGCGTTTTTGATCTACTGTGAGCAATCGCGGCACCCAACGGGCGGAGAGCTTCTTCATATCCAAATAAGTGTGAAGGATATTACGAACCCGTTCGTCTGAAATGCTTACAATATCAGCTATCTCACAGACCTTTATTCTTCGGTCGGTCAATACGATGTCATGGATTTTGGTGATCATCTCTGGTGTAGTGACCTCAACTGGTCCGGGTCGGTCGGCGTCAGCAGTGCTTGTCATCATTCATTTTAATCGATGGAGCAGAGTTCCCGTAATATTTGTCTAATTTTTTTTTTGTATCCGTAATGGTTTTTTTTCGCAAAAAATAATGTTTAATCAGAACACGAAACTCACTTTTCTCCATGTTTGCAAACACCGAAGTGATTGTTTCTTTTTCATAGCTATCAAAAAAAAAGTAGTCGTTTGAACTGGCTTAAAATATACGATTTACCTCCAAAAAGGCTGCATTACAAATTGACATTAATGAATTTGTGAAGAAAATACCTTTAATATGATTTTTACCAGACTTCTCACTCTGCCCTCGTAAGTATTATAACTATTTAATAACAATTCCTTGGTTTTTAGTGCAAAGCGCTTTACTATTGCATCAAAGAGGCAATGGAGAAAAGTGGGCGGAAGCAGGACGCGGCCGAGCTGGGGGGCGAGTTCCCCATACAGGACTGTGCCTCGGGAGAAGGCGGGCTCATACAGGTACCAACTATTCTGAGATATTAACAAAGTTGAAAATAAGTGATAATTTTCATATGCTCACCGAAATTAGATTATTTTTTAATCTAAAAACGTCACTAAACATGTTTCTAAGGCAATGCAAGACTAAAATAATAAGATTGAGAGAAATAAAAAGTTTAGTTGTGTCCGAGAATAAATGCGTTAGTACTTGTCCTGCACAATGCCGTGCACTGCGACGGTTCGAACAGTCTCTAATTACCTCATCCTAGTCACCCAGCGACAAGCATTTGAACACAATACTGACAAGTTTAACATTCCAAAGGTGTGCATGGAAGGCGTCGGTCTCCTCTTCCACCACAGCAAGGTATGTGTTTTCTCTATTATACGTGTCTGTAACTTTTTGTCAGCTTATTTATTTGTTGTTGTAATGAATTTACCAAAACCGTTGATCTTGTAAGGAGGCGATAATATCTCTGTGGTTTTGGTACGGTCATTACGATGAGTTCGATCAGGTAAGGTATATGTCAGTGTAACGCTTCATACGGAGCTCGTCTCGATAAGATACGGCGACGGCGCTTCTGTCTGTATTGTGTCGCGGCGCCGCGGAGCCGGCCCGCCGGCGCGAGCCGCAGCCCGCAGCCTCGGTCCGCTAGACCGATGTCCAACATCGGCACCGCCGCGATATCAGAAACATTATTATATTCAACCAGCTGAATGGCAAATTATAACTTTAAACTTGCTTGCCCCTCAGATCCTAGCAATATTTAATCCGGATCAAGGACCACTCAAACTTTCCTATCTTAACTTCTTCTTCATTATACATACCTACATATAACTGTTTATTTTAAATACTTCTATTTTCTCTATTATGTTACTATCTTGATACTTTTTTCAATAAATTGTGTATAAGTACATAGAGAATTTAATTCAGAAATCACTATAATCACAGAACGAATCCAGCTTATATTGAATAAAATCACAATTTTTGCCCGTAAATTATCTTTCTCTATTACTAAATCGGTGTAATAGTTAGAAGTTTTTACATTCTAAGGTTGAACGTTGTCCATCAGATTTTCGTATACCTACTCCGTACAATACTTTGTGCATGTGCTATTGTCTGCCACTCCCCGGGCGCGCCGGGCGCCGAGCGCGGGCGGCGCAGGCGCGGGAACTTTTGAGATGGTCCTTGACGCGCGCTCGCCGCCCCAACTAATCTCTTATTTTTGTCTGTTCTACTCTTCCCGGACACGCCGAACCCGCGCCGCTGCGCTCAAGGATTTCGAGGTACTCAGTGGTTCATACACTAGTAATGGCTGGCTCTTACGATGATCGACACGACCTTATGATTTCTGTCACGGTTACTTTAACATGTGCAATTAGCGATGATCGTTCGAGGTCGTAGGGCTTTACTTGTAGTTTTGAGGCTTACAGATTGTTTTTAGCCGTTGTTAGCGTTGTTTTAGTTCTCCCGAGTGCGGCGGGCGCCACGCGCGTCGTGCATGCACTAGACGCCCTTTGTTTATTATTTGTTTATATCGCACCCGATAGCTTGCATTCGTACCGTCGGTCGTCCGGCCAGCGGTCTCGTTCCCTTTCGCTCCCGCACGACGCGGCGAGGTTAGTTCGTTGGTCCCCGCGCGAGTCCCGAGGTCAGTCGTAGAGCATCGCCATCTCACAAGTTCCGGCGGCCCCGGGCCGGCCGCGCCCCGCACCCGCACCCGCCCGCACCCGCACCCGCCGCCTCGCCTCGCGCTCCCCGCCCTGTTCAATGCTATACCAATTCAACAAACATAAACTTGACTTGCAGAAGCTCCTCAAGCCGGCTCCTGAATACCAGTTTTTGTCGTTGAATTAAGAACTGTGTCCCTGAGATATACTAATGTTTCGCTGCCGGCAACCGCCGCGTTATTTGTAAATTGTTAACAGAGCTACCTACAATACTATAAAGATAACCGCAGTCGTGAGTAGACATTAGTGTATCTCCTCGATATGCAGTTCTCGCGGTGCGCTGCTCGTATCGCATGAATGCATGACCGAAGATTTTATCAGTATTGTGCTAAACGATCGGATTTGAACTTTTTTACTATTGTCTTGAATATCGAGTTCAGGTCGGATCAAATATCTAGTTTGCTTTTTAAGGAATGTTTCTATACCAAACTTTTATTTCATACCACTGAGGATGCAGGTTGTATAAAATACTTTTTATTTTTAATCTAAGTATAATTTTTCAGTTGGCAGTTATTTAAAAACAGGTTATGTCTGTAAATATCATCATGGCCTGTGACTTGGTGAAATCATCATTAATAAAACCGATCACATAAAGTCGATGAGACTTTCCTTTGAATAGTATCTTGATTAGTTAGTTGTTGAGTGTGTGTTTTATGTGTAGTATTATTTATTACTAAGTATAACTGCTCTAGGACTTCTAACCTATTGATTTTGATGCATGCAATGCAATGTTTACCTACTTGGTGTTCCAATCTAAGAATGTTTAAAAAAACACATTGAAGACCCCTTATTAGTGAGTATTCTAATTCAATCTAAAGCGTTTAAAAGTCCGCCTAGAAGCCAGGTAAAAATATTTTAACTCGATATATTGCTAAAGTTTAGTCAAGAATGTCACCTGGACCAATCTCGAATAAATATTTAAATAATCAGTAATCACACACACGCATACCTTAGTTTGTATATAACAATATTTTTGAAATATGTTGAAATGATATACCTGTGTAGGGAAAATATGACGTGTTGCACAAACGTTCATGCCGTGACGTTGTCCCCTGTTATTTATTAAATTAACGTTTCTGCAACTGGGCATTAGTGTTAATCTTAATATTTATAACTGAACGTTTTTTTTTAAATAATAACTTGCCAATATTGTTGTTTGTTTTGCGTTACAGTTCTTTGTGAGGCTTGACCACATTCGGAAGTGCTTTACGCAGAATGGCGGTATCTTCGTTTTAGAAGAATTCAGTAAGTTCATCTTATCTTACGTTACCTTAAAATGTATAAATACCAACTAATAAACTTAAATAACCTAATTGGGTTTTGGAAATCAGCAAAAAACCGGAATCGGCTTATTCTCCAACTGTGGATAGCATTTGATATCGCAATGGGAAAATGGTCTATTGTTACGCTGCTTATAAGCGTGATAAAAACAATCAAGAAACCTCTATTCCACCTTTAAATCCTGCAAATAGAGTCAAAAAGTTGTAAGGAGTTTCTTCTTCTTCCTCTTGATTTTTGATATAGCTATAAAAAAATCATGCGTGGGTAAGTACTTATTTATCTAGTACAAAATTTTGCTCATGACATCTTCCGCGTTATTAAAATAGGTTTTTTCTGCCTGACTGTATTTTTCAAGGATTCCGAGTTAGAAAAACAGGCCTTTTAAATAACTTTTAGTCTCGTCAAACAGTTTCAATTAAAAGAAGGGCAAAATTTATACATATACTTAATACTAATTTGTGCATTTTATTTCCAGATCCAAAGACGAGGCAAATCATACAGAGAAAGTACAAATCTATTATGGCAAGTATTTTGTATGCGTAATGTAAACATATTGTTTTAAAAGTCAATGTACTTATTGAAAAGGGTCTTATATCTCGAATGTTTCCTTTGTTGTTTGGCTATTTTTGTGATGATGAAAAATAATGTAACAATTAAAATGGTCTAAATAAGACCTTTTTCTTTTGATTATGTGAATTGTCCTGTTTTTATTAATTTATTTTTCGTTTGTTTTATTTTCATTGAATATTGTTTTTATGTTGTAGGCAGAGAAAGTAGTGCTTGACCTGCATCGTTTCTTCTCCATATGGCTTTCTCGGTACTATATCGAGACCACTAGAAGTGAAATGAATTATGCACCTTTCGTTTCATAGCTCGTACCGATGTATGTACCTACACGAAGTCTGATTTTATTTTTGCATGTCATTTTTACTCTTTTGCTTTAGCTTTAAGTAATTATAATTTATATTTTATCCATATTTTATATTTTATACTCTCGCTTCAGCAAACCGGGAAAACCCCGTTTGAGAAATAACTTTTAGATACGTTGATTACCGTACATTGATTCGTGTAACGCTTTAGCGTATTTGGAAGTAGGTATAAAAATATTATTTAGTATATTTACCGCCTATTTCACAATCGACAAGTAAAGCATATTTAACAGATAAATTAAGCCCTTTCTCTTTCTTACACTTGTAAATAGACAAGGAGAGAGACTATAAATGGCAGATAAATTTACTCCTCGATTATGAAAAAGGCCCTTATTCTAATCCCATATCTTTTGGGACATAAGTAGCGAATCTAGACTACCAAAAATTTATTGTAGGTAAGTATGTAAGTTTACTAAGATATTTGCTGTAGGAATAGAGCTTATATATTTAAGTATGTTTTAGTTTAATATAAACTACAAGGCTTACTTAAGATTTTGCTTATATTTTAATTACAAACATTGCAATAAAACGGTTTAACTGGCAAGCATTTTTAAAATCTCTTTTATACATACTTAACTATTTTAGCTATTAATAATTAATATTATTACTGCATAATTTTTTTCTTTAGTTTGGGTTTCAGCAAGTTAAGTAGGTAAGTTACTTATAAAACATAGCGGAACTTTTTTATATAGTTTGATTACATTTACGTTAATAATACGTAAGTATTAGTTCTGCGGCTAAATGAAGAGCATGAAACACTTCGAATCACAAACAAAAACAATATTGCATTTTTGGTTTAAAAATTGTTTAAAAAATCGTGTACAGGTGTTTCATGTCATACTCGTAATACTGCTTAATAATATATGTGCGGAAGTGATATTTCCGATGTCAAAAACACCCTATATTCCGGCAAGTCCTCAAGGCGAACGATATATGGTCATATCGCTTCTACATGTATGTATACTTGTAGACTTGTTTATGTAGACTAATAAAAATCAGTTTCTATCAATGACAATAAATTCTGGGGCTCGTTTCTAGAATGTGCCTACGAACCATTCTTTCAGGATCTTCTTTACATTTTATGTTTGTGAGATACATTCTTCTTAAACGCGTCTCAACGTTACCATACCCCTAATAATGTTGATCACTTTAGTACCTTATCATAACAAACTTTATAAGTGCCATGTAGCAAAGGGATTTAAAATGACAGGGTTCTTAGCGTGCTCAACATTATTAATGGTCGTACGAGTACAAATAGGTTAAGGCGGTCCCAGAATCTGTGCGTCTAAAACGACGCGACGTTCAGCCGACGAATATTCAAAATTCTTTGACTGTATCAAGTAAGGCAGCAATCTACAATAAAATATAAGAATATGAAGCATATAATTCTTTCTCATCATGTTTTTCACGATAATACTTGTAAAACCGTGACGTCAGTTTACTTGCATAGTTTCTGGTAGAGTTTCGCGTACCTACAAGAAATATAAAACACTAAGTGTGTACAATTCCAGGCTGACCAGATTTGCTACGCGGTATTGTGTGTATTCTCGTACTTCGCGGCGGGGCAGGAGCAGAGAAAGACTATTTTGGAGCAGGCGGCGCGCGTGCCGCCCTCGCCGGCCGCGCTCGCGCCGCCGCCCGCGCCGCGGAGCGTCTCCGACCTGGGCCCGGACTCCGTGGCGCTACGGACCAGTCCGCAGGTCAGTCCTTTGCAACTCAAGCTATGCTTTATCTGAGCAGATGTAATTTAGTGTAAACGAACAAAACCACGTGACTCAGTATGCTAACAAATTAAGACCGGCCAGAGATACCAAAAATAATAAACAGAGCAATAAATATAATCTTTAGCATCTGTGGCCTGTGGCCTGTGGCCAGCATTATGAGTCTTCACTTGTCTCTGTTTGGGGAAACTGTTGGCCCTGCTAATTAATGGCACCATGAACTTTATTACAAGGCTGTAGCGGGTGTGATTTGTGAGTTAATACGTAGTATACACATACATACAATACATGTACATATCGTTACTACTTTAGAAAAAACTCGTATCTGATATTTAGAGATGTATGTGTTTGGACTTTATTATCTTCAGGTTTAAGTTTAAAATTATACGTCACGAAATATGAGATACGAGGTTTTTTCAAAGTAATGACGATATATATTTGATATGCCGACGTAAGGCACCGTTCCTGTACAGAGGCGATAATTCTATATTCGGTAGGTAAGCGATATTTTGAATGCTAATTATTTTACCGTAGTTGAACACTTATTACGCAGATAAAGCATAATTTACAGGATTTAAGTTAATATAAACCAGCTAATACAATTTTATTTCCCTCAAAGATCGTACAAGATTTTATGCATATTATGAAGTAAATCGTAAAGTTTATCTTGTCCTCATAAACAGGTAGCTTTTACTTCGTTTTAATAATGATTATGAGCAAGTTACGTGCGTCGTATTGTCAACAGAAAGTAATTAGTAGTTATCCAACAGTTACAGGCCGACAGAAGATCACCAGTGAATCGATCATCTGACGCGCGACACTTCGCAAAAGTTTCGTCACCTACGCGAGCGGAGGCGTTGCGTCGCAGCCCCGACGCGGGACCGAGCGCGCCCGAACCTGCACGAAGTGTTCCGAGTCAACCCGAGCTTTTCCGAAGCGTGTCGCAGGCAGAGGGTTCCCGAGGGGTGACGAGTCCGGGTCCGGGGAGGGGCGAGCCGGTGCGGCGAGACAGCGTGCCGCCGCGGCGCCCGCCGCCGCCCGCGCCCGTCACGCAGAGGCTGGCGCGCACGCAGTCGCAGGCTGCGCCGACGCGGCTGCACGACCCGCCAGTCGTGAGTAAAATATCTACTAAATATCCTTTTTGTATTATACAGGGTGTCTGGAAAACCTTCGGAGAAATTTTAACTGTAGATAGGGTGGATGATTTGGATCATCCCTATACTGGTAACTTTTGTTTAAGTTAATATTTGACTGAGTTACAGACAGATTTATCATCGACTTTCCTGACGATGCTCTCAGTGTGCCCCATCTTAACTGATTCATTCATAATATCGGCGGTGATACTGCAAAACCGCGTAAGTAACAAATTTATGATAGAGCAAAATAAACCTTACGGTCTTATTAAAAAGGTGCATTTTGCTCCTTATTTAAAATGTCACTTACGCGGTTTTGCAGTTTCACCGACGATATGTGTCACAACGTAATGTAAATAAACAAGTTGTTCCTTATGAACAATGTTTCCAATCATGGTCAAAAGCTCCATGGAGTTTAGAAAACTGACACATTATCCTGTAATGTGAATGAAAAGACGGTGTCTAATAAGGGCTATTATGTGAAATAATCTAAAACTGAAACTTACGATTATGATTTTTACTCACACTTTTCTCACACTCACACGGCTAAAATAGCACTTGCACTCGTAGGCACATTACTTATTTTACGAGATCATGAATCATGGCTGTATTTCATTGATTTGTACCACTATCAGGGCTTCCGACGAATAAAAAACACAATAATTAATTATTGACAATTTGACATATTATCTTTTTAAATCTTGGACCATTAAAACTCTTTATGAAAAGAGTTTTAGGTTTCATTTGTAAACAAAAAATCCTACCTACACGTTACGTTTTATCAAATAGTACATTGTGTATTAAGGTCGGTAAGTAAGGAATTACGATCGAGGCTCTAGTAGGCTTTCTGAGTCGAGGTACGTAATTCCCGTACCGCCCGTGAAACATACAATGTTTTTCATCACATTTGCGAGTAAATAAACACACAAGTCATCAAACTATTATTACGAATTACTTGAACTTTTTTTAAGCGGATGGCTGGCGGACTCCACAGATTATGCAAATGTTTCGTTCAGAAACGTTAAGGGCAAATACTTACGTAGGTATACATACAGCCCTGAAGGAGTGTAAAAAAAACGACGTTTGTTACAGACAACTATTAAAATCGATTATTAAGAATATTAATTGAGTATTTAAGTAACATGTAGCGAGATTGCAATAAAATTCCTGTTTATGGCACTTGTCCCACCAAGAGCGAGTAAGCGATTAGCTATCGGTGATTTTCTCGCCCAAGAAACGAACAAAATATAAGGATCCTGTGTTAGTAAAAGAGACACGTATACTAATCGTTCATCGCTGGCTGTTCACACTGCCGGCGAGAACACTCGCTCTACTAGTTTGTCGCCGCGATAAGAGCGATAAGATAAAACTAGCTCAGCGATACTCGCTCGGCGATACTCACTTGGTAGTTAGAACTCAAGCTGCGATACCAAAGCGGTGATTTTACGACGTGGATTTCAGTGCAGATATTTGCTATGAATTTGAGCAAAGCATTTGAGCTGTCATTGTTGTCTAGTGCAGGTTTGAACAAGTCTGCGGCGTCTGCGTATTCGGCTGCACTGCAACGCCCGAGCGAGTGACGCGAGTAATAGCCCGTCGCACTCGAACACTCGCCTATAGCCGAGCGACAAAACTATTGGAGCTAACACTCGCTTCTCGTCGCTCGCCCACTCGTTTCTAGTTTATCGTTCTACTCGTTTATCGTCCATCGTCGGCGGTGGGACAAGTGCCTAAATAACATTTTAAGACAATTTTACAATTGCGTGTAAACTCTTTGCTTGAACTTGCATGACCTGTGTGCTGTGCTATAAATTAAAAAAAAATTACTTACCGACCTTGGGTTTCATGGTAAGAAGAAAGGTCGAGGGTTTTATATGGGGCATTGCGGTCAAGTTAACCTGTATGTTTAGATACTGTTTACATGCAAGTGTGATGAAAATTACATTTAAAGCTGGCATCATACATGTTGTTGCTAGATATTCGTATCATAGAAGAAAGAGAAAAATAGGATCGCTTTGTAAGAAGAGGTCGACGTGATTACACTCTGTGGTAAAAACCCTTAAAAGAAAAAGGCCACTAAAGCCGGCTACTCACACACCTGCTGCAGGGGCAATATGGGAATTGGACCCTTGATTGCCTCCTTAATTGTGATGTGTGTAGGCAAGCAGGAGCAATTTTTAGATTGGGCCTGCGGCAGGGCGGCAGGGGCGCAAGACCTTCCTAGCTCCCTAGATTGTGTCTACCGCCCTGCAAGGTTGCTGCGTGTGTAGTAGGATTGGGGCAATTCCAGTCAGTTCATTGGTGACAACCGAGCGGAGTGGACAAAAATGGAAAAAATGGTGTTACCATAGCCAGGAGATCTTCAAAAGAATCAATATCCATTCGCAAAAAGTTTCTAAGATCATCTACTTCCAATTCTTTCATAATATTCATGTGGCACAATTTGCTTCGTTTCTGCAACCAATTCTTCACCCAATATCTTCTCTTCCTTTTTTTTTTGGTAGCACCACAGAAAGTGCCAAGGCGATACCAATCCTCTGGTGTTTCGTCAATACAGGAGGCTTTCTCGTGGACGTGCGTTCAGCGGGACTATCAGTTACACACTGAACGGCAGGCTAGTGTGTAGAGAACAGCCTAAAATTGGTCCAACCGCCGTGCGACCGGTATTGCCCCTGCAGCAGGTGTGTGAGTAGCCGGCTTAAGGAACACCCAGAAAATATAAAACGTGGACTACAATCACAATCAGTCAAGGAAGCGATTTCACAAGCGAAGCGATGTTTGGTTTGGGGTTTGTTTTGTTTACTTGCATGTGATGTGACTTCACATCACACTCACAGGTTATAAAGTATTTCTAACATCACATAGCGTTTTTGCCACAGATTAAATTTCAAAAAAAATCCTTATTATTTCGTGTAATTTCCAAAAAAATAGACATAATTTAATGTGAAATAAAGTGAAATACGTTATTTTACGCTAGTATCAGATAGGATGACCACAATTTGTAGTATATTTTCAATGTTGTCAAATAGCCTATTATAATCAATTATGCGACGACCTTTATATCCATCGACAAAATGTTTTGCACTTGGACTTTTGGCTACTGCCACAAATACCATGCGGATCAAAAGGAAAGAACCAGCAGCCAGCAGCGCTTTCTCCCCGTCTGGTTGCCCTGAAAATCAGCGCGTGCAGCGTCACGGCATGTCTGACACTATGATGCTGAGTAGCACCCAATTTGGTGCATAATTATTTTATAAAATAGTTTTAAGGTTTTGTTTTAAATTATTTTCTCACTGTATTTAATTTGATTATTATTTTTCTGTGGTTTGCACCAATAAACTAAATAAAAAATAAATTTTCTTCAATACGGAGAGCAATAATCGGATCGTTCAATCCGTCTATTTGAACTTTGAGAAGTCTATGAATTTATGGCTGTCATTAGATGTCAGTGTTAAATTATGTTATTTTCAATATTCACGTCTTCAATATTTTTGCTGTAAATCAGTTATATGGGCTACTTTAGAGCAGAAAACAATGGTAAATGGTTAGATCTCGACAGTAAAAGACAGACGATATGATCAGTCTCGGCAAAACATGAACAAGAGACCTAGTGATTTCACATTTAAAACCAATTAGTGTTCAAATTGCAAAAACGAAAATACAGTAAGTTGCACTAAAATTACTCATTTATTTTTATTATAATGCTACCTTGATTTTTGTTTACATGGAGCGAACTGTTTGTTTACATGGAGCGAACTGTTTGTTTACATGGAGCGAACTGTTTGTTTACATACCATGTGACAACGTATGGTCTCAGGTCATTGACCTCGGACATTGAATTTTGACGTAAGATACTACGAACTGTTGGAGTAGTATACTATCAACGTCAAAATGTCAAGGTCGAGATATCGGCTGCGATACATCAAGTAACAAAATGAATATAATTAATCCTTCTTTTTTTTTTACATTAACAGAAACAAAAATGAACCATACCCCCGTGATCAGAATCGTGCCAACTATTACCCCCCCAAATTTCTCCGAAGGTTTTCCAGACACCCTGTATATAGGGTAAACCATACTGTTATTGCCCGCGACCAGTGATTGCCCACTACATTTTAGAGACTGTAATCACAAAAAAAAAAAAACTTGCGTACAAACATAGGTAGCTTTGTTACTGCTTGTTACACGTGTGTGTAGGAAATACTTTTTTAGTGATTGCAGTCTCCAAAAAATGCAGTGGGCAATCACTGGTCGCGGGCAATAACAGTATGGTTTACCCTACGAAAGTGAGTTTGTCTCTACCGCTTTCAGTGACAAACGGCTTAATACCAGATATACACAAAGTTGCTAAGTATGTAGTGTGTTACTTGGAGACGGGCATACAATGGGTACTTTTTATACCCAAAACTTGCTATACCTGTACCTGTACCGACATACTTGTAAAGTCAAGGGCATACTCGTAACTATATATACGTTCTCAAGACGTCAAAAATATCTATACACCTTTATGCCACTACAAGGTCCGTGTATAAATATATTTGACGCGATGGCTGTATAGATATTAATGCCCTTGACTGTACATGCGGTTGTTCAAACCTAAAACAGTAAATTGTATTAGACACGAGAAAATTCAAAAACGCGTATGCTTTTTAATGCTTATAACCACGCGAGAGAAGCACATAAGATAGTTTCACTGTTGGATCGCATTTTTTTTTGCACATTGTTTCTTTACGCATAAAATCGTTTGGCTGAAACGGTTTTTACAATAGAAACGGTTTTATTTTAATTATTATAATAAACTAACGTACCCTAACGTTGCCAGATGGCGTAAATCGTATGTAGTAAAACTGATTTTCTATAGAAAACTGAATATAATAAACATTTGTCTGTTGCTGCCGGCAGATCCCCCCGCGGCCGGGCGCGCGGCCCGCCGGCGCCGGCGCGCCGCCCGCGCTGCCGCCGCGCCAGCTCTCCGCCGCCGCCGACCTCAGCACGGTGCCTAGGTAATTACACGGTTACAGCGAAACATGCTGGGTGGTGGGCAATATGAACAGTTCTTATAATATAGTCACACAACACTAAAAAAATATCACATTATATAGCCTAAGAATTTTGTTGAAAAATCTAAATTTTCAGAAAACGCCTAACAGTTTCTAGAAAAAAGTATTATGCAGACAAAATACATTACAGCCAAATATATTCAAGGCCTTGCAAGGGGACAATCTCACAAGATTTAGTCCCAAACGAATCGTTCTACCATACCATACTCCTTAAAAGAAATGTATCTCTAAATCTCATAACAGTCGCTCTCAAACCAAGGAAACAGCCGGTCAAATGACTAGAATAGAGGCATTCGATATTCGTACTTAAGGATGGCAACGCATTTGCAATTCATCGTTGAAACTGCAAAACCGTTTAAGTAATATTTTTAATAAGGAGCAAAATGCACCTTTTTCATGACATGGTAAGGTTTATTTTGCTCTATCATAAATTTGTTACTTACGCGGTTTTGCAGTATCACCGACGAATTGTGATAATATTACCCATAGTTCTCAGAACCCACTGACCACCGAGTGACCCATGCTGTCTGTGTGCTTGCCTTTCAGTAAAATGAAAAAGCTTTTCGTCCGATTGCAAACAGAAGACCTCTTTTAGTTAAAACGTACAGGATTTTACTTTTTGCGTACAGTTAAAATTACTATGAACATTATGCCGGCCGCACCCGCACCGTTTCGATTCTCTCGACGGTTCCAAAATCCGGCGACAAATGGTAAAGGAATCAAAACTAGACAACTAGACAGTTTTTTCTGTTGAGTGGATTAGATAACCAAAGCACACCCTTCTCTATACATAAAGATTTTTTTTAATTTTTTTTTGTCAATTTAGTTCGCGATTTTATGTGATGCGGCATTTTTTTCCAATATTTATACTAATCTTTTTCAGCAAAACTATTGGCGATCTTGAGCGACCATAGATGGCGTTCAATCGCATTGTGATAACGGATACAAGGTGAAAAAACTAGCGGTCATAATAGTACCCGTATTAGTCCTTATTTCATCCATTACTTATAAACTCATACTAAGTATTTTCGAGAATCGACCGTATATTTCCTACTCATACGCACTCCAATACTATCAGTCACTTCATCTACGCTATTCAATTTCTTCAGATCCCAGTTTAAAAAAAATACCGTAGAGAAATACTTGTAAAACTAGAATTAAACCTGGGGCTCTATTCCACTCGATAAAACCTAATTGCTTTGGTCATGTTATCGTATTATTTTAACCTCGACCGCTATCACTTTAAAGTAAATAGAGCTATTAGGCTGCGGCTCCACTGAGCGGCAGATGAGCAGAGTGGAGCGGAGCTGTGCCAATATTAACCAATAGAATCTAAAAAGGCGCGCTCGACGTGACCGCATACGCCTTCTATTGGTTAATATTGGCACAACTCGTCTCCGCCTCAGTGGAGCCGCAGCCTTAAGAAGGCTGCTCTGAAAAAACCTCGGTAGGTACTCAAAAGATACAAAAAAACAGAAGAGTATTTTCCTGCCGATAGTATACATTTTTGCTATCTACTAAACCAGCTTTAAATAGCAGCTTCGAAACCTTTTGTACTTTTAAGTGATCGACTAAAATATTGCAAACTGCTCTCGATCCAATATTCAGTTCATTCTGAATCTCCCTATGTTTAATATTCGTTTTTTCCTACGCCACTCCACTCTGATAACAATCTCGTAAGGGACTGCTCTCTTTGTTTAAAAAGTTTTGACTATTAGTTTCGGTCACGGATATTTCGGTATGCAATACCAAAAGGTTTAGCAAGAAATACCTATAAAAAGAAAGTATAATAGGTTCAGCACAGCCAGAAACTTTCGGAACAGGAAATTACCTACAGTGCGATACCTCGTAGAACGTACTTCAGGGTTGTACTTGTCTCACTCGCTCTCATACTTTTATTAAGAGCGAGTGAGCGAGAAGTACAAACCCGAAGCACCTTCTAAGTGCTCTCAGACTGTACGATAACATTTCAAGAGGAATTACGTTTTACCGAGTAAAATAACCCCTGTAGACATTACGACTGCGTTAATTTGCTAAATAAATTCCATATTTAATGCTCATTTATCGAAAAATATTTCTGTTCTTTTGGCCAACCGAAAAAAAGACAAATGCGTTTCCCCATTCGATGTTCTAACATTCGCTTTTCCTGTTTGTGATAGGTAACCGTATGAAATTCAATAATGTATTTTTACGCAGCTCTGGAAGCCCCCCAACACGACGCGCGCCGCAGCGCCAGGGCTCCGTCAGCGGCCCCTTTGCGCCTTCCAACCCCTTCACCACCCCGCGGCACGCCGAGTTCGTCATACCGCAGCGCAATAACTCTCGCCGACCATCCACCGACTTAAATAAGTAATTACACCTATATATTTACATAGCAAGGCATTTCAAAAACGCCATTGTATCAGCTTCATCCCAAACAGTATACCGACTCGTAACTTTTACGAAGTGCGTTTTTTTAAGAATCTGGAATTTTATAAGTTATGTTTCGCAACGCGACAAGAGTAGTCTAATCATTGGATTGTGCACCATATTATTATGATAGACAATCGAAGCGTGACTACATAGTGACCTGTTTGATATTTTGATATGCATTAAATGTATACCTAGGCCTAGCCTAGGCCCCTGTATGAAAATTATCCCCTCCTTTCTATTTAGCAGTTTCCTGGTTCCCTTAGGATGTTTAATCATAAATCATAATTGAATCGCGTAATTCGAATATAGTGTGTATCGAGTTCATCCACTTTGGTAAGAAATAAACGGTTCACTTACTGTTTCAATTTGCATTTAACCTTTTGAATATTTGACATAATATTGATATCAAATATACACGTCAAACTCAAAATATTGATAACATTATAGTAGTATGTAAACGTAGGTCTGTTTTGCCCTGTCAACCGTTTCGGAAACATCAGCCATTGGCTTTTAAGGTTAAATCAAGAGCCCCCATATAGTTTTGCCGATAGAGTATATTGGTAAGGTAATGTAGAAAATTATCTAACTAATATGTCACGCAAATGGTACTCACTGCGTGCACCTGAATAAACGTAATCAAGGTATATCGTGTATCAACATAGCTAGTTATTTTTTTATTCACTGCGACTTGCGATTTCATATTCTTAAGAAATTCATAATAATGAAGCATCTGGCACAGACCATTATCATAATACGGACAAATAAATAAAGTAATAGATGCCCTTGTGTGTATTAATTGGTGGTATTAATATGTAAGTAATAGGCTTGTGCCCTTTAGTGAGCTGTGATGTTCCTAGCTAGAATGTTGTCACATTTTACACTTTTTTTTTTGTAGGTAAAGTAGGAATATATTTGTTAACGAATTTTATTGTGTCTTTATTGAATATTTTATCCATGATGTGGAAATCAGCACCATAAGCATTGTTACAGTGCATATTAACTATGATTTGTAAATACCAAGTTAATCAGTTAATGATTTTTGTCAGGACATGATAAAACACTTAGTTTGTAATTGATTGTAAAGCAATATCGTTTTAATTGATGTTCGTGTATATAAAATAATAAATAATATTAAAACGTACGTACTTATATTGAAATATGTGTACCGTTTATAATAAATGAAATATTTCCTTATTTGATTTGGTTTTATTACCCTCCCTATGAATACCTAATACAAAAGAAAAAAAGACTTAGAGAAATAAATTGGTATTCTGTAAAGAATATACCGGTGTCTCAGAACTTGACGTAAGTATTAAGGCATAAGAAAGCCCGTCTTTACCGGTCCTGATTTAAATTTTCACTTTCTAATATGTTATTTAGTTATGGTTTTAATGATACTGGTAAAGACCTTGCGCTACACCTTTGCCTCCCTTAGCTAAGACTGTTATTATTTGTCATGCCAAAACTTGACGTCTAATCCTCAATAACCTAGCAGTGTATTGATTTACTCCATAACTTTCAATTAATTAATGGATTTACGTCAAGCAGTCGACACCTGGGCCGCTATTCAAGACTAATAACCATTATCGTTTTTGACCGGTTATAGTTTTGTCAACATTGTGATAACCAGACCTAGGAATATACGGGGCAAAATTAAATGACAGCTAGGGATTGCTTATATCGATAAACTCAGTTATCGATGCTTTTCCCATAAAGTAGTGATCGCTCCAAGTTTTGTTTGTAAAAATATTTTTTATTGAAAGTTTGCAAATGAAACAAAATAGCAACATAATATTCGTTATTCTTTATTTTAAAAGGATTTTTTAACCTTCACTCATCATCATATATTTTTCCTTATTGTGTATTTCAGAATGATTGTCTCATTGAATATACTATTGTTAAAGTAAACTATCAGAATTTGATAGGAGTAAATAAAATATGATGATGATGTGAAGGTTAAAAAATCCTTTTAAAATAAAGAAAAACGAATATTATGTTGCTATTTTGTTTCATTTGCATACTTTCAATAAAAAGTTATTTTTACAAACAAAACTTGGAGCGATCACTAGTATATGGGAAAGGCATCGATAATTGATTTTATCGATATAGGCAATCCCTGGCTGTCATTTAATTTTGCCCCGTATATTCCTAGGTCTGGTGATAACTCTTATTAAATACTTGTCAGTAATGATTAATGAATGGCAGCCGAGTTAGAAACAACATCATGGCAGATCAAATACGATTTGGATTTTACCGCCTAGAATAGACGAGCTGTATGACCTGTAGGTACAAGCATTATATTTATGATTTATGATATTTAAAAGGTGTCAACCAAAAGTGAAACGCTGGCTTTATAATTAAAGTAAATTTCCAAAGTTCAATTTAGACGTAGTTTGAAACCTTAATGCATAATCATTAGTTTTAAATTTCATTCAAATGTACCTATGTTTGAAAATGAGCTTCAAAGATAATTGTGACATTTTTGTTACTTTTTTCTTCAGTTTCAATCATCAAAACTACCCATTTGAAAATATAAAACCTGAATGACGCCGTAAAAAATAAAGTGTTAAACTTCAAATAAATGTACTAAGGTCATTATTCTATCAACTTTCTTTTACTTTTTCTACGTAAGCGAAATAATAACACGATGAAATTTTCGAGTTATTTTTGCGTTACCGCAAAACTTACCTTTTTATAAAATACATATATTTTTACATAGCTTTTTATTGAGACTTGCTTATCATAAAATTACAAGTAAGATAATTAGAAATAAACTTACTATAGTTCACAATATCAACACTACTAAATCAGTCCAAATATTTGTACATCGAAATCAAGTTAAGCAACCGTGTTGATTGGCTGTATCACTTCTATATACATTTAATAGATTACTCGACGGGCCACTAGTTCTGGGTAATTTTCCCTCCATAAAACTTAGCGCCTCGACGTAACTTTTATAGAATATGCGATAAATAGACGTCTCTTAGAACTCTAGGTGCATCAAGTCTGCTAACAACACAAAGTTTTCTTTACAAACGCTTACAATCGTCTTTATTGTGGAGATCTTAAAACTGAATCTTAACTAGGAAAATTAAAATAAGTTTTAAAACAATAATATCACAGTTTCTGACACTATCTCGACTTATGGATAAAATGGCAATACCTATACATTCTAAACTTTAATTTTATTGTAGTATCGCTTAGTTTACTTTTGGTAGCGAAGCCTTATAAAAAGAAATAGGGATAGCAAATAATGTAGAAAAATAGGTTGAGCGTAAATGATGATAGCCGTTTGTTCTATAGAACTAACAACTTTGTAATAAGATGACATTGTGACGTCATAGCTCAGTAGGTACAAAAAAACGTAGTGCCACGAATGGGTTAGTTGTTCCCAGACAGCCCGGTGTAGAGTTAAAGACCAATTCTTGATGGTTTCGTATTTTTCGAACATGTTCTTAAGATCAATATTACATCAGATAAGCTTATCTGCCCACCCTACACAGTGAAAACACGGCGCTAATGAACTTAAGTCAAATAGAAATGAACATTTTCACATTACTTTTCGTAGAATTTTTCACAATCCATCTTATTATATTTTTGAGGAGATATTTCATTTAATTAACAAAAACAATCCTTCTTACATTAAGGTTTTATAACTCAACAAAGGAAAAAGAAACGAATACCCTATCGCACTTATTTTCTGTCAGTCTGTATCACAGCCCATTTCTAGAAAATACAAAATTTGCAACAAATTCGAAAAGTTCAAAACAACCTGTTTCATAAAATAAATGTTATTAATACTTATAAATGTTATTCCAGTAGGTACCCAGTACCTGTAATTCAATCGCAAAGGTGGTTTTGACTTTATTTTTATTAAAAAGTTATTTACTATCAGTCCAATGAAACGAAAAATATTAAAATAATAACAAATCTCAGTGAAGACTGCGAATGACAGATTATTTACAGGTTATATAACAAGTACACGTTACGATCAAAGTCGATACTCCAATTTTCATGTTTATACATTTTATCTCAGTTCAGTAGAAAATCTACTGCGTGTTGGACACCATACTCTGTAACCTTGCTGCAATCTGTTCGCGAAGACCGTCCAACGCCTCAGAATGCTCAGAATTATTTGTTAGTTTGCTCCAAAGTGCTTCACTTTCATCCTCCAACTGTTGGCTTGTTGCTTCCAATTGTTTGATACTATCTTTGTGCTGTAAACGATTTAACAGAATCATAAAAACCTGTAGGCATCAGGGTAACTTAAAGGTAGGAAATAAAAATAAAAATAAATTATAAATAAATTAAAATAAACGTAAATTTAGGACCCATTTTAAAAAAAGTCGCTTGATGTCGTAAATGTTATTACATTACAGATGCAAGGGACTTGTAACTTATAGGAAACTCAACCTAATTGCTGTAGAATGTCAGATTAACTTTGGACATAAGATGCGTCATAAATTTAAGGCTTTGCCTGTACCTCGCTAGGGTGAGGCCCTAGCGAGGTACAGGCAAAGCCTTAAATTCAGAAGCAGCTAAACAGTGATAAATTCAATGTAGCCCTGATTCAAGAACCATACATATAAAAGGGCGAGATCAGGGGACTAAACGGCACGAGAGGAGTTATCTATTACCTCTGCCCCGAAATAATATGAGGACTTATGTGTATGTCAAAAATGCCATTAATGCATTATATGCTTACTTTTCCAGGGATCTTACCACTATTAAGATCCAGGAGAAGAGGTTAGGCAAGACTCTCATCATCTCGTCTGCCTACTTCCCATAGGAAGCGACGGACCCCATCACACCTCAACTCCGGAGTCTTGTCGCAACTAGCAGTCAGGTGAACACCGACCTGATCATCGGCTGTGACGCCAAGCACATCACTACATCTGGGGAAGCTCGGATGTCAATAAAGGGAACAACCCGAACAACCCAACTTTCGTCAACGCTAGGCGTGGAGAAGTAATGGACATAACGGTGGCGTCTAACCTAATTTTAAGAAGATATTCACACTTGGTATATTTCCAATGAAATCTCACTCTTAGCTCATAGGTGCTTTAGGTACAGGACCGACATAACAATTTAAAATGTGCGTAAAAAAAATCCTAGTAACACCGATTGGTCATCTTTAAACGTGACCTAAAGGTAGAACCAGGGGATCCGAAAGGTAAGCTCAATTCAATTATTGACATTGAACTTTAAGCGGATAACATGGTACGGGCGATACCGCTTGGACCAATAATTGCCCGGAAAAAAAGGGTGCTAGCCAAGAAGATACGCTGGTGGAACCCTGAGATAATCAAAATCAGTAGTGAAACAAGAGCGATCTTCAATGACGCGAAGGTAACGAATAACTTTACCAACCACGCTCACAAGCTCACGGAGTATACCTAATAAAGCTGTAAGAAAAGCGAAAAGGAGTGCGTGGCGGAGCCACTGCAACCAAATAGGCTCGATAGCTGAAGGTATTAGGCTCACAAAGCACTAGCAGTAGCAAGGTCAACTCTGCTAACGTCAATAAAAGACGATAAGGGAAAGATGACTGAAACGGGTCTAGATACCCTGAAAGTTATGTGTAGCACACACTTTCCGGGCTCCATCATACGTGAGAGCGAAACAGACGGTGTACCAATATGTGTTTAGGAACAGACAGCACGCACAACAAGATACAATAGGGACACTGCCAAAAAGGTAGTAGATGATAGCAGGATAAGGTGGGCATTATCCACTTTCCAACCCTACAAGGCGCCAGGCCCAGATGAGGTTTATCCAATTCTACTACAACAGGGTGCAAATGTAATTGGTCCGCATTTAAGCAGGTTATACAGAGCGTGCTTAGCCTTCGGACACGCGCCACACGTGTGAAAGCTTGTAAAAGTGATCTACCTGCCAAAACCAGGCAAGGCAGATTACAGTGATGCCAAATCATACAGACCAATAAGCCTATTATCAGTCTTCCTACAAACACTAGAGAAGCTGGTAGACAGGCACATAAAGAGATGGACCTCTAAGGCGGTATCCACTGCATAAAATGCAATGCGCGTATCAACCGGGCAAATCCACAGATACTGCGATTCATTTGACGACGCGCTGGCCTAGTTGGTAGTGACCCTGCCTACGAAGCTTATGGGCCTGTGTTCAAATCTCGGTAAGGGCAGATATTTGTATGATGAGCGCAAATATTTGTTCTCCTGAGTCATGGATGTTTTATATACATACATACATACATTAAATCACGCCTGTTTCCCAGAGGGGTAGGCAGAGACCACTTCTTTCCACTTGCTACGATCCTGACAAATTTCCTTCGCTTCTTCAACATTCATACATCGAGTTATGCACGCACGTCGGTTTCGGGTACTTAAGATTCGGCCCTTTTCCAGTATTTCTCCGATTTGATTCGAAAAAGTACGCCTAGGGCGGCCCCTTCCGACGCTTCCACTCACTTTCGATCTGTATATCTCTTTCCTCAATCTTCTTTCATCCATCCTTTCCAAATGACCGAACCATCGAATCATGCCCTTTTCAATCTTAGTCACTACATCTTCTTTTATTCCACATTTCTCTCTGATTTTTTCATTTCTTACTCTATCAATCAGTTTCACACTACACATACTACGCAAAGAGCGCATTTCAACTGCATTTACACGACTTACATGCTTGTCCTGCCACACCCAACATTCACTACCATACATCAGGGTAGGGGCCAGCACTCCATTGTGAACAGCCAGCCGGGCTTTTTGTGAAACGCCCTGTCTGCTCACAAAGGAGTACAGGGCCCCATTAATTTGATTCCCTGCATTCACCCTCCTCTCGATATCCTTCTCACACTTACCATCTCTTGTAAACATACTTCCCAGGTACACAAATTCGCTCACTTGTTCTACTAATTCACCATTTCTATGTATGTATATATTTCTCTATATGAGTATTTATATCGTTGTCTAGTACCCATAGTACAAGCCTAGAGCTTAGTTTGGGACTAGGTCAATTGGTGTGACATCGTCCCCTGATATTTATTTCATTTATTTTGTAGTGAATAAAATTGAAAATGCTCTCGAGAACAAAGAGATCTGTCTCGCGGTATTTCTCGATGTTGAGGGAGCATTTAATAGAACTACGTTCAAAGCCATAATCACATCGGCTGCTAGGCACGGCATAGAACCAACCATATCGTCGGTGATACTGAAAAACCGCGAAACTAACAAATTTATCATAGAGCAAAATAAAACTTACGGTCTTATTAAAAAGGTGCATTTTGCTCCTTATTTAAAATGTTACTTACGCGGTTTTGCAGTTTCACTGACAATATGTAAATGGATAGGCAACATGCTAAACAGGAGGCTAATAAAATCAAGTCTTTTGGGCGACGTTCTATTCGCCACTACAACAAAAGGATATCCCCAGGGGAGGTTCTCTCACCAACCCTGTGGAGTCTGGTGGTAAACTCTCTCCTAGAGGAACTCATCACTGGCCCACTACATACTGTTGGGTATGCAGATGATTTCGTGATACTAATCAACGGGAAGTTTCCGGAAACAGTATGGGAAATCATGGGAAAAGCTCTGGAAAAGGCCGAAAGCTGGTGCATTAGCCATCAACTAGCCATCAATCGCAGCAAAACTATAGTAATTCCATTTACTAAGAAACGGGACCTCAAACATATAAAACAGCTAAAACTGTTTGGCGAGGTACTAAAATTGTCAGATGAGGTAAAATATCTAGGTATCATACTAGATAAAGAGCTCACCTGGAAAAAACACGTAGACAATGCGATAACAAAAGCGCTGAGAGTGTTTGGAATGTGCAGATCATTATATGGGAAGACATGGGGCCTTAAACCTAAAGTACTAAAGTGGATCTATACCATGATGGTACATTTAAGCGTTTTAAAAAGTGAAATTTACAGAAAAGTCATGCGTAATTTTATCGATGGCGCTGTGAATGTTAAAAGATCGTCTCGGATATTGCGACGAGTATATAGAATGATTAATAATTTTGTTCTTCAAAATGTACATTGATTGAGCTTTTAATTTTTATACATATTAAAAAAAACATTCGTTAGTTATTTAAGTGATGTTTGGATTTATACTCGTATCAGTGGACCAAATTTAGTGAATATTACCTAAATAAACTACTGATTGCCATAAAATATTGACAATGTTGCCAACATTAATTTATTATTACCAAATAAAGTGTAATAGCGACAAGTTTTGTCAGGCTAGCGGTTTAATAACAGCTCTACTCCTTGACACCGCTTTCTAATCATGCTTGATATAATGTATACGGAAAACCAAATCAGAGGACTTCACTTTTCCTTGGTCTGAAAGGCGCGGAGCCAGAAGCTCAATAGTGAGCTCTGAGCGTGAGAGCCTACGAGAGTAGAGATGTAGAAAGGGGGGGGGGGGGGGGGAGGTGGAGAGCTTAGCGAGCCGGAAAGCGGAAGTGTGGCAGTGGTGCGAAGAACCGATGAATAAGAATTCTGGCGGTAGCCCACTTATTGGTCTATTCCCTTTGTTCCCTTGAAAGTTCTATTGATGGAACTAGTAGGAATCTTTATTCACTTCAGATAATAGATGAGATAATAGAACAACTAGTGTGAATGATTTTTCCGGTCAGTTTAATTAAAAAGTATAAAAATTATGAATATTTTCTTTTATTATCACGAATATTCTAAGATTATCATATTGCCGTGTGGTTGCCGGCTTAGAATTGTGCCACTCCATGTCTTCCCGTGGAAGTCGTAAGAGGCGAAAAGGGACTAAAGGCTTGTAGTAGTACTGTTAGGCGATGGGCTTGCTACCTGTCACTAATATACACTGTTAAACATCTTAGCCTAATTGAGCAAATTGTGGTTACAGAGTTATCAACAAGTTTTTAGAGTTGTTGGTAATTCTGTAGCTCTGCCTACCCCACTCTGGGAATGAAGGCGTGAAGGTATGTATGTATGTCATATTATTATCGAACGCAATTTTTCATTAGGTAAGGTTTTAGTGACACTATTTTTTTTTAAATAAAATTATACTACTGGGAAAAAATCAGTCCTACTGGGTCAATCAACTATTCTTTGTACACAATTTTTTTCAAGTTTGTAAGGTTTTTAAGTATAAAGAAAAACTAAATGGATTTTCTTTAAAATATTGCGTGATTTTATTACACAGATAAACAGTGAATTCTATGACCCGGTAGATATATTTATTAAACAATTAAAATATCTTGTTTCACTGGTAACTTAGTGGACCATGTTGTCCCCAGTTTTGTATGAAAATAGTGATTTGTCCCCTAAGTTACCAGTATTTTTGGCAAAAATGTTATTCTGATTTAGATAGCTTATTTTCCCTTGTGCTGACAATGATAGTATTGATTTAAAAAAATAGTTTATACCGGGCTATGGTTTCACAGTGTTGTATAATTAAGACATACTAAAATGTACAAAGAATAGTTGATTGACCCTACTAGTTCTATTATCTGAAGTCTTTTAAATAATGGGAGTAAAAATTCCCACTAATTCTATCAATAGAACTGTCAATGGAACTTGCGGGAATAGACTCACTTATTTTAATTGCCATTTAGTCATTTTGGAGGCTTTTTCTACTTTTCTCAGTATCTGTATCGGTGCGGCTTGTTAACCTGAAATATGTTACAATCCGGCAGAAATTTTGTAGCACATACAGGGTGACTGGAAATTCGCCGTATTCCTTGAAAGGGGTTATTCTACAGCTCATTTGTAACGATTTAAGTCCAGTCAACCAGGGGTCAAAACTCATTGGTTATCGAGTTATTCAGGTTTTTAGAATTTTTTAAAAATACCCGCCTTTCGACCTAAAACTAGTCATTGTGTAAAAACTTCGTCATTTAGAAATAAAAAAAAACATTTTTCAAATAGCCAATGAATTACTGACTACGAAAAATAATAAAAAATGCCAAAGTTTTGCAAATAAAAGGATTTGAAGTTGAAAGTTCTAGTAATTATTTTCCAAATTTTGTAACATTTTAAAGCATAACTAAAAAAAAAAGTATGACACTTCGCGTACAAATGACAGGAACAGTTTGCTCAATTCATAAGCTTTCTAAAAAGGTACAATTTATGACATTTTAAAATTAATTTTCATTTAAAAATGTACAATTAATAATAATAGCAGAAATGTTCGCGGTTAAGCTCCATCGTTTCAACCAAAAAACGCGGGATCGTTATCGTTTATAAATTCAGCTAAACGTGTTCTTTTAAATGCATTTTTCAAATAGCCAGGATATCCGATCATTGGTAATGACACGGGTACTGCCAAGCTGAGTGCAGTGTAAACCACGCCTTCCACTGAGACATACCAAGCCGGTTAGCCACAATTCTCGTCGAAGTAGTGCCGTCTGTCCGGAAACACTGAAGGATTTCTTCATCTTGAGCAGTACCATGTCGAGGTCTTCCAGCGTCAGCTTGGCGGCGTTGAACCCATCCTCTTTCCCGAATAAGACGGTACGATGAACCAAACACGCTTGCTCGCTTTTTTTTTAGTTATGCTTTAAAATGTTACGAAAATTTGGAAAATAATTACTAGAACTTTCAACTTCAAATCCTTTTATTTGCAAAACTTTGCATTTCTTTGGCATTTTTTATTATTTTTCGTAATCAGTAATTCATTGGCTATTTGAAAAATGCATTTTTTTTTTATTTCTAAATGACGAAGTTTTGACACAATGACTAGTTTTAGGTCAAAAGGCGGGTATTTTTTAAAAATTCTAAAAACGTGAATAACTCGATAACCAATGAGTTTTGACCCCTAGTTGACGGGACTTAAATCGTTACAAATGAGCTGTAGAATAACCCCTTTCAAGGAATACGGCGAATTTCCAGTAACCCTGTATATAAAAACTACATGCATGCCAAACTTCGTGCTATCTGCCAGATGGGACCGCTATATACAGGGTTATTGGTAAGTCGACCTTTTCCCCTCTAGGGGTTATGGGAGAGGTCATTTGCAATCATTTTGGTCCCATAATACCCTATGCAAAAGTGAACCATTTCTGAGATAATTTAAAATTAAATGTTTTTGCTAAAAAGTCAGGAAAGCACCTTCAAAAAATAAAAAATAAAAAATTAGCACTCTAAATAAAAAAAATTATAGCTTTTGTACAAGGTAAAATTGCTGTTCTTATGCAATATTAAAAGTACAATTATCTGTACACGTTTAAGAATGCGAGACCAAAAAGTAAAAAAAAAACATGTTTGTTTATCAGTTTATCCAACATACACGACACAAAAACTGAAAAATTTACCTACTAACTTTTGCGTAGGGTATTATGGGACCAAAATCATTGCAAATGATCTACCCCATAACCCCTAGAGGGGAATAGGTCGACTTACCAATAACCCTGTATATATTTTTGAGCCAACAAGCCGTACTATATCTGTATCTTTGGGGTAATTTACTTTAATAGAATAATGTGATGGGGGAAATTAGATGAGGTTAACACATTAGTAGTTAGTCGTTTACTTATTTTGGGTTTATTTTCTTTATTCAGGTAACTAGATTTTTGGATATCAGTTAAAATTAAAATAGATTTTAAATATTTGGTGATCAATTACAATTTTTGGTAATTCATGAAAGGTTTTTTTTCGTTAGTTATTATTACTAAATCTGATGAACTGTTAACATGCCATTTATATCCACACCCATGCATAAATCATTCCTTTTTTATATTAGAAGTAATACGCACATTTTCTAAATAATTATCCGATCCTCTGTTGTCACTGTCTTCTAAGTGAGGGTCTTTAGCAGGGGTATCGCTCGTCATTACATATTTACCACTACCAAGGTCTTGCTTATGACGGATACCTCGTTTAGTCAATACCTGAAAACAACTCCAAAAATATAGCAAAAAAAAACAGTTCAGTTTTTAATCATTGTTGTTTTGTCGTTAGGGATTGTTTTTGTAGTCAAATCAGACTAAATTTGACGCTTGTATGTAACGTTTTGATGATAGAACAATGGGGCTCCCCGTAAAATAAACAATTTAGGTACCTACTGGGTGGAAAAAACGAACGCCACATGGTCGGCAACTACTAACTTTAAATATTGGAAATAGCAAGTTGTAGGAAAAGGAGACTTACTTTTATTTTTGAAACCAAAAATACAGCATAATTGGATTTTTGAACTTAACCTCCTGGGACCTGGGGGTGCTCACGGTAACATTGTAATGGCAACCTTTTCAAACAACTATAGGGTGCCTTTTATATTTATTGTTATGTCCTCAAGCGAGGATCGGGGGTCCCAGGAGGATAATCCTCCTCCTTAGCCGGGAATCGGACTGGTCGAATATATAAAACAATAAAGTCGTGTTTTATGATACAGATCGAACGGGTCATTGATAGTGATCAGTTATGTCTATAACACATACACCTATAAATTAAATAAAGACCGTAAAAAAACCCTTCTTTATTATTTTGTCATATTCGACCAGTTCGAATCCCGTTTAAGGCAGGCAAATTTTTAAAAATTCATATAAAAATCAATATTTTCCACCCTGTACACCATATTATTAATTTGCTTTTTTATTAATATTACTTGTTAGAAATCCGCTATTGTGACACACATTCAGTAAAACGACAACCCTTGGAATCGAAAGCTTCTAAGACATTATGACATTAAGAATCATCTATCTGCGCGACAAATCAATGTCGTCCACACTATTATAGCCGCTTTCGCGCGTGGTTAACTAACAAACATCTGAACCACCAACCCTTAGGGGCATTTTTAAAATTAGTGCTATATTATTATACAATAATAAAGTAACGAAAGAAACGTATTATTTTAAATAAGTCAGGCATGCATTTAAGGAAGATAGAAAAGGTCGTGCAGCTGGAAGAACAGTACGAAGACTTACCAAATCCGAACCCAATTCTTCGTGTTTTAAGATGTGGTTTGTTTTAAGATCTTGCTCTGATTCAACGACTTGCCATTCTAAATTAATATTCCTCGGTACACATACTTTTCTGGATAAAACCCTGAAAAAGTAATAAAGTTATTGACAAGCGGGCTTGATTACCGTTTCCTTAAGTAACAATAGCATTGAAAAAGTACAAACAAAGCAAATAGATAGATATAGTCGAGAAAAAAAGAATTTGCGAAAAGTAAGTTAAGCTTTACGATTATTATACTCACTGGTTAAGTTTAACGAAAGCGTCTTCTTTGTCATAAAATTCAGTGAACTTAAACCCGGGAAATTCAAAGCTCAAACCACCTTCCTTGTTTTTGCGTCCTGGGATCCAACCTAGGCTCTCAACCGTTTTACATTCTAACCACACTTTGTTCCAGCATTCAATTTTAAATTCATTTACCGTATCGTCAAAATCGATATCTTCATCAGAAACAACAAAAATGTCGTCATTAGGAGCAACACATTCTTCGGATGTAGCTAGAAATTTTTCTATATCCATTTCTAATTCCTGGTTAACTTCACTTCCATATGGAGTCGAATGCATTGAACTAGACGGCAGTTGATTTTGCATAAGTCTCTTATTGATTTCTTCCGGTTTTAAAATAAACATACCTTTTTCTTTTCTGTTGAAGTCATCTTTTGGTTTTAGTGTGTTTTCCGTTTTCGGAGATTTAATAGTCGCTTTAACATGCGGAGCTATTTCTGCAACCGGTTTTTTGTGAAGTGTAACAAGCGTCGCTGGTATAGGCGGAGAACTACTTACCGAATGATTGTAACGAGTCTGAGGGGACTTCACCGAGGGCGCTTTTCGCAAGTTATTATCATTTAAAACAGGCATATTATTGCTTAAATTCTGCTGAATTGGTTTGAGCGTTCCATTTGGCGCAAGATGAAAAAATTCATTGGTTTTCCGAATCTTTATAGGTTTGTACAGTTTTGTTTTATCTTGCCTTTTAGAAAGTTGATAGACTTCTTCTCTCAATTTATTTGTGTAACCTAGCAATTCAGCGTATTTATTATCATTGAATCTATCGCCAGTTAACGTCATCATTTCAGAAAATGGAGCATTCTTCGGAGGCATAAATGAAAGTGGATTATCAATAACTTTATAATTTTCGAGTTTTTTGGTAGTAATCCATATTCCTCTGGTCCTTCTTTGTTTCCAAACTTTTGATGAATTGTTTACGGTCTCTATGCCAAGCAATTCATCTTTTTCATAAGGTCCGACAAAAACACATGATTCATTTTCGTTTGGTATCGCGTAAATGCCAAATTGCGGCCCGGTGTTTTCGACAAATTTTTGTAATGATAACCTTACTGTTTTTCCTGATGTTCGAGCTACATTTATAGCCTTCCTAATACTTTCCAACTTCACAAAGAAACCTTTATTGAAAAATTGAATTTCAGTAAAATCATTTTCTACGGTCATCACAAACCACTTGGAAAATTCTGATGCGCATTCGTTATCGTCTGTCATAGGTTGATGCTCTAGAACGGGTGGATCATGTACATCACTAGATTCTTCAGAATCGATTCTGTATATATCTTCAGGTATACCGCAGTTTTCGTCCTCTGAATTACCTTGAACAGAATTGTTAATTCCCTTTTTCTCACACATCTTTGCAACTGACCCAGCTAATTCCCAACATTGAGACAAACCATATAAAATACAGAAATTATCCTTTAGATCTTTAGCATTGGTTAGTAAGTTTCTAACCGTTATTGGATATTTATGTAGCTCAGCAAAACGTATTTCGTTTATGTTAATACAATCTTTGAAAAGAGAATTTTTTGCATCTACTGCCATAAATATTCTATACTGAGGTCCTTTAGATATCAGAAATAAGTTTTTTTGGTCTCGGTATCGACCTAAAATAAACTCCCACGGATAAAGGGCCATTTTTCCAGGTTTAGGTGGGTCTAGTGAAATCTTAACATTGCCCTGATCAACTCTCTGTTTATGGTACTTGTAATTTGTTTCTAACCAAGCAACCAGTTTGGCTTTATCAGGTTTTCGCTGCGTAAATAATTTTATATTTGAGATTATTGGTTCATCTAATGCGCACACAAACGACGTGGATGGTTCAGGCCCATCTACACAGATAGGTTCCGTAACATCTCGGACTTTTGGTAAGCTTTCATCGGCGGCAATGTTGTCTACACTGATAGAGTCATTCACTTTTTGGGTTTTTAGTAAGCTATTATTAGAACTTATGTTTATGAGGCTTATCATCCTGTTGCGTAAAGTTTTATCGTTTTTCTCAAGCTCTATAATTCTTTTGTTAGCATTGAAATAATGTTCCTCGGTATAATTTCGCCCTCTATAAGGTTCTGTTCTTGCACTATGATTATCACCAGCATATACGTCAATATCAGATTCCATTTCTTTCATTTGAACCCCAATGGAATTATGTTTTCCTCTCATAGATTGTTTCTCTAGCCAATTATTTTGTGAAGCGGAAGACATACGTGTTTTCATGCCATTATTTTCAACATTTTCAATAGATTTGTCGGTAGCAGATGTATTCTGTCGCTCCACAGTCTCGCATAGATTTGTACTTTCAGGTTTAATATCGGGAACCCAACTATCGGTGAATCTGTATTTACAAAAACATTTATACAAACTGTGAATCATACACCACGGTTCCACGTTATGTAATTTTAATTTTTCTACGATTACTGCCGCAACTCTTTTGTTTGATTTGTTTTCAGTTTTGAGGCACATACTGGTAAAAAACTCCGCGTATTTTCTTGATGATTTCCAATCCCTTCGTTTAGACTTTAAAAGCATGCTGTTTTCTGGAGTCACAATAACAGTTTGATGGAATTTTTGTTCCTCTTTAGCCATTTTAGAAATATTTTCATTGTCTATACTTAACAAACCAGGTATCAATTCAGAGCAATCACGTTCATACGAGTCAATGGCTTTGTACTTTGAAAAGTCACATTTACATTCAAACAAACATTCTATTCGTCCACAGTGTCTTTTTAGTTTATATGCACATTCTATTGACGAACAGACGCAACCAAGGGCACAGTGTTCATTAGGGCAAACATTCATAGGATTAGCGTTAGGGCCTTCGGACAATCTAATGATGGTCACATCAAGTCTTTCTAGTTCTCCACATTTGCGTTTCAGCCTGTCTTTCAATGAAGGATTTAAAACAGAATTGGAATCTTCTGTTTTCCCAATTCGCGGTTCGTCTTCTCCAGTATACATGTTGTCTTGATTTAAACTGATTTCAACCGAATCTAACATATTATGAAGTATTTTTTCTATTTCTGATGTTACCACTGAGTATTCTGTCATAGTAGTATGCTGATCTACAACATCTTTGGAAAGCGATGAGTGATAATCACTATCTGTGTCACGGCGCATCAGAATTCGCTGTTGGCCGCTTTTGTAGCTAAGATCAAAAGTTATACAATTATCATGCTCGATTTGTACAATATTTTCCTCTTTAACTGTCGCCAGAACGGATACTGAAAACTCTGCCCATTTTTCTGATATAGTGCCATCTACCTGTCGCATGCTGTGCAAACAATGAGCTATTGTTGGATCTACGGCTTTTCCAAGCACTGGTTGGATCTCAAGCCCAGGCATAGGTAAATCAAGTAAATCTATTCTGCCTACATGGTACTTTTGATAAGAATGGTCTAAGAATCTCTTTTTCGTCAATGGCCCAGGTTTAAAATTAATACTTAAAGAATTTCGGAGAAGGCCTTTGTTTTTTATAAACGGATTACGTTTTAAAACAGAGGGGAGCACTTTTTCCCCTAAATCATGCTTACAAATAAATTTCATTTTTCCGCCTTTACTACCGTTGACCTGAATACGTTTACCATTCCACAAGACAAATTGATTAGAATACACGTGTTCTTCTGAGTTTAAGTTCATTAACATTTGCCAAGCGTACCTCGATATAGGTTTATCGCATTTCAGCATATTTTTAGCAAGAGCTTTTGTGTTCTCCTTTCTCGAGGAACCTGCCCTAATCTTGCGTAGGAGAACACTCTGTTGCTTATCGAGCTCAAGAGGCAAAGAGTCGTAAACATCTTTTTCAAGCGAATTTCTTATGTCTCTAACTGTCTTAACCTTAAACTTTGTTTTCTTCTTTGGCTCGAAATGTTTATCAGTTCTGGGTTGGAAATCACAAGCAAATCTTTTATCACATTCTTTTTGGATAACTGGCTGGGCAGGGGCTATTTTCAGAAGCTCGGTAAGATCATTCTTTACTTGTCTTGCGCTTCGTATGATATTTGAAGAAAATACTTTAACATCCTTTTCCATTATCAACGATAAAGTCTGTAACAAATAATTAAAAGCTAAAAACCAGGATACGTTCACACGATTAAGAAAAAGAAGAAGAAAATATATTTATTTCTCTAAAATGATACATTTTTACTTACAGCTAACATTGTGTACCTACCTAGACCTGTAATTAAGTATTTTGTGTCACTTAGACTAAAGATAATTTACCAATTTCGGAAATAACTTGCGCAAAAATCTCTTTCCAACTCACTATTACTCTTCATTTAATATTTTGTTTCATAATAAAAATCCTTTTTAATAACCAGGGATCGGAAATTCGGATCGATATTTACCTAAAGTTGGCAAAATCCCAGAAAAAGATAGGCAAACATGGCGCCGGCTTCTTAAATATATTATTTTAATAATATAAGTTCCGGGATTCTGGGATTCTACAAAATGTTAATATAACATCATCATGTTGTTTTAAAAATGTAGGATAAACCATTCATTTTTGCTCCTATAAATTCGTTAGGTTAATGAATGAGTTACAGGTAAATTAAATAACATTTGGTAAATCTATACATGAAAAATAACTTCAAACAGTTAATATAAATAATTGATTATGAATTAATGCCGGTGCAATTTATTTATTTTGAAATCCCAGAAAATTTAGTAATGAATTCCATGATTGAGTCCGCCTCCATACAACTGAACAACAAAGCCGGTGCGAAAGTATAGGTAAATATCGATCCGAATTTCCGATCCCTGTTAATAACACACTTTATTACCGACTGTAACTTCTTACACTGATAGTAAACTCACTATCAAAATAAAAGTCAAATGAGACCAAATTTGTTAGATAGATCTACTATGAGCCATTAAGAAGTTCATATGACCTTCCGTCTCCAACATCATACCAGCCCATCATATCATATGGTACTTACTATATTATTCTATTGTCATATAAATTATCGGTTGCTATTAAGCCCAAGGTAAGTTTTGCTAAAAATATTATTAATTAGGTACATATATTTCGTTTACGTGATTTTAAACTTTTTAGTGTTTATTATCGTAAGTTGCGTACGTGAGTGGTATTGATTTTTTCAAGAGCGGTGCCTTTGTATGCAGTATTTAAGAAGTAAGTATTGATATAGAGTAATATGTTAGTATAAAAATAAGTCGTGGATTACTTCGCAAAATAAGATAAATAATAAATCAAAACAATATTTAATAATGTATTACAGCGCTTATTTAAGCAATGGCAGCATTTATTAATCGAACAAAATGGCCGAAACGATGGCAATGTAGTTAAGTACCTACCTACATCGAGTTTCATCTAAACGCATCTTCGAGGAAATGTAACGCTGATGCCATAATTAAACAACAGAATTATCAATAAAAATATGAAATGGAATATTAGTTTATTTTACCAAACTAATACTAAAAACAAACGGCTTTGTCTTCCTAACCTCCAAAAAATAAAAATACTGACCGTGATACCTATTAAGAACGTGTTTTAACTTCACGATAACATTTAACCTTTAATTCACTTTAAATAAATTAAACGGCACATTCAAATTCCATCTAAAACTAATAAAATAAAGTAGCGCACATGTAAAATAACAACGCCCGCTAAAGCTCCATCCAGTTCTATCAAACACAAATTGACGTTTTCAACAAAATGGCGGCGTATTTATTTTTAAGGTGTTATAATTATGCCCGTATTTTTAATGCCTTCAATATTTTACCAATATTTATCATTTCACCTACTTACATATTAAACTAAGTAGCCTACCTTTTCAATCTCGGTATTTGTTCAATGACTTTTAAGAAGTAATGAAACTCCCTTCCCCAAAATGGCGACCAACGCCCTGACACATTATACGTGATTCTAAGTTGCACCCGAGTTAATCTCTTGAAACATTAAAAAATAAACAATCTTACTGATATTTTTTTCCTACTTCACCACGTAAATTTCACATTTTAACTGATTTTCAAAATTATTCTACAGAGTACCGCAATATAAAAATGTGTTTATTAGGTAGGACACGTTTCCGTTCAGTCAATCGCTCACTCGTGTCCACCACAGACAAAGTAGATTTCTTTACCTTAAATATTCGAGGCGTTTACTTATAAAGATGGCGATATTTAAGGCGTATATAGAAATGTTTCTGTTATGTGTTATGTGTTATCTGTTATATGATAAGATAAAGTACGGTAAATGCATGCATCTCCAATTTTTTATATTATAACAAAAATAAAAAATATTAAGCACTTTCATTTTACACATTATCCATTGTACACCGAAAAATATGTCTAGGTTAACAAGAGTTTGAAGTGGCGGCAGGCAAATATCCGCTTAATAAAATACTTATACAAGTTTTGGAACGTGCCTGTCAGTATCATTACGTGGCGTCAGATGGTCAGGTTATTATTTACAGTTTTATTCAATTAAATTCGTTCGTTTAAAATCGTACTATGTTATGAATTAACCGGTATGTTTCCAAATTAAATGTGGAACGATGCAAGTGTAATAAAACCATAAATAACATGGAGGCCTCTTTAAAATAAAACATTTATTTACCTTTCACCATTTCAAAACGTAGATCGATGTGGTCTCTGCGTTCCCGAAGTGGTTACTTTACTGTTCCGCGAATGATTAATCGAAAGAGTGAAGATAATGTACTCTTTTATTGTATAATTAGAGAAAGAGAGCACCAGAGAATGCAAAGAACCTGAGTAAGGAAGAATATAAATACTATACTATTATTTGTTCTGGCTTCTTGCTAGTGACCACAGATTATAAGGGTATGTCGGTGACAGCGGTCACGTGATTGAACCCCGCCATTATATCTACTTACCTGTTATTAAGGCCGGCCACATATTACTATATGAAATCTAATTTAATTATTATCGTGTATTCTTAATAGATTTACAAAAAAAAACTGACGCGGTGGAACTATAATATTCTCACGTGGCATCTAATAAAACATTATATTGCCTATGTTCGGAGTAAGCGCCCTCATTTTTTCAATCCACCATACAAATAGTACGTGTTAAAATTCAACTGACCATCGAATATTTATGTCCGCTTCCAACAATCCTACCCTACGTTGCTCACTAAAGCGTGCGTACAGCATCCAGCACATCGAACCTTATAAGTAGTAGTAACCTAGTGAGCGTAGTGCGTGTGTACGCCTTGCGTCATACGTCGGATTTTTTTCAATACGAACTAATGTCGCGATGGTAGTAACTACTACCTATCGCTACTTCAATAAGATTGGTAGGTAATGGGCAATTTCTTATCTTCAAAATAATTCGTTGAACGGTTCACTTTTACCTATAATGAAATTTCAGTCGTAGTTTCGTACCTTTTTTTCAGAGGATTAATAACTTTAAAAAATGAAGAGTTTCCTAATCTCGCTTAATTCCCATGGATTAAGAGGTAGGGGTTGACGTCTGGACCCATATTGATATCCAAGTCCAAGTAGGTACCTAGTAACTTCTTACAGCAAATTGGAAGACGCTTGAAGAGTCAAAGTATTTACCCAACATAGGCCATTCAAATGAAATGCTGCAAAAGATGGAATATCATATATCCTATCAAAATGTCACATAGGTATTATGTTTGGCCAAGCAGCAATAGCGCCATGTTTCACATTTTCCTACAAACTAGGTACCTACCTACGTTGCAATGTCTCACAGATTTCAAAACATCACGCACGGTTCGACATTTTGCATTTTAAATGGTACCCGGTTTTCTAGTATAATGCTAAAAAAACCGGAATTGTGTGTATAGCATTAACGACGAATTAGCACGTGGATTTACTCACAGTATGGGATATTTTAGGTTAGAATGTGGCAAACGGGGCTCGATTTTTTTTAACTGTAAATGTTAGGTTTGTCAAGTCTAAAACCAACGGTGGTAACGAGTTTTTGATCAAGCTTTTGTTCGCCATGTCCCGCTTATTACTACTAACACAAAGTACAGTCAAGTGCGTAAATATACGTTCCCAAGACGTCAAAAATATCTATACACTCAGGGGACAATCTCACACAAGTTAACCTAGTGCCAAACTAAGCCCAAGTTTGTATTTTACATCATTCATTATACAGGGTGGAAAAAATCAATGGACCCTGGAGGGGAACTACCTTAAATCCTTTAGTTAGCTCATTTTACTTAAAGGAAACATTCCTTTATTTTTAAAAAGAAACAAAACTACATTTAACGATTTTTTAAATTTTGCTTGTCCCACCCGGGAATCGAACCAACTAAAAATTGAAAAATAAACCCTCGCTATTTTATTATTACATAATTACGGATTGAAAGCGGAAGAAATTTGAAATTCGAACGAATACTTCTTTTTTATAGTTTTTTAAATGTTATCAATGTTATCATTCTAATTTCAAATTTGTTGCCCCGCGTTGCAGTTTTGTTTCTTTTTAAAAATAAAGGAATGTTTCCTTTCAGTAAAATGAGCTAACTAAGGGATTTAAGGTAGTTCCCCTCCAGGGCTCATAGATTTTTTCCACCTGTATAATATATTTTAAAAAGTCGCTTCCCGCCGTCTCTCCCTCTGTACGACTATGTATGCTTAGATCTTTCCAACTACGCAACGGATTTCAGGCACTTGTCCCACCAATACTGATGTGCCAAAGGAAACTTTCGAAAATTGCGGAAAATTTCATGTAGGAAAATTTCGGAAACTTCTCACAATTTTGTATGGGGATTGAAACTTTCCGTTTCTTAAATTTAAATTTCCTATATTTCTTGTGAGTTTCCGGAAATTTCTTGCAACTTTTCCAACTTTTTGGAAACTTTCCGCAACTTGCACATCAGTACCCACCAAGAGCGAGTAAGCGATTAGCTATCGGCGATTTTCTCGCCCAAGAAACGAACAAAATATAAGGATCCTGTGTTAGTAAAAGAGACACGTATACTAATCGTTCATCGCTGGCTGTTCACACTGCCGGCGAGAACACTCGCTCTACTAGTTTGTCGCCGCGATAAGAGCGATAAGATAAAACTAGCTCAGCGATACTCGCTCGGCGATACTCACTTGGTAGTTAGAACTCAAGCTGCGATACCAAAGCGGTGATTTCACGACGTGGATTTCAGTGCAGATATTTGCTATGAATTTGAGCAAAGCATTTGAGCTGTCATTGTTGTCTAGTTCAGACGACGATGATGATGAATTGTAATTGCACTCGAACACTCGCCTATCTATAGCCGAGCGACAAAACTATTGGAGCTAACACTCGCTTCTCGTCGCTCGCCCACTCGTTTCTAGTTTATCGTTCTACTCGTTTATCGCTCATCGTCGGCGGTGGGACAAGTGCCTCAATGCGGTTTTCATAAATAGATACCTACATGGATTCAAGATGAATAACTACGGGTATAGGTAGAGCTAAATCATTTGCCTAAACTTGATGCATGTTCATTGAAATTAGCTCTGCCTATATGTCGATCTCTGATCTCTGCACATAGTACAGGGAAAACGTATATTTGGGTCAATCAACTTTTCTTTGTAGGTCGTTGTCATGGTGACGTCTACTGGGTCACTCTTTAAAACTATGATTTCAAAGGATATAAGTCCACTAAAAAACTGTTTTATTGGCAATTCTGCCCTCCTAAGCAAAAAAGCAGTATCTCAAATTCAATAACCAATGCAGTTTGAATTCTATTCCGTTAGTAATGAGGTTGATATTGCTACAGGAGTTTTATCCGAGATACTGCTTTTTTGCTTAGGAGGGCAGAATTACACACCCATTATTTTATGGCCTTTCTCCTGAGTGTGCTGGAAGTATATATTATAACATCTTTTCTAAGAAACTATCACTGTTGTCTCCTGGCTTACGGGACAGAATAACAACAGAAAAAAGTTGATCCACCCATTACCCGAAGCGAAGCGAGGCTGGGTCACTAGCGAAATAATATTATGTAAGTTTAGACCTAATGATTATATGCCATTCTGATTCTGATAAGTACATCTAATTCTAATCCATCCAAATTTTACACACAGGGTGCTCTGCTTTCATTTGGCAGGTCGACTGTACAAATAAATGAAGAAAAAAAAAAAGAGTTAAATGATGATGATGTTAAATACTTAGTTGCCTACACGTTAATCGTAATCAAAATACGGATTACGGCAGCATTTTCTTTTTCACCACTCTTTACTAAAAATGGCAAATTGAGACAATTTTCTTTTATGAATGTCAATTCCATACATTGTATTTATGTTTATTAATAATATTAATTTATATTACATGATTTTTTTAATTGATAATGTCACTCGGTGATTGTTGCCGCTGTCTTTCTCAATGTCATGTCAGTACTTAAACTCGGAAAGTTTAAAAAGGGCTTGTAGGGACACAGAATGCTGCGTCTACTCATATCGCATGCACATGCACATGAGTCGTGGTCCGGGGCTCAAGCAGTTAAGTCGTTGTACTTTAAATTAAATATAAATAAAAGTGGTGATCTAAGTATTAGGCATTAGATAAAGTATTGGTCACCTATTACATAAACTTCCTATAGGTTCATCATCTTCATAGATTTATGAAAAACTTGTTTGGCGATACTTGAACCACATTTCAATATTTCAATACTAGTCTATCATTTATAATTACCTGTAAGCATATTGACATCATCGGCATCAAAAGTATCTACGACCCCTGCTAATAACCATTAAGTTGGTAAGTAGATTTCTTATTTTCCGTAAATGTGCATCCGATAGCACAAACTTTGTCGATAGGTAGGTACTTAATTACTTACCTGGTGATATAGGTACGTTTGGTACAGCTTGTTTTAACGATTAAGAAATCCCGCCTTTTTTAACCGATTTCAAAAAAGGAGGTCCTGTATTCCACTTTATGTATGTTCACCGATGGCTCTGTCAATTGTGAACCGATTTTGAAAATTCTCTTCGCTTACTTCTGAGGTCCCATTGTCACCAAACTTGAATCTGATGAGGGAATCCGTGTAGAATTGAGGGAACTCCTCAAATATTATAGGCATACCTTTAGTATTTTTAGTATCAAGTCTTGCATTTGCATTCAGAAAGCATCATTTTGTGGAACTGATGATGAAGACCACAGCCATCTGTGGTCTTCATCATCGGAACTAGAACGGTACCTATTTCAAGGGTGGCGATAAAATGTGTGAAGTCGACGTCCTTGATGGCGGTTTTTTGTTTCTAAAATATTTTATTGTAAATCAAGTACCTACGCCAAAAAAGCATACACTGACTTAAGATAAATAGGTATAGGCCGTTTCACAAGAGCTGCCGCGTATGGATCGAATGGAATGAATGAATGATATATATGTCGGAGCGTGGAGCTCTTGAATGGCATCACAAGCGCCAGGGACGGTATCCATATTTGTGGGCGGAAATGTTGGGTAATCACGCACGCGAGCAAAGTTACAAAATGTATAATGAATAATAAAATCAATCAACAATAAGTCACTAATAAACAGTGTCAATAAACCACGATAAAAGTCACAATATAAAATAAGTTCACCAGTTTCACCATACAACAAAATAGTAACTAATTTAGTCCTTTCTCTAAAATTAATTTATCTCGAAACGGAAATGAGTCCGTGGGTCAAGTGGTACAAGTACACAACAACTCGCACAGTCGAGCCTCGGGAGAGCGCGCGTCCCGTCTCAACCACCGGCCAAAGAATAATGCCCACCCGGCATCCCAGCCAAAACTTAGAACAAAGAACTATATCAAATATCATTACATACCAGGACCCACGGCCACATTCGACAGTGCTTTCTTACAATAGTTACAATGCTACACTGTCCCGTTTCACCGAACAAAGACTTCCTCTGTGACAAACCACAAATCACACAGCTAATGCTGTTAATGTAAACATTGGGCCTGGAATGCACGTCACCTACGCGCCCAGACAATGAGAGATTATAACCCTCTCGCACCGAAACGGCGATCCTGACTGTCACACGTCCTCGTGTGCCACCAAACACGTCACAGAGCGTCTGTAAACAAACAAAGTTCCACACAATACAACCTGTTCGGCTATCCTGCCACCAGGTCACAACGACGACAAACTGATAAGTTCCCAATATTTAGAACAAGTCTTTTCATCAAGACGTCTAAATTACTCAATATTCTCACAGGACACAAGTCAGATACAGCCAAAAGTCGAATCACTCAATTCAATAGAAGCACATCACGGCTCAACATCACACATGTGATATCAATGGTCACATAATAAACTGACCCACTACATTGCACCAAACACAAGGTCTCACAGACCACAACTTGACCAATGCAATGTCATCTCACGGGCCAAAATGCAACCGTAACCCTCCTGCTTATCACCACACCGCGCAGCCTCCGTACCAGCTAAACTGGGTTTGGAATACGACCTACGGCTAATGATCAAGTCAGTAGATCACGTTGCAAAAACCCAAAACAACCAAGTTGCTATGCACCATGCTAGCCATGTGCACTTTAGCACCATGCCAGCCATGTGCAACTCAGCACCATGCCAGCCATGTGAACATCAGCACCATGCCAGCCATGTGCACATCAGCACCATGCCAGCCATGTGCAACTCAGCACCATGCCAGCCATGTGCAACTCAGCACCATGCCAGCCATGTGCATCAACTACATGTCGTCAACACGCTCACCGATACGGGCTGATTCTGACTGTTCCTCACTTTCAACAACATTGGAACTAATTTCAAACTCTGTGGGAACGTAACAATCTGGCATCGCACGTAACCTTTCGTGCGCATACTTGTAGGTTCTATTGCTATCAATAGCCTTCAAAAGATATCGATCTCCATCGAGCAACTCGACTATCTTAAGCGGACCCCGAAACTTCGGATCCAATTTCGTTTGATTCCGTTCATGATTCTCAATCAAAACAAAGTCACCAATTGTGAACTTCGAAACTTTAGCCTTTCCTCTATCAAAGCGCTCTTTATCCATACGAGCAATATCGTTGATAGAATTAACCGCTTGTTCTCTGATTCCAACAATATCAACATCGTCTTGGTCTTGGTCACCTAAAGCAAGAAGCGACAGTGGTCTCGCTACTTTACCAATCAACAACTCTAGAGGGCTGGCTTTGACTACCCTATTAACAGTGCAATTAAAAGCAAGTTGAACATCATCAACAGCATCCTGCCATGTTCTTTCTTTATTGACTTCAACTGCAGTCAGCATGTTCTTAAGTGTACTCATTACACGTTCTACTTGGCCATTCGCACGACAAGTACCGGTTGATATTAAATGAAGATGGATGTTATTTGTATCACAAAAATCTCGAAAATGTTTATTTGCAAAACAACGGCCTTGATCCGCAATAACTCTTGTAGGAGCACCAAACAAACTCAATCCAGCTTTCAAGGCACTAACAGCACTAATGGCGTCGATATTCGATGTATGACGCAGAAGTACGTATTTGGTAAACGCATCAATAAGAACAAAAATATACTCTTTGGACTTTTGTTGGCCACTAAGTTTACCTGTCGCATCGATATGAACGGTATGCCACGGAACTGTGACTTTCGGTATTGGATGAAGTTCAGCTTGTGTCTTACCGGATTTTGATTTGGATACTTTACAAGTTATGCAGTTTTCAACAAACTTCCTTACGTACTTTCGCATATGGGGAAACCAGTAAAAATCAAATGCTTTTTCTAAAGTCTTTTCCCACCCAAGGTGCATAATTGACTCGTGAATATGATTTATAACAGACCAACGAAAAGCCTGTGGCACTATAGGTAAGCTACGTGTTCTACCATTGCGTTGTATTTTTCGATGAAGAACACCGGAATTAATTTGGTAAGTGTTTATAAGACTTAGTGGGAGATCGTCGTTATTTAATTTTGAAACAATCTCAGCAATCTCAGGATCACGCTGCTGTTCAGCATGTAACCAGTTTTTAGATATCTCTAACAAATTGACTCGTTTTTCCTGAACTTTCTGTTTGAGTTCTTTACTTGGTAACGGATTTCGCGAAAGAAAATCTACATGTCCCATTCGTTTACCATCTCTATAAACAATATCAAAATCAAACGACTGTAAGAAAGCCCACCATCTATGAACTCTAGGTGTCAAATCAATTTTGGTACGCGATGCTTGTAACGAGTTACAATCAGTTATAACTATAAACTGTCTACCTTGCAAAAAATGCCGAAAATGTTTAATTCCGTTAACAACTGCTAAAGTTTCTAATTCATACGAATGATAACGAGATTCTGCATCAGTTGTCTTTTTGCTGTAGTACGCAATAACATGTGATTTTCCATCCTTCTTTTGCAAAAGCATTGCGCCATAACCATCTGAACTAGCATCAGTATGCAATTCAATCGGATAATTTGGATCAAAAATCATTAGAACAGGTTCACTAGTTAGGTAAGAGATAATTTTCTGACGTATCTCTTCATGTTTTGGTGTCCACTGAACTTTACCTTTCCCTGTAGTGAGTTTATAAAGCGGTGCTGCTAACTGAGAAAACTTGGGAATAAATTGTCGGAAATATGAGGCTAAGCCAATGAATTGCCGTACCTGCGTGACTGTACACGGAGGAGGCAGGTTTGTAAGAGCTACAACTTTACGTGAGTTAGGTCTTATTTCCCCACGAGTGACTTCATAACCCAAGTACTCAACACGTATTTTCAAAAAAGAACACTTCTTAAGGTTTAAAGAGATGCCAGCTTCTTCCAAAGTTTTTAATACAATATCAAGCCTCTCTAATCCTTCTTCCACATTATCAGACACAATCATCATGTCATCTAAGTAACAGACCACGAATGTATTAACAAGATCACCAAGTGCCTTGTACATTGCCCTTTGAAACACTGAAGGTGCATTACGCAAACCGAATGGCATAGTTAAATACTCGTACTGTCCGTCTGGCGTTACAAATGCTGTACGCTCAATTGAATCTTTATGAACCGGAATTTGATGAAATCCAGACGCAGCATCTAAAATTGTAAAATAATTAGCTCCTTTGAGCCGCTGAATCTGGTCACTTATAAGAGGTAATGGGAATTTATCGGGCACGGTATTGCGATTAAGCTCTCTATAATCAACACATAATCTATCTGAACCATCCTTCTTTTTAACCAAAAGGATAGGGCTCGCAAACGGAGAGTAACTCGGTCTAATAATATTAGCTGCCAAAAGCTCCTTGATTTTATCACGACAAACTTGTCTCTCATCAGCGCTCAATCTGTAAGGTCTACGTTGAACTGTACGGTTAGGGTCAATAAGTTTAATCTCAATTTCCCCTGTGTTAGCGCACCCCGTCGGCGTGCCTACAACAAATGAAGTACGATACTTCTCCAAAATGTGAACTAAATTTTCACGATGCTTACCGCAGACATCAGTGTCAACATTCTTAAAGTCACACGTTGGCTTACCAACTTCACACAAGTTAACAACTTTAGATTTCTTTACAATCAGACTATCATTCGAAATCTCAACTGTAAATCCTAGGGTAATCAAATCCCTGCCAACCATAATGCCATTATTAATTGCATCATCAGGTACAACGTGAAACAGTAATTCAACAACATTATCATCAACACATACTTCAGACAATATCTGACAAGTACTGTTAACATCGGCATTACCAATGCCCAACAACGTGACCAAAGACCCAAAACGTTTGCCACAAAATTTATTTGCTAAAGTTTCCTTAATCAGAGAACATTCGGAACCGGAATCAAAACAATAATCGTACGACTGACCATGGTGTGTGAGCTGCGACGACACTTGCTTTACGCTGCAAGCTTCAACTCGCCGTTGCTCCGCCGTCGATGACTTCTCAGTTCCACTCGAGCGGGCTGCCAACGACGATGATGCTCGACGCTCAGAACATTGAGGAGCGATGTGGCCAACTCTTCCACACTTGAAACACACCGCAGACCTCTTCTGGACTCCATCTTTGTAGTTTGCATCCGGCGCCTTCTTGTAGTCCGTTTTGGTCATTTTCGCCTTATGATTTCTTAGGCACTCATTAGACTTGTGGCCTATCCGTCCACAGGTGTAACAGGTTACTGTTTTAAATCGCTTCACTCGCTCATCGGAAACACGATCACTATTAGGACGTTTCTTGTAGGAATGTGCCATAAGTTCCCGCTGCATTGACGTCCTGTCTTTCACTTCGGTGGTGTAAGCCAAACGTTGTAATCGTGGCTCTATTTGCACGCATCGGGCCAGAACTGTAGATACAGCAATTTGCTCAACAGATAAATCTTTCCACCTGGCCATTAACGTGGTCAAAGTTCTGTTCGCAAACGCTGCCATGGATTCTCCATCAGGAGGCACACTGCTGTTCACTCTCACTAATGCAGCAGCAGAAGTCTCAGTAGCGTCAAATCTGGCCAAAAATGTTTCCCGAAAATGGCTCCAATCCATTCCAGAATAACTAATTTGTGAAAACCATGACGAAGCTGAACCTTTCAGCGCAGTGCTCAAGGAGATAATTAAATTACTCCCAGATAATGGTTTCTCTTCCATGCACAAAGCCACTGTATCGCACCAAGCTTTCGCGTCCATGTCGCTCTTATCAGGATTATATTCCGGAAAATTAGTCTTCTTGTTGTCGTTTGCAGGTGGCTGTTTCAATGCCTGGATTAATTTTTCAATTTGATCATTTTGTTGTTTCAGCATCTTTTCATAGTACACCTCCATAGGCACTGAAGGTAAGGGACGATCTAGTTCGACATGTTCTCCATGATCTGCGTCAGGCTCTCGGTGCGCGGATCCCACTTCTGATGTCGGAGCGTGGAGCTCTTGAATGGCATCACAAGCGCCAGGGACGGTATCCATATTTGTGGGCGGAAATGTTGGGTAATCACGCACGCGAGCAAAGTTACAAAATGTATAATGAATAATAAAATCAATCAACAATAAGTCACTAATAAACAGTGTCAATAAACCACGATAAAAGTCACAATATAAAATAAGTTCACCAGTTTCACCATACAACAAAATAGTAACTAATTTAGTCCTTTCTCTAAAATTAATTTATCTCGAAACGGAAATGAGTCCGTGGGTCAAGTGGTACAAGTACACAACAACTCGCACAGTCGAGCCTCGGGAGAGCGCGCGTCCCGTCTCAACCACCGGCCAAAGAATAATGCCCACCCGGCATCCCAGCCAAAACTTAGAACAAAGAACTATATCAAATATCATTACATACCAGGACCCACGGCCACATTCGACAGTGCTTTCTTACAATAGTTACAATGCTACACTGTCCCGTTTCACCGAACAAAGACTTCCTCTGTGACAAACCACAAATCACACAGCTAATGCTGTTAATGTAAACATTGGGCCTGGAATGCACGTCACCTACGCGCCCAGACAATGAGAGATTATAACCCTCTCGCACCGAAATATACATACATGTTTGTAAAATAAATACAGGTTTTCGGTTTGAAATTAGAACTACGTTTAAAAAGACAGCCGCTGCACAGTCATAGTTAATACTATTATAGGTAATACTCACGCATTAGTTTTGTTCTTTCCATTCGTCGCAGTTCTTATGAGACGACCTATATGATTATCTGATCTCTAACTAATATAATAATACACCTGTGCGAAACCGGGCTGGTCGTTCTAGTGTAAATAAAATATAATGAACAATACTGGTTTTTAATACACAGTACTAAATTGTATAAAATGCAATTATTATACCAAGGCGTGAGGTAGGTACATATTTCTATAGCTCATTTTTTTGAATAAAATTAAGAATTTTATCGTAAATCACTTTCTGAGAATTTTCATCAAAAATATACTGGCACGACACAAGTGCCAGTCTTGCTAACTGCGATTTATCTAGGTTAAAAGTTTCAGCGCATATCTGATATTCCTGGGACAGTGAAGTTGAGAATACACCTTTGTCATCAGTCTGTAAAAAAAACTCACATTAAATATGTAGGATGAAATTTAACGTCCGCAATTTATTACAAAGGCATGTGGTGGGGACCAAGGGCTATTGTCGGGTGTGCACGCGTTAGGCGTATGCTTAGTAGGACGGATGAGCGCGTATTGCAAATATAGATATAAGATATAAATGCATATAAATTACTAGCTCTTGCACGCGACTCCATTCTCGTAGAAATCGTTTATAAATATTAAAGCAGTCTTTGTAACGAATTCATGCTACACTTTAAAATATCGTGGTTATTACTCATGACAATAAAATAACTATAACTGGTTTCTACGGGAGAACTACCGTGATCATGATGATTGCCGCTCTGTCGTAACTCGCCAAATATTGTAACCGCGGTCTGCGGTAAGAACTCGATTATATTAACTGTAGTTAGTATCAAATTGCATGCTGTTGTGTTGTGCTTGTGTGTATGCCAGCTGCGGGCCTACGCTAGCTGACGCGGACGCCCGCCGCGTGCGCACGCTCGCGGGTCCCGCTCCGGACACCCGCCGCGGGCCAGCGAGTCCGCGACGGGCGTCCGCGACGGGCGCACGCCTAACTTAGCGCTACACAAGTCAAGAAACAACAAACAAGTCCGCGAGCGTGTGCCCGCCGCGTGCGCACGGAGCGGACGCCCGCCGCCCGCCGCGCGGATTAAAGTACGACGCACGCGCCCGCGCCAGTTAGCGGTGTTCATACCATTTCTTATTAGACGGGCGTCCGTTACGGATAATCCGCGTCAGCTAGCGTAGGCCCTGCGTGTGCTATCTTCTGTGCAATGTTTTTCAGATTGCTGCAAATTGCATAATGTCAAGCAAATTATTGAAACCGTTTATTGGTAGAATATACAAATACCGAAACGAGAGCCCACGTCACCGCAGAAACTCCGGGATGAACAGTTTTATCTCATTCGCCTAATGTAAGCGGCCGGTAACCCTTGGGCCAAATCAGCAATACTACACCCAATTGTATTTTAGACAAATTTAGGTGTAAAAGGAAAATCATAAGTAACAATAAGTATCGCGGTTTTTAAAGAGAAGGAGGGTATCCTCGCAAGAACGTTTCATACGCGATTACTTTAGTCATATGCAGCTCTATTTTATTCTTACACAACTACGCGAAGCCAACAAAGAGTAGGTCCCTATTGAGTTTAACGTCCTATATAACTCACATATGTACACTGGATTGAAAGTTGAGATGGGTCAGTAAGGGTAGCTACTGCATCCCTTGCTACCGCACGAAAATAGGAGACCTTTACAAACGTTTCAATTGATGACAATCAACATTCATTGATTTGTGATACCATGTACGGTCAGCAAGAAAAACAAGATTTGAGTTTTTTTATGCGAATCGTTCTCATTCCTATCAAGCATTAAAATACTCTTTGAGACCAACTACGGTTAGAGTAACTGTTATTTTTAATTGAAATTAGAACTATAAAAAGAAGTAGGACCTAGCATATAATTTCATTTCAAGTTCATTCATTCATTGGAAGTTAAGTTAAAACAAGTGAGTATTAAGCTACTAGTGTAACTTTAACCTTCGTGTTTTTATGCACTTAACAACATCAACTTTGCATTTAGTCTTCTTGCCTTTATCACGAGTCTAACAATGGAAAATTAAGATTACAATCTCGACAGTCTGACTTGTAGGTAGGTACTAGCCTGGTCCCACCGTACGCGTCAAAAAGTCAAGATTTAAATACTTACACAGATAATAACAGGCACACGAGCCTCACAACACTCCTTAAATTGATGGGCTTCGTAGGACGGGATTAATTTTGTGTTTACATTACTTGTTAGGCATATTTCTGAAATCATAGGTTGGCATACATTATACATCATTGTTTTTAACACCTCGTTGCAAAAAATAATTAAAATGAGCAGAAACCTAAAGGTATTTTAAGTCTGCACAATGTGTCCCATGTGTCAGTGTTTCCTCCCAGTCGGGGATGTATGAAGGTGCCATGTCCAATTCTTTCTGGTTTGAAGTTAAGCATTTCTAGCACTTCCTTTGGGTTGCAAATCTCCCCACAGTGTAGTGTTATCTAAAATAATTACAACTGTTTGTTTAGTCAATATAATATTCCTTACTGCATACATGAATCATTAAATGAATATTCATATATATATCTAGGTATATTTCTCGGTTTTCTAAATTATAGACGGAGACAAAGATGTTGATTGCAAGAACACAGTACCTATTCGGACAGTTCTAATGTTACAATGTTATTATCTTAGGTATGCAATATAGAACATATTACAAGGAATTCACTATTATAAAATTAGACATTAAAAAAAAAAAGTATACACCTCAATCACAGTTGCTATGTCATCTTTACGTAGGCATAGGGCTGTTGTATATCATACTGGGTGTAACATGAGTAGACCCCGTTATCAAGCGGGCAGTTTGGTGGCTGACTAACATTAGTGATGTGTAGATCCCGGACTTTAGTCGCAATGACGTCACAATAGGGTAGTTTGGGGAGTAATTGAAACGGTGTTGAACAGAATATTTTTTTTATAAACAGGCATTCGTGGCATTAACTAGCTATAAGTCAATCGATTAATTTATCGACGTTGTTATTTCGTTAACTGACTCTCCGTAACAGATCAGAAGTTGTTCTCAATGTCTTGTGGTTAGGCTACGTCTTCTAGTAGAATATATCAACTCCAAAAAGACACTATGGAGTTATCCAACCAACCATTCCTACAAAGCCCGGGTTATTCCGCTTTAAATCAGCCAATAAAACAATGACATCGTCTTGGCCTGGGCCATGCGTGTACCCCGTTTCTTCCTTTTCAAAATTAGGGTATGGCGGTGCGATTTTTTGAGTGCCATAGATTCAGTTACTCATTCTGTGACGTTTTGCCTCGGGATACTCCAGGTCTAGCAAATTTTCTATCCCTTCTCGCCTCCCCCAATTCCTTTCAAATATTACTAAAATATATACAGTCGCATGAAATTAATCTATAGTGTATAAATTGTGTCTATTTTTGTGTCTGTCTGCTCTTCCACTCACCTAACATAAAGTCTGCATGTGTCCGTCAAACGTTTTGTGGCTTATTTATGCCTGTGTCATCCTTAACACATGTTATTTGTTTTAGGTTTTATGAAGCCCGGACCTTCCCAATAATATCTAAGATTTCTCCACCAAACATTTTCCAAGCGTGTCTAATGTCAAGTTGTCATTGGCAAAATACATCTTACTACATTAGATGTGAAAGCCAATATTTAAAAAAAGGAAAGAAAAGCTACTTTCCACTTCGACAACAGATATTATTGGCACATATTTGAAAACCTTGCGGTTATCAAAGCAGGATTTGTAACAGTTGCTTGTATTTCTTGACCTGCATTAAGATCCTTGTTGGTACCCATAGCCCAGGTAAGCTGTTAGTGTACCATCTTGAAAGCAGGTAGGTACTGCTTCATTTTCAACACAAACTTATGAAGTTTCCCATATATTCCAGAAATGTGGAATTTTCAACTACAAATCTGATCAATACCAAGCATACTAGAAATTTCGTAGTTTGTACTTGTTCAACTTTCTTTTTATAATCTAGTTAGTAGTAGTTAGTTGGTAGTAGTAGTTTTGGAGGTGGGAGGACCTTGTGCAGGGTCCGTCCGGGTTGGTACCACCATCTTATCCATTAACCTACCGCCAAGCAGCAGTGTTCGCATTGTTGTGTTCCGGTTTGGGGATAAGACAGCCGGTGAAATGACTAGCATAGAGGCATTCCATCTTCGGCCTCAGGGTTGGCAACGCATTTGCAGTCTTAGGATTGCGGTCTTATGAATGCGAATGTCTATGGGTCACAGTTTCCACTTACCATCAGGTGGCCTGTGTGCTCGTTTGCCTTCCTATGATATAAAAAATAAAATAAAATAAAAATAGTAGGTACAGATGCGGCCTTTGTAGGTTTTGAGTTGCATTAGATAAGTTTTATTAACATTAATTTTTACTTTTTTTTTCATTACTTTTGCTAAAGCTCTGTAATTTCATTATTTTAAGTTGTCTATTTTATCAGATTTAATAATTAACGTACTATCCTTGGCAAGTGTGTCCTTGGTTTAAATGTGTCAATTTTTTATTCAAAGTAGCCTATCTGTCCGCTGTTTGAATATAGGGTTTGGCCATTAGTGGTCATGTAAATCATTTATATTCAATAGGATGAGTTGAGTAAGGGAAAATACTCCCTTGAGGTACCTGACAGCGGTTATATTTACATACTAATTTTGTAAATTCCAGTTCATCATTGTTTATATTATGCATTGCATATCGACGGTTAACCACCAATACCTCCTAACTGTCATTTTTGGTCAAACAACTTTTTTTCGCAATTCATGATAAATACCCTCTAACACACACATTAGAAAGATCTCCTATTTCAAATAAAGCATATTTCTAGTGTTTTTGTTATCCTGGCAATACCTGCTAAATGACAACGCGCGATTTTTGCCCAAAATACAAAGTTTTTTGTGTCTACTGTAAAGTTTTAACATATTGAGATAGGAGGGATTGGTGGTTAACCGTCGATATGCATATGCATTTTTAACAATAGAACAGAGAATTATGGATCCAATCTTAAGCATTGCCCGGGATACCATATCTCTCTAATTTATGCAATAGGATCAAGTGATCGACTAAATCAAACACTTTGCTAAAATCTAACCATCTAATTCATAAACGCGCGCTATTATAGTTAAAGTACGCCTAAAATAAGCTTTGAGCTTTCATTGTGACATTTGAATTTGACAGAAAGTGAGGGAGCATACTTTAACCAGTAGGTTTAGGTTTATTGTATGTTTACAAATTAAGAAGGGAAGGGAACGGTGTAAGAAAATTGCTGCTACAGGTATATTTTTGTTCATGTAGGTAATCTTTTATTGTTTCAGGGCCACTTGCAGCAAAAATTTAAATCGAGATTAAGCTTAAATCTATATTTATGACTGACAGTTCCATACATTTTGACATAGCTAAACTGAACTTTAGCATTAATCTCGATTTAAATTTTTGCTGCAAGTGGCCCTCAAAGGACAAAATAGTCAAGCTACTCTTTCGGAAGCTATAATGTTGATTGCATAATAGGATATTTTTTAACCAATGTTATAAATAATAACATTATTGAACCCTAGATATGGACATACAAATTAAAAAACAAAAACAAGAATAAATACCTTAAGTCCAGCATCTCTAGCCTTGCTTAATAAAGGGACAAAGTCAGCAAAATCCCCTTCAGCAGGGTTCCCACTGAGTTCCAGTCCAACAACAATATCTGGATAGTTTTTATAGAACTCTATGGCCAAATTTGTTGTTTCTTCTGCTGCCTTATGGGAGCACCTGCGATCTATTGATATTATCAGCCGAGATATTATTGTGAGATTTAAAGATGCCCTCCTGGAATTGTAAATTATAATTTTTAAGCACTTTTTTGAGTCAGAAGATTTAAGCTTTAGCTTTTTTTAAGCTTTAGCACATATCTCCAATCACATAAGGTTTGTTTATTGTTAATTCTTCAGTAACTATTTTTGTTCTGGGACAAAAAGTATAGAGTGGACATCTGAAACATTTTGAGAATGTTCCGTTGGGAATAAACTTTGCTAATTGTTGGAGGATCTTACTTTTGTTATCTTTGATCTTATCTTATCTTATTTTGATCCAAAATGAATTGACCGGGACATCAGGAACAGGATGAATGCAGGGTCGACGAAATAGCAACAGGTTTTGGGGGCAATATGTGATCCTCAAATGCCCCTTAAGCTCAAGGATAACTATCAAGGTAAAAGATGAAAGGTTGTTACCATGCATGTGCAACGTCACTAGAAATATATAGGGGAAGGTTGAAAGTAGTAATGATAATAGAAAATATTTGGAGTAATAGATTGGCATGGTATGGGCATGTATTGCGAGGGATGAAGGAAACATAACTGAAAGAGTGATGAGTATGAATAAAGATAGATAACCTAGTGGGGGACAAGGGCAGGAGGATTAGGCGGCAGACCTTCATGTGGCCTTTGCCTGCTAAAAGATTTCAGATCCCTGCTCTAGTTTAAGACTTCGATTATGATTGATTATTTACTTTTAGCAATTTGTGATTAATTATACAATGTATTAGCAGGATATACAAAACAAACAAAAAGACTTTTGATAAGCATTTCACCACAATCTCACCTGATTATTTGTGACAGGTTGAAGATGAAGTATTTAGTATTTTACCTTAAAGCTTGTACAATAGTTTCAATGTACTGTTTTTTATTCATATGTGGAGTCACACGAGGTGTGCTTCTCAGTTCTATGTAACAGCATCCATCTTGTTGAAATTCCATAAGAGTCAGAGCTGTTGCCAGTGCCAATGCTTTCGGTGTACTTGTAAGGGAATGTGCAATACCAAATACTTGGAAACAACTGCAAATATAAAATGGTCAGATATTTTTGTTAAAATCAATTCATTTATATCCATAACAGACTTACTCAGATAAACTCCTTGAATCTCCTGCAGCTATTTGGAACTCATCAAAAAAAGCATTGGTTTGATCTGCTATGCCAGAGTCTGCATATAACCTCTTCAGTTCCAGAAAAGTAGCTCGACTTAAAGAGCCAGACAGGTGAGCATGCAGCTCCTAAAATTACAATAAAATGAGGATATATCTAAATGGAGCGTAAAATATCCCTATGGTTTAAAGGGAATGGTATTATAATCTGTTGGACCATATCTACCTCAGTCTGTTCACGGTTAATTCAATATTAAGTTTACTGATTTAGTCGATTTAGATATGGTAAGTTGATTATTAAGAATGGTTTTATTATGTGGCCTCCGCGGAAAAAGCTCCTAAGGTCGTTAGTTATAAAAAAGTTGCAACACGAATGGTTATTATAGTACTAATAAAAATCAAACGTACGTACGATCTACTTACAAGTTTGGGAAGCATCCGGCAGAATAAATCCATTATTTATTTAACAAAGCAATTGTTTGTAATACCTAGAATATTGAACTTCTTCGTCTTATCAGACAAAAATAATATCAAAACAACCGAAAGTTGTCAATGTTGTCAGTCAAGTCCACAGACAGATTATAAGGGTTAACCTACGTCAAGTCAAGTAAATTTATAATGGGCGTTCCAACACAACAATGTTTACATTCGCGAGTTACTTTTATAAAACATTAGCCCAAATACCACTTTGTTGTGCTAAACAAAATATTACAACCCTGGGCCATATCTAATAAAAGTTACAATTTACAATTTGTAATTACAATTCACTTTTTACAATTCTACATATTTCTGTTCAATAGAAATTACAAATTACAAAATTGTTATTGTAAAAAGAATACAAAATTGTAGAATTGTAGCTACAATTTTACATTATCCCGTTCAATAAAGGTTTTTACTTGACAGACATTTATTTACAAAGTCAGAAAAAGTGGTTTATTAATCGCAGTATTGTAGTTACAAGTTTACAATATTGTAGAATTGTAATATAATTCTTACAGGCGAGCGCACTCTGTGTAAAAACCGTTGGTGATTTTTACTTGTTGTTAAAATAATACTTTTTGAGCAATGGTGTTAACGTCATCACTCATCATCTAGTGAGAGAATACCTATTTAAAAAAAAACACGTTTAATTTGACTTACTACACATTTAATGAGAAGTTTAGTTTAGGGTAAGCAAGAATACCATTGAATACTTGGTAAACAAAATAGGCAACGAGCTTGAACACAAAACCAACAGAAACGCATCTCTTACACGTAAGTACTGAACAAATTTTGTGCGCTTTATATTGGATGGGCTGTGGGTCACAACACCATATAATAGCAGATGCGCACGGTATATGTAATAAAGTAAGCATCGCATTTATAGAAATAATAATTTTACGAAACGGTTAGTCTAAAGTCTTACTTTTTATTCGGTGAAGTAAACTGATGAGTTTGATGACAATAAGTTTATGGTGGTTCGTTTGTGGTTCATTCCAATAATAGCAGTTTATAATGACTACATTTTCTGGTAACTTTTACCTAAAGAACGACTCATGAACTGTTAATTTATATTGCCTGATAAAAAAACTGTAGTGGGTTAGTGACCCTGCCAACGAAACCAGCGATTCTGGGTCCGAATCCCGGTAATGTCCAAAGCTCTTAGTTGTTCCGTTATTTCTTTCCTAAATTTACAAAATAACACATGTTTATTTTCATATATGAGCGTTAAAATTGTAATTTTGTTGTTCTAGACGTTCTAGTCCATTTTATAAAAAACGTTGAATGATAGTAATAAATATCAAAATAAATAAAATAAATAAATATCAGGGGACAATGTCACACAAATTGACCTAGTCCCAATTTAAGCTCTAGGCTTGTATTATGGGTACTAGACAACGATATAAATACTTATATAGAGAAATATATACTTAAATACATAGTAAACATCCATGACTCAGGAACAAATATTCGCGCTCATCACACAAATATCTGCCCTTACCGGGATTTGAACCCAGGACCGCTAGCTTTGTAGGCAGGGTCACTACCAACTAGGCCAGATATACACAGCGACTAAATTATGTTCTACCGTAGTTTCATTATTCTTCAATAAAAAACATTACACTTATATGTGAATTGTATCTCACCATGACTTATTTGTAAAACAAAATTGTAATCGAAAACTACAGGCATTTTTTACAATTTTAAAGTTTTATTAAACAGAGTATAAACGCGTTATAATTTACAAATATTTAGCAATGCTACTTTTACAATTTTGTAGTTTTATTAAACAGGCTTTTACCATACAATTCTACAAATATGTCACTATTTTACAAATTTGTCGGATTGTAACGTTTAAAATTAGATAGGGCCCAGTTCTATTACGATGTATACTCATCATCCATCTTCGATTACTCCATTTATTTTTAATTTATTTTTTACTTTTGATGTAGAGATAATTAATTAGGTACATCGTCAAGCGCGCGAACTACACTGTGAATAGGTACTGCGAATGTGGAACCAAGAAGAGTTCACGCGCGATTCACCCCCGCGAATTGCACACGAATGAAAAGCGTCCTTAAAAGGTTACTCTGTGGCTCTGTGTCACTAACTGACACTCGTTATCACACTGTTATCTCTGAAGACAGACAGTAAAATAGAGTTGAATTCAAAAAACTAAGAAAATAAAGCCGTAATGGCGATCAAATTATCAATGAAGTTTGAACTTAAAAATTTAATGCGTGCCTCTAATTAGTGTCGTTTGTAAAAGAAAATGAAAAAAGCGTTATTATTTCTGCTTTTACCATATTTTCAATACGTACAATGCGAGTCAAATATTCCTATAGTTATTACAACTTGGAACTTTATCAATTCTACTGAAAAAGGTTTTCCGTATTTTTTTACAAATTCTTAAAAAGTACATCTTAGATGATATTATTATTATTATTAATATTAGCTAGGGGGTACACGAGTGCTTAAAAAATACTTTTGTTGCAGCATGGGATGTGCTACGCCCTGGAGGGACTGCACTGGATGCTGTGGAACAAGGAGCGTCGGTATGCGAGAAGCAGCAATGCGATGGAACCGTGGGCTATGGAGGAAGTCCTGATGAAGATGGAGAGACAACACTGGATGCGTTAATCATGGATGGGTAATATAACAATAAACAATCATTTTATCAGTATAATGTTTATCTACCAGTTATAGGTATTAAGTTCAACATACACTTAGCGGCAAAAAAATCCGTATTTTGTGTTAACAAATGTTCCTTCTTAAATTAGATTAATAACGTTAAGTCCGAACCAATTTGATTCAGCTTATTTTATTTTTCAACTAAATAACACAAGTTCTAAAATTCTTCTTAATCATCGTGACTTGTGCTAAAGGAATAATAAAGAATTCACAAACCACTCATCCATGGTAAATTATTGCGTTTTGGTTGATATGTCTTTCAAGTGAGTGCCATCTTAAAAAGCACTGCATCTTTTAAGATTAATATTGGTATGCCATTTTGTGCATAGATTTAACCCAAAAAAAAACCAACTGAAAGGAATTTGGTTGATTATTCTTGATGTTATTATCTGATTTAAGAAAGTATATTTGTTAACACCTGTATTAAAAGTATTGTAGATGGTTATTTTCGCTGCTGAGTGTATTTTTTATATTTATTAGAAGTAAATTTATTTTTGCATTTAAAGGAAATCCATGAATGTTGGAGCAGTGGGTGCACTACGTCGGGTCAAAAGTGCAATATCAGTAGCAAGGCATGTCTTAGAGCACTCGTATCACTCATTCCTGGTGGGGGATCAGGCAACTCAGTTTGCCGAACAGATGGGTTTCATAGAGGAATCCCTCACTACCCCGACAACTAAGAATTTATGGAAGAAGTGGCATAATGAAGATAGTTGCCAACCTAATTTTTGGATGGTAATTTTTTCCATGAAATCTATCACTTGAACTTTTAAGTTGTCCTACATTAAAGATCCCTTGTAAAATATACATTGTTAAGCCATCACAGTCCTTGTAGCTTAACGAATATTTGATTTAGAAAGTCTATTTTATTTACTGTTCTTAGGTATTAAAGATTGAAAAATAGTAAACACTATGACAGAATGATAACTTCAATATGAAACACTTGAGATAGGAAGTGATAACCTAATATTTTTAAGTGTCTTATTGTTTGTATGTTTCACTATTCTTGAAGTTCTACAATATAATTCGTTTTCACATATTGATTATTAGTTGTTAGAATGTTTGTGACTCAATTACAAATGAAATATAATATAATTTTGTGCAGACATGATGGCAATTTAAAGAGAGGTGCTCTACATAGATGAAGTCACAGACTTAAGTTAGTGTTGATGTATAAATTATGTGTAAAATTATTTGTTTTACTTAGTATTATTGTTTTTTTAGTATGTCCGCCCAGATCCCAGGAAGCACTGTGGCCCATACTCAAAACTAGAGTTAAGAAGTCATCAGAATTCTGCCAGTAATGTAAAAGTGGACAGATACAATCATGATACTATTGGGATGGTAGCTATTGATGCGAGAGGGGACATAGCAGCTGGAACTTCCACCAATGGAGCTAAATTTAAGATGCCAGGGTAATAAAGTTTCAAAATAATTATACATTTTTCATTAATGTCATGTCAGTGATTCAATACTGAAATAATTATATACTGGACACAACAAATTACACCTACTACTGCATTGCATGACTAATGAATGACTCAATATTGTTATCTTGGCTTGAAACATCTTTTATGCATTTGAGTAATTAATGTATGATTTATACTTATGTTGGATTTTTATGATCTCGGATTTTACAATACCAACCAGCTTATGAATGGACTATAAATAAATACAACATAATAGGTAATACAATATAAAAGGTAATAACTGAAACCTATTACCTATTTATCATTATAATAAAATGCTAACTACAAAACTACTATAAAATTGTTCATTCCAGATGGGGACAGTTTTATTGAACATATCAAATTGATTAAAAATATCACTACCTTATTCTGATATTTTCCAATGTATCGAAAAGCAGTACATCCTTCCTTGGTCATTTTCGATATGTGTACAAGTCATGTATTCCAGTAGCTTGTTTTAGTAGGAATTGATGATGATGATGATGATGATGATGATGATGATGATGATGATGATGATGATGACAGATGATGATGATGGTGATCTTAGTTGATAGCAATATGTCTTTCAGGAGAGTTGGCGACTCGCCGATCCCCGGCGCGGGCGCCTATGCCGACAACGTCGTGGGCGGCGCGGCGGCCACTGGCGATGGTGACGTCATGTTAAGATTTCTACCCAGGTATTTCTTGGGTTCTAATAGTTTTTACCTACATTAAAAGTAGAGAATATCATACGTGACACAATCTTCAATATATTTTTTACATTTTATCATAATATCATATTATAAGTAGCTTTTGCCCGAGAAAGAGTCCACTCTCGAAAAATCCTTCCTTCCTTTATGGTCATGACTCTTTTTTGATTATTTAATATCGATACCATGACGGGTCAAAGACGATATGATTTTTCTGCCTGGAATTGAGGCTGTAAACTTGACGTTACTGTCTGATTGAAAGTCATCGTATTTGTTGACTTTTGTATAAACAAGTGAGTTTAGTAAGAATAAGGCTATTAAAGTATAAATAAAATGTGTCACCTAAAATATAATAATTGAATAAAATAATTGAATTTTAGAAACTGTTCTAAACCTGCCATTTTGCTTTGCAGCAGTCTTTGTTATACTTTATTTTTATACATAACAGAACGCTCTTGTTCTGCCACTCTTGTCTATTTCTCGCTAGGTTCTGGATACCTCAATACGAAAGACTATAACTTTCTCTTATGCTTAAAGTATTGCATTTTCAATCCAGGAATGCGCGTCACGTCACTTAAACGTTGATCGGTTGCGTCAATGTACTTAAAATTAAATAGGGCAAGACTTCGGGCATTAATAAACTATACATAACTTCTTCTGAAACTTAAACGCCTGGTAAAGTTTTATATCTGTTGTATACTTTGTTACAGTCTATAAAATGTTTTATACCGCAGTTTCCTAGCCGTTGAAGAAATGCGTCGCGGAGCTTCGCCGACTGATGCAGCGGAGACGGCCATTGCGAGGATCGCAGTTCATTACCCTTCGTTCATGGGCGCTGTGGTTGCCTTGGCCAGGGACGGCCGGTACGGCGCCGCTTGCCACGGCATTCACCAGTTCCCATTCGTCGTACACGATCAAACTCAGGAGCGCAGAACCGAACATGTCTTGTGCTCTTGATTTCTAGCATAGAGGCATTTCGACTTAGTCATTAGGGTTGTAAACACATTTGCAAAAAATATTATGTTGACTAAATAATATAAGACGTTTTATTATCACCTCGTGGCGCAGGGCATAAAACAAACCATTATACCAAACTTTATGGTATGTATCCGAGCCGGTAGGCGAGGTTGGATAATTAAGCCGAGGATAAATTGGGTTTTAAGACCGAGTTATACAGTCTGCTTTTCACTTCGATTACGAGGAAATAAAACATTATCAGTAAAAAAACTAACATGAATGAGAATGTATTGACTTATTTGCCGTTTCTCTAGACTTTGAATTTTCATAAGTTTTAAATTATTTTTTCTTGGATTTAGGCGGCAATGTCTGTTCAATAAGATCTTTTGCTTTTTTTATATTAGTGTTTTAGGTGTGAGCATTATTTCCTCTTCACTAAATTCCTTAACACCACAAGTTTTGCAAAGAAAACCACTACCTAATTAATAGTCCAAAACTATTTACAAAAATTTCTTGCCGCCACTGTATTTCCAAAAAAATCTGCATGATATTTTTAACTTAGCTCGAACGCAATACTGCTTAGTCATACGTTGATTTTGCAAGGTTAATGGTAATAATACTTATTTTTCAGTTTTAAATTTATTTTTTGTTAAATGCAACATAGAAGGCAAATAAGTTAAAGTAAATGTATTCAAATACCAAGTTTATTTAATGCAGTCACGTCGTCTGTCCGGTTGTAGGGCTTAATATTGTCTTAGTCTAGATGACGACAACACTTTATGCACTAGTGCATAAAATGCTGTTTTGTGACTTTACGAGCATGAGAAGTGAATATGTATGTTTTATAATCATCATCGTATCATTTCGAAGGAGGCTACTTACTAGAAACAACGTTTTATTAAAGTACCTACCTTATTTAAAAGAAAACTATTTTATATGAATTGTAATTTTTCATAGGAATTCAAATCTCATTATTAACCAGCGGGTTATAATGACTTACTTCAGGTGAGGTTTGCATGATATATAATTGGGCAATATCTAGCATGTGGTGTGAAAAGTTGATTTTGATCAAGTTGAACAATTGTTATTTGCGCGACTAGACAGCACACTTGGTTTTCGCTGCGAGTGTTGATTTTGAATCCCGGGTAATGGAAGGATTCTCAAATTGAATCACAAACGAAGCGAGTGATTCTAGGTCAGATTATTGAAGCGAGGGTTTCAAAGACACAAGCGAAATGCAAATAACTTTGGTCCTCTGTGTGACACAAACAACTTTTCACCTCAGTAGCGCGAACATAGAGGAAAAAATACATTGCCTAGGAAAGTAGGGAATTGCCAGGCGAGTTGGTTGGCGGGCTGAACCTTGGCGAGACTTGCTTAAATCCGAGTCAGGCAGTCACCGTTTCCGCCGAGGCATATACGTATAATACTTTTTTAATACAGTTGCTCAAAAAGTAGTACTTTTCTTAGCTGTATGTGTTAAATTATCAAGAAGTTTTAAGACTTGTTGGTAATTCTTTAGCTCTGCCTACCCCACTCTGGGAATGAGGGCGTGAGTTTATGTATGTATGTATGTAATTTTGGTTTTAGTAATTTTATTAAAATTTAAGTTATTTCGGTCAGAATGTGTGCACACGTACACAGATACTCATTTTTTCGCAAATGTATTAAAAAACGTCGTTTGGTACACGTGCGGAACTGTCTTTCTCGTCCCGGGTCTCGTGCAAAATGAACCGCCGCCGTTTACTGCGCCGAGGTTATAAGTAAAATTATTGCAGTTTTGCAAATAAACCAAATATTACTTCAGAATATTTTTTTATTTTTTGTTATTGAAAAGTTAATTTGTCTCACGATATCGTAGCAAAATCGAATTTTGCTCTCTGTCTAGCAAAACGTGCCTGTTTGAATTACCTAATGAGGTGAAAGATAATTAAAAATTTACTTTGTCTCACGGTAATATTAAAATCTAAATTTACTCATTGTTTTTATCCAGCAAAACCAGAGGTCCCACTTTAAAAATCGAAGTTCGAAGTTACCTTAGCTTCATCTCTTTCTCTTTATTTAGTCTCGAATCACAAGTGACAGGGATGGGCCCCTGCCTTTTTTTAGTGCTGAGTAAGGTGACTTTTTAATCGTTAAGGCGTCAGCAGGACAATTTACATACATACACCTTCACGCCTTCATTTTCAGAGTGGGTTAGGTAGAGTTACGGAATTACAAACAACTCTAAAAACTTGTTGTTAATTCTGTAACCACATTTTGCACAAACAGGCTTAGATGTTTGACCAGTGTATATTAGTGAAAGGTAGGACAATTTAAGTTAAGAAAACAACGACCTTAATTGAGTTGCGCGGTTGTTTCGACCAGACCTTCAAATAGCGCTATTTTATGATACGTTATAATTATACCGTTATTCACACGCTATTAAGTTATTTTTATTCATTCATTCATTAAATCACGCCTGTTTCCCTGTTATGAAACTCAGATCCTTAGCGATATTCATCATAACTATACAGGGTGTCCCAAAAATAGCACGTCACAGTGACACTGGAGATTCCCCAGCCTCAGACGAACCAAACAAGCCTAACATGACCTCAGTAAAAGTTGCACCGTTTTCGAGTAATACCAATTTAAAAAAAAAACCAATTTTTCACCTCTTTTGACATTGTAAGTGCTCGCATTTACTGGGATAGCTTTAGAATTTAGTTTTTTTTATTTGTGCGCGTTTATGAGTAGTTGATTAAGATGATAGAAGCATTATTATGTCAATAACTAATGTAAAAGATGGATAAATACTGTAATGAACTTGACTTAAATTATCATCAACATAGTAATTTAAACTTTGAACACCTGCCATAACTTTTTTTTACTAGAAACGAAATGAGCAAATAACTTTAAAAACATGCGTATTTTATGCCAATGTTGTTTCTCAGTCGACAATTCTAATGTTTGCTGATGACGTCAAACTGGTGAAGGCTTGCAATACGCCTGCAGATCATGACGCGCTTCAGCGTGACATTGACGCTGTCTTTGAGTGGAGTATGACTAACCGGCTCCATTTCAATCCCAGTAAATGCGAGACGATGACCTACACGCGAGGCCACAACCCTCGACAGCACCAATACCTAGTGGGCGGCACGCCTGTGGCTCGCGTGGAGCGCGTGCGCGATCTGGGAGTGTGGTTCGACCCGGAGCTGACGATGCGCGAGCATGCTCAGCGCGTGACAGACGCGGCGCACCGCCGGCTCGGCTTCCTGCTGCGCAACGCGGCCCCGCTGTCTGCACCAGCGACTCGAGCACTGTATGCCGCACTCGTGCGCAGCGTCCTCGAAACGAACTCAGCAGTCTGGAGCCCACATGAGGATAAATATATTCTCATGCTGGAGCGGATCCAAAAGAAGTTTTTACGGAATCTTTACAGGAAGATGTTTGCGTACTACCCCTACCTGTATCCTACTTTGTACATTCAGGGTCAATTAGGATACCAAACGTTAGAAGTTAGGAGGTCTCTCGCGCTGAGTAAATTTACGCTAGGAATAATTAGGAATAAGATTGACTGCACAGCGCTTGTGGAAGTGTTTCTAAGACTATCTGTACCCAATGCATACACTACATCCAGACTTCGTCCCCGCGCTCAGTGCGTGCTGTCCCCTGCTGAGGGGCATACGGTGCTCCGCCGGCAGAGCCCGGTGGAGCGCGCGCGCGACCTGCTCGGCTCGGTGCTCGCGCAAGCGCCACAGTGTGACTTGTTCGTGAGTGGGATAGCGTGTCTGATGAATGAGTGTAAGAGAATGTATGAGATGAATGCCAGAGAAACTAGTGTGCCATTATGATAATGGAATATAAATAAATTGACATTGTTATTATTTACATAATATTTATTTAAATGTTATTAATTAATTTTTGTTATAATAATAATGAAATGACTAAATTTGTACATTTATATTTATAAATGTAAATTATTTTAAGTTAATATTAATGACTGTGTTTGTAACGATTTGGTTATGTTACTGTTATGTTGCAAATTTTATGAATAAATAAATAAATAAATAAACACCTTTCAAGCTATGATGGCGGCCGCATTGATTAAGCGACAAGCGACAAGATTTTGATCTCATTTTGATTTCTTCGCTCATAGCATTCAAATGTTTAGTAATGTAGTAACATGTCCGCATTGCATGTTTAGGAACAGCGACAAGCGGCGATATTTTGATTTTCGTAAAGCGACGGTGATTCGCGGCGATTCAACGGCGATCAAGAAACCAATGTAAAACACCATGTAAAAGCGGCCGCACTGCAACGTCGCTTGAGCGACAGAGCGAGACCTATTTCGTGCGACTAGAGGCGAATGAGAAGCTTCGCGACAAAATCAAATTAGTTTGAATTTGTCGCTCGATCGGGACGGACACTATGTTGAAAAATATAAAAATGAAGAATTTATTTCTAGTGCGCAAGCTACACAACTCATCTGGATGTCAAAGCATCCGAAACATAAGTATAGACTGTAGAAATAATGGAAGGAAATACAATTATAGCCTGACAAGTTCCTATTTAGCCCAGTGGCCCGTTTCACGAAGCTACAAGTTACAAATTACAAGTTCACAAGTAACAAGAGCAAAAAGTTACAATTTACAAGTACAAGTGTTTCTCGAACGCGGCCTTTCATGGTAGAATAATAGGATCGTATGGTAATCTCGATTACAAGTGAATGACATCTCGATTTAACAAGTCCCTATTAAAAAAAAGTTTGTTGATGTTTTGACGTTTCTAAATGTCAAATCTTGAAATATTTATATTTATATAATCTGTAAATCCGATGAGGTCTCCACTCCAGTCTCGCGGAGTCTTCGGAGTTGTCTCTCGTTATCGTTAAAATTTGAAAGTAGGTACGGGAGTTATTTTAGTTATGTAAAGCAACCGGAAAATTTTGAAGGCAACACTTCTAAAAGAAGTGATGCTTAAGAAAAAATATTTTTTTGGAACATTTTCGGCAACCAAGACCGATGCGTGGAAATTCATACACGCAAAGGCACAGGCTTTAGGACTTGTGCCAAATTCAAGGGATTTTTCATATATCCGTGATATACTTCCACATTCCACAAGCTTATGAAACTTCACTTAATATTTACAGATAAAATAACAATAACAACAAACTTTAGCAGATAATTAAACTCAACAACTAACAATAACAATAACAACAAACTTTTTTAACAGAAAATTAAACTCAACGACGGTACGACATGAGAGTGACGTTTAAAAACAAACGAGGTAGGTACTATAGTATGAATGATTTGACAGCGACTCTAACAAATTACAAGTTTACTTAGCTCGGAAGCTAGGTAGTTTTTTTTACTAATTGACAAGTACAAGTTGACAATGTAACAAAATTTTCGAGAAACGTTAGTTCGATTGAAGCAATTTCTAACAATAAAATAAAAAAAATGTCTATGGTTCAAGTTTTACACTTGTAACTTGAATTTTACAAATTGTAGAAAAGTAGCTTCGTGAAACGCTTGTAGTACCTTTTTTAACCAATGTTGCCAGTTTACACTTGTAAAATTGTAACTTGTAGCTTCGTGAAACGGGCCACTGATGTAGTGTCGCTACAAACAGCTTACATATGGCAATTATACGTGTACGTCATGAATAGTCGGGACAGTGAGTATTGGCATCGTGCAAGAACGAGTGAGATATACAATTAAGTACTTGTAGATTGTGAAACTATGTTTTCATGTAATCGGAAGAGCATGTCTAGTTGATAATTAAATATGAATAATTACCTATCCGTCAAAATCCGATTCTAAATATTCGACATCCATATATTCATCAGATTCTGGCTCCGATGTATTTTCACTTTCGTCCGTTGAAGAGTCACTTTCAGGACCACCAACCTCGATTATAAATCTTTCGGTCTGTGATTCGATTATAGGACCTTTTGTCCTATATCCGTCTTCTATTTTTTTTACGTGTTCGCAGCATTTACTCCAATTTTCTATAGTCACTTCCTAAGTAATAACGAAGTGTAAAAGTAAGCTATATTTTTAACTGTTCAATAAAATTCATTGATAAATGTAAATACCTGAAAACTATCTTCAACGAGCTTTAGGAAGGCATCATTCGTGATGGAAACATTTTTAGTTGCCACTTTTGCTTTCATGACGCCCCAAATCATCTCGATGGGATTTAAATCACAGTGATAGGGCGGTAACCTTATCACCTTGTGACCATGATTTGAGAGAATCGTATCTATTTCGTATACTGGCTCGGGTTTATGACGTCTCAAAATTGTGACCAATTTATCTTTAGATGCATTTTGGGGAAATGAGATGTTATTTAAACGCAGCCACTCAGCAATGACGTGTTTTCTATCGCCAGATGTTGGAGCTTTGTTAATTTGGAAAGAATGGTACCGGGCATTATCCATTATAACACACGTGGGTTCACTGAGATTGGGAATTAATCTCTGCAAAACCCATTTCTTAAAATTGTTCCTGTTCATGTCATGTCATGATAATCGGCTTTCTTTTCCTTATCATTATATATTAGGAGTGCATTGGGAACAAATCCCGATGGTCCGCCGGCATGAACTATAATATATCGTTTGCCGGTTGAAACGGATTTCGACACACCGGGTTCATTTTCGCTTTGCCAGCATTTTGCGTGGTTAAGAGAAGTATGGATGTAAGTCTCATCTAAATAAACAAGAGGTATATTTTTGTCCCTTGCTTCTTTTATTTCGTCTAAATAACTTTCCCGCCAAACCACAATATCCGAACGCTCCTTCAATATGTACCGTTGGTTTCTGCACTTTTTGTATTTGAACCCCATACTATGCAATAGCAATCGCAAGTACTCCCTACTACCGGTAAAATCAATATCGTTTTTCAATTCGGTAAGCAGACTTTTGAGAGTTGGTACTTGCTTCCGCACAGCATAGAATTCATGAATTTTGTGCCTTATGGCACATTTGTCTAAGTCGTCTATTTGTATTCTTTTTTTTGGTTGTTTATTTTTTGGTACCGATGGCAATGGCGGTAACGGCTCATTCTTTTTGTATAATATTCTTAATTGTAGCACTACAGACGCCTTGAATGAGAAAAAAAATAAAATTTAATAATTAATATACATATTTAGTATCAAGCTAACCAATTCATGACAATCGCACTATGAATATCATACCCGACATGTCAACAACTAATTTCAAAACATTGTTTATTGGAATGCTGCTGAATCCTTCGTCCTTTTTCTGCCGCAACCATTTGAATGTATTTATAATAATGTTTTTTGCATCGGGGTGAAATTTCTTGGGCATTTTCAATTCAATTTTTGGGATATTATGGCCCCATCGATCGGTGCGATGATTCCGCCAATGTCCAGGTTGGATAACACACTGCCAGTTGACCCTTGGTCTTGTACGGTAGAGTTATTCGAGTTCGGTAGAATACCTGCCACAACCAATCTAAAACAGAAAACATAACTACCACTCCACAACGGCACAAAATCTAGCTACCAATTCTAATACAACAGGAGAACAGGAAGGGATTAAGTATATGAAGAGGAGAACAAGAATATTAGGGTAGAGGGAAGATTACATGAGTTCATAATATGATGTTATTTTTTGTTAAAAATGAATCCAGAATACTAACAAAAGGGGAGAAAACCAGTGTTAATAGGAAATTAACGTTAATAGGGCGACTGATATGACGGGGCAGTAGATCATATAAAGGAACAGATATTTTTGGACATTCCAAAAATATGTGCTCCAAAGTGCCTTCGCCTATTCCACACTCGCATATCGAACTGTCTCTGATTCTCAGTTTTGCCAGAAACACGGGAGAGCAGAAGTGACCCAGACGGAGCCTTATTATTGTAGACGTGTTAACTTTACTAATATTTCTGTTTTTAAAGAACCATGGTCTTGAAGGAAGGTCTGGTTGCAAACTAGCGTAGTGTCTGCCTTTGGTCCTTTGTGAAATGTGCCATAAGTTATTCCACTTTTCAAATAACTGAGGTTGGGCAGCGGTTCTTACATCCCGGCTGAAACATTTGTCATAAGAATTGGATCCTACCTGAGTCGCATCCTTTGCATATTGGTCAACTATTTCGTTTCCTACAATACCGCTATGGCTGGGTATCCAAGCAAGGACTACTTGTAGATTACGCTGTTGGCAGTCTCTTAATTTTTCTTTAATTTTTAGAGTTAAATAAAAGTTTTCCTTAGAGTGGAATGGCATTTTTACTAGGTCCTGTAAACAGCTTAAAGAATCGGATAAAATTATTGACATCTTGAGTTGGTGAGATATTATATATGACACTGCCTCGTATACCGCCACAGCCTCTCCGGAAAAAACAGAATACAGAGCCGGACACTTAAAACTCAAGATCGTTTGGTGGTCGGGGATCCAAACAGCAGAACCGACATTTGTATCCCTAGAAATTTTAGAGGCATCAGTGAATATTCTGATCCATCCTGTCCATTTTGTATTCATAATCTCATCAAACTCAAAGTTAGCGAGTGGGGATTTTTTATGTAAACCCAAGTCAAATATTATGTTAGGTAGAAAAGTTAAAGTTTCATAATCGAAACAAAAGATGGGATTTTTACTAAAGTGATATAGGGGAATAGATTTAAATTTATTGAAGGATTTAATGAGAGGAGGAACGTCTTTATGAGACCAGTAATTGGAGGAAGATGCAAGGTTGGACAGAATATTACATTTTTGATTAATAGGATGGGAAGGAAATTGAGACACATTTAAAAAGAACCTATCAGCTAAGTACTGTCTGCGAAGTATCAGGGGGGGATCAAGACATTCCACTTGTAGTGCGTTTATCGGGGAGGATTTCATGGCCCCAGCTATAATTCGCAGACCCCTAGCTTGTATTCTGTCAAGTTTTACGAGAGCTAACTTACTGCAAGGCTCCAGGATAAAGCTGCCATAGTCAAAATGACTACGTACTATAGCATTGTAAAGTATTTTTTGGCTGTATGGATGGCTGCCCCATCTAACACCAGAAAGAGATCGCATAACATTTAAACTCTTCTCGCATTTACTTACTATGTAATTCAGATGATTCACCCCAGTCAATTTCGAATCAAGGAAAATACCAAGAAATTTTACTTTGTCCTGAGTGGAGATAAGTTGGTTTTCCACAGTGACAGATACAGAAGGGACACTTCTTTTACGGGAAAAAACCACTACATTACATTTAGGTACTGATAATGACAAACCATGAAGATCTAACCATTCTTTTAGATATTTAAGAGCTGTATTTAACCCTGATGAACAGGCTTCCAGGGAAGGGGAGCTACTATACAGGACTATATCGTCTGCATACTGTAATATATTACAAAAACAGTTAACTGACAACTCTAAATCAGACGTATAAAGGCTGTACAATAACGGGCTCAAAACTGAGCCCTGGGGCAGGCCCTTCCATACAAGTCGAGAAGGAAGCATAAAACCATTTGTGCGAACACAGATAAAACGAGCCATGTATAGGTTACATATAATATTATTCAACCTCAACGGAATATTCAGCTGATGCATTTTCTGCCTGAGTATGGAGAGATTGACATCATCATATGCAGAAGATATGTCCAGGAAAACTGCTACCAAGTTCTCGTTCTTGCTGAAGGCGATACGAATATCAGTCGTCAATATGCTGACATTGTCCATGGTTCCCAATCCTCTACGGAATCCGAATTGAGATTTAGCCAGGATATTTCGATTTTCTAAAAGCCACTCTAGACGGTTTTTGATCAAATGTTCCAGAATTTTTGCCAGGACTGAAGATAGTGCTATAGGGCGGTATGAAGATGACATATTAGGATCTTTACCTGGTTTAAGGATAGGAATGACAATTTGGGTTTTCCAAGATACAGGTACCACTCCAGACATAAAGATCTGGTTAATCAATTTTAAAAAGAATAATTTAGTTATACGAGAAGCATTAATTAAAAAGGAATAAGGGATACCGTCGATCCCCGGAGAAGAATCTTTAAGGTGATCTAAGGCACATAAAAGCTCACAGAAGGAGAAAGGATCATCCATACTACCCAAAGAGGGAGTGGGATTAGAATTTGGAATGGGAAACAAGTCTAAAGTCGGCACAAAGGGAGGAGATAACCTGTCAATAAATTCTGGTAACCATGAATCCATATTATTGGATGTTGCAATGCTATTAGAGAACGTACCTCGGCGAAAAGCTTTAACTCTCCTCCAGACGAGTGACACAGGGGAGCGGGGAGACAGAGATTCACAAAAATTAGACCAACCCTGTCTTTTCTTTTTGGTAAGCAATCTTTTAGATTTTGCCAGGGTCTTTTTAAATGAAATATAGTTATCCATGGTAAGATTAGCAGAATATAATGATTCAGCCCGGTTTCGCTCATGTATGATCTTAGTGCACTCTGAATCCCACCAAGGAGGCGACGGAATTTTATGGCGAGCGGTATTTTTAAGAGGGATGGCAGAATCAGCGGCAATGAAAAGTTTTTCAACAAAATTTGAGTATAGTTCTAGGAAGTTGTCATAATATCAGGCTCATCCAAGCTTTTGATCTCTTTTTCTAAAACATTAGAGAATTTACCCCAATCTGCCTGGGCAATTCTGTATTTTAAAAGGGGAGGAGAAATTATAGGAGAGGGAGAGGAGTTCAGCATAGTACAGAGGATAGGGAAATGATCACTGCCAAATGAACGCTCCAATACTTTCCAATTAAATGAGGAAGCCAAGTTTGAAGATACAAGCGTCAAGTCTAAAACGCTCTTATTTTGAAGAGGAGAGGTCCTTCTTGTAGGAGATCCATCATTTAGAACAAATAGATTAAAATCATCAAGAATATCTATTAATGCGGAGGCATTTGAATCACAAATGGGAGAGCCCCACAAGGTATGCTTACAGTTAAAGTCTCCTAGAATAATATAGGGACCTGGAATATTTGAAAGGATGGATTTTAACTCTGTTAATAAAACTAAACTTGGGAGAGGAATATAAACAGATATAATTGAGAAATTTAGTAACTTAACTGCAACAATATTAATACCAGTACTATGAATAGGGATAGAAATCAAATTATATATAAATGATCTGTTTATAAGAATAGCGCAGCCTGCATAGCCATCGCTCCTGTCATCCCGGAGACATACATATCCAGGGGACCTAAAAGAGGACCCCGGCTTCAACCATGTCTCAGCAATGGCACAGGCAGCCGGTTTAAATTTATTTAATAGATAAAATAGATCTGATTTCTTACTATTAACACTCTGTATGTTCCACTGAAGGAGATTCTGATCCATTACTAATAAGGGGAATAATACTTTGCAATTTTGATAAGACATTGTTCGGTAGGGAGTCACTGAATTTAAGGATCATATTCACTAGCAGGCCAGTGAGAAGTTCCAAAAGGTTGTCGTTAGGGGTTGTAGAGTTGTCATTTAAAGCACACCCATTGGGCAAGCATGATTGGGGGTCACTTACTATTTGCTTGTGAACTTGGGTATTATACATTTTCCCAAGAGGGAGGGCTTGTTTTTTTTCGATGATTATGGATTTTTTATAAGACTTCTGAGTTGAAGGAGAGGATACTTCAATATAATTAGGAGAGGGTGCTACGAGCCTAGTGGAAGGCACTGAGTGAGATGGAGATGGAGTGAAAAGTTTTTGTGATACATCAGCAAAGCTTGTTCTTACAGGACGGAAACGTTGAGCAGCCTCAAGGTAACCTATATTTTCTTCTGCCATTACTAATTTAATAGATTTTTGCCGACTATGTTCCGGGCACTTTTTATCCGTAGCTTTGTGGGTTCCAGAGCAGAACACACAACTTATTTTGTCTAATGGTGTTGTACAAGAATCACCAGTGTGTCGTTGGGAGCAGTTATAACAACACGGTCTAGATCTACAATTTGCTGCAATGTGACCGAATTTACAACAGTTTCTACATTGTATGGTTGGAAGTTCATATGCAGAGACAGGGATAGAAGTGTTATAAATGTAAATCTTTTCTGGAAGTGATTGAGAATGGAATGTAATAACCACTGTGTTTGAAGGAATCCATTCTGGTGCTTGACCTTCTTTACGAGCCTTTCTGAATAATCTGCGTGCTTTAATTATATGGGTAGGTAGATTACCTAACCCGCCATAGGTTGAAGGGAACTCAATTCCAGAAATCAATTCCTCTAACGACCAATCAGTTGGGATGTTTTTCACTACTCCCATGCGAGAAACTTGATACCTGGGAATAGAAGCCGTCAATTTGTTTTTCAGCAAGATTTCAGATTTATTAAAGTTATTTGCTTCATTTGCCGTTTTGAAGCTTACAGCTATTTTATTACGCCCTAAAGATTTTATTGAACCTTCCAAAATGCCTTTAGTATGGTTTTTATGAAGAATTTGGGCCAATTTTAGGACTCGCAGAGTTAATCCAGCAGATAGATCTGGCTCAATTCTACTAATATGAACTACAAAAGGACCCTTGTCTGTATCAGAGTACTGCAAAGGTTCATCATCCACGTCATATCCGGGTGTGACATATATATTTTGAATCGAGTCTCCAGGCGAGGTAAATTTTTTGGAAGACGTTGTCGTAACATCAGTCTCAGGCAAGACTGATCGCTTTCTGCTTGACTTTTGTGATTGACTATCCATTTGCGAGTCTTGAGTGAGAGGTAGAAGCGAGCAATCTGCCGTGTCCATATTTTGTGAATGCATACCCACTTTTAACAAATTCGACAAAGAGCCTCCCTTATCGGGAGGATCTTTGTCACTCATGATTAAAAAAGACACTTACTTGTCAATTCTCCACCTGGTATTTAGTATTATTATAAACCGACACCAATATTAGTAAATACTACCTAGGTAACGAACAGAATACGAAAGTCTTTGAGAGATTACACCGAGGCGCGTGCGTACACCAACCCTCCATTCAATCAAATCTTCTGGGGCATTTTGATTTTAAAATCGATTTGTTTACATCGGTGACATTCAATGACTAGGGATACGTAAAAAGACTCGATACCTGAGTAGTATCGATACTTTGGTTTCGATACCAAGTACTTTTGGTATCGATACTTTTGTTCCGATAGTTTAACGGTATCGATAGTTTTCTATAGTACTCGATACTTTGGTAGCACAAACAGCACAGCACTATCAGTCATTCACATCACTACTTAAATGTGCGTTAAGTGCGACAGGATTGAAGGGTATTTCCCTTTCATAGACAAAATCAACGATGTCCGATCTTGTGTTGCCATTTCTTTCTAATATCAGCCTATATTGATATTTCAAAAAAGAGGTTGTTATTATAAAATATGTAAATAAAAACAAAATATATTTAAATTTAATATAGACACCATAATATTCTTGCAAATTTGTGGCAATCATTTTCTTTTTGTAAAATTGAAGCTACATTGATAGTACATTTTCTTCTAATTAGTAATGAATGGTGATTTGTGATTAAGACTTCCCATATTTTTTGTTGTTTTTGAGATTTCTATTCAAGTCCTTTAGAATAAGTAGTAGTTTGCCTTTTGTGTCCATGTTTTGTTTTTTTTTTATAATAAATAACCATTAAATACTTGTATTCAAGCCTTTCTTTAAAAAATTTAATCCTAATAATTAAATATGAAAATAGTACTCGATACCTAATGGTATCGATACTTTTGTTACGATACTTTTATGGTATCGATACTTATTATACGATGCTGGTATCGAGTACGGTATCGATACTTTCGTTTCGATATCGTATCCCTATCAATGACTTCCAACGTCCGTTGTCAAAAAAAACGTTGCCATTTAAATAAATTAGTTCCACTGAAAATCCGCAACATGGCGAGGGCTAAAAAGGAACTTGTCAGGCTATAATTTACAATACAATTTTTTTTTCTATGTTTGTATCTTGTGGTAAACTATCTCGAGTAATTTTTATTGTATACTATTAGTAGGATTGGTACTAAAAACTAGAATTCCACTTTGTAAGGAGTTTCTAGGCACACTGCCGACTGCCGAGATACTGCCCGATGCTCGTAGTCGCGTAGCTGCATAGGTGTGGACATCATTTTATAATCCGTCGCGATGTTTAAATCGTGTCGCCTGGTCAATGCGGCCAGCCAAATCACGATGTATGAGCGATTCGCTTGTTCATCGCTACTCTTAATGCGGACACCAATCAATTCGCGCCGCCGTCGCATCGCCGTCGCCTGACCAGTGCGGCCCCGGCCTTAGGGCATTAAAAGCATAAACTGGCAATACGGCATAATCTGGTTTCGATGCGATATGTACGCAGCCTTATGAACAAATATCGTTTTATTTCAAAGGAATATAAAACATTAAGGCTCCCCCACACAGGCACGTTATTATATAGGTCGATAATGTCGCATGCGTTATTGCGATATCTGTTTTCAGTACATTTTGTATTAGGATGGTCATGTAGTAACACACTGCTGCGATAATAACGCCGCAATGGAAGTAGGACGTTGCGTTTCTCCGTCCTGCGATATTCCGATATGAGTTCTAGAATGTTTTGTATCAGGACGCAAACGACCGTACACACACCTGCGATAATAACGTTAGTACTTGTAACGTAAATATTGGACGATAAAAACGCAGCTGTGTGAAAGGAATCGGGATGCATTATCGCAATACCGCATGCGATATTATCGACCTATAATAACGTGCCTGTGTGGGGGAGCCTTTAACGAAACTTGCGTTATGATATCGATATCATTATGAAGGTCTGTCCGACCGTGTAGAACAGGTGTAAGAGTCGCCAGAGGCACGATTCTTTGAGGTACAATTATCAAATCAAAATATATTTATTGCATGACTGTAGGTAGGTTATATAATATACCTATTATACAGGTGTTAAGTAACATTTGTATTTATTCATTCATTACTACAATCTACCGTAATTATGGGGTACAATAATTTACATAAGTTATTTAACAATAGGTAGCCATAAAATATACTAAATCCCAAGCTTTTAATTTATTATGCTCGTTGTTGTCTCGTCATCTATGATGATTACAAGTGTAGTTACGGCTTATATAATCACTGGCGCCACATAAAAACCGGATCTTCGGACGAGACGACAACTTCGCATAATTTATCGTCGAACTTCACTTACAGGTAAGTTCGTTTGACTATTTAATTAACTAACATAGAGTAACATTAATTTCAAACCGTAAAATTAATTACACGGGCACTTTTTGAGCAATAATTGCCCGTCAACATTATAGCCGTCTTACTGTAATTTGGTAAAATAGAATGAAATGTCCGCACCGTTGACGGTCAATGATACTCAAAAATTACCCGTGTAAAAGCACCTAAAGCCCCAGATAGACGGGCGAGCAGGTACGCCGTACGTATCAGGAGTAATTTTTTAGCATCATTGACCTTCAACGTGTGGACATTGACTTTTTTCGCCCCTGTTTACCTTTAGGAGTTTACGTACTTAGGGTGTGACACACGGGCGAGTAAGGTCGCCAAACCATAAGTACGGCGTACTTACTCGTACGTCTATCTGGGCCTTAAGACATTAAACCAGCAACAGGGTGCAGATGTTATTTAGTGTAGTTATAATTTTGATTTTGTTGCTTTCTGATAAGAATAATGTATGATGAAATAAATTCAAATTAATAGATATAAATCTATCTTAAACAAAATAAAAACACTCGCTGTCGCTTCATACCAACACAACGACAAAAGAATAAATCGCCTTCAAATCGCGTCGTCCATCTGCGAGCCATAGACAAGGAAAAGTATCGATAGGACGCTTAACTTACTTTTTTTGTGTCTGTCCTACCAAACTAACCAACCAGCCCAACCGTTCACTCACCTTCGGCCATTTTCAATTTGACCGTCTCTTTGCGCTCACGTATCAACGTAAGTATTCTTTCGCTTTAATTCTGTTCTATACTAGACTAGTGTGCATAGAAATAAATACAGGAATATAAGTGTATTTTACATACAACATACTGAGAGTGTACGTTAGCATTCATGTTTAGTGGTTTATGTAATATATACAACAAATTAAAAGACATTTGGTTTTCTAACCTAGTTTCCACGTGGTAATTTTTATGATGAGACCTAAAATTCATTTCATTCGTGGTATCCTCCATAGTGTTTACACGATGATGGCCTTAACGCGTCTGATTTTTGTTTAATTACATTGTTTTATCCTGGTTTGAGCATAGTGTTTGACACAATATTCCTTTGTTTTACAGAATGGCGGACGCTGCTCCAGCCGGTGGTCGTGGCGGTTTCCGCGGCGGATTTGGATCCAGAGGGGGTGATAGGGGTCGTGGTGGCCCGCGAGGCCGTGGACGTGGTCGCGGCCGTGGGCGTGGACGCGGAAAGGAAGACCAGAAAGAGTGGGTGCCGGTCACCAAGCTCGGTCGTTTAGTCCGCGAGGGAAAAATCGACAAGCTCGAAAGCATCTATTTGTTCTCTCTGCCAATCAAAGAGTTCGAGATCATCGATTTCTTCCTTGGATCATCACTCAACGATGAAGTCCTCAAGATCATGCCTGTGCAGAAACAGACCCGTGCCGGTCAGCGCACGCGTTTCAAGGCTTTCGTGGCCATCGGCGACAACAACGGACACATTGGGCTGGGTGTGAAGTGCAGCAAGGAAGTAGCGACCGCTATCCGTGGCGCCATCATCCTGGCTAAACTTTCTGTTCTGCCGGTCCGCAGAGGTTACTGGGGCAACAAGATCGGAAAGCCCCATACTGTCCCTTGCAAGGTAAATATTATTATATAATTTATTTGTTCCAACTGCAGCCTGGTAAAATATGTATTAATAGGTAATTTCTATATGATGATAAATATTTTTTTCATTCGTGGTATCCACTCGAGGTTTAACCTGTGAAGCTTTTATGCGTCTGATTTAATTACATGTACATCTTCAGGTTTAATAGTTCTAATCAAGTTTCTAACCACACTCTTCCTCATTACAGGTCACTGGTAAGTGCGGTTCAGTCACTGTGCGTCTGATTCCGGCACCCCGTGGTACTGGCATTGTGTCTGCCCCAGTCCCTAAGAAGCTGCTCCAGATGGCTGGAGTCCAGGACTGCTACACCTCGGCCCGTGGATCCACTGGCACGCTGGGCAACTTTGCTAAGGCAACCTATGCTGCCATTGCGAAGACCTATGCATACCTCACCCCTGACTTATGGAGGGATATTCCCCTGACCAAGTCACCCTACTCGGAGTTCAAAGTTTAACTTTAAAAATGAAATATAAAACATCTGAAACTTATTTTTTGTTTTTATTTTTTAGACTAAAAATATTTCTGTATTATGGGGGGGTTTGGGTATAGCAGTTGCGGGGCAGAACTTAATTTTTATTAGCTCAATCCCACAATAGCATTATTTGTAAATCCCACATTACTCTTAATACTAGATTACAATCACCAGATTCAAAATAGGGATTCTTTTTTGTACTTCGGCCGTACTTCTTTATTACCGATAATAATTATGGATTCAGTGATCGATTTAAAAAAAAATGCATTTATTTTATGTCGTCCTGCAGAAAGTGCTTTATTATTTTATTGTGATATACTACAAGGGTCACAGAGATATAGGTTACTGTCCTTTATGTGGACATAATCCCAAGTAACCGTTTTTAAGGATTAATTTTCTGGCTGAACCCACATTCTCATCATAAACGGTGTCAGGTCTACTTTAGTCCTAGCAAATAAAAATACGACTTACATGCATATACCACAGGAGACAAATTTTGTTTTTGCGAGTGTGACCCAGAAACACCGACAGTGGCCATTTTCAGCTAAGACCAATTTTTAGTTGACCACTGTCACAACATTCTATGAAACAATATTATTAAAAAAAATGGGTTAAAGAAAGAGCATGATTATTTAGTACTAATAGATTAAAGATACATAATAGGTCATTATTGTCTAGGCGTGGAAAGTAAGGGATTTCCTGACGAGGATGTTAGCAAAAATACGGGTCCGGAAATCCTCGTATCCGCCGAGGCATATTACCTATAATGATACTAAAAATCTGAAAACTAAGTAGACTTCAGTGGTTCTTGAGTTACAAACGATTTAAATGTTTATACCTACCGTAAACTTGTTTGCGGTTTTGGTAAACTGACCGCGACCCAGTGTGACCACTTTCAGTAGATTTCTACTTTTTTGGTACATTTGAAGCAAAATAGATACGCTTTTGGTATGTAAAAATAAGTTGGTAGTATCTAGTAGATTATGGAAACAACCACTTTATTATCTGATCCTCCGAACATTTTTTGTTGGTAAACTGGCTACACTAGAAAATTACACGGGACTCCCTAAAAACCGGGTCACACTTTATTCTTTAAAAGATTACAGTGATGACGATAGCGACAATTCATAAATAAATAAAATTTATTAAAAACTTGTCTTTTTTCATTTATTATCTTACACCTTTTATCTAAAACATGTTTCTAATTGTAGTTAATTAAAATACATTTTGGTAGATTCTAGTAGTTTTTAGATGACGATTTTAGTAGAAATGCCGATTTTAAAGTGGTCACGCTGCCGCGACCTATGTCGATGTATGGGGATAACCTTTTACCGGGTTCGGTCCCGTTGGCCTTACTTGCGTTTAGCCTTGGCGAGCAGAGCACCTTAGTTGTATTTTGTCCGGGTAGCAAAATGCCTTGGTCTGTAAAACGCCCTCATTGCTATAGGGCATAGTATAGACGGAATGACTTGGCTGTAAAACGACTTAATGTCAATGTTTTAATGGGTAAATGGTCTGGATAATCTTCATGGCCAATATAGTAAAATGTCTTGAAAGTATAAAGACTTATGTAGTTAAATCGTAAAGTATAAAAAATGTTTAAGTAGCAATTTTGTCCAGGTTGTATAATGACAATACATTATTTTATCATGTCATGTTTTGTTGGGTAAAGTATAATTTGTGTCCTTACGATCTTATATTTATTTCTTCTTTGAAACCGAAGCGGGACAGTTAAAAATGGCGTCTTGCCATGTTTTGCCAGCGTAGAAACTGTTCCCAGTTTAGTAGATATTTGTGATTTTCGACTTCACCCCTTGTTCGAATTTACCCCAAAAGCACCTCATACTCATTTTTCATACAACATAGTCGTTTAGCAATTATGACTTTACATCCACTTGCTTATTTTTTAATTAAGACATTAAAACAAACAAGATATTTTGATTACATAGTCTTTAATACAATCAAGACCTTATACAATATTGAGTAATTCTGCCTACTTGTGCATTTCACGACCTAGACGTTTTGCAAAGTAAGTCTTCCAGAAACTAAGACAATTTTGTAACCATGGCATTATAATAACCAAGTCATTTTGCATACTTGGTCAGTGTACTACTGAGCCGTTTTGCTCGCCAAGGCTAAATGCAAGTAAGGCCAACGGGACCGAACCCCTTTTACCAACGGCAAAGTTAAGTTTGTCGCGAGGTCAAATTTGTTTGTAGTAACGGCTTCGGAACCCTACACCACAGTATATAAATAAACCAGTAAAGAAGCTACGAAAAAATGCTCGAAACGACGCACTCACACAGACGCACGCCTCTACGAGACCGCTAAGAGGATTTGGCGGTGCTGTCAGCCGCGTGTGTCGCGTCTAGACGAATGGGCTCCTTCGCATTTTACGTTCGTTCTTGAGAAAGATGCCACAAAAGTATTGCGTGGTATATACGGTTGTTTGAATTCGGCTTCTTCAAACCCGGAACTTTCATTTTTTAAACTCTATGCTGGTGTTGAAAGGTAAGAATAAATAAAATATTTTTAAATAAAATGCTTTTTATAATACGATGACGTGTTGCAAAAGTAAAAATATAAAAATCGTTTAATTTCCCAGCGAAAATTCGAGAGAACTCGGGAGATTTTAGTCGAAATAAAACAACTCTATTTTACACTAATTACTTTAATTTACAAACTATTAAATCGTTAAACGATATAAAATAATAAACATCTCTGCAATATTTGAACATTGAGTGTTTTTTTTTTAATATTTTTCTCGACCGTGGATAGGTCCTTCTTTGAGTGTCTACCTTACTTTGGGTGTTGTCGTCTTAAAAATACTGTTTTAATTTGTTACTTTGGTTCGAAATGTAGAAATTCGGGAAACGGGGTCGCTAAATCGTGATATTGGGAGGGAAGAGCCGAAATCGGTAAATCTCCCGATGAATCGGGAACTTTTGCAACACGTCTGACATTTTGTTTATTAGGTTATGAAATATGTCAAATAAGAATACTTCCTCTCGAATTTAGAAAAAGAAGAAACCGCCGCCATGTTACACTTTGTGTTGTTCTACCTATTCCTTCCAAAATCGAAATCTGGGGATCTGTGTGGTCTCTGACAGTGATTTCGTTGGCAGCATGAGAAAAAGTAGCCGCCATCTTGAACTCTTTAGTTAATCAACCGATTGCTTCCAAAATCGATATCTGGGGATGTGTATGGTCTCCGACAACTAATCTGTTGGCGGAATGAGAAAAAGTAGCCGCCATCTTGTTTTTTTTTATTATTAGACAGGCTTCCAAAATCGATATCTGGAGATCTGTGTGGTCCTAACTCTCGAAATCGACACTTGAATTAGCCTGTCGAATAATAAAAAAATTCAAGATGGCGGCTACTTTTTCTCTTTCTGCCAACAAATTCGTTGTCGGAGACCACGCACATCCCCAGATATCGATTTTGGAAGCAATCGGTTGAATAAATAAATAAATAAATATGGCCTCTACTTTTTCTCAATCTGTCAACAGATAAGTTGTCGGGGACCATACACATCCCCATATATCGATTTTGGAAGCAATCGGTTGAATAACTAAAAAAATCAAGATGGCGGCTACTTTTTCTCAATCTGCAACGGATTTGTTGTCGCAGATCACACGTATCGATTTTGCACTAACTAGCTGAGATACAATAAACAAGTTTTTTTATCAATTTTACAAAATGTCAGTGGACAACCCTTACGCTCAATTGGAGCGTAGGTATTTATCTTGAAAAGTAGGCCTAGTTTCTTTACTGGTTTATTTATATACTGTGCCTACACTGAGCATGGTCCGACATGCTTTTGCCCGGTTTGTATTACAATTCAAAGTTTAACTATGTAAATAAGAATCTACTTATAAATGTGAGTCTGAACTAATCGTTTTAACAAGAAAACGGTGAATCTGGAACTAGTATTTCTGACCTGGTCATGCTATATATATACTGTAACTGAATTTAATAAACTTTTATTTTACAGTCTCGCTATACTAACACTTAGGGTCGAGTTCACCAACCAATTTAACAGACTATTAAGTCTTAATCAGCTGTTAGTTAATACATTTGACAACCGTTAAACCTCTAACCGTCCGTTAAATTGTTGGTGAACACTGCACTTATGAATTAAGTGTTAGGTTAATAGTGCATTTTCACCAAGAGCATTGATAAAATTTAACAAATAGCAAACATGCTAGTGCTAGAGTAATGATGTTTACCAGATTTAGTCGCATACTCATTCATTTATATTTTCACTCTTGGTGGAGACGATCCTTCCTTTATATGAGCTACCAAGACTTCTGGAGTTAAGTATCTGAATTAACTATTAATTTTAGATATAAATTAGGTGTTAAATTGTACTCTTTCTGCAGTCATTGCATTAAAATGGTAGCCTGCTTGCACTCTGCGATAAGATCTACACAACTTAACCATTAAATGCATGAGGATTCTTATGCTTCATTTGTGAAAAAGAACTTAACTTATAAACGACAAAAACTCTAGCGGAATCCATTATGACCTATTGCATCACCGTCTGGGGCGGTGCAACTAAATCCAATTTTTTGGAGGTTGAAAGAGGGCAACGATGTCTGCTGAAGGTAATGTACCTGAGGCCGTACAGGTTTCCCACAAATGAGCTGTACCAGACTAGTGACCAATTATCAATGCGAAAACTGTATATCCTCCGTACAATACTAAAATTACATAAAACATTAAAATTTAATCCCATGATCCTTACTAGAAGACGTAAACACATTGTTGCCCCTTTTACAACATATAAATCTTTATTTGCTAAAAGACAGTATAAGACACAATCTGCATACCTTTATAATAAAATAAATGTCAAAATTAACATTTACCAGCAAAAATATATAATTGTAAGAAATTTGTAACAGAATGGTTGAAGTTGCTTAACTATGAAGATACAGAACTGTTAATTAATCTTGTAAGGTGAGATAAGATAAGATAAGGTAATCTTGTATTTAACTAATTTGAACTCAAATGCTCACATATTTCGACTCTCATTTTCGATGCTCACACACACACACACACACATATACACACACACACACACAAACACACACACGCACAACTTTAGGGTCACGACACTATATCAGTGATACTTTGATCAATTGATATTTTGTCGTTGTACATTTTTCTAGTTTTTAAGTTGAGTATAGATAAGTAGCTATACCAACAGACAACAACTGTTTGTAATGGAGGAGCGGGGACTTCCTGCCACAGGTATTTCTTACCTACTAGGAAGACCCAACCCTGTTCTCATTTTTGTAACTCGCATTTATGAAATAAATTATTTTCATTTTCATTTTCATTTTCAAAAAAAAAACATGCAACTAAGGGTTAACAGATTAAAAAAAGGACGGCCAAGAAACTAAATTTACTTATTTTGTGGCTGTCGATTGGCCAAATACCATCCTATTTCTATATAACTATGATATATGTAAGTGAACACGCAAATATTTATTGGGTGTTTTTTTTTATTATTTCTCCGTATACTTAAGTTAAGTTAAATGGTTGCCTAGTACAAGCCTAGAGTTTAAATAGTTTCAGACTGCCCGGCCTAGAAGTCAATCCTGACACTGACAACAGCAAAATAATTCTAAACTTATTTGTTGTGTGGGAAGGAATAATAATGAATGACATTGTTTTACTGCTGTCAACATTATCAATATTCAGAAACTTACAGGTGTTTTACCATACATAGAAATATCCAACGCTGCGAAACAAATAGGTGTCCTCATAACATAAATATTTGCCTTTACCCTTTGGTAAAGGCTGATTGAACCTATAGGTGCACCAAATAAATAAACAAATTGAATCACAACCATGCAAATTAAAACCAGGCTACATGTTTTAACCATTCAATTCTTTCAATAAAATTAATCTTACTAATATTATGAATGTAAAAGTTTTGATAGTTATTATATTACACAATCAGGCCAAAATGGCTGAACAGATCTGGATGAAATTTGCCACAGAGATAGATTATAGTCTGGAATAAGACATAGGCTACCTTAAAACCCAAAATAAATCAGTGTTCCCATGGGGTGGCAAAACTACGAATTCTACGCAAACGGAGTCATGGGCAGAAGCTTGTGGAAAAATAAAACAACAATAGTTAACTTTTACAGTACTCTTTTACTTCGCTGTTAAATATATTTATTGTATGATCACAAACTTTTTCTAAATCTTTGAGTCCTCTTTTCAGTATCTCTAGTGCGGGAGTCTCATGTGCCTGTATCCTAAAATGCATCTTTGCTTCAGCTGGGTGAGGAACAGTGTAACCACAGAATTGTACATCATCACTGAAACAAATAATTAATAATCAGTATATATAGAAAACTACTGGATGAGTTTTTATAAGGACCATTACTTTAACACGTTCAGTACGGCATCGGGTCAAAAGTAACCGATGGTAAGTAACCAGCTAAAAGTTAGCTAAATAGGCTGCCGTACTAAACGTGTTAAGACAGATATTTTTACCCATGAAAAGCCAGCATAAATTGTTGGTTGATGATAAAACGAAAAGTTTTATGTATAAAATCAATAGATCGTTTTTTTAAGACATCCACTAATACATGTCTTTCCATACATCATCTCAAATGTATGGAAAGTACTAAAATACAACTTGGACCGAATTTAATAATAATAAAGTACCTCAACCAAACTGGGTCAACTCTTACTCTTCTACAATAAGTTAAATGCCATGTTTAACGCCAGGGTTACTTCTGGGGCACTTGTCTATCTCTCTGGCTCTGAGTTATTAAAACTTCGTTTTCTACATGGGCGCTGGCAGGAGGGTTCATTTAATACTATACTTTCCCTGTCATAAAAGAAAATCCATTTTTTTTTGTTAAGTCACTGTTTGAATAAAAACTTAAGACTGGCAGTTGCAACTCCCTGAAAATAATCTTGCCGGCACCCGATTTTCTCTATCACCAGTGGTTCCTCTTTGGATAGCGCCAGAAGACTCGGATGTGAGAAAGAGGTCTCTAATAAATTTACACACCATGTACGAACATTGCTCACAAGAGTAATTAAGTATATCCATCGGGTGGGCGTCTTATAGTTAGCAATACTCACTATCTACTTATAATACATTTAAGAGCGTTTCCTAACGTGTGACTTTCATCTTGGAAGACGTAGGTTCGACAGGTGAGGCCGGTTTCATCGTCACCAGGCAGCTGAAATAAAATAAAATAATAACCAGTCAGTAATTATCGTGGAAACTACCACAACACAACCTAAAAAGGATAATATTAGACATTGTTAAAATAATACCTCGGATATTTTCATGTTGCCTTTTACTTATAAATGATTGATTATATCCACTAATATTTAAATTTACGTTTGTCGTCAGATAATTTTTAAGTCCCACGTTGTTCATGTGTTTGGTGTAAGTAAATATAATATGTACTCTTTGAATAGGTATGTACGACGTAAAATGTAAATGAAATAAATCAAATGAATGAATGAAATGAAATTTAATGGTTACATGGCTGACAAGAGTGACAAGTGACATATGTCAAATTGGAATTCACATAGCACAGATAGATGTATTTTGGCTTGGCTTTGTACAAGTTCAGACCACAGACTATTATCCATCCCGCTAACGTAACGTCCAGACTAACAACTCAATTTAGTTTACCATTCGTTTCTGCAAATTTCAGATACATTTATGAGAAAATATTGTCGTACACACAACATCACACCTAACTAACCATTAAAGACAGAGCAGAGAGAAAAAGAAAGAGATGTATATATGTGTATTATGTCAACTTCTATGCATTCTAGTGCGACTCTCTTTCATGCAATATTTCAGATTTCTGAAGTGTATAGCTAGATGTGTTGCTGTGTGTACTGTATTTAACTTGTTAATATGGATGAAATGAGATTGCTCTACAAAGTGAAATCCGCAACATTATCTATTATTTTTTATTAGAAATTGCACATTGTAGGGAAAGTGAAGAGCCACTTTGGCAATGTCAAAAGTGAGGAAACGAGGCAGGATTAGAAACATAAATTTTGGATTATGATCAGGGAAGTTGGGTTGAATAAATAATTGTTTCAACTGAATGAATTATCCAATTGAACCCAAAACTGCCGCTTAATGTGCGCTTAGTGATTGTTACCATCTGAGAATATTGTATTGGAAGAGCGTGTTTAGCGACCGAAACTTAAAAATATAAAAATAAGCTTTAAAAACCTGCCGGAGCCACCATTATCGAATCATTAAATCAGAAGTTATTGGACCATATTCTACAGTGGCCTCTAAACTTCCTAATTTTATTTAGGTGTCGCTAAAACACTTTGCTATTCTATGAGCAGCTGTCATAATCAAATGACAGCGCCATGACAGCGCTAATTTGAATCTGACGCTTTTTATTTTAGGCGGTCTTTACCATTTGTCAGCTTGACATTCTGGAATAGCATAGCACTGATTAAATCTGCCGTCTAAACTATGTCTTAAAATTAGACAATTTAGTTTTAGGCTATTTAAGCGATGTGCACGTAGAATCGGGTCCATCCATTGGTCTCCTCTTAGATACTCTTAGTTCCAGAAAGCTGTAATTGGGACTGTTCATATTTTTTAAATTACTCTAATTTAAAAACCATTTCGAGGAATAGGGTTTTAAAGCGGTTCTGCATTATAAAGTTTTTGAAATATTTATATATTTTGGACATTGGGTATATATATATTTGGGTCAATCAACTTTTCTTTGTAGCTCGTTGCCATGGTGACGTCTCCTGGGTCACTCTTTAAAACTTTGATTTCAAAGGATATAAGTCCACAAAAAAACTGTTATATTGGCAATTACACACCCATTCTTTTATGGCCTTTCTTCTGAGTGTGCTGGAAGTATATATTATAACATTTTTTCTAAGAAACTCTATCACTGTTGTCTCCTGGCTTACGGGACAGAATAACAACAACAAAAAGTTGATCCACACATTTGTCCTTTGTTTGACTTTCGTTTTCGGCTTGAAGCCCTCCTAGGTTAAAAAAGTACGTTTTATTTCACTTTTACAATCACTTTTTATCATTAGATATCATTTAATTGTTGTAATTTATTAGAAAATGCCAACCCAAATTTAAAATAATCATGTCATCCATAAAATGTCTGCTAAATAAATAAAGATATTAAAACAAATACAAAATTAATGAAATTGGTCTCTTAAAATTACCTATACTTTCGAATTAGAATGTAAAAACCGTGACTATTTTTTTTAGTACATCCCAATTTGGCATGAATAAACATATAATTAAGTTACGCCGACAAAGGTAAAATAAAATCTAGTTTTTTTTAGGGTAGGTATCTCCCCTACTCGTAACGTGGGGATGTTTCTTTTTCTTTTCTACCCCATTGTGTGAGGTGTCGTTGGATAGGTCTTTCAAAAATATTACGGATTCATTCAAGCAGTTTTTCGATTAAGGGATTCGTTTGTGAAATATTAATATTTAAAGTGCCATTTTTTGTTAGAGTCAAGTGTCCGTCCGTGCCCTTTCGCTACTGCCAAAACTACGAATACTAAAAATCTTCAAAATATGTAAAATGAAAGCACATATAACGAATTTTAAAGAAAAACTATCACGACTAAGTAGACTTCATTAGTTCCTGAGATACAGGCGACTAAAGTGTTTGTACCTACTCAAATCACCTAAGACAGCACCAAATAACTTTAAATAGAGATTTTATTAATACTTGTTATTTTTGAGATGGTTTTTGTGTAGTAACAGCTTCGGAGCCATACACTGAGTATGGTCAGACATGCTCTTGCCTGTTTTTTTTCACTTTGGGAATGAAGGCGTGAAGGTATGTATGTATGTACCTATGTAGATTGTATCCATATACTCGAAGGAACCGCAACATTGACATTTGTTTCACTTGAAGTAGTTTCGCTTGAGCATGTTTTTGTAATATTTCCAGAACTTCATTACCATACTGTATTTTTGTGGCTCTGAGAGGTACCTACACTCGTTTTTCGAGAACAGATTTTTCATTTTGAGAATTTGCACAATGTACAAAAGCATCCAACATGGTACAAAACAATCCAATGTTATCTTACCAAGGCCTCTAATAACACGGTAATAACCATATCGTGTTTGAGCTGTTATCGTATTGTCACTGTTTTGATATCTCTTATTTACATGACAGTAATGGCGGCTGACGTCATAACAATACCGTAACTGTTAAAAAGAAAAAACAATCTACCTACCTCCCCGCTACCACAGAATAGATAATAGTACAGAAGTCGCACTGCTTTGATCTTTACAAAAGCCGCTTTTTTCTTAGCTGCATTATTATTTATGGCCCTCTGTCATCGTTGACTCCAGCGCAAGCCAAACGGAACGTTAAGGCTGTGTACGAACGGTGAAAATGAATTGGCTCACTCGTCGCGTCGCCGATAGGCTATTTGACAGGTTTTTGAAAACCATCTCAGATTATTTATTGGTGTTTATTGAGTACTCCAAAAGTGGTAATTTTAAATTCTTTTATGTATTTCGTCCAAAAAAAGGAAATAAAAATTCACTTTTAAAATATGCCGCCAAAACGCTTTCTTGGGCAAGATGGCGTCGCACAGGAATGAGTGACGTCAGTGGTCAATACATAAACAAACTGACATTGGCTAATCATAGCAAAGCCAGAAAAACAAACAAACGTCAACTGTCTGTGGTAACCGCAAGAACCAATGAAAGTAAGAACAGAACGACAACGACATGAACGACAGATGCAATATTTACAGACATCACAGATTACAGGATATACAGACATCCTATAATCTGTGATATTTACCGACCCTTGACGTCATCATGGATTCGGCGCCGTTTTCGATAAAATGGCTACAGATAAAAAATTATCAAGTTTTATCGTGGTTTTTTGGATAAAAGATCCATTTTTTTAAAGTAAGAATACCTTAAATCGATTTTAAAACTCATAATTTATATGAATATACATAATTATTACGTTTTTTTTCACCTTGTCAAATAGCCTATAGTGAGGGCTGTCAACGATTAAAAATAAAATAGTTGAATGTTAAAAAAAAAAATAACAAACAGACGAATGCGGGATATTTTATTTTTAGATACGTACATTTTAATATGCTCATACTAAACGCGTTCAAAGTTTGTCACCAATTACTGACAGTTGCTGCAGACGGCAATCCGTAGCGAACGCTTTTGTTAGACAGGGATAAATAGTTGTTTCAAATTACGGACCCGAATGACGCGGCGTACCTATATGGTGCCTATCTGTCGTGGCGGCCAATTAGCTACCCATCTTTATCGCACTCATGCTTATCTATCATAGTGGCCAATTAGCAAGCCATCTTTATCGAACTAATGCGATATCTTATTATGTATTAAATTGGTGGCAGCCCCTGAATAGTTCCCATCAGATGGGTAACCGGCATGTACACACAGCAACACACCTAACTGACCATTGAAGGCAAAGCAGAGAGAAAATATCAATGCTTGACAGGGATGTACATATATTTTTCATATCAAATATATTTACATCCCTTTCAAGCATTGATACTTTCTCTCAGCTCCGTCTTTAATGGTTAGTTAAGTGTGTGGGCGACTGTACTTGTAGCGAAGAACGAAAATCGCGGAGTGAGCCGGGCCTGCCGCTACCGTAAAACGGGGTGAATAGAAATCAAGGGGTGAATAGAGACACAACCTAAAAAAAGTCATAACTTGTTACAAATAAGAACAAGTATTCAATGGACAATAACGTTACGTCTATTGGAAATTATTTCAATCTTATAATTAGTAACATATGTTTCATTTTAGGTTGTGTCTCTATTCACCCCTTGATTTCTATTCACCCCGTTTTACTGTACTGGCAGTTTGGCAAGGTGGCCATAGGAAGGAGGAAAAAGGCGGGTATTCGAACAAGGGGTGAAGTAAAGAGAGGATATTATAAAAGGTTAAGAGGATTGTAAAGATTGAAAACAAGAGTATATATTATTATGTTACCAAACAACTTTAAAAGTATAAAAGTATTAAAGATTAGCCGTGGCAGTTTCATTTAATATTTCACAATAGGGTTTGGTACTGACGTCCTAGAGTGGTATGTAAAAACCTTTTCAATATTAAGTACTACTTTTGTGATATAATTTTTATTTTCCCTGACAAATATTGTTTCGAATATAACTCACTAACTTCATCACTTTGTTTAGTCAAATATACAATGTTTAGTATGAAATAAATATTTATGCATATTGTATATTATGTTAATATGTGATGTTTTTTTGAGAGGTATTCATTTAAAGTAAGTATAGACAATTTGAAAGTTTTTGAAGTTTTATTGCAATTTTAAATGTAATGCCCAAGTTAAATAACGACTTACTCGTAAGTACATGGAGCATTCATCTTTTGGTATGCTTATAGTAATTATAAGGATAAGAAGGTTGTGTGATTCTTATAATTCATTGTAGGTTACGAGTATTATTATATTTTAGACAGGTAGTTGGCATTGCTATGTTTACATCATTGTTTGTTAAACATATTTTTGAACTGGTTAACCCTTTTAGAGTTCTCAACATTAGAGGGTAATTATTATATAACCTACAATGATTTATTCATGAACTTTGGTTAGTTAGTTACTACTAGTTAGCTACCTATATTACATACAAATCGTTTTTTTTAATTATGTAATTTCGTAAAGTCAAAATCATAAATGTAATTAGATACGTAACAATGAAGTCTAAGTATACATATATTTGGCGTGATGGCTGTATTGATATAAATGCTTACAAGTGTACCTTACAATTTTATTGACGTTACGCATTCTAAATTTCACATAAGTAACTTTTTTTAGTTGATTAGCGAGTCGTCCTGGCTTCGCTTTGGTTTATGTGTTTTTTTGTTACACCCGTAGACAGGTAAATCAGAATTTTACATGAAAACATACTTTTTGAATTGCTTTATCTATTGATGACACTAAGCTTAAGCACAAGCGGTACTCATTTTTGTTAGTGAAGGATGCCGAAGTGCAAGTGGTACTCACTCTTTGTCAGTGAAGGATGCTGAAGCGCAAGCGGTACTCATCTCATCAGTAATGTGTATGTATATAGATGAGGGATGCCGAAGCGCAAGCGGTACTCATCAATGATGTAAATACATAACTATGAAGGATGCCGAAGCGCAAGCGGTACTCACTCTTTGTCAGTGAAGGATGCTGAAGCGCAAGCGGTACTCATCTCATCAGTAATGTGTATGTATATAGATGAGGGATGCCGAAGCGCAAGCGGTACTCACTCTTTGTCAGTGAAGGATGCCGAAGTGCAAGCGGTACTCATCAATGATGTAAATACATAACTATGAAGGATGCCGAAGCGCAAGCGGTACTCACTCTTTGTCAGTGAAGGATGCCGAAGCGCAAGCGGTGCTCATAAATTTTATCATTATTATTATTATTTTTATCATGTCAGTGAAGGATGCTGATGTTCTTCATCAATTATATTAAATTTAGTAATCGGGTGGTTGCTATGTTTACAGTAAAATTTATTTTGAGATAAACAATTTGTACCTTATGTTCTTTTGAATTAAAAGTTGAGTACCTATCCATTATTGGAGCTCTCAGCTAAAAGTATCCAACACGGTACTGTTGACAAAAAAAAGGAAAAAAAGTGTTATATTAATATATTATACCGTTTTTAAACAGATTTGTAATTGCTAACTCTGCTACCTGCTACCACGGAAAGAACAGCTCGAGGAAGAAACTGTCCTGGTTAAATTTAACTATATAATATTTAAATATTTACTAAACCTAAGTACAAAACCTTTAACTATTTATAACTTTTTCGTTTTCTTGTATTATTTTTATAGATTATAGAATTTAGAATATTTTGGTTAATTACGCATAGCATTGTTTCCTGTATAGACTGTTACAATTTGTTCCAATGGCCGGAACGGAGTTGGGACAATCCGTCAACAGGACGGCCGTCTATTAAAGCAAAAACAATGTACCTCCTCCGCCACTGGCAGTTTGGCAAGGTGGCCATAGAAAAAAAAGAAGTAAAAGTGACAGGAGGAAAAAGGCAGGCATTCGAACAAGGGGTGAAGTGTTTCATTTTATATAACAGATTAACTAGGTACGATATCCTCTTTACCGCCTAGAATAGCGGCCCTAGTTTCTTAACTGTGTTAATGGCGATGACGCAAAACTGTGACAAATAATTTCTGACACTATGTTTCGGGCCAAAAATCCTATTTTTATAAGCAACATCTTGAAGTGCGTTCGACTCCGCTTCGTTTGGAGTGGGTAAACGTGGCGGGCCAGGAAATCAACTGCATAGTACAATTAAAAAAATACTTTGATGCAACGGTGTTGACGAATTTCCGCGACAATTTTTAAAATATTTTTACTCTTATATTTAATTTATTGAATTGCATGGTGATTTTTCATATCGATCAAGGAAATATGTACCTAAGAAATATTAAAAAAAAACGCAATCCGTGCGGTGGATTTTCCAAGAAATATATGTATGTATATACTCGTAGAGTAATCCTCCTAATTGCCCTGAACTCAGGCCTATCGAGGAATATTGGTCCATAATGAAAGGGATATTAAAAAAGAAGGGCGGGCAAATCAATTCCGTGGCTGATTTGCAAAAAACATGGACTTGGGCTGGTAAAAAGTACCCTGACAATGCCGTGCTAACCTTTATGAGCCGCATCCGAAGTAAAGTGAGGGCAATGGCGTATTCAAAGCATAATTAAAACACATTTGTATATTTATAAATGTACGATAGTAGTGTAATCCAAAGTTTTTTTTTTTTAATTTGTGCTTGATTATGTTTTTATTGACTATTTAATATGCCCACGTTTTGGCGTGTTCAACCTTTAGTACCCGAATGCCTGATTGCAAATAGATATAACACTTTGATATCACCTTATGATGATGACTTATAAGTATTTATTGTGGGAAGTGTGGTCCAGAATCATGGCTAATTTATAGGTAGGTATATTCGTTCGGCAATTTTTAGTCTCCCTGCTCCAATTTATCGTTTATACGCACCTCACAAAAAAGACAATTAAATTTGATGAATGTCAACTCGCCCCCTTGCTTCACAGTGTACACTGACAAATGGCTCACCCTGCCGCCTTTTAATAATGGTGGGAAATGTACGTAACCGAGCTGTCAACCGCACCGTACCATTCCTAGGTTTAATGAAGTACTAACGGTACGCGGAGTAATTTCCCTTTGTCTTCGCGCTGAGGAATGCGATGTTCAGCGTTCACGTCTCGAGTGATCTTTCTTCGCATAAATTAAGCTGAGAGCCATGAAAACCATAAATGTGGGCTTGAGCTGTGAGAAATTTGGAACCAACCCTCTATATTTACCTTTGCGGGTTCAGTTCTATAATGCGTAATTTATAAAGATATTAGCTTTAATGCTGTACTCATGAAGAGAATAGGTAGGTTACTTAGTTTTAGATTTTATTGCCAGTTCTAGCCTTTATATAAAAAACTAAATTATTTATAAAAATACAATCGAATTGAGACCCTGCTCCTTTTTTTTGAAGTCGGTTTATAAAACCCGACTGCAATAAAAATATCGAATGAAAAGCGAAAAACAAGTTGACAATTTTGCTTCATAATATTTATTCGATTGGACAACGGAACTTGCTCCGCCGCCCCTGCTCAAGCTGGTTACAGAAGAGCTCATCTTTGGAGCAGGGGCTCTATTCAACACGGTAAAACAATATCCCTTTTGACGTTTTATGGTTTTGTTTTTAACTCAGCTGCCATTACTGTCAAGTTCATCTCATTGTACATGATGTTTAGCAAAATAAACCATTCATTCATTCAAGTAAATAAAAGACAATCCGATAACACGTCAAGAGATATTGTTTTATCGTGTCGTATAGAGAACCAGCTTCTATTCTATGACGTTAAACAATATTGCTTTTGACCGACGCTTTAATCGCGTAGCTATCAAATTCATTCCATACTTTAGCTCCAGACGATAACGTTGAGAAACGTTAAACCTAAAAACCCTCTAAACCTAGTTCCATTTTTAAAACTTTTGAATATGTAGAACCTAGTTGAAGAAGCCATGATAAACTAGGTTTGTACGTTTCCGATTTATTTTGTTTGTTTCTTTTCTAGAAATATTTTGTTGGAAAATAAAATGTAGAATGTGTTTAAGTATCTATAAATATTCAAAAATCGTAAAAATGGGACTAAGCTTAAGGGAAGAGAAACGTTATCGCATTTTGTATGGAAATTGTTAGCTTGACAATCCTCTTAGGAACTGTCAAGTGTTAATAGAAGCTATCAAAACGTTGACAATACTATAACAGCAATATTTTTTTAAGTCGTAGAAGGGGGCCATTTGCAACGTTAAAAGATGGCGGACGTATAATTTGTTTTAGACTTTAATTTTTGGGTACTTAGGTGTTCAAAGTTCTTTTCTGATAGTGATTTGTACTTTTTATGCCTTTGTGTCACACAGTGATTGAAGACATGGACTTATTTCGTGTATCTGGCATCTTTCTTCTCGTTTCAAGTGGACTCGCAGTGGTGCAGAGGTTAAAACTATCTTGACCTCTGACCTACAAATCACCGTACAACGTTGCCCCCAATCTTCCTAGAGAAGATTGGATTGTGTTTTATTGCTATATTGATTTATACTCATATATACCTTGACACTGGCGAAAGCACTTCACGTGGAAACGCCATATCCCTGCGGTAGTAGCTGTTCGTCGCCGCGGGGGCAAAAAAAAAAAAAAAGTCGTAGAATAGAGGCCCAATACTACTTGCTAATTTCTCTCTTACATAGCTAAAAATCATATCGACAAAGGCAGGTCTATAAAAAAAAGTGCTTTTTATTTGTTCTAGCGTTCCAGCAATTAAGGACCAACGTTTTGATTAAGTACGAGTTGTATTACAAGTATAGTTCAGAATTTATTTTAAACACGAATCCTACCTAACCTGCTAATCAAAACATTTTAGCAGCAAAGAAAATCGTGGCTTCACATTTATTATGTCAGTAAGAATTTCCTAATATAATGGGAGCAGCTGCTGTAATTTCAGTCCAATAACAGCGCTAAACACACTAACTTTACAATTTAATAAAAAGTGGCGCTCCCCTGAGTTCCCAAGCTGAGGTTTTGACTTGTAAACTTTGTTCCCGTTTACTTTGCGATATTGATTTTGAAATTTCTTTGTGAGTAGGTACGGAGCTAGAATAGCTAGATAATTACTTTGAAATCGAATGTTGGAGTTAGTTTTTTTACATGATGCCAAATTCAGCGTTGCTTCATGTTCGGTAGATTTACTATTCGTCACTAACGGCCAAACCCTATATTCAATCCGCGGACAGATAGGCTTACTTCGGATTAAAATTTGACACATTTTGTATGGGCAAATGTCAAATTTTAACCCGGAGTAAGCCTTATCTATCCTCGGTTTGAATATAGGGTTCGGCCGTAAGACAATAAAATCTGTGGCTGCTGATCTGTTAAACCAAAAAGCAGAACCTCTTAAGGCACCACAGAGTAACCGATTACCTGCAGTCTAAAGCATTGAAAATAAATGATTTAAGTATAATAAATAAGAGATTTGACCTAAGAGTAAGTAAATCATTTAAGAAGCCAGATACAAGTCCCTTGTTCGGTATATGGCAGATTCTGTATTGGACAGATTCTGCGATTGGGCAGATTCTGTATTGGACAGATTCGCGATTAGGCAGCTTCTGTATTAGACAGATTCGTGACTGGGCAGATTCTTTATTGGACAGATTCGCGATTAGGCAGCTTCTTTATTGGACAAATTCGTAACTGAGCATATTCTGTATTGCACAGATTCGCGACTAGGCAGATTCGCTATTCGGCATAATCTTGGATAGGACAGATTCTGAATTCGACAGAATTGTTATTGGCCAGAAGTACAGTTAAGACGATAATAAAATGTAGGTATGTTAAAAAAACTAACTTGAAGTAAACTTTCCATATTTAATGTCAGTAAGTAATTAATCCATCACCACATAAAAATAAAAACACAACCATACATCATTTAAAAATAAATTTTAAATTATAAACAATTATTACTTATATGATCTACTTTTTGTATATGCAGTTTATTTTGCATTATCGTTTCAGACATTCTGACACGCTTATTTCGTTATTTAAAGTTGCTTGAACAATTATGTCTACCTGTTTATTTTTTTCTATCAATTTCGAGTTACGCCGCTTCCCTTTGCAATAAATTAGATTTGTCTTTATCTTTCTGTCCTGAAATCGCGATTCGATAATCGCGAAACGGTGGCTCATAGGAGAAAAAGTGTACGACAATTTTGATAGATAATTGCATGATCTTCAATCAATCCTTTACATACTTTTATCATAAAACTTACCGTTTGGATGGAAAATCCAAAAAAACCCATATTCGAAGCGAAATTTGACCTTGAACTTTTTTCGCAAACGATCGATGGGGACTTTTGATATTTTATTTATAATGATGTTCCGAACATTCGTGTTAATTTTCAGCTTTATGCGAATGAATTGTAACCTTTCCCGTACATTTTAGGCTAACTCGACCGGGCTATAAGCTCATATAGTAGGCTTGGTGGTATATAAGATAAGGTGCATAAGACTATTGTTCCTTACTGTACTATTTCTGCCAAATGGCGAATCTGCCAAACGGCGATTCTGTCCAATAGAGAATCTGTCGAGTAGTGAATCTGCCTAGTCGCGAATCTGTCCAATACAGAATCTGCCCAGTTACGAATTTGTCCAATAAAGAATCTGCCCAGTCACGAATTTGTCCAATAAAGAATCTGCCCAGTCACGAATCTGTCCAATACAGAAGCTGCCTAATCGCAAATCTGTCCAATACAGAATCTACCCAATCGCAGAATCTGTCCAATACAGAATCTGCCATATACCGAACAAGGGGGTTACACTTTATAATTCTTTTGTTCGATCTCACTTAGAATATGCGTCTACGATTTGGAATCCCGTGTATCTTATTTATATTAATAGCATTCAGAAAATACAAAAAACTTTTCAAAGGCACCTTTGCTATAGGTTTGGACATACGAGTGGTGGCGCTTTGTCTAAGCAGATAAGTGTACATTCATTGCAATCTCGACGTCTTATTAGAGACCAAATTTTTTTGTTTAAAATTTTAAATTGTCACATCGACAGTCCAAAACTTGTAAATAAGATCAATTTACGTTCGTCCGAATCGTGATTTCCGCAAGAAAAAGCTATTTCACGTACCCCTTTATAAAACGAATTATGCAAAAAATACGTTTATTTCTCGAGCATGTGATTCTTATAATCGTTATTTTAATAATATCGAAATATTCAATGTCTCTTTAGTTAGTTTTAAATGTGCCTTGTATAAATCAACTCTTTGTTAACTTGTCTCTACCTACCTACCATTAATTTATGTACCTACTAGAAGTCCAGGTTATGTCTTTCTCATTCAACATTTTGCATGTGTGTGCTATCTGTCTATCTCTCTTCCGGTTCTTTGATACTTGACTAGTTAAGAGGCTTGATTATTTTATATTTTATATTCCACCTGTGAACACTGTTTTGTCAATGAACTATTTTCTTTTTAATCTAATAAGATGTATGTAAATGACTGTTTGTGTTCCAAATAAATAAATAAATAATTATCTGCCGGCAATAGACATTAGTAAGATCGCTCACCATAGTTAATCAATTTTACGACTTAGAACGTAAGACAGAGTTGTAGTCACAGTTACGAAGAGCTTTTCTCGGTTTGTAAAACTTTACCGGTACATGAAAAATGTTCGCTTGTAGCGCTGCGCTAGAACAACATCAGTGTCCAAAAAAACCTGTTAATCATCCGTACAAAACAAGAAGTGTTTCTAAGATTATAGCTAGACGTAAACTGCTTGTTCCGAAAATTTGTAGCTATTAAGGGAAGCGCACTACAATGTACATGTTATCTAAGTTCTTAAATGGCCGTCCTGACGATATAAGATCGAGTGACGATGTGTCGAAGTTGGTGTACAAGCCTGAGAATGTTATTCTCTTGTTATTATCCGGTGTTTTAATAGTTATTCTGCTATGCGGCAGAGACAAATCCAACAGATCAAAGACCACAAAAACTGACTACATAAATTATATATGTATATCTATGTACTACGTATTTCTCAACACCCAAACTGTCACGGTTGCGCTCATTTCTTACAAGTCAGTAATTACTCGTACATTGCATTTCTGGCGAAGCGGCTGACGGTTTTAAGTCGGCACTTTTGTGACACAAAGAAAGAAGAATTTCCGCGTTTTCTTTTAATCTTTTGCTCGCGATAGGCTCGCGGGATTAGCTTTTAGCGCTTTAAAGCGACGCGTCATTACGTAAATATCTGGTGACGAATGAGAGCAGACGTTTTCAGCACTTTTAGTGCTGTTAGCAGACGGGGATAAAGAGATGTTTAGAGCTAGTTATTGTTTAACATACAGTGACGAAATTTATATTTATTTATGAAATACTAGCTTCTGCCCGCGACTTCGTCCACGTAGTTTTCAATTATCGTTATTCCCTCGGGAACTTTAAAATTTTATGGGAAGAAAAGTACCCTATGTGCTAATTCAGGGTATAAGCTATCTCTATTCTAAATGCATCCAGCCGTTGCAGCGTGAAGCAGTAACAAACAACACACACACACACACACACACAATTTTTTGCATTTATATTATGACTAGGATAGAAAACGTTTTCGACTACCATAAAATCGTGTTAATCCAACAGTATAGGTATTATACACGCTTAGGAACATAATTATAAAATAAGAACTTGACTTGGGCAAGTAAAGACAATCGCGCTAATCACGTCAAGCATGACATGTATATGGGTAGATAAGAACTCGTGTCACTCTCCATAGTCACGGCCATACGTATTAACTCTCAGTCATACATACTCAGAAAAGTCTCTACCGTACTTCTACGCCAACAATCCAGCGATTTAAAATAAAATGCAAGTTTTAAGTTTCTATGTTAAGTCTGTGGCGACACCCCTGACGTATTCAGCGGCGTCAGCATTCTGCGTAAACGCTCACTCTCGGCCCGGGCTCGCCAGGCAGTCATTACGTAGCGCTTGACATGAACAGTCAAGTAACTTAAGTATCTAGTAATTCCGCGCCCACCTGGTCACTAACTTTCTATCTTGTATCCTAAATTAAGAACATTAAATAAAACCAAATATTGATTGAACATTCTCCTTTCTCTTTATTTAACACCCGTTAAATAATTGGTGACCCCGACGTGATTTCGCGTAGGCCAGGTGGGGACAGCGTCGAGTTGTGCCAAGTGACAATAGACTCAGAACCTTAGCAAAAATGACCTCAGCGCCCGGACAGCAACAATTTGGAGTGCCAGCGCAGCAGTCTTTTGGGGTGCCGGTGCAGGCCTCAACAGCGGCCCTTTACAATCTCCAATGGCAGAGCACATGCGGGACGATTTAGCAGCGATTACCGTGGCGTCACGGATAGCGCCATTTTGGAAAGATATGCCTAAACTCTGGTTCACACAGTTGGAGGCGATTTTAGCTCCGCAGAAGTTGGGCCAGGAGGCCAAATTCGACCTGGTGATCGGAAAACTGGGTAGGGACGAATTAAACGCAGTGAAAGACCTGCTAGAAAACGCGGGCAGCAGACAGTACTCGGAACTGAAAAACAGATTAATTACAGTTTATCAAGAAAGCGCAGATTCCCAATTCAACAGGCTAGTTAGAGAACTAGAGCTGGGAGATCAGAAGCCTTCACAGTTGTTCCGCAGCATGGCCGAAGCAGCAAGGAACTCGGGCGTCGACGACGAAAGGCTAAAGAACCTGTGGCTACAGCGGCTCCCGTTGGCGGTACGTACAGTATTAATAGTCAGTGAAGATACTAAATTAGAAACATTGGCCACCATGGCAGATAAGTTAATGGAGTCAGTGAGGCAAGGTGTGGTAGCAGAAATAGCGACACCCGCGCCCACGCAGTCATCGGGGGATGCAGAATTACTTCAGGAATTCAGGAACATGGCCCTAGAGCTGAGACAGCTCCGAGGAGAAGTTAACGAGTTGCGTTCTAGACCAACTGAAAGCTCCAATCAAGGTTGGCAGAGAGAACGTTCCCGGTCCCGCACGAGAAGCTCGTCGGGAAATCCTAACTGGCTATGCAGATTTCATTTTAAATTCAGAGAGAATGCGAGAAACTGCATACAACCTTGCGCTTGGGGCAGAAACCAGCAGCAGCAGCGTGCGGGAACGCCGACCCCATCCATCTCCGGCAGCGTGCAGTCACAGCAATCCAACTGGTGACTAGCGGCGTCCCCCGACACAGTTCAGGAGTGTGCGGGGTTGGACGACAGCCATCGTCTTATCGTGTGTGACTATTCCAGCGGTATTAGTTTTTTAGTGGACACAGGTGCAAATGTCTCAGTAGTGCCGGTAAAAACATTCGGTGTCGGTCGCAGCGAAACGAATTACAAACTGTACGCAGCAAACAACTCTGAGATCAAAACATTCGGTGCGGTAACCTTAGAATTAAATTTAGGCCTACGCAGGGCATTCAAGTGGTCTTTTATCGTGTCTGACGTAAAGCAACCCATAATTGGTGCAGATTTCCTAAAGACTCATAAGTTAGTAGTAGACCTATTTAATAAGAAATTAATTGATAATGTGACAGAGTTTTGTTCGTATGGGTCCATCGTACGTTACGGGCAACCTTCCGTTAAAAGCATTCAGGATGACAACCCATATCGTGACATCCTGGAGCAATACGCGGAGATAACGAAACCTATCTGTTTTAGGGACCCAGCAAAACACGGTGTCAAGCACCACATTGAGACACCTGGACCTCCGGTGTATGCGCAAGCGAGGCCATTACCGCGAGACAGATATATAAAAATTAGGGATGAATTTCGTAACATGGTAGAATTAGGAATTTGCAGACCCAGCAAGAGTCCATGGGCCAGTCCGCTACACGTGGTGCCGAAGAAGGACGGTCAGCTGAGGCCGTGCGGCGACTACAGGAGGCTGAACGCAGTAACGAAACCCGACAGGTACCCTATTCCCCGGTTACAAGACTTCACCTATGGGCTCTCAGGTAAGACATTGTTTTCTACGCTAGATATAAATCGTGCCTACCACGTTATAGAAGTAGCCCCGGAAGATATCGAGAAAACCGCGATAATAACGCCTTTCGGCTTATTCGAGTTTCCCAGAATGTGTTTTGGGTTAAGAAACGCAGCGCAAACTTTTCAGAGATTTATGCACTCGATCCTCAAGGATATAGAAAAACACACGGGTAGCGACGGAACCAAGTCGTATCTGTTTTGTTATTTAGACGATTTAATTGTAGCTTCAGAGAGCGAAAGCGCGTGATAGAAGGGGTGGTTTATTATTATTTATATTTTACGGATTAATAAAACAACGTCCACTTGCGGGGTGGTCTAGTGCCCAACTGGCATGTATTACTTGTTAACAAAAGGTCCTAACTAACACTGATTGTTTATACCTATAAAACTATGTGGTTACAATGTAGTAATTATGTCGAGGCTATCACGGCCTTCCTGCCCAAGCTTCGCTCTCGAAGCTTTGTCTCACGGTACCTGAAATAGGAAAAATCATTTTAACATTACTTATTCAGAATGCCACCCTTACGAGTGACATGCGATTCATGCACACTCCATAATATTGAGCTGCTTACGCAATTAGGTATATATATATTTTTTTTATTTTATTCGGGCGATCCATGCTCACTCAGTGAAGAGTAGCTTACGCCTATTTTTTTGTTGTTGTTTGTTTATCGGGCGATCCATGCTCACTCAGTGAAGAGTAGCTTACGCCTATTTTTATTAGTTTTGTTTGTTTATTATATTATTGCTCGGGCGATTCATGCACACTCTATTAGGAGTTGCTTACGCCGATTTGATTTTGATACAGTGGCTATTATTACTGCTCGGGCGATTCATGCACACTCTATTAGGAGTTGCTTACGCCGATTTGATTTTGATACCATGGGCTATCATGGCCTCAATTTTTTTTTTCTTTATTTTTAAACGTCACTATTCCATAGCCGTATTCTGTCCTTTGGAACTATTTGTGTTGTTTTCTTTTGTACATTTCTCACTCTGTACCTGTCTTTCGGTAAACATTTTTCGATCGTAAACGGTCCATTATACCGTGGATCTAGTTTGCTTAATCGTGTTCTTTGTTGTTGTACGTAAACAATGTCGCCTTCTTTTATTTTAATGTTATTTCGACGCATTCTATCGAATCGCTGTTTTGTTTTTAAAGCATTATTTCTAAGTCGTTCTTCTGCAGTTATTCTCAGCTGACGAACATCAATATCTGATTCCAGTTCAGGCAACTCGGAGTTTATTCGTCTTAAAGCAGGAATTTCCGATCGAATTCCAGTTAGTAATTCTATCGGCGTACAGCCAATACTTTTTTGCACAGTGGTATTTAAGGTCAGTTGTATTTTCCATAGAGCACTCGACCATTCTGACCCTTGACTCATTTCACAGGCTAACAAATTCAGTACAGTAGCGACATATCTTTCAGCTTGTCCATTCGCTCGACTCGCGCCAGTTGCAATGTAATGTATATCAATATCCATTCTCTTCATTAGCGCTTTTGTTTCATTACTCGCAAAATTTGTTCCTTTGTCAGTTATTAATCGTTTCGTCGTGCCAAATAGACTGAGCGGTGGTTCTAATGCCATAACAAGCTGTGAACTGGTTAGGTTTTCCATAGGCACTAAGAAAGTGAATTTCGTATAAGCATCAACTAATAATAAAATGTATCGATAGCGGTCACCTGGGGTGCCAAACGGTCCGGTACAATCAGCGTGAATTGTGTGAAATGGAATAGGTAACTTTTCTATTGGATGAAGATAACCTTGTTTTGGTCCACTTGGGCGCTTAGTAGATAAACAAGTGATACAGTGCCCTATATATTTTTTTACGAAAGCTGTCATTTTTGGAAACCAATATTTTGCTCTCAGTGCCGCAATCGTTTTGTCTGCTCCGACGTGACAGTTTTCATCGTGATACATTCTGACAAGGTTGAAACGTATTGAAGAGGGCACGAAGTATCTTGACTTTTTTTTATCGCTTTCAATTACTCTCATCAATATGCCATTTTGCAATGTATATTCTTTGATTGCGTCAGGATTTTCTTTTACTCTTCTTATCAAATCTATTGCTTCCGGATCTTGTCTTTGGGTTGCTTCTAACCAAGTTATTTGGTCATTGACTTGAATGTCTGCACTTTCTATTTGTATTGGGTTACGACTGAGAAAATCAACATGTTGGATGTTGCTTCCTTTACGGTATTCGATCTCAAAGTCAAAATCTTGTATGTAGGTCCACCATCTAGCTACTCTAGGCAATACGTCTCGTTTTTTTGAGGACGCTTTTACGGCGTTGCAATCAGTTATTAGTTTAAACTTCAAGCCAAGAAGATAAACTCTGAAGTGTTTTAAAGCGTTCACGATTGCAAGTGTCTCTAATTCATAACTATGATATTTAGATTCTTCAGGTGAAGCTTTCTTGCTGTAGTATGATACTACTCGAAGTTCTTTGCCATCTTTTTGGAATAAAATAGCACCAAATCCTAGACTGCTTGCATCAGTGTGTAATTCCGTTTCCCTGTCAGGATCAAACACCACTAATAGGGGTTTGTTCGTCAGTTTTTCAATCAAGTATTTTCGAGACTTTTCGCATTCTTCAGACCAACAAAACTTCATTTCTTTCCTCAGAAGGTCTGTAATGCATGCTGTTCTTGTTGCAAATTCAGGAATGTATTTTCGGAAGTATCCAGCAAGGCCCATTAGTTGCCGAACCTGTTTTATATTTTTGGGAATAGGAGCATGTATCAAGGCTTCAACTTTAGCATTTCCAGGACGGATGCCGTCTTTGGACTCAACCCGCCCTAGATACTCAATTTCAGTTTGCAAGAATTTGCATTTTTTTTAAATTTAAAGTAAATCCTGCATCGTCCAAAGCTTTAAGTACTAAGGCCAATCGTTCTAACCCTTCAGTGATAGTCATGGACGGAATAATGATGTCATCTATGTATACCAGAGCTATATTTTGTGTTAGTTTTCCTAACGCAGTGTTCACTGCTCGTTGAAAACAGCTTGGGCCATTAGAGACGCCAAACGGGACCCGTAACCATTCGTAATGTCCATCAGGAGTCACAAAGGCTGTTTTCTCAACAGAATTTTCATCCACCGGTATTCCATGAAAGCCGGATGCCATATCCAGTGTAGTGAAAAACTGAGCTTTTCCTAGCTTATCCAATTGATCGTCAATCAAAGGTAAAGGATATCTATCTTTTATCGTGATTCGATTCAGAGCTCGGAAATCTACGCATAATCTATCGCTTGAATCCTTTTTTTTTACAAGAATAATTGGCGAAGCGTAGGGCGAAGTCGACTCTCGTATAATGTTATTATTTAAAAGTTCCGTAACAATCTCTTGTACCCTAGTCCGCTCTGTCGCGGACATGCGATAAGGATTATAAACAACAGGCTCAGTTGTCATTGTGCGTATTTGCATTTTAGCGGTTTTTATCTGTCGAATGTTATTCTTCGAAGCAATGAGGCCGGTGTGTTTATTTAAAAGCTCACGTAAGTGGTTTTGCGCTTCGTCTGGAGCTTGAGTTACACAGTCTTTAATCACTTCCTCCAAATTATAAACAAGTTCGTATTTTGTATGAGACTGAGACTGCCTTGTTATCGTAGTTCCTTCGCAGGTTGTTACGAACATGATATCACTTGATGTTATAGCGTCACGACCAATTATTGCGTCATAGCGTATATCGCTGTTTTGAACGACGTGAAAATCTATTTCCAGTGCAAGGTTTTCCAACTCAACCACCGTAGTGATTTTCTCAATTGACGTTATAACGTTATTCGACAGCCCACAAAGGTGAATAAACGATGATTGACGTTGAAATCCCAAAGACCTAGCAATGTTATCTTTCATTAAGGAACACGACGCTCCGCTATCAATTAAGACATGTAATAACTTCCCATTAATAATCACGGCTGTAGTACATACCTGCCCATTGGTAGCATAGTTTACATCTTTGCCTCGCTTGGTTGGTTGTGCTCTTTGTTTCGTCCAACAATTTTCGACACTGTGGCCTTTCTTCCGGCAAAACGTACACTGCCGAGTCTTAACAACCGACGATTCAGAGACTTTTCCCTTATTCGGTAGATTTTCTTCCCTGGTCCGACAGTCACGTTGCAAGTGACCAATTCGGTTACAGCGATTGCACCTCTTCAGTTCTTGTTTTGATCGTTTAAAGGGGCGCTCAGAATCCTCACTGTCTTTTATTTCGTTTGCAAGAGAAATAGGTACATAACGAGCCAATTTTTCATAAAGCATTGTAACGGAATTAGCACCACTAGCGATAGATTTTGCATGTGGGTCAGTGATCCCTCCGGTAATCAGTTCAAGTATTTCGCTCTCACTGAATTTGAGTCGTAGCTGTTTTAAAATACGGTGCTTTTTAGCAGCATAAATAGATACCGTAGCATATTGGTCACTACTCATGTTAGCAGCGACTTTAAAATCTCGATGCAAGTCCCGGCACTTTGGGAAAGTGGTTATTAAGTCCTCTTTAAGTGTAGGCCAGTTCCTTATCAGTGGGGTCCATTCCTTGTACAGATCTTGAGCCCGTCCCACCAAAAACGGAACACATCTGGCTATAGTCTCGATATCGTCCCATCCGTTTCTTTCTGCCAAACCTTGTACTTCCGCACACCATTCAGACGCCTCGATGGCTCCGACATCCGGGTCAAATGTTGGCAATGCAATTGCCTTGCTCGTCGACTCGCCAAACTGCGACGGTGTTGTTCCCGGTTCAGCACTAGTTAGAGATCGGTCCGAATCATTTTTTCGTTTTTGTCCTCTTTTATTTTTGTCACTCATTTTCACTTTTCACTTTAGTTACTTTTAAGTGTTTTAATAGTCTAGTTTAATTATTGTCTATATACACTACCGATCACTTTTACTTATCACTAATTTAAGTTAATTCATTAAATTGTCTGTTTTTACACTAAAAGTCTTCTTAATAGGCGTTATCCGAATCCCACTTCTGATGATAGAAGGGGTGGTTTATTATTATTTATATTTTACGGATTAATAAAACAACGTCCACTTGCGGGGTGGTCTAGTGCCCAACTGGCATGTATTACTTGTTAACAAAAGGTCCTAACTAACACTGATTGTTTATACCTATAAAACTATGTGGTTACAATGTAGTAATTATGTCGAGGCTATCACGCGCATAAAGAACACTTAGAGCATCTTTTCCGGGCTTTCACGGAAGCCGGTTTGACTATAAATCTTAGTAAGTGCAAATTTGGTCAACCAAAGGTAGAATTTTTAGGGTATACAGTGTCTAAAAACGGTTTGGAACCGCGCGAGGAAAAGGTTAAGGTCATCGCAGATTATCCACGCCCGGAAACAGTAGAACAGTTAAGGCGTTTCTTAGGCATGATTAATTTTTATAGGTCGCACTTGAAGAAAGCTGCAGAGCAACAGGCACATTTAAACAAGTTTTTGCACAATTCCAAAAAAAACGACCAGACTAAAGTTGTTTGGGATTCGGTTTCAACAGCGGCATTCGAACAATGTAAAGATAGCCTTAAGCGCGCTGTTACATTGGCTCATCCGCTCGCAGACGTTCCGCTAGCGCTTATGACGAACGCATCGGGCACCTCCGCAGGTGGCGTTCTCCAACAATACGTAGACAACGTGTGGAAACCTCTAGGCTATTTTTCTAAAGCGTTTTCAGATACAAAAAAAATTATAGCACTTATGACAGAGAGTTGCTAGCAATCTATATGTCCATTTGTCATTTTAGAAATTTCATAGAAGGCAGGCGTTTGATAGTGTACACCGACCACAAATCGCTTACTTCAGCTTTAAGTAAAGTTAGCACAGCTAAGGAGACCCCACGCAGAGCGAGACAACTCATGTTTATTGGCGAGTTCACGAGCGAGATATCAACGGTTCACAGAATCAAGTTGCTGACGCGTTATCACGTATGGAGTCCATACAGTGCCCCACGGTTATCGATTTCGTCGAACTAGCAAAGGCTCAGGAAACAGACGCTCAGATTACAAACCTTGTTAATAGCTCAGCGAAAATAAAAGCATTAGGTATACCGGGGTCGGATGTTGAAATTTATTGCGAAACATCAACAAATAACGCACGACCATATTTGCCGGATAAATTTAGGAAAATCGCTTTTCACGCCGTTCACAACATTAGCCATCCTGGCGTTAGGACAACGCGGAAAATGGTAGCTCAAAGATATTTTTGGCCCGAAATGAACAAAGACGTAGGAACTTGGGCAAAGACATGCTTACAGTGCCAGAAAACAAAGATCACACGTCATACTAAGTCAGGTCTAGGACAGTTCAACGGAGCGGAAACGTTAAAACATATTCATATAGACATTGTAGGGCCATTACCTACCTCTACCTATGGATATCGTTACCTAGTTACAATGGTAGATCGCTGTACGCGCTGGCCGGAAGCCGTACCAATAAGTGACATCACAGCGGATACAGTAGCCAGAATAGTTTACGAGAATTGGATTTGTAGATTCGGTTGTCCAAATGTTATCACGACGGATCAGGGTAGACAATTCGAGAGTGACTTATTTAATAAATTAATGAAATTTTTAGGAATACACAGAATCCGTACAACACCATATCACCCACAGAGTAACGGTTTAGTGGAGCGGTGGCACAGAACATTGAAAGCTGCGTTAACAGCCAGGCTAGCGGACAATGCTAACTGGGTAGACGAGCTTGCTACAGTCATGTTAGGACTTCGATCGGTTTGTAAATCAGACGACAGTGTCAGCCCGGCAGAGATGCTTTATGGTCAGGTTTTACGCCTCCCAGGTGATTTTTACACAACCTCGACAGTCAATTTCAACGATCCACTCTCATATGTAGAAAACCTTAGAGCAACAATTGGTAACCTTCGGCCCATTGCAAGAGCGAGGAGCGATTCACGAAAAATTTTTGTTCACAAGGATTTAGACACTTGCTCACATGTCTTTTTACGTAACGATATGGTTAAGAAACCTTTGACCCCTAACTACGATGGCCCATTCCGAATTATAACTAAGAGACCTAAAACTTTTAAAATTCAATTACCTAATAGGCAGGCAGAAGTTTCTATAGACAGGTTAAAACCAGCATTTATGTTAACAGATCAGGACGAAAGTAGTTTCAATGACACTGTTTTAAATAATGATAATGTCTCTAAGGATGTCGTTGTGCAACAACCACCGGCAGTTTCACAAACGCTTACGCCCATAATCCGTACCACTCGTAGTGGCCGAGTTGTAAAGATGCCAGTTCGATTTTTAATTGATGATTAAACAAATGTATGTTACATAGTAAATAGTTTCTTAACAGTAGGTAAACAGCGTCAATTTTTGTTACCGTATAGGTACTCGGCGTGGTTGTACAAGAATACTGTTTGGTGTCTCCTTGATTTAGTATTGCAGAGTAGGACTTGTACAACTACTACCCTTAATCGTTTAGTTCATAAGATTTTTAGTCATAAGTAACGTCTAGGCTAACTTAACTTAACTTAGCTTAAATTACCATACTGATATAATTAAGGTACTGTGACACGTATTGCCGGTACGCATTTTACACACAAAACGTGTTCAAATATACTTTAGATCATATAAAATCTCTCTTGTTGTCAGAATCGTTTCATTGTTCAGCCACGTCAACCCACAAATTATTTTAAACATAAAATGGGTTGGGGCCAAAGTAAGGAAGCAGATGGAAATTCGCATAACACTATCGCGATTGCGAAAGTACAAAACTTATCTAACCAAGTGGAATCCAAGTTAAATTACGTTGGCATCGGCATGCTGGTACTCGGAATAGTATTAGTATTGGTATTATGTTACATACTGAAAACAAAATGTAAAAAGGGCGCAAGGAATTGGGTGCGCAAGGCCGTCAACAACACGCCGCCCACGGGTGTTACGATACAAGGAGTACCGGTGATGCCACAACAGCAAACATACCAGTAACAATGTAAGCTAATGTAGTGTTTAGTTGTAAGTCAGTAATGTGTAATAACAAGTGATCAGGTTACGGGTACGTTTTAGCTTATGTGATCGTTAGTGTTCAACTACCTATGTTTGTTTTTTGTTCTTTGTGGTTCTTAATAACTTTGTATTGTATAAAATTGTGAAACTATTATTTTTTTGTAAGAGGGGGAGTATTGTGGCGACACCCCTGACGTATTCAGCGGCGTCAGCATTCTGCGTAAACGCTCACTCTCGGCCCGGGCTCGCCAGGCAGTCATTACGTAGCGCTTGACATGAACAGTCAAGTAACTTAAGTATCTAGTAATTCCGCGCCCACCACCTGGTCACTAACTTTCTATCTTGTATCCTAAATTAAGAACATTAAATAAAACCAAATATTGATTGAACATTCTCCTTTCTCTTTATTTAACACCCGTTAAAAGTCCATATGTTTAGAAGCTTTGATTTTACAGTCAAACAGTGCAACTGCTGAGCTAATTCTGTTACTTATAGGAGTATATAGTTCAAGGTTGGCATGAGATGAAATGCCTTTAAATGGTACTGGTTAGCTCCATAAATTCCATTCTAAAAATTCAGTCAAATAGAAAAATAAAAATGGATGGACGATTTGTAAAGTACGCACTCGCAGATATCGTTATAATGTATATTGCTCATTCACCAGTTGCTAAAGCAGAATTGCGTTTGTTCAATGGCCTTTGTTTAACAAAACACATTCTTTTTTATGGCTCAATTTAAATGAAAATTATGCTATTTGTTGTGCGCGATAAATTTACCTAAACAACGCTGAGTGCCTTCCTACAAAGCCAACTTTTGACGTTATAAAATGGGCTGTCGAACCCAGTCGTTCATATCTCGGTCATTTTATTTTTAAGGAAATATACCTACCTATTGGCAGCTTCTTTTAATTATTCCTTTAAGGTTTTAATGTTATAAGAAGTTAGGTTGTAAGTATTGACTAAAAATAAACTTTTATTCTTATGGCACCAACACCACTAATGGTATGGTGGTGGTTTGGTACTAGGGTTCAGATCTTAATTCGGATACGTCCGGTCAGCCGCATCCCATTATGTAACACAGGACTGACAGGACCGATCATAGTGAATATTTTTCAAGAGGGTCTGTCTGTGTCCAGCAAATCCAGCAATGAACGAGTTTTCATCAATTCATTCAACGTCATTCAAAAAACCTGTATAATATATTTGTTAAGTCTGGTTTTCCTGCACGCTGTCCGGTTCGATCTATCTGATGCTGACTGTACATTTATTTGACATGTATAAATTTCCGATATTATAATATAACACAACTGAACTTATTGAAAAACATTTCTCCTTAAAAATAAAAATAACTACTTTTTTAAAAGTGCTATTGGTAAAAACTCATTTTCTGAAATGGTGAAGTAACATCAAGTCTCAAGAACCAACTAGGTATCAAATTTAATCAATGCCTGCCAGTTAGGTCCTACTTTGCCTCAACATTAAAAGTTCCCTTGTTCATGATCTTTACCATCATCTAAGTCGCTAACCTTACGACCAGACGGTGGAAGTCTCCTACAGTAGAATTCCATCTTAGTTCTCAGGGTTGACAACATGTTTGTAATTTAGACATTGCAAAATTTGTAAATGTACATGCCCCTCAGAACTCACGTACCCTCAGGTGGCCTGTGTGCTCGCTTGCCTTCTATACATATATGACATAAAAAAGTTCGCACCGTGACTTTACCTAGCAAAAAGGGAGATCTATAAATATTGTGATAGATCATCCAAGTTTTTAATATATTTATGCTATGAGGTTGGATAGTGTGGGCGGCTGAGAGCGCGACACGTCGCGATCCAATCAAAGTTAGGCCGACCCTCGTCAATTTGCGTGACGCCTTTCAAAAACTCCTTTCTCTGGCTGCCCTTTGGAGTACATCTGCTCCCACTACATTTAGAAGCGATACCGCTGCTAGTTGCATCGCCTTCTTTACCGCAGTCATTGTTCTTTGATGTAAAATCAAAGATATCTTTATAGTTAAAATAACTCATTTTTATTCGGTCGTGTTAATTTGTAATGTAAATACCAAAAACATTATATCTTTTATGTCTGATCTGATAACCGAGGCACTCAAAGTTATGATGCACAAAGTTTAGTTTTACGAGCACTAACTTTTTTGTTGCGGGAGCTGCGGCTTCGGATTTTAAATATGCAACTCGGTGCATGAGATTCACCTGTGTTTTAACAATGTACGAAAATTTTTAAGCCATTTCAAGACCTAGGCTTGTTAATGTAAGCATATTAATAGGGTCCCGTTGGGCTCCCTTCGGACACGGAACCCTCAAATCAGAGTTTCGCATGTATACTATTTGTATGGATGAATATGAAGACATCAAATTATAGCTAGTAAACATTTGTAACAAGGGCTGACGGCGCTCATGTCGCCTGGGGGCGCCAGCGGACAATTCTAACACTTCGATTGGGTTTCGGAAACGGAAACTAGGCATTACTCCGAACGTCCCTGAGAGTTCACGACAGTTTGATTAAACTTGTTTGGTTATTGTTTGTTTGTTTCCGTTCACGGGGTTTGTGGGAAAATGTAAATAAACAATTACCTACCAGTGCAAGTTAGTCCGCTTTGAAACAATTGCGTGTGATTTGCTGATCGCTCCACGCTTCTGTTCGACTAAAGGTATGATTTAAAGACATCGATTTTTATTTGTGACTAGCTTCTGCTTTTTCTCTTTTCTCTCTCTATCTCTCTCTTAAGATTTTGGTGTGTTTTCCTGCAGAAACTGCGCAGGTTATTTGATATATTTTTTAATTGAATATTTATAGATTTATATAATGCTAGACTAAGTAGTACCATTGTAATATTAAATATATTTAACAAAATGACGGACTGCTGAGTTTCTTGCGGCGTTTCTTCTCAGCAGTGCGTCTCCTCTTGTGAAGCGCTGGTAGATTCTTGACGTGTAAAACTGCCTGTGCGGCCTACTTACTGAATAAATTTAAAATTACTTATTTTGCCATCCCACGGGAACACTGACTTATTTCGGGAATCAAGGTAGCCAATTTCATCCAAATCCGTCCAGCCGTTGCAGCATGAAGAAGTAACAAACACACACACAAACTTCCGCCTTTATAATATTAATAGGATGTAGGTAGGTACTCTAATAATTTTCGTGTTCCACAATATTAGTTTTGCTAGTTGAACTAGTCCCATAAGGTTTATAATCGCCAAAATCTGAAATTAGACCGAAATCTTCGCAGTTTATTTTTTATTTTTGACAATGTTGAGGTCAGAAACTTGGATTATTCATTAGGCCAACATCATAAACAAGTCTGCAAAAATCAGAACTACCGGATTTGACACAAACTACGCTGTAAGTACATTGAATCCCCAATTTTACTGGAGTAAGTAAGTATTTATTATATTTGCCCGCGACTTTGTCAGCGTAGAATTAGTAATTTGGGTAGCTTATTTTTTATCCAAGCAGATTTTTTATCATTGCTTACTTTTAAATAATAAAAGAAAAAGATGGCTTTGATGTGTAATCATCAATAATGCGTACAACCAGAATATAATGAACAGATAAATAAATGATTAGTAACTGCGTCACATTCTTTAATTTAACACGTTTTTGTAAACTACGTTTTTTGGTTTCCCGTCTTTTGCTAACACGTGAAGATTTTGTGGACTTGAGACTCGTGAGCACGCCACATATAGTTGTGCCTGGGAAATACAGTTTTTTGATGGACATTTATGAATAAGGGGGTACATATTTAAAATGTTGATTCCATCTTAAAAATCCTATAGGGGATGAAAACGGCATTACGGATTCAAAATATCTCTAGACCAAATTACATACATACATACATAACTTCACGCTTGTATCCCAATTTTATTTGAATTTTATACGACTAAGGACTGCCCTATCATCTTCCATGGGCCACAAACTATCTCTGTACCAAATTTAATGAAAGTCAATCGGAAAAAGTAGACCTTAACCCCCCCATACATATAAATATCCCTATATCAAATATCCCATTTCACCCCCTTAGGGGATAAAATTCAGGAAAAAAATATATTCTATGTCCTTTCCCAGGATTCAAACTATCTTTGCACCAAATTTTACCTAAATCGGTTCAGCGGTTTAAGCGTGAAGAGGTAACACACAGACAGACACACAGACACACTTTCGCATTTATAATATCAGTATGGATATCCATAGATACGAGGGTGCATTGAAAAGTTCTGAGCCTAAGGTTGAATATAATAAAAAAAAAACAAATAAATACTGGCAGGTCAAAGTGCCATATTTAGTCGCCATTATGCACTATCTTTTGTTTTTTTCCTGTCACAATTTTGCATTTTATGCTGGAACTGCTACATAAGGTCACTGATTTTTCAAGTAATGGATAAAATTGAGCATCGTTCTGTCATAAAATAATTGCAAAAAAAGGGGTTAACACCAAAACAAATATTTGAAGATATGAATCAAACATAAGGGCAATCTGCTCCATCGTATGCTACCATAAAAAGATGGGTAGCTGGTTTCAAACGTGGCCGGGAGACTGTTCAAGACGAGCCTAGGAGTGGGCGGCCGTTGACGGCTACTACGGACGAAAATGTCAATAATATATTAGATGCGATAATGAAGGATAGGCGGTTGAAGATTGTGGAGATAGCAGAAGCAATGGGTATTTCTTACGAGCGGGCACAGAACATCATCACCGATGTTCTTGGATTTTCTAAGGTGTCAACCAGGTGGGTGCCTAGACTGCTTTCAGTCGAGAACAAACGAGTACGTGTTATAATTTCCCAAGATTGTTCATGTATGTTTCAACGTGACTCCGACGATTTTTTCAATCGTTTTATAACTATGGACGAGACATGGGTCCACCACAGTACACCAGAATCGAAAGAACAATCGAGGCAATGGAAAAGACCAGGTTCACCACCACCCAAAAAAGCCAAGGTCATTTTGTCAGCTAATAAGGTAATGGCCTCAGTTTTCTGGGATTGCAGGGGGGTTATCATGAATATCATGATAGACTATCTCGAAAAGGGCAAAACAATAAATTCGGATTACTATTGTGCTCTTTTACGTCGTCTGCGTGAGGAAATTAAAATAAAGAGACCTGGAATGCTGTCGAAAAAAGTACTGTTTCACCAAGACAACGCTCGCGTTCACACTTCGGCGAAATCAATGGCACAAATATATGATTGTGGATTTGTAGTGCTGCCGCATGCCCCTAACTCGCCGGATCTAGCTCGTTCCGATTATCATCTCTTCCCAAACCTCAAAAAACACTTGGGAGGACAAATATTTTCGACTAATATGGAGGTACAAGAAGCAGTAGACTCATATTTTAACGACCTCAGCGATTCTTTTTTTTTTGATGGGATAATGAAGTTGGAGGCGAGGTGGACTAAGTGCATTGACCTTCATGGAGAATATGTCGAAAAATAAAATTGTTATAAAAAGTGAGCCCGTTACTATTTTTTACCAGGCTCAGAACTTTTCAATCCACCCTCGTAGATAGATAGATGTACAGATCTGATGTCTTCATCTCTATTGGCTATTATGCTCGCGCTGACAACTTATTGAGGATAGGATATTAGAATAGTCATTGTGTAAAAAATGGGATAAGAATATTTAAAAGACCATTTGGTACGAGAAGGGCAAAGTTTTTGTGAGTCACAATAGGTAGCCATATTGTTATTTTCATAAGTTAATTTGGGTAATGGGGCTCGCTCGCAATCGATGGACGCAGTCCTAACGATAGTTTGATTAGGGCAGTAATCAACTCCGTCCGTAATCACTGAGTAAACATAAAACTGGTCTGTTCCGGAGCAAGATTGATATCTCTCTACCTCAAATTAGATTTTGATGTTTTGTTTATTTTTAACAGGGAAGTCTGCCTAAAAGCCATGGGTTCTTTGGATTTATGTTGCACCTATGCGTGAATTAACTTAGCACTGTGTAGCACTATGTTGGGCATAAAAAAGTTGGCACTTTGAGAGTAACACGCGCACGTCTACGGCAATTTAGGTAAAGCTCCTTATACTTGTAGCTATAGTTGCCGGCGACAGACAGCTAACAAAAATCACTCGCATTGATCACTCTTACACCAAGGACTTAGCAATCACATAATTTATATGAAAAGCGAGTCATTAAACGTAGCCTTTTTTCACAGTTGCTTAAGCACACTTAGTATACAGGGTTATTGGTAAGTCGACCTATTCCCGTTAGGAGGTGATAGGGGTGACTATTTGCGATAAAATTTACCCTCATATGCACTATGCAAAAGTGAACCATTTTTGAGTTATCGCGTTTTTTAGTTTTTTTTTAAATTAGTCAGAAATTCAACTTGAAAAATTTATTACAAAAAAAGTATCAATTTAAATCTTATTTTTTTTTCTGATTTATAAATACTATTAAACACTGGTTATTTCTCAATATTAAAACAATAATTATCGGTCCAAATTTAAAAAAGCAAGACGGAAAACGAAAATTTTTCAATATTTTTTTGCGATCGCTTTCCACTAAAATGCCTTAAAAACAAAAAAACGTTACGAAACTTGGCTTTCAGATTATTTTGAAAACTTAACTGTTTTCTTAGCTCTCCAAAAATGCATAACAACTAGGAACTTATTTTAAAAAAAACTGAAAAAAAATCATCACAAAGGAAGCGGGCGGAAATTCGTCTTCGAACAAAACTAAAGTCAGAAATGAAACTTCAAAAATTAAAATTAAAAAAATACCAAATTTAAATCAACTTTTTTTATTTGCTTTTGTACAAGATGAAATTGTTATTCATATGCAATATTAAAAAAAAAATTATCTGTACACGTTTGAGAATGCGAGGCCGAAAACTAAAAAATACATGTTTTTTTTATCAAACTCCAACATGAATTATACGAAAACAGAAAAATTTACTAATACATTTGGCGTGCAGATTACACGTTGATAAAAAAACATGTATTTTTTAGTTTTCGGCCTCGCATTCTCAAACGTGTACAGATAATATTTTTTTTAATATTGCATAAGAACAGCAATTTCATCTTGCACAAAAGCAAATAAAAAAAGTTGATTTAAATTTGGTATTTTTTTTAATTTTAATTTTTGAAGTTTCATTTCTGACTTTAGTTTAGTTCGAAGACGAATTTCCGCCCGCTTCCTTTGTGATGTTTTTTTTTTAGTTTTTTTTTTAAATAAGTTCCTAGTTGTTATGCATTTTTGGAGAGCTAAGAAAACAGTTAAGTTTTTAAAATAATCTGCAAGCCAAGTTTCGTAACGTTTTTTTGTTTTTAAGGCATTTTAGTGGAAAGCGATCACAAAAAAATATTGATTTTTTTTGTTTTCCGTCTCGCTTTTTTAAATTTGGACCGATAATTATTGTTTTAATATTGAAAAATAACCAGTGTTTAATAGTATTTATAAATCAGAAAAAAAAATAAGATTTAAATTGATACTTTTTTTGTAAAAAAAAATTCAAGTTGAATTTCTGACTAATTTAAAATAAAACTAAAAAACGCGATAACTCAAAAATGGTTCACTTTTGCATAGTGCATATGAGGGATCAAAATTATCGCAAATAGTCACCCCTATCACCTCCTAACGGGAATAGGTCGACTTACCAATAACCCTGTATATATTTTAATTTTATAAGCAAATTCGCCTTTGGACTGTCACAATGAAAACTATTGCGATTGCGAGTGCGTTAGTCAATAAGCCTGCTCAGAGATTGGTGGACAAAGTAGTGAGTTGAATGGATGGAACTGGACGACAAGGCTTCTTTGTATTATCATTTTAAAGTCCGTTTAAAATGATAATACAAAGAAGCCTTGTCGTCCAGTTCCATCCATTCAACTCACTACTTTGTCCACCAATCTCTGAGCATTTTGCCACCGTATTTTTCATGAGTCGGTTCATTATTCAAAGCGCTTGCTGAAATAATTAGCGCTCGCTGCTGCCGGCCAGGCCGCCGCAATCCCATCAAGATAAAGAACTCGGAAATTAATTAAAAACTGTCTAGAAACATGTCAAAGGAAGTCTTAAGAAGAAATACTTCGTTGACGGGTCTTAGGGTGAGACATTCCTTTAGATAGATGTATACATACGCACACCACACGAGGATTAAAAAAAAAAATTACGTCTTATAATTTGTAGTATTTTCCCGGGTTAGGACGATTTGAATTTTACTAAAGTCATAGTCTAGTCTAGTAATATTTATTGAAAAACTGGAAGTTATCATAATAAAGAGAAGACAGACAAAAATATCTACTTAAATCATTTAGGGACATGAGACCTCAAAGTATCAAAGATATCGAGTTTTTATCATCCAATTTATAGTAAATGAAATGGCCTTTAAAGAAATATTTGTATGTCAACCACTCAAACGCATTTTTTCACGACCATTTATTTTACGACAATGTACAGTCAGCGTCAAAAGTAACTGGTCACTTCAAGCTACTTTTGTACTTTATCGCATTAACACATTAGACAATCTTGTTTGACATTGCTTATGTGACAGTAAAGCGACAAGGTATTTAAGTGATCAGTTTCTTTTGACGCTGACTGTACATCTAGTGAGTTGTGACGTCATAGTTTGGGTTCAGTTTGTATGGGGCGTTTGCAGCGCTTAGTAAGAATGTCGAACTTCGATTCTCATTTCTGAATTTTGCAGTCACTTCGTCTGATTGCAGTTGGTCCCATATATATTTCATTATTCACAAAATCGGATTGATTACGTACACACGTAAGGTAGTTCATCCTTCATACCTTCACGCCTGTAATCCCAGAGTGGGGTAGGCAGAGCAACAGAATTACAACTTCAAAAAGTTGTTGACAATTCAGTAACCACAATTTGCACAAATAGGCGGTTAGTTCCCGATTCGCCGGATTCCTGTTTCGTCGGATTCTTGTTTCGCCGGATTCTTGAGGGAAAAGTTCAGACTGGCACATATTTTATATATGAAATTCCGGCAAATCGGGAATCCGACGAAACAAGAATCCGGCGAATCGGGAACTAACCAAATAGGCTAAGATATTTACCAGCGTATTAGTGACAGGTTGCAAGCCCATCGCCTAACAGTACTACAAGCTTTTATTCCCTTAGTCGCCTCTTACGACATCCACAGGATGACATGGACATGGACACGTAAGGTAGTTAATTTAACAAATAAGTTTCTCGGCAATCAGTTGAAAGAGTTTGCTTTAGTAATGCAGTTACAAAACACGGCTGACTCAACATTGTGTTCTGTTTTCTCTAGATGCACATTATTTCTACAAAAAACGACAGCAGAGTGAGCTATCGCAAAAAAACCATCCAAACACGCTCCGTCCCGTCGATCTGTCTATACTTTCTTGTTTGCTCCGGTCGCTGTTTGTTCTCGTATTATTGACATAGGTCCGTCGAGGAATAATTCTGTTTGCTGTGCCCTGGTATTGCGCTCGTAAAGACTCCAGTTTGTTACCCATTCGTATAATCTATACGAAACTGCGAGGATTTGCCGAAACGACTCCACCCGTAGTTAAACGAAAAGTTAGAGCTAGATTCGATTTTATCGTTTGCATATTTTGTTTGTGTCCCACAGTCAGAAAAGCCCCTTTTTGGACGGATGAGCTTTTAGATTCGTACAATGGAATTAAAATTGGCGGATCACAAGCCAATACCTATTGCAAAGCCCGTGTAATATAACTAGTTGTAGATATTAGCAGTCTTGCGTTTGACTATTGAGGCAATAGAAGAGGCTACGTCCAGCAACAGGCGTGTCTTGGATTTTAGTTGTAATGATGACGAGTAATCCAGGGACCTGTTTTATAAAGATACAAATTAAAATTTACCGGTAACAAGTTTTCATTTGACACAATCTCGACCAATAATGACCAGCCATTTGAGCAGAGTTGCCAGTTTAGACCTGTAAATGGTTATTTGTAGCTTTATAAAACGTGCCCCAGGTCCTAAGAGTTCTGGCTCCTAACTTAAAATAACAATACTCATATTGTTTAAATACATATGAACATACTTAGCCATAATGACATCAAATAAATAAAGAGAAACTAGTGAAGTGCAAGTCGGGCTCGAGCATCGAGGGTTACGCGTCTACGTCATATTTGCCTGAAATATTAGAAACGTAATTAAATACGGTGTTCATCTTGTAAAAGCCCCACCACGGGGCCCCACTACGGGAAATATCTACGCCGACTATTTAAAGGAACAAAATCTGTAACTTATACTTCTGTATTTTTGTCGACAGACTACACGCAACTAAACTTAATGTTACGTATGTGGGGGTAGGTAACTTACAGAAATGCACGAATAGACCGATCGAGGTACACTTGACGCGCCGAGGACGACCGAGACCATTCGTTGCCTGGAATGCCTGTTGTTTACACATTGCGACCAAATTGCGACCTACAATCGGGGCGGCCGTGGCTCAATGTTCCGTGTATTGCTGTCTCATTTCTAATCATATTATTTCTTTCACACGCTTCTCGAAGGCTCTCAGCATTGCTTTCTCTTTCGAATCATGCTATCTCTCTCACTCTTAGTAGAAAATTAGACGCGTTATCCCATCGGCGTAACAATACAAAATTTGCACTAGAACAGTTTTTAACTTTAAAAAAAAAATGCAACTCTTTTAATTTACTGTAATTTCTTCTAGTTAATGTAATTTTTCGAGATATTTGTCTCAAATAGTTTATTAAATAATTTTAGATGCATATAATTCTTATGATGAGGCTTTCTTTGGTGCAGTAAAAACTTCGATCAACAATACAACTAGATAACGGGTCAGAGAACAAAACACGGCCCAGCGAATAATTACCTTTACAAAAATCTTTCAGACGGAATGTCATACTTTCGGCATGTAAAGGTCGATTCGTAATATTAATTGATAAATAGCTAAGTCTTTCTAATAAAAAAATATATTTTAGTTTCGGACCAACAATTGTCAATATTTGGATGTTGGAGAACAGTATGTCAATGGAGTAGTTTCAGACTTTATATTATTGCAGTAATAAATTAAATATTAGTTTGTGGATTCCTCGTGATCCATTTCATTGTGCGATATAGAGTTATATTGTCGCGAGTGAACGGCAGGAGTTTTTTAACTGATGAAGACCAAAGATGAACACCGGAAATCATTAATCATAATTGTTTAACGGGCAGTGATGAGATTTCTCTATTAAGAATATGAAATTACATTTATTCACGTAATGCATGTAGTGAAGTGCAATTGATGGTGAAGTACCGGGAGAACTCTTTAATAATTAACGGCCCTGCATATTGGATAGCGAAATATTGTTAAGGCTGATTGGAAATTGTTATTAGACTATAAGGTTTTTTAATGTAATGAACGAGTATAATTATGTGCTGTAGAAAATCTCAATGATATGAGAAATATCACTAAAAAGCGATTTTTCTTTTTAAAAATAAAACCGTCTTCAAAAATCCACTAAACATACCTATACCTCGCTTCACATTTGTTCCCCTGTGGTGTAGGCAGAGACAACGGAATGCCAGGTGCACCGGTCTAAGCATACAAGTATAACTTTCGCTTTCTCTACATTCATAATTTTGACCCACTGAACAAGGTGAAATAAATGACCGGTCTCCTAGAAATTCCTTATCGTTGCCTAACAGGTATATCAAATATATGATATTTTATAATTATATCCAAGCCAGTGTCAAGTAGGTAGGTATACTTACACAAATAGCAACGCCACATGATTTTTGCCACCGAAATAATAAGTCAGTCGATATAAGTTTTTCAAGTAGCTATTAGGGTTTTTGAAGACGCTTTTACTTGTTGTTGCTAAAAAAATATATGATGGGTTACGAGCCCACAATATTATTTATACTGTCTTAAATAATAAAAATAGCGTTGAGTTTTTGTTTAAATGAAACCCACCTGAGACGTCAAAACAGAAATAATATTAAGTATAAAGCTACTCCATTTGTACTCTGTTCGCGGTGACATTGGCACTCCGCTAGTAGAAGCTGCATAAGGTATTACTAAACCGCGATTAGAATACACTTCGGAAGTAACGTCAGCACGCTGTCATTGCATATAAATGACAATTACTAATGGCGGGTATAATATGCAATGACAGCGTGCAAACGTTACTTCCGAAGTGTATTCTAATCGCGGTTTAGTAATAAAAAAACGAGCCTCTAGTCGAAGCGACAAGATGATAAATTGTTTCATGCAAAATTAAGCATTGCGTTAATGATATACCTACCATTTAAATTAGGATGTTTTATTTTGACAATGATTTTATACAAGTATGAAGTTTCTATAGGTCACCCTAGGACACTTTTGGGAGAGAATTCTGTATAGAACCCGGTGTCTATTGGTTGGTATGTCGATGAGTAAAAACCACAAATATTCCAAACGTAACGGGCCGATAGTTTAAGCCGTTTCAAGGAAAATACGTCTTGATAGACAGACAGATAGACAGACGGACAGACATACAAATGGACCGAGCTCATATTAGGGTTCCGTTTTTCACTATTCGGTTCGGTATCCTGAGACTGAGTAATTAAAGAAACAAAGAAAAAATGGTTTCAAAAATATAAATAAGATTGTTGACTGACGTTGTAACAGTTAGTTTGTATTAACTTTCTGTGTTGTTATTTTATGCGGTGTTTAAAACCGAGTATTATTTTTGTATTTTACCTATGTCAGTTTTCGGTATACCGACCCTCACTTTGTTATAAGTGTGATTTGATGTACCGCAACAAAAAACAATGTTTAAACAAAAATAACAAAAAAAACAACATAAAAACATATAGAAAACGAACACAATAAAACAATTGGGATAGTTCATATTATTTAAATAACTATTATTTGAAAACCATTTCGAGGAATAGGGTTTTAAAGCCGTTCTGCATTATTAAGTTTATAAAATATTTATCTATTTCGGACATTTCGAGAAAAGTATATTTGACTTTTGTTTGACTTTCATTTTTGTCTTGAAGCCCTTCCAGGTGTATCTTAAGGGTTAGGCGAAAACCGCTTGAGATAGTATGTTTTATTTTATTACACTATTAAAATCACTTTTTATCATTAGAAATCATTTAATTGTTGTAATTTAAAAGAAAATGCCAACCCAAATTTAAAATAATTATGTCACCCATAAAATGTCTGCTAATTAAATAAAGATATTAAAACAAAAATATTGGGTCAAATACAAAATTAATGATATTGGTCTCTTAAAATTACCAATTCTTTTGAATTAGAATGAAAAAACCGTGAAAACCGTGAGTTCTTTTTTTGGTCTATCCCAATGTTTTATCAACAAATTAGTGCCCTGCAACCATTGATACAATTGAAATAAATCTAAGTAAAATAAGAATAGACGACACCAATATCCCGAGGATAAGCAGAGCCGGTGAAAATGAATCCAGTTGGAAGTTATTACGGTTCAGTCGGATTTAATTAAAGGGACACTAAACACTAAAATAGCTGGAGCGGTCTTACCTGCATTTGTAATGCCACCTCATTAATAAGTTTTTTTTTATAATTAAAAATGCCTGTGAATGACAATTACATAATTTATTGGAATGCGAGATTTATATGGCTTTTTTGTAATTGCTTTTCTAGTATTCTCTGATCAAGTTGTTGTTAATAAATAAACACAACAGTAAGCGTCAGAACCTCTGGACCAATGGAGATATTTGATGTTTCCTACCTCGATTGACAGTGATAAAACGAGCAAAGTGGCCAGACATTCTGAGTCAGGATGTCTGGACCACCTTTTTTTTACATAGTTCGAGGCGACACAACTAATTTATTTCTTAGTAAATATTTACTACCTTTTTTTCAAATTAGGTACTTAGAAATTACCTCATAATCATTTCTGAGATTTGTTTAGATTTTAATTTTAAAAGTTATGTCATTGTCACGGTTCGACTGATAGCTGGCTGTTAAAAATGGTTTTCTTGACAGTTAATTTAACAATGGTAAAAATTGGAATATGATTTCCTTCAGATTTAAAACCATTTGTTGAGTTTATCATATTTAAACTGTTATTGTTACGTATTAAAGTGAGACTGTGTTTAATTTTTAGCTTTTCAAATATTATTCTACTAGTTAGCACTTCTGAAAACGATAAATATGTCTCGAAAAATAACGATCTCGTATTTAAATAGTACCTACCTACGTTTACGAATATTTAATTATCATGAAAATTTATTTATCAGATAGGGCCCAACAACTAATTCTAATATTTTGATCGACATCTGTTTAATCGAAGTTATTCAAAATTTGTGGACACGAATGTGGATGGTTTCATTAGTGCAGATATGGAAATGTTGCCGAAATAGTTTTCGTATCTGAATCCTGAAAATGTAATCTCACCGAGCCCGCAAACTCGGGCCGGAATAGTAATTAATTCCCATGAAACCCAGAGTCGCCGGTTATCAAAATGTTGTCCAGTGTAGCGCACAGAGAAACTGTTGATTACAAACATTGACAACGACTATATACTCGTATCTGAGTTTCCCTAAAAGGCTAGCAACGAACCGACCACAGTTCTTTGAGTTGCTGATATTAATGGGAGGTGGTGATTAGATTTCTTTCCCGTGGTTGAATGAACATATAAATCTGAAACTACAACAAAAGTTAAAAAACAAAAAGGCCGTTTACAAAAAAAAATAACATAGTTAAGATTAGTTAAAGCCTCATTAAAGTTCAACCCTGTTACACAATGTAGGTTATTTTTGCACAAATCATGGCGTCCTCAGTTTACGCAAGGCCCGTCAAACGACTCTTGCACTTGCAATAAAAATGCTTCACTTTCCTCATGTCTCATAGGCGGATTTCATAAAACCACTTTAATACATAAAAATTCAGCCCAATTTGGAAGATAACTCGTTATCGACGTACTAGTTTGACGAAGACGTATAAAATCAGCTCGGATTGTGTCGTTTTAAAAAACCAGCGTAGTACAATGAAAAGTTAATTTAGTGGAAACATCGCGAACACTCAACGAACAAACAGACGTGTTTTTGTAGCAAATAAACGTTTCGTTAATGTAGATGCTTCTCTATTTGGCAGCAGTGATATCAATTCAAGCATGATATAATTAAGTGAATGATGAGATGAGCTAGCCTATGATCAATGATTGTAATTTTATGTAATTTGAGAGGTAAGCTTTAATAGTAGATTGTTCAACAAGGGACTAAAACAAGCCATAATGACACGAGATGTTTAGCCACGCGAGCGAGCTTGCGAGCGAGGAGGGTGGCTGTAGTTCGAGTGTCATTATGGTTGTTTAGTCTCGCGTTAAACACTCTACTTTTCAATTTGAATGCGAGGAATAAAACGACTCTCCACTTATAATGAATTTTCTCTCTTTATTAGTTTTTGTATTGGGTATATTTATGGCCTGTAATCTCGTCTCAGTTTCCACATCTTGTAATGTTATATTTGTGAGCTCTATTCCTCTGCACGCTCCGCTGATACCGAATAGTGCGACCTGCAAACAATTAGGACTATTATTATAAAATAAAAACTAAATATAAAATTCCTTGGAACCTGAAATCTAAATCATAACATAATAAAAACCGGCCAAGTGCGATGTCGCACACGAAGGGTTCCGTACCATTATCTATACAACTTAGACTATACCTGTTGCCGTTATTATACATATAATATCGAGCGATAAACCGCAAAAAGACACGTTTGTTGTATGGGATACCCACTTAAATGTTTATTTTATTCTGTTTTTAATATTTCTTGTTATAGCGGCAACAGAAATATGTACATCATCTGTGAAAATTTCAACTAGCTATCACGGTTCATGCGATACAGCCTGGTGACAGACAGACAGACAGACGGACAGTGGAGTCTTAGTAATAGGGTCCCGCTTTTACTCTTTGGGTATGGAACCCTAAAAACGACATTTGTCACAAACGTGAAATAGCACAATTGTTAAGGCCGACATTAATAACATAATAAAGTAAGTAATATTCTACGAGTAGATAGGTAATTTTAAAGTTTAACATTAACATACCTTAATTGCCAAGTATATCTCGTCAGGTGCGTCATTTAAAAAAGATTCTATATTCTGCGACTCTTGATTTTTTTGAAGTATGTCCACTTGATAGTCTATTTAACAAACACGTTAAGTTAGTAAACTTTTTCAAGTTAACATCATGGTTTATCTGTAGTGTGGGTTTAAGCATGGAATAAATACTCTAAAGTGATGACGGCTTATATTTTTTTGATATTTCATCAAAATAAGTGAGAAATACGGATTCAGAAAATGATGTTATTTGTTTCCCACATTTCCAATCAATAAAAGTTTGGTATGTTTTTGAATAAATGCCATTAGATTTTGGCGGCAAAAGATTTCGTATCACCTCTTTGGTTTCTTCTCCATTCTGGAGTTAGGCGTTAATTCTTCTTCACTGGATGATGATGATGACATTTCTGGTCCGTAATTTCTAAAGTTGCACAATTAATTGGTGAAATATTATTTTTTAACAACGTACGCTCAATACAAGTCATGAATTATGAACATCTATCTATTCAAAATACAAATAGGAAAAAAAAGTTCCGCGGTTTTTTTGTAGTGATGTTTTAAATGCTTGCATATTTAGCCAACAGATTCAAACTTGGAAACCATTTTAAAAGTAATTGGACCACGCATAATAAAACAGTTCGGCCTTAATATGATTAAATAGATTCATATTCGTAATAATTAATCGTGTTTCACGAAATTAAATCCTTTTTTTTATATATTTGCACAGTTGTCATTTTGAGGTTATTTCGACACCACTGAAAATGGCGATAATCCTCCATTCACAAACACCGTGATTGGTTGTTTAGAGGTTTCCAAAGTAAATTAAAAAAAAATACTTTAATCCCTAGAGATTAATAAGGAGCTTTAGTTCCGATTCGCAGAGATTTAAGTAGCATTTTAAGAGCATGAGAAGTGAAAAATGTATAAATGACAATTGATCTTGCACATGTCATCTTATCTCGACTAACAATGTGCTCATTTGTATGGGTAGGTCCAGAAATACAAAGTTTGTACAAGTTCGCAGAAGCCAAAGCAGGCACCATTTTCAGTGCACCGTTTCCATGCACTTATGCATTGCTTTGCACCCAAAGTAAGGAGTGTAGTTGCACTGGTAGTTCGGTATCTGAAGTTCGAGTCCTTCCGTATATTACTTGAGAACTTAGTGGCGGCGTTAGCTAAGTTCTCTAAACTTTAATGTAATGTATGCGACACAGTCATGTGCATGAGAACTGTTAGGACCAGATATGACTTAACACAGGGTCGTGTAAGCTCAGCTATCCTAATACATATTTAATGTTATATGTTAAAAGTTATCAAATATTATGTAAAGCTTTTTTTCATTATTATTGGTTTTTGTAAAGCAGATGTATATGTAATAATTTGCATGTTGCACTGTTATTATTTTTATGTTAATCCTAATAACCTACCTATTCTGTCTGTAAACCGGCTCACTGGGTCCGAAGATACCAACCAACCGGCGATTGTCCCTAAGTTCAAACTATAGAAGTATGCTCCCACGGACAACCACCGGTTAGTATAGGACTATTTGAGAAGGATGAAAACATTAATAATAGGCTGTATGATTGAACTCATATGGATTTGTGAACTATATATGCTATTGATGAAACTATGCGATTGCCTGGCCAATGCTAATTACTTTGCATGTGGTGACTGGCCAACTCAATGGAATTGGCCTTTCAAAATAGCCGCATATACATAGCAGCAGGGAGGTAACAGGTCCAAAAGGGTTAAGGGTGGAGAGGTGCTTTTGGACTTTAAACGACCATAAGGTGCCCACTCACCACTTATGCCACACATCCGCCCTTCGAGCATATAGCTCTCGCGACTCTACCCTGACCGGCCGATAAAGGCAAGCCAGAGGTGAGGGTCTGTTCCTCATCATCGTACACCGCAGCCGGCCGCTGTAGGCAAGCGTGAGGTAAGGACCAGGACCTACCCTCGAGAGCACTCAGGTCCTTGGTGTCGCCTCTCACCAACAGCTCGCCAATAGCTGCCCTGCTATTATATCGTCCTTAAAAATATTTCTGTAAAACACTGAAAAACACCTTGAAAATGAGAATATTTCTCTCACATGTGCACTAAAAGCGTTTAGCAGTGTTGTTATTTATTATTTATTTATTATTTATTTATTAACCATAAAAAAAAATTACATTTTTTCTTAAAAAATAGTCTGCAAAACTGTCACAACAGTTTTACTGCAGCTGAGTCCTTTTAAACTTGAAAGTTACAATTTGGTTCCTTAATACTAGCTATATTTATAATTATTTTATAATTTACATACATACATACATACATAAACTCACGCCTTCCTTCCCAGATCGGGGTAGGCAGAGCTACAGAATTACCAACAACTCCAAAAAAACTTGTTGATAATTCTGTAACCACATTTAGCACAACCAGGCCAAGATGTTTACCAGTGTATTAGTGACAGGTTGCAAGCCCATCGCCCAACAGCACTAAAAGCCTTGACTCCATTTTATAATTTAATTTATAATAAATGAAGTAGATGTTTTTTAAGCAGCCTTTTAAATTTGCGTAAATTAGGTTCTAATCGGATATCTTCGGGTAGACTATTTAAAGTGTAGGGTATTCGTTTTTTAAGTGTTCTGTCTCCGTAATAGTTGTTGATCCTTGGTACCTTAAATTTACCCTCCGACACCAATCTCGTGCCATAGTTATGACTAACCCGAAATAGGTGACACTCCTGACTGCCATGGTTATTAACGGCAAGAAGGTATTTATGTTTCATGCTAACGGGAAGAATACTACATATTTTAAATAATTTTTGGTAATCATTTTTATATTTTTCTTTAATTTTATTATTTACAAGTAATTTTATAAATTTTAATTGTAATGTCTCTAATTTATTTATATATGTTTTAAACGTTAGACCATAGCTATCAAGAGCATATCCCAAAATCGGGTCAACCAATGCGTGATACAGACACTTTAAGGTCCCAAGGGGTACCCTATAACTAAGGTGATAAAATTTGTTTAATAGTGTTCTTAACTTTATACTGATGTAATCGATATGACAAGCCCATGAGAATTTAGTATCAATTTTAACACCCAGATAGGTAGCACAATCCACTCTTTCAATTGGTACACATTGACATTTAATTAAATTATTATGTAAACAAGAATAACTATGTAATAACACAGCAGAAGTTTGACAGCCTATCTCTAAATGTATGTCTCTTTTATACGACAAAAGCCCTCACAAGCTCACCTCGACCCACCTGGACTCGCTTAAACAAACCAAACGGACGGTTCGAGAAGTACTTGTCTCCTAGTCGTAGTATTTTCAACGGAATACGTGCATTACGCGCATCGAGACAAGAGGAACTCGAGCAAAATGCGAAACATCCACTTCCGTGAACACCACAATAGAGAACCACGTTACTATTGTTCAAAATAAATTTCCATGTCAAACTGTGGCTAGTAGTAAAACAAAACACGAGCGGCTCTTTGAACGTTCGATATTCGGAATATTGCTCGTTGTTTCGAGTGTGTTACACGCCAACACACACCGACGAGAATAATGCCATCCTTCACCTCGACAAACACTTAAAGATCCCAAACAAACATTTATTCCTCGAAACATAACCCGCTTAGAGCGAAATTAAATCATCGGCAACGACGAAACCCCAGGCTGCAAGTTCAGAACTTCGTTAAGCTTGAGACACTATTTGCATCAACGGTTCGAGCTAGCTATTAGAAATTAAACTCAAATTAGTGCACGTAATCTTATATCTAGACTGGCACTGATGGTACGGAGTTTACGAAATTATCTCGAAGACATGAGATCAAACTTCAAAATTCACGTAACTAGCTTATTTGAATAATAAGAATCAAAGTTATTCCAAGAGTAAGTTGGGTTTCTGCATAGTTAGCTTTATTTAAACTGCAGTCGTGTATAATGGGAAGAATGACAGCGTATTATAGCATTCTATTTTACGGAAACTTTATAATAGAATGATTATTTAGAGTTGGCAGTAGACTTTAATATATCCTAGCTTGTAGGAAATACAATAAATGCAGTAAGCTAATAGTGCAGATATTGGTGTTCCTAGGGCAATATCTGCCTAGCACCAAAGTGCAAATATTTTAGGCCGGAGCGCAGTCCGTCTACGAGCGCTGGCACGCCCTGACAGACTTAACATTTAATTAAATATTTTCCTTAAAGCACGAATAGCCTACATTTATTAAATTCTAATAATGTTTTGATTTGCGCTGTCAAATACTTAAGTCAGTTTAAAAGATTCAGCGTCTGCAAAAATATTTCTAAACACTTGCGGGGGAGTGTCTAACCGAGTGTAATATAAAACCGAATTATGCAACCGTACTTTTCTCCGACATGCTCGGAAATGATAAACTTACCTTACTGTTTTAAAAACAGGATGCTTGACTGCGTCTCGGTCATGCTATCCACTAACTCATACTCGTCCCGCATCGACCTTTTTCCCGGTCGCTGCAGTAATGTACGATATCGGTTTTTACACTCTATTTTTTTTTGCAAATTTTGTTAGTGTTCCGAAGATACATGAAAATCGCTGAGGCATGATATTTATTTTAATATTCTGTATTCCGTATTATTGATGATTTTATTTTACGTGCACGAAATATTCACGACAAGTGACACGGTTGTTGAACAAACGAGCTTAGGCTGACGAGGGTACGTTATTCATCGCTTTATTCTGGTGTCCAAGTCTAAAAGGAACCATGCGAGTATGGACTTTGTGCGATTATACTGTATTTTAATTGTGAATGATATACTGCCTGATTGTTCTCGCTATCGTTTGAATAAAACAACGTTTTTTTGTGATGTTTTTTAAAAAACATATTTGTCTGAATAACGAGATATTGTTAAGATGTGTAGCAATTACAAGATGGAGTCAGAGAAAAAAAGTACAATCCCGCTGACTCGGATCTCAAATAAAAATAAATAAAAATCAATGACATCAAGGGAAATGTTTCACGAACTGACCTAGTCTCAACATAAGCTCTAGAATGATTCTGGTATGGGTACCTACTAGGCAACGATAAACATACTAAATAGAGAAATATCCATGCTCATCACACAAATAATACTTGCTCCGACCGGGGTTCGAACCCGGGACCGCCTGGCTTCGCAGGCAGGGTCACTACCCACTAGCCCAAACGCGCCGTGGTAATCTTCACCAGTTTAAGAAAATAAACATTAATGACAATCATTTGGTCTAAGTAAGACCAGTCACATTTTATTTTTGTCTGTGCTACTTACGTATAGGCTAAAAGTCTACTGACGGGCCAGTTTGAAAAATTAAAACGAGGTATACTTTAACGGCACTCCATTTCTTTACCGCATAAAAAATCAATTCTATTAATTAAACTTTAATTTCTTCTATTTCGTCTGAAAGTAAAACTTAACGGTTTCCTTTGAATACAGGCCGATTGAATTTCAACCTTATTGATTCATTGTTCAGGTGAAGTGACGCAGTCAGGAGAACTAATTGGCTCTGCTTTTTGTTTGAAACAAAATGACCGAAATTTCCAATACCTATTAATTAGTGCAAATAAATAGATTCCACAGATTAGTGCTGGAGCCTTTGGCACGCTGCCAGAAACTGAACTCAAAGTTAAGCTAGCTCTATCTTTATCTATTGATTAGGTGACAGCTGTAGAGAGAGGAGGATAGAGCTTACGTATTTCAACCCAGTTACTGCGATCTCTTACCATTATATTACATCATTTCCCGATAATTAAATTGCAAGCGAATCATTTCGCCGCTATTAGAGATTTACAAAACACCGGAGGCAGACGTCGAATAAACGCATGTAATTAAATTAAGTCTTGCGTTTTTAGAAAATTTGTTTAGTTTCTAATACAATAATGACATACTACTTACCCTAATCATATCTTACAGATGGGCCCGTCTCGGACATACTTGGATCCTTTAGGAATTACCTTCTTACAAATTCAGCTGTTCGAATGTGAAGGTTTCCTCCATCATGATATTTTTCCTCTACCATAAGAGCATCGGGTAATATACTTAAGTTAGAAAAACTCTTTGGTCCATGGTGACGACGGTGTTTCATACTCAGTAGGTTGTATCTTACGAGCATGAGTATAATATATTCCCTCACAGATTCAAATGATATGGCCTGCTCTATGGTTACGCACAACTTCAAAACGATTTGGTTTGCGTAATTCCTAGAATCTAGGAATACAAAATACGTCGAGGACCTAGATCAAAAAATTGATTCACTTAAACCAAACCCCGATTCGAAAGTAAGTAAGCATTTCGTAATAAAACCGTGGCACGCGTTAATTATGTTTGCTCTCCCGTTCCTAAATAAATAAATAAACTTTGTCCGTTATTTTATTATTTTCCCCAACCACAGGATGTCTAAAGCTGAAAAAAATCGGGGATACGCTTCACGTAAAACTAAATCGTGTTACATCTTTTTGATTATAACCTACAGAAATATACTTTTAACTGATTATAAAGTTTTTAAGCTGCAAAGGCTGTTGGGTCGAGTGCCTAATGAAAATCCGCCGAGAAGCACCTGTAATGGTTTTTATAGGTACTTTAACAATCTTCTAAACATAGAGTGGCTTCAATGCGAAAATAAGTACCAAATAAATTGCTTTGTATTGCAAAATGTTTTTCTTTGAGGGCTTAACCTTTAACTTTATACTAAAAGACTGTAACGACATGATACACGAGTGAGGGGAGGCATTGATTCAAATAGCTTTTTGATCTTTAGAATTTCTGTAACGAATAACGACTTTCTTTTCTATATTTCTTAACAAAGACGTATTCAAATTTAATCATCATCGTATTTCAATGAAGCGTATGCTTACAATGAATTTAGTCAATTTTGATCGAATGAAGCAGAGATCACAGAAACTATCTCATGCAATGACAATAAATAAGTAAAATGTAGCGGAAGTTACAACCCAAACTGCGACACATTGGCATAGACAGAAAACATTTTATTGCCGCATAAAAATGGCAAAGGCGACGTAAAGATAAACACCTCCGTTATATCCCATGGAAGTGCGACGCAATCAAGTTTTGAGAATAACCTTTTTTACGAGCAAGTTAAAAGATCGAGGCGTCGCAAAGTCAACATTACGAGGAACATGATGTCAGGATAGACTCCCTCGCGAGTGCGTAAAGTCCCAGGAATGCGAACAGCGCGAGTGCGTCTCTTTATGGCTAGTTGACGCGATCAGCTCGGAGTAAACGTATTGCGCAGGTATTGATTGCTACGTACGTGTTCTTTTTGCGTTCGGAACGAAGCCACGACGCTTATTAAACCATATATCTGAGAGCGCTCCGCCTTACGTTAGTATCGATGGGATCTCTCACAATGTATTTAACACATGTTTTAACCTGATATTCTCAATAGCTTTCATTGTACGTCTTTTTGCAACGCGATCGCAACTTTGGACAAAGTGTTACAAGGTAGGGTAGGGTGTATGTATGTATGTAGGTGGGTAGGTTATATGGTTGTGAATATACTTCAACTTATGCATAGCGTGGCCCGGAATATATGTCCATTTTACAAAATAAAAAAACATATATTTAAATTTTGAACCTGGTTTTGATGTATGGCAAGCGTAAAGGTAACGGGACCCTAGAGGAAGCGATGGGTGCAGGTGGGTGTGGGAGGATCGGTTCGGTGATATGTGCGGCTGGATGTCTTTCGGCCGACGACCTAGCTGGGAATACTTTCGTGGAAACCTATTTTTTGTAAATTGTTAAGCAAAAGATATGTCAATTTACCACATTTTGCGAAAAGCCCCTTTAAACCAAACTTCTTGATATAAATTACAAAGCGCCATCGGATAGGCTCTTTTACTGCAATGCTCCATAACTCATTTAAATGAAGCGCTGTCTTCGTCAGCCTAAACTGCGGAATGGTTTGTGGTCCCCAAAAGTTCGGACCTTAATAAAATTCATACGACGCTCTCGCTTCTGTCTGGAATATCGAATGTTCCCGGAACGTCATAACAAATGTTATTTCAAACTTTTGGGAGGGTTTATGATAGAACATTTTGCCGCACCATAGAGTGTGATAACACTGACTCACGATACTGGGGACCGGTTTTTTTTTACTGTTGATCTTTTAAGTTTAGAAATAATTATTTTGATTAATAATACATACATGCATATATACCTTCACCCAGAGTGGGGTAGACAGAGCTACAGAATTACCAACAACTCTAAAAACTTGTTGATAACTCTGTAACCACAATTTGCACAATTAGGCTAAGATGTTTAACAGTGTATATTAGTGACAGGTAGTGATTAATAATATTATTTGATAAAAGTTGTTTTGTGATAGACACAGTGCGTATAATAAGTTTGCGTCGAACCCTCGGGTCATCTTAGATTCGGCTTTGGTTCACAGCTTGCCGACTGACTAACGAATGACTAGCTGTATGTAATGAACATTGACATTTCACTGGTATAAACCGTGGATTAACCGCAAACTACGTGCTGTATGCGTCTCGTGAATGCTCAAATATGTTCACTAACCAACGCAAACTATACGCCTATTGTTATTGTTCCCTAAATTAGTTCATTTCATTTTAAAACCTTACACATGCGTTAAAGTACGAGTAATAACACTGGCTCGTAGTTACGTGTTTGTTTATTGTTTACGTAGTAGTTTATCTCATTTACGCAGGTGGTCATTGAGAAGTTCCTGTCCCTCCACATGAACTAGTAGTGAGCATTCCCCGCAATATATCCGGACCCTCGCGCGCTAGACCAAAATTACTTGCGCAACTGTCATTGTTTGACGAGGGCCGGTCCGACGGCGCCGCCCGACATGTCGTCCGATATTAGCAATTACGGCCAACCCCAATAACTTCTGATATTTTCTGTTTAATACGGGTCTAATTAGTTTTGTTTCCAACTTCATCACTAATCCGCACCACAACAACTCGGAATTTAATTAAACAGAACCTTAGTTTATTTGTCTTTTTGTTTCACAAAGCAGATCAGTTCATAAAGTGTATCTAAAGCTCTCATAACACTTGAGAGTTATCGCAGATATCTATTCTGTATTATATTTTGGGTGAAACTTGGCCGGATATTACCATAACAATGCAAGGGCGCGTTTTGTTCGAGCGGTATGACAATGGGTTAACTTCGGGACATTGGAGCAAACGATCTAAAGTAACTGTGTGGAACAACGGACTCTTCGCAGCCAGTGATTTAGCTTCACACTTACTTGAAAGTAAACTTGGTCCTACATACCTACAGGTTTAGAAAGAGTAGGTACATTGCATGGAAGATAACTACGTACCTTAAATATTGAACATTGAATATCATCGACAAAAACTTTGTTACAAATTCAATTCGCCCACGTACGGGACGTGGGTGAATAATTGTATAAACTTTTTTCAGATCAGTGGTCCTTATTGATTTGATTTTAATATAGCTAAGACCCCTAAATAGGCAAAGATATGGTATAATGTATAGTTGAAGTTACAGAAGTAGTTGGTGTTTCCCATATTTACGGTCTTGGGGTAGTAATGGTAGTAATTCTAATAAATTATAGGTCCATGGATTCTTGAGAGGTGTAGTGATATTACCTTAGAATTGGCTGTTATAAATCTTTAGGTTAGCTGATAGTTAGTAATAAATATCCAGATTGTTAACACTTTCAAATCCGATACTAAGTATAAATAAACGGGTAAGTAATACGAGATATAAGAACTGATAATATAACACTCATAATATATACGCTCACTTTGTATAAACACGTTTAGTATAACGTTCACTGGATTAATGAACGGAAGATATAATTTCAAAATATCTATTTTCAAAAAGTATAACGTTATTAATATATAATATCAATTTATATAACTATTAAAACGTATAACGTTCATAACACCTAAGATTTAAAAGATATATTAATCAAATTATCTAACATCAAAAAACATAATACCTACACGTATAATATAAAAACGCCTAGATTGACTTTAGTAGCAATGACTTATGAAGGAATGGCAGCAGTCTGAATTTTCTGGGCAGAAAAAAAAATAACCTCTTCCTAACCTAACCTAACCGAGTCGGTTCTGACCTGATTCGTCATGCTCGTGGCATTTTCTGGTTAATTAAAACAAATTACAAGCAAGACCGTTCTGGTAGACTCGAGTTCATAAATATGTGTACACTTTAGTACCTTGTCTATTTATTTTATGTCATGTTTAAACTGCCACAGCCAAATGAATTGTCACAGCAATTTATATCATACGATATTATATCTTGTAACACTTATACTAAAAGATAATATGTATTATGATCGCTATATGTCATGTATGTTATACGAACTGAAATTAGTCATTGTGAGTGTTATATTAAAAAATATTATATAAAATGAATATTATATGACTTGACAGTTATTCCTTATAAAAATATTGATTTTGTTATTATAGCTAACGTTCATTATATCTCGTAAACGTTAGTAACATGAAAATAGTTATTATGTAGTTATATCTCGTGGGACGCACCCTAAATAAACATCACCGCTCCGAAAACTATGACTAGAAACCTCATCAAATAGAGTTTACCTACTACGGTAGAATCTGCGTACAGTCTGAGTAAATTTTCAATGTTCGAAATCATAGATTCATAGAAACAGAGTAAAAGACGTCGAAAAAAGCTGGCATTTGCATTGGATGAATTGAAAATTAATCTGGATGAACGCGCCATTTTTTTTCCTTTCACTAAGTATATACGTTTTTGTTACAAGTAGACCAAAGGTAAAACAAGTCTAATAAAAAGCAAGTTTCAAAAACCCGCTGCTGTTTGGATTATGTCATCAATGTAATGTTAGTTACCATGCATATATTTAGTACCCAGTGACACCGGCGACGATAATAACGACTCACTTGTCAACATCGGACCATCTGTTCAGCCTTTAGAAGGGAATAAAGAACCATACATACATACAGGTCCAAAATATTACCCTCCTCCTTCATAGCATGCATAGCCGACAGCGCATATAAGCGATGTTCTGACTTTCACCCATTGTCTTCCACGCGTGCGCGTTTTAACAGTATGCAAGCTTCGTATAAATCAACAGAAGCGACATGCAGCATCTGGCAAGACCTAGGCAACCTAGGGGTGGCAGCGGATGCGTATGACATAAAACTGGCAGGACTAAAACTGACTGTCCAGAATGTTATTTAATACCAATTGACCCGGTATTTTTTGAGCAACACTAACTGAAGCCAAATATAATATTTAAAGGTACTTAGCATTCTTCAGCAGAGCTCATAGGGATGTTTATATTTATTAGACGTGTAACCTCACGTGATGATGGCAGATGTTTATGATTATGACGGCACGTCCGACCGCGTGGCAGGTTTAATAAGGCGGTTCATAGCTGCTTTATGGAGCTGTTACGAGCATGCTGGCCTTTATTAAGAACCTTAGGGTTAATATACCGCCTCATATCCTGACGAGGGTGCTTTAGCCTGCCTCGGAAACTTAATACGTGACTATGAGTTAACCCTACCTTATCTGTACCTATGATGTGATGACGTGGGAAGGACCGTTACGTTAAATAAAAACTTGTGTCTACCTGGGGCTCTGTTCTACTTGGTGAAACCATATTGGTTTTGACATGTTATCGTATTGTTAACGTTACTATTCTTATTTAGTTGGCAGTTATGGCAGCCGGGATAAACACAATTCGATAACATGTCATGAGAAACAATGGTTTACCGAGTAGAATATCTAGAACCACTAGGGTCCTAGTGAAAAAGGGTTTAAGTATAGTATACTCCGTTCATGTACATACCCTTTTTTATTACGAGTTAAGTCTACTTGTTCCCTTTTTGACTGTCCCCAGCGTTGAGCGTATGCTGGCAGGTTATAATTCATACCAACTTCATTTGAGCGCCTTCATTTCCCCTTGTCGGATGAGGCCCGGGCGCTATTGAAGCTGGCTAAATTAGCGGTAAGAAATAGGCCTTAAGACTTTTTTAAATTGATTTTGTATATGTATGGTCATGTTATGATCAAGCTCTTTAAATAAAGAGAAAAAAAAAAAACTTCATCGAGAAAATTTAATATGAAAGAAAGAAGAAGATGACTATGCTGTCTCTAATTCTCTATGCATATTTGTTGCATCATCATAGCCATCATAATGATTATGAGTGTAACCCATAAAAACAGAGACCAGCGAGTTACATTCGAGGATTACAAACAAAAACGAAATCATGTTTTAACATTCCGAATTAAAACGCGAGCCTTTTTGAAGCAAACGACCTCGTTAGGCGTTTTGAGATCTCGCTTATTTAACAAAAACCCGAACTTCTAGCGTGTGGCGTGGAAATAGAGTTTTTAACGATGTGGGTAATAGGTATGTTGTTTTTATTTTAACTGCGGGGTCCTAGGAATGCGCCGGCTGGAACCGTGTCGCTCTTAATAAAGCCGTACCTTCCATTACCGCGTTTATGTGTGACCCGTTAAGTTTTACGATGTTGCCTTCTGGATTCCGTCACGCGCGACTGGGACATGACTTCCTATTCGTGTCGCTCGGGGTCTTCGTGTAAGATCAAAAACTAGTATGTTTTCACAAAGATCAAACTGAAATATATGTTGTTTTGGGAGATATGACATTCGATATTTGTATGCAATCAACCCAAATTGTAACGTAGGCGTAGGTATGTGGAAAATGCTAAGGTGTTTCTGTGGTTTGCCAAAACAGATCAATAGGGTTGACGTGAATTTTGTGGAAATATGGAAGGACTGCCGGAGAGCGATATGTATGCTATATATATGGGAATATTTGATTTTCCCGACACTGGATTAACTTAAACACTAACTTAACTTTAATTGACTTAAATAAATACTTTTTACGTATGCATGTAAAACAAATTTTCTAAAGCAGAATAAGTATATTTTTAAGTAACCATCGATTTTACCAAACTGGAATAAGACTTACTCCGAAATTAATCTATACAAATTCGGCGTTAAAATTAGACAGTATTCTCATAGGTACAAGACATTCTTGTTTGGTCGAATCCGCCCTAAGTGGATAAATGATAAATTTCTACTGCGTTCATAAACAAAACAGGACAGCATTATAAAGATAAAGATAAAAGATGTGTATTCAGTAATTAGGCGGCATGATCACTGTTACTCGTCAACAAACTACCAGTTTTGTTTCGTCACCCCTGCAACTTTGTTTGCGTTGATCTCATTTGCCGTCTTTGTATCTTTGTGACTATCAAAGGAACATTGTAATCCAATGATTATATTTACAATTATCTTATACTATATAGGGTGAAAAAAATTAAGGGCCCTGAAGGGGAACTATCTTGTATCCTTAAGTTAGATCATTTTATTTAAAACATTTAACCGCCAAAGGAGGAATGAGGAAAAAATCTAAACATATTCATAAAGTTTTACATTCCTCTATATTTTTAGGTATCATTGTCACAGGTATAAAATGTACCTTGTACCTACTTCAACAACAGAATACAGAAATATAAGCCTTCTATGATCCGCGCCCTTAACACTTTCATTGTTTATAACATTATTAGCAACTTGAAAGTAGATAGAAAAAAATGGTTTAATTAATTAGAAACATAGTGTCTTTAGTGTGATAATAAACATCTCGGATTATTCGCACAACAGTTGCTATGGGCAGTAAAAGTTTACGATGCTCTATCGGTTTCCCTCTCCCTAATGAGGTTAGGAAACGGCATCGCAGCGTGTATCAGATCTCTGGCACGCGACTGTTATAACTTAAGTGCTTTATTATTGCGGCGCCGGAGCAATTAAGTAACTTAGAATTACTATTTTTATATGAGAAGGATGCGGATTTTGGTTTGTTTTCTATGTGTAATATGTGTATGTCGTAGTTAGGTCCTGGTCGCCGGCCAGGCAGGATTCGTAGGTTATTTGATGTGCTTTGTAAAATACGAAAAGGCAACCAAGGAAGTTTTCATAAACTTAAAAAAAAAACTTTTTTTAAATATTGCTACATAGATTCGTATTTTTTGGTACTAGGGCGTTGCTAAAATGAAAACTGCTACTACTTATTAGTTGTCGGAAAATTCTGAAATTTGCACATTTTCCTGCTCAACTACACATGAATATATTTATTTTTTATTTTATGTTAGATTCTATATTACACTTTCATTGTTTATAACATTATTAGCAACTTGAAAGTAGATAGAAAAAAATGGTTTAATTAATTAGAAACATAGTGTCTTTAGTGTGATAATAAACATCTCGGATTATTCGCACAACAGTTGCTATGGGCAGTAAAAGTTTACGATGCTCTATCGGTTTCCCTCTCCCTAATGAGGTTAGGAAACGGCATCGCAGCGTGTATCAGATCTCTGGCACGCGACTGTTATAACTTAAGTGCTTTATTATTGCGGCGCCGGAGCAATTAAGTAACTTAGAATTACTATTTTTATATGAGAAGGATGCGGAGTTTGGTTTGTTCTCTATGTGTAATATGTGTATGTCGTAGTTAGGTCCTGGTCGCCGGCCAGGCAGGATTCGTAGGTTATTTGATGTGCTTTGTAAAATACGAAAAGGCAACCAAGGAAGTTTTCATAAACTTAAAAAAAAAACTTTTTTTAAATATTGCTACATAGATTCGTATTTTTTGGTACTAGGGCGTTGCTAAAATGAAAACTGCTACTACTTATTAGTTGTCGGAAAATTCTGAAATTTGCACATTTTCCTGCTCAACTACACATGAATATATTTATTTTTTATTTTATGTTAGATTCTATATTACATTTAATGCTAGGTTAAGATTTATAATAGTATAATATCATAAGCAATATTTAAAAAACTGACTGTAGAGTTTCTTGCGGCGTTTCTCCTCAGCCGTAGTGTTCTCTTGCGAAGCGCTCGCTGGGAGATTTTTGACGTGTAAAAGTGCCCGTGTGGCCTTCTTACTAAATAAACATCTCTTATATTTTTTATAAGCGTATTTATAAATAAATAAATAAATAAATATAAATAAATATCAGGGGACAATGTCACACCAATTGACCTAGTCCCAATTTAAGCTCTAGGCTTGTATTATGGGTACTAGACAACCAATTAGCCAATTTAAGGGTTAAAACATGAGTATCCTTGCTGAATTGTATTAGAAGTTAATTATCACGTTGGTAATAAACTCTGAGCTCCCCGCAGGCGTGCCGCCGGCGCGAGGCCGCAGCTAAGACTCTCCGAACTCTCCCAGTATATTAGCAAATGCATTAAGGAAGTCTACCGGGAACTTGCAGTTATCCGAGATTTTCTCCGGGTTTAATTTGAATTTCAAATGGTTTTTATGTGGTAGTTTTTTTTCATTATATTCGCACTTACATATAATGTACATATTTACGTCTCGGTTTAACTGATATTGCGTCTTGTTGTTTTTCTTTTGTTACAAAACAAAATAAAGTAGTTTTAATTTGCATTAAGAAACTTTTAATTACTTTATCTTAAAAATAAGACCTACAAATAATTACGAATGAAACAAACTGGTGCAGCTACTTGCAAAACCATATAAACATCACGGAGACAAAAGTATGTATACACGTCTTTTTTCTCGTAGAATATTTTCATCGCAATTTTCTCAAGATTTGACGATTTTTAAGCTTCTGTTTTATGTTATTAATATTAATGACTGTGTTTGTAACGATTTGGTTATGTTACTGTTATGTTGCAAATTTTATGAATAAATAAATAAATAATAAATAAATAATAATAATAAATGTTTTAAGTCTGTTGTGACACTCTAAAGAGACAATAAATTGTTTTACGTAATCATTATAAAATAAAGCAGACACACTTACTTTTGACTCTGTTCATCAAATAAGGCATTTGTCTTTTGATGAAGATTAAGGGTGATTAAACCGTGGCTATCACGAACAAGTACTAAGTGAGTACTTACTTATGGAACGATCCTTGTGCATTATTTACATATACCGGTACCTGTGCCAAAAACTACTCATTTGTAATTATACTATAGGTACTGTTAGGTAGTAATATAATAAATGTGAAAGTTACTCTGTCTGTCTGTTGAACCGACTCGATGAAATTTGGTATGGATAGCCTTGAACGTCGAGGACGGACATAGGATCCTTTGTATCGCTAGTAGCGATAAACAACTTTTACGCAGGAGGAGCCGCGGGCAAAAAGCTAGTAATTATATAAATGACAACTGAGAGAAAACCACGAGTAGGACCTCCTAAAAGATAAAGATAAAGATAAAGACATTTATTCAGTAAGTAGGCCGCACGGGCACTTTTACACGTCAAGAATCTACCAGCGCTTCACAAGAGGAGACCACTGCTGAGAAGAAGCGCCGCAAGAAACTCAGCAGTCAGTCATTTTTTTAAATATATTTAATATTACAATGGTACTACTTAGTCTAGCATTATATAAATCTATAAATAGCAAATTAAAAAATATTTCAAATATCCTGCGTAGTTTCCGCAGGAAAACACACCAAAATCTTAAGATAGAAAGAGAGAAAAGGAAAAAAAGAACTCCTACGTATGTGTATATAAGACGGTGCAAGATGACCACATAAGATTGATATGTTTTCCTACATCAACGGTGTCCCCCAGACAAGATAAAGATTTTGAATTTGAAAAAAAAACAAATAAAAAATATATTATTGATTAAGTTTCGGGTTTAGGCCAAGCATGTTTGTCTATTAAATAGTCCTCGATCCTATAATACGCTTTAGACATTAACGACTTTTTCAAGTAATTTTTGAGTGCTGGAAAGGGTAACTTTAATACTACCTCAGGTAATTTATTATAGAAATGAATGCATTGACCAACAAATGATTTATGTACTTTACGGACGCGGAATTTTCGAATAGCTATTTTATTTTTATTTCTAGTATTTAAATTATGTATATCAGAATTTTTTGTGAAAGAATCCAAATTTTTTATAACATAAATAATATTCTCATAAATAAATTGTGACGCTACAGTTAAGATATTAATTTCCTTAAAAAGATCTCTTAAGGAGTCACGGGAATTTAAGTTGTAAATAGAACGAATGGCCCTTTTTTGTAACACAAATATAGTTTGTATGTCAGCTGCCTTACCCCAAACCAGAATACCGTACGACATAACACTATGGAAATAACTATAATAAACTAAGCGAGCTGTCTCAACATTGGTTAGTTGTCTAATTTTCCTAACTGCGTAAGCTGCCGAACTTAGTTTACCTGCCAGTACAGCTATATGGGGACTCCATTGCAAATTTTTATCTATTGTTATGCCTAGGAAAACTGCCTTATCTACGATTTGCAAACACTCGTCATTTAGAATAATACTAGAATCTAACGGTTTAACATTAGGCAAAGCGAATCTAACACATTTTAGTTTTCTTAGCATTTAGTAGCCTTCCTATGGCTTACTATAACCGGTTCTTAACCGTCCACATCTATCCGGGTTCTTACTCCCACCACAATATACATACCTAAGCTAATTTATTTTTTACTAGCTTTTGCCCGAGACTTCGTGCGCGTAGACGTTAATCCAGGGTATAAGCTATCTCCAAATTCATCCAGCTGTTGCAGCGTGAAGGAATTAAAAACAAACACTAAAAACAACAAAAACCTTAGGATTATTAATATTAGTGATTAAGATTATTTCCTTAACTGGCAACAGGGAACTGTTATAGTTTTTCTAATAGGTACACTTTATTTTCGGATGCCGTATGTAATTCCTAAAACTTATATGTGTATCCTAATGCGTCGTTTGTCTAAATGTCCGTTTATCCTAAAGTCATTGGCCCTAATATAGCTGCATTTGTCGCGTGACAAAGTTTGGATAAGGCATCAGTCACCTTCTGACACGTAAATAAGTACGAGAGTAACGGATGCTTTATCCATATTATTTATCCATATTAGACACGCGATATAGATGCTAGCCCCGCTGAGTTTTAAAACTTTTTAGTGTTGTTATAATACAACATCAACCTAACCTAACCGCAGACTACCGCGTCTGACTCAGCTAAACCAGTTTAGGACCATTTTGAGGTGCTACCTTTATTGTAGCCTGTGTGTAGGCACTTCAAATTAATAACTAATACTTACATACATACATACCTTCACGCCTTCATTCCCAGAGTGGGGTAGGCAGAGCTACAGAATTACTAACAACTCCAAAAACTTGTTGATAACTCTGTTTAACAGTGTATATTAGTGACAGGTAGCAAGCCCATCGCCTAACAGTACTACAAGCCTTTATTCCCTTAGTCGCCTCTAAATAAGCCAGCAGCGTGGTACGTGTGCGTAAATTTACTCTTTTCTACGGTCCGTTCGCTTCACTACTACACCCATACACCGCACCGTTCAAGTGATCCACATTAAAATCATACCTCATATAAAAAACTCAGCGAGTTCGCATCCAAATTAAATAGGAGGATAATCTGGGATCGACGTCGAAGATAAAACCAAATTGCTATTATCAAAATTGGGGATTACGTCCGGAGGCGGCGTTTAATTTCAGTTCTTCGGATAAAGCATCAATAAAATTTGCATTTTATACTAAGAGTAAAATTAATTATATCCACACTGAAAATAATTATTAGTTCAGCTGGCATTAGATAGGATAAGGCACTGGCTCAAAGGCGCTGGCCACACCGTGGTTTTAGGGTTTCGTGGTCAAACGAGGAACCCTTTTAGTTCCGCTAAGTCTGTCTGTCCATCTGTGAACGGTCTAACTCAGATACTCTTAGCTCTAGAAAGCTGTGATTTTGGCATAGTTGTACATATGAATTACGCCGACAAAGTTGTAAACTAAAATCCTTTTTTTTCTGATACTTAACTCTCATTATCTCATACAAGTAAAGCAAAGGTATTTCTGTTACGTTATGAACTTATGACATCGAGTAAGGTATCATTGGATGACTCTTAAAATCTTTATGTAAATGTCATACTCACTTTTTGGATTTGGAGGACCGTTTAGGAAATATTGAACTCCCGTCTATACATATATAAAACTAAAGGTGATAAAAATTTGAAAAATATCATAAATGAAAGCACATATAACGAACTTAAAAGAAAAACTATCACGACTAAGAAGACTTCATTGCACCTACTAAAAATCATGTAAGACAGCAAAAAATAACTTTTTTTAATTTTTTTATTCATAAAAGATAAAAAAGAAGATAAAAGATGTTTCTTCAGTAAGTAGGCCGCACGGGCACTTTTACACGTCAAAAATCTACCAGCGCTTCGCAAGAGACCACTTCTGAGAAGAAACGCCGCAAGAAACTCAACATACATGTTGTTTTTTGAAATAGTTTTATTGAGTTTACAGTAAAGGCCATAGAACCCTAGACTGAGCATGGTTTGATATGCTCTTGCCAAGTTTAATTTTTTTTCCGCATCAAAGGCCCGTCAAACGACCAGCGATTGATTGCTAGCTTTTTCACATGAGTTTTTACACACAGGCTTCATTTTTGGTCTCCCAAATCTTTTCTCGTACCAAGACTTGAACCCGAACCTTGACATGGCCATACCATGACAACATATCAACTACAATACATTTGTCTCTTACGGGCGCAACTTTTAAACTATCACGTATATATTAGTTTTTTATCATATTTGGACAATCTCAAACAAATGAATCAAAAAAGTTACTATAAGTAAATCATTTTTATCAAAAACCCCTCTATATTTTATTTTCAGTATAATTTAACCGATCTTCATAGTTAATCATGGAAAAGGTTTGAGATTAAATTGTTACTTTAATAATTAATCACCAATCAGATTTAAACTTCCAAATTCGGAGAGGCAGAATATGATTAATTTTCTTGTTATTAGTTTTCTTTAGTCTCATTTACTTGTTACGAAAAGGAATTAAATATACATTTCCAATTGTATATTTTTTTCGAGTACATAAGATTTGATAAGATGAAATAGATAGTACGATCTAAGTATCAAGACATGTTAAATTGAATTTTTGCATTGTATTCAATGAAAAAATGGATTCATGTAATCGGTTGTGCGTTTACCTATAAACTATGTCAATATCGACGTAGATAAAACGTTTCCTGTTAAAACGTTTGCTGGTAATAATTGATCTAGATCAAATAAAACTTTTCAACAACCCACATAATAGCATAGCGTTGGAAGATTTACAGCGATTGAGAAGCACGACGCCGGTCGCAAACCGGGGAAACAGAAGAAAGGCCATAAAGTTACCTTCATCTTTTGATTCACATAAATATTTTGCGCTTAAACCGTTCACTACACTCCACTGTGGTCCCATAGAAGGCCATAAGTCCAGATTGTTGGTACAGCCCAGTCATAATTTATCTATGCCTAATTACTCACTAGTAGCCATACATCCATAAACTATAAATAGTTTGCAAATCATTTGAAATAATCATTACGTTTCGGACCTTCAAAGTGAACGCATCTGCCACTCGTAATTAGCGTTATCAGTAAGCCATTAAAGTGAAAGTTTGTTTACGACATATATCTCAAGATAATTTGTGTATTAATCATTTACATCATTATGGAAGTTGTTGATAAAGGTATGTTTTATTATTATTTGTATTTTTGTTACATATTTAAACAACAAAATGTTGAGTTATTTGGGGTCTACGTGACCTTCATTGTAAATAAAATATTTAACTGCTACGAATAGTTCATAAAAGCTTTTAACTATTTCCGAACGATTCCGGAAGATTGACTTTATATTCGTTGCATTGCTTATAAAGTATATTTATGAAGTAATGATATTTTACTTGCCGGACTTTGCCGGACCCCAGGATATGAGCCCCCTACGAAAGTCGTAGCACGGGCTACAAGATTGAGCTAACTGTGTCAAAATATTAACAACTGTTTATATACATTTTTGTTTTCTTCCAGGTACTTTTTTCCACTGCACAGTTTCGGGGATGTACATATTCGAACAGTGGCATATTGCTACTGGTTCGGAAGCAGAAAAAATACGTCATATAGTCCAATTACTTCTACAACTGGTGCCCAAGGATGCTGAAAACTTAGATGTAGAAAAATTACGTGATGCTGTGGAAATTGATGTTACGCAAATAAAAAAATATTGGAAGAACGTTAACAGAACCCGTAGGGATCTAATACATAAGTATGGTGATTGGTTGAATATAACTGAAACCGTAGATTTACCCAAAACTACATCCGACGTCGCTGCCGCTGCTGCCACATCTACCTCCCGGCAAGTGTTACCCGATGACTTGGGTAACAATTCAAAATTAGGGCGACCGAAGAAAAACTATGCATCGTGCAGCAAGAGGACTCAGCGTAGAAGATTAGAAGAACTTTTTGCGTTAGATACGGCTCGGCAGCTTGTTCAGGAATATCCATGGTATAATTTACCGGCTTCTGTGCACAAGGTTCTCATTCACGGGGCTGAAGTGATCGATCATGTTATTGTTCCTATTGGAGAGCTTTCAGAAGAAGCTGCCGAGTCCACAAATAAAAATATTAAGATGTTCAGGCTCAGTAATACTAGGAAAATGTCACGCATAGTAACAAATGAGGATCTTTTAAATCGGCTTCTGTTAAATTCAGACCCCCTGATTACGGGTCTCAGAAAACTCACCAAGATGAAAAAATCGGCTTTATCACAATCAGTAATTAGTTTATTGCATATCTAAAGTTAATATAAGACTCATTAAAATTATTAATTTTAAATGTAAATAATTTTAAGGCGATTATTTATCACTTGTAGTAGTACCTTGGGTGTCAGCTTTGTAAATATGTTTTTCTAGACTTTTTGTATTTTTAAATATTTTTAATATTATTGAGATTTTATTTTGATGAAACATATTTTGTAATATATTATTTTGTAATAATTAGACATTTGTAATAATTAAGTAAATTTTGCAAGATTTTTTGTTATATTTATATATTTTTTTTATTATGAATTACATAAAGTAAAGCTATATTTTATGGTTTTTAATATAGATTTAGTATTAATAAATATCACTGTATTTTTCGTTTGAGGGTTTCATTGATACTTTTGGAGAAATCGAATTTTGACACTTTCTTCATACACGCCGAACCACAGTGCACTCTACAGAAATACTTACCTAACTATCGAGTTCAATCGAGTTTCTTTAATAGGTATGTAGTAGCTTATAAAAATACATTACAGCAGTGCCCCCTGGCGGGTTGTCACGTAACACCTATCTTAGGACATGCACCAATCAAACCCGAACACATCACTGAAAACCTCATCAAAACCGGACTAGTAGTTTTGGTTTTGCACAAACAAATGTTTACTGCAGGGGCCTCTGGTCAGTTGTCACCTTAACACTTGTCTAAGAACATCCACCAATCAAACCCAAACCCATCACTGAAAATCGCATCCAAATCGGACTTGCAGGTTTGGAGATAAATGGCAACATTGGTTTGCACAAACAAACAAACAAACATACAAACATCCTCTCAGCCCAAACGCATATACCGTCTCCGTACCGTCGTGGGCAAAAAACAATCAAAAAACTAACATAAATATAAACTTGGTGATTTATTATCATTATCAACAAGTTTTTGGAGTTCTTGGTAATTCTGTAGCTCTGCCTACCCCACTCTGGGAATGAAGGCGTGAAGGTATGTATGTATGTATTAAATCCTATTAATGCGAAAGTTTGTGTGTTTGTTTGTTATTCGTTCACGCTTTAACGGCTAGACGGAATTGGATGAAATTTGAAATAGAGATAGCTTTATAGGCTACTTTTCCCTCCAAAAAGTTTAAAAGTTTCCAAAGGAATAACAATAATCGTAATCTACGTGGACGACGTTGCGGGCAGAACCTAGTATAAGAATTCGTATGCGATATTTGTTTTAGGTTAGTTAATTCTTGGGCATTTAGAATTTTGTCCATTTCAGTCACAAACAAAAGAAAAGTTAAAAGTTGTGAATTTAGTGTTCCACTCCTTATCTTTCGCGCTTTGGGAGTATGTTTTTCGAATTAGTTCTCATATTATTCATCTCTAGCACAGTTTTATCCCATTACATTTCATTTCATTAAATGGGTTCACGCATGAGTCCGGATATGACACGCATGTGCGTGGATATCATTTGCATTTAATTATCCATGTGTGTCGCCTCATATCTGGCGGCCATCGTCGGCATATTGTCATTGCGATTACATATAACTTCAACTAGCAATTATTTATCATTCCGAATTGAACTGTGAATGTATTGCTAAACAGATAAATTTTGCGTGACAT